>JBBDHG010000082.1:1950000-2627500 GCA_037951165.1 Lophius americanus | reverse complement strand
CAGTTGGCAGGAGAGGAAGGACGCCACTCTGGGGAGTTGGATGAAAGAGCAGCAGGAGACTGAGGAGAAGAGCTTCAGGATCCTCCTGGAGAAACACATACAATGATTACAAACATTATGCAGACATTCATGCAAGAGATGTCTCACAAGCAAGCTCCCTGCTATGAAGCACCATGTGGTCCCTTGAATCCTCAATATCATCCACCTACTCCAGCGCCCAGTGACTGGGTCACACAGCGGTCTAAAACACTGATACGCCCAACCAAGACACCCCGTCAATCAGACTCCACGGGTCCCGGATCGAAATGATACTGGCGAGCCAAGCATGGAAGAGCAGCAGAGTTCTGTATTGAGCAGCACCAACTTTGTGGATTGTTTCTAAATGTGTAGTTCTCTTTGTCTGAATACTCATTTAAACTCTTAAACAATTGCTGATAGAACAAGGCACAGTTATGCAGAAAAACCAAAGCCCCTAATCTTCTGATTGATTTCTGTTTGGCTTCAAGCACAGCTTTTCATGCTCAAATTCACGGGTATAAGGGTAGTTTACAGTCATCAATATAGCAGAATATTTGGACTGTGGGAGGAGGCCGGGGTATCCGGAGAGAAGCCAGGTGAACGCAGGGAGGATCTGAACCCCGGAACCTTTTTAGCTGTGAGGGAACTGTGCTATCCTCTGTTCCACCATGCTGCCTACTATCGATGTCTACAACTAATATTCTCCTGATTAAACATTTAGATTAGCTGATAATCAGATTAGCTGTTGGTTCGTATTCTGTCAGATCAGTAGGGCCTGGTTCGACATCATGTTCTTCATCGTCATTGCCCACGTATTCTCCATTATGACTCACAAAAAACTGTGGAGGACACAGGCAGCAGAGATGATGTCACTGATCTTTTTAATAATGTCACCCGCGCCACCGCACAAGCACGCTCTTGGGGGCGGAGCCAGCAGGAAGACTTTGTTTTCTCCTTGTTGTTTTATTCAGTATTAAGTTGAGTTTGGAGTTACTGGCAGTCCTGTTTCCATGACAGTCAGTAAATAAATCTCCTCAGCATGTGGAGATTTTGAGGCAAATTGACACCTTGAACTTGTTTATGAGTTCCTCACACCATTCCTGAACCAGTTTTATAGTGAGCGTAATGAGCCTTGATCATGTAACCCTTGTCAGTGGCACTCAAATCCTTGAGCCTGTCCATTCGTCTTGGCTTCAACACAAAAACCTCAGGGAAACATGAGCACTTCCTGCCAAATATATCCCACCCACTATGAGTTGCCATGGTAACGAGATAATCAGTGTTATTCACTTCACCTGTCAGGGTCCAGTGTTTGTGGTATAATGATGCTGCAAAACATACTGTATTATTCCAGCATTAATATCCCAATATGCTCATGAGCAATCTTCACGTCAGAGAGATGGCAATGCAAGTATCTAAAATATGTCAACTATAAGGTTTTACATGAAATATTAGCTTGTTCATGATACAAAAAGAAACCTCTCATGGTTCTCAGTTTCCGAGACTAATTTACAAGGGTTTGTCTGATAAAACACAATTCTGATTCAAATGTTGTTGGTTTCACAAAAGTTTGTTGGAGGAGTGATTCTCCATTAGACCTCAGGTTAGTGTTACTGTAGTTAACAGGTCAGTGTAACTGTAGCTAACAGGTCAGTGTAACTGTAGCTAACAGGTCAGTGTAACTTTAGCTAACAGGTCAGTGTAACTTTAGCTAACAGGTCAGTGTAACTGTAGCTAACAGGTCAGTGTAACTGTAGCTAACAGGTCAGTGTAACTGTAGCCAACAGGTCAGTGTAACTGTAGCCAACAGGTCAGTGTAACTGTAGCCAACAGGTCAGTGTAACTGTAGCCAACAGGTCAGTGTTACTGTAGCCAACAGGTCAGTGTTACTGTAGCCAACAGGTCAGTGTAACTGTAGCCAACAGGTCAGTGTTACTGTAGCCAACAGGTCAGTGTAACTGTAGCCAACAGGTCAGTGTAACTGTAGCCAGCAGGTCAGTGTAACTGTAGCCAACAGGTCAGTGTAACTGTAGCCAACAGGTCAGTGTTACTGTAGCCAACAGGTCAGTGTTACTGTAGCCAACAGGTCAGTGTCACTGTATGTAACAGGTCAGTGTAATTGTAGCTAAAAGGTTAGCGTTACTTCAGCTAACAGGTCAGTGTGACTGTAGCTAACTCCTGGTTTAACCCCTCAGGAGTCTGAGTCAGGAGGAGGAATAATCTGATGGATGTGTGCATTCTTCAGTTGAGTTTCTACGGAGTGGTTGGTGGTTTGAATTGTTTTCTTGTTGTGGTTGTGCTTTGATTGGAACTGAGCTTTTTGGGGCTTAAGGGAAAAACTAAATGGACTCTTTAGCTAGTGAAGTGAGCTCTGGGACTGTGGGGGGCACCAGAATGAAGTTCTGGTCTATTTTTTTTTTTTGCAGTGTTATTATTTGGTGACATTCATTTAATTGCTGCTCTCTAGAAAAATATAACAGGACGGATGTACCAATTCTTTTATGGAAATGGACTTCGATGGACAGGGAGTAGAAAAAATAATCAAATTAATTACCTGCTTCATAATCAATTAATGAAAATGATCTGCATTTATCAAAATTTGCCAAAAAAGTCAACATACTTTTACAACATTCATGTGTTTTTCTGTACATGATCAGACTTGTGAATATGCAAAATATGGCAGAATAAATGTGTCTTTTTGGTGTGTCACTAACTCGCACGTATTCAGATTTTCTGTAATCAGAGGGCATTTTATTCTTGTTTTGGTTTTTTTGCTAGAGTATAGATTTCATTTTTAGAAGAATAAATTCTTGAGAAAAGAAGTCAACCTAGGCAGCCCATAATCTATTATATGCGTTTTTGGGTTTGCTTATAATAACTACGCGCTAAATGACTATATCTCTGCTCAGGCTAAGTAATGTGTTATTTTTAACTTCGTAATCTGCATCCATCATGTTGAAGTTACTGTGGGTATAAGGTGTTCACTGACGTAGGAGGTCACAGAGCACATGACATAACGTTTATATTTTTGTTCTGATTGTTTTTTATAACCAGGCCTGTGCTTTCGTCCCTGACGGCAGGGGCTTACAGCATAGATCAATCGATAGATAAATACTTTTTTTCTTCCCCTTGGGGAAATTCACTTGTCAAGCAGGTCAAACATATTCAGTCAAAAATGTAAGAAAATGGCTACTCCAATAATGAATAAATAAATAAATTAGTAAAAAATATTTCTATTTTATAATTACAAAAGATGAGTACAAAAACGTTAAAAAAGTGCAGTGTGTCGTCACAAGTGAACTCAAGTCATTCATTCGGTCTGGAGACACCGCATTGGATCGAGGTGTTATACAGCCAGATGGCCATAGGAACAAAGAACCTCCTGAACCTCTCAGTCCTGCTCCTCAGTGAAAGGACACTCTGGCTGCAGCTGCCTCTCTGGACTGACAGGACGCTGTGGAGAGGATGGTTGATGTATTTCTAAGATGACCTGCATCTTTCTGTCTGTGCGTCTCTCTCTAACAGTCCTGAGCGAATCCAGCCTCCTGCCAAGCACAGAGCCACCCTTATTCACTTATCTTGTCCAGCCTCCTTGTGTTCTCGGTGGTTCGGTGGTGCAGTGGTTAGCACTGCACCTCACAGCAAGAAGGTCTCGGGGTCAAACCCCGGTCCGTCCCAGGTCCTTTCTGTGTTGAGTTTGCATTATCTCTCCGGGCTAGTGTGGGTTTCCTCCGGGTTTCCTCCCACCATCAAAAACATGTGTGCTAGGAATTGGCTCAGGTTTGCCCATAGGGGTGGCGCGCTCCGTCGCAGCGGCTCAGGACTGACCTTCCATCTGACCGTTGTAATTTTGTTGTACACTGTATGATGGCAAGAATAAAGATCTTATCTTATCTTCTTGTCTGTCTTGCTGTCTCCCCAGCAGAACACAGCATAAAAGAGGATGCTCACCATCATTGACTGGTAAAACATAAACAGCATTTCACTACATATGTGAAATGATCTGAGCCTCCTAAGGAAAAAGAGTCTGCTCTGTCCTCTACAGTAGAGGGCATCAGTATTGCGAGACCTGTCATCTCAATAGCCTCCCCTCAGATGGTGTTGGATTGGCCTCGTCCTCTGGAAGTCAATGACCATTTCATTGGTCTTAGATGTATTCATTGGGAGGCAGTTCTTGTCACTACAGTCCCTGAAGGCCCTTGTCCCTTTTCTTCCCTCAGACCCCTGCTTTGCACAAGCAATGCCCCTGATTGAACTCCTCAGATTAAATGGGACTCATTAATAATATCCAACAGTCCATATTGACTCAACTTAACTATTTCCACAAAGTCCGCAATATGCCCCAAGATCAGATCCCATAGTGACTCAACAATGAAGTTCACTATTTTTTCTGAGGTCAAAAATTTAAACGAGACAAATATCCTTTTGTAAATTCATATGAACTAAATTTAGACACTGGTGTACTTATGATTGGGAAGTTATGGAGGAGAGACTTTGTTTTCCATTAAAGTTACCCCTAGTGAGTAAAATATGAACTGTTAAACTGAAATTATATATATATATGTATATAAAAGTATATATATATATTATATATATATTATATTATGTATAGAGATCTTCTTGTGTCAAACCATATGAGCCAATATGGACATGATTGGACATTTAGTTTGGAAGTAATTTTAAAAACAAACTAAAAACAAGTCAGTGAAACATGAAAAATCACAGAAAATGTGACAAATACAATTTAGATCTTTTTGAGGTGGTTGATATGAAAGTAAATTGGAACTAAATCGGACCAATCTGGTTTATAGTTTGAGGTGTTTTTTTTTTTTGTAAAGTTCTCCCTATTGAGTAAACTATGAACTGTTAGAGTCAAGAATGATACAACCAAGATAGATCTCATCGAGTCGATTCATTTGAAGCAGACTTGGACTAGATTGGACCAACGTTTTTCAAAATCAGAGCCTGAAAACTTTTGTAAATAAATCTCCCCCTCGTATTGGAACTATGTAACTGACCTTTCCCAAAATAATTCCAGGTCTTCCTCACACTAAGGTAAAATTTGAAAGCGCTCCATGAATTTAGAAAGAACAAGATGGTGTCACTAACAACCAAAACCATTTCAAGTTCATTCATCTCAGTTTCCACAATTTGTTAGGTCTTTATTTTCAACTCCTGCTAAGACTTCAGCTGTTCGGCGTCTTCAGAGCGAGAGGAGGAGAAGCTTGACATCAAGCAATTCATAACAAATGATGTGCAATTGGCATTTAATTTCACAACATGAGGATAAAAGGATAAATGAAATGGAGATGGGGCAATAGAGAAAAGGGAAGTGTTATGCAATTGGCCTGTGAGGTCATAAGAGTAAAAGGATGAGAGCAAATGGAGATCAGGCATTAAAATGAGTAAAACAGGAAGTTCTATGCCATTGATTCAAGAAGTGTATACTGAGGTCACAATCTCTGTTGATTTTATAAAAACTCAGAATGTAAGTTTCAATGACTTGAAGTGTGTTAAGGGAAAACATTTGAAGGTTGAGTCATCATTCAGTCCAGCAGGTTTCATTGTTCCGAGATCCAGTAGATCTCTTTCTGAGTGGGCAGTTTGGGTAGGTTGTTCCCTCTGGTTGGAACATTTTCTAGTCCAATGATGTGTAGACTGGCTGAATTGTTTTGGAGTTATCATGTTTACAAAAATCACAAATCCTGCAAATTCAGCCCTTTAGAAAGTTGACTTTTGAATCATTGAGAAATAATGATCTATCATGAAGTAGAATACACTCCGAAGTTAATAAGATGGTGTGAAAATACATGAAATAACTATTTTTGCTTTTAATATACAAAGGAAATCTTAAAAAGTCAGATAACGGACGGAACTCCTGAAGTGCACAGGCCATCAAACAGCAGCTGATCATAAATATAAGGCTATATAAACATTATTCCTCCATGTGGAGAAATGGGTTCTTTGTGAAGTCAGCCATTATTCTCCTGCAGTGCCAGAGCAGTTACAGTGCACCATTACCCCTGGCCATAACACCATATGATGACAGCATTTCAATATTCCCAGAAATGTTATTGAATGGCCTTTAATGATGTGCACGCAGATGTTATATTTTCCAGCCTGCTCAACAAAATGAATGGAAAAAGGAATAAGAAATGATGGAGATATGTTCCTCAAAGACAAGAGGCGCAGAGGTATGGGTCACTTCAGTTGCATAAAGCTGCACAGGAATGAGACATTTACAGCAAATTCGTTTCCATAGCAATTCATATATGTAGCAGGATGAACTAGAGCGTGGTTGGGGGAGAATGACATCATAGCGATCGATTGATCAAACATGTTAAACACAAAATTTTCAACCTCTGTAAATCTGTAAATGTACTGATTTCATTTTCCGCTTCTCATCAAGAGACACAGTCGTCTGTAAAGGACCATTCCTGTGTTTTTGCATATGACAGCCATCATTGGGAGCTGAGGCTAGTGTGATGAGTTGAAACACGGAGAGCAAAGAGAGTTTCGGTTCACTCAACAGGTAATGGTTTAACTGTCATTTTAATGTGTTTTATGCAAATCGTCTTTAGCCTGAAGCAACTGAAGGATGTCTGGCCACTTTCTAAAATTGTTATAAAATGTATCATAGTAGTAGTAGGAAATTCATCATAATGTATAATGCATTTTGGACATTATGATAGGCCAACAATGGCGTAGACTGCTGCAGGCTGATCCTCATAATATCGGTATAATTATTATTATTGAGTCACACATGAAGTGTTTGAACTGGGATTTCAACCCTCTGGAGTCCAAGGACATTTCAATATCTATCCTAAGCCTAAATCTTCTCTTGTTCCTATTTCGGTGCACCCTGTACCAAATTATCAGTGTATGTGTTCCACATAGGTATTTGGCCTAGGTTTTACATTGAATACATTGAATGCCCTTCCAAACACAACCCTAACCATTTCTCCGGGCTTTGGACCAGCACTAGAAGGACACTGGCTTGAGTTGGGTTAACTACTAAACCCTTACTGCGTTGAATACTGTTCAACATGCTGATGTTTGCTATCTTCTTTTTTGCAGCACCACATCAACTCTATGACCTTCCTGTTATTTTTTCATTATAGTGATACTAACGGTAAAGTGAAACCAAAAGCATGGTGATCATCAAACCGCATGCAATCGTGCAGAAACTGATTTCCAGATTTAAGTTCAATTCAATAGATCAACAATGTCCACACTGGCTCATTCAAAGGGTTTTTTGTCAGCAGTCTTACTTTGGATGGATGGATTGAAATAATGTTAGCTTACAGGCTAATAAATGTGCTCCAGTTGACGAACCACCATCGGCTTAATGTAGAAGGATTTTTGTCAAATGATGTCTCAGGAAGAATGAGCTGAAAAAACAATGGTCCACCTGTAAACTTCTGCAGTTACCTGTGTTAGTTAGTAACATGCATTAATGAGCCATGGATGTGTAGAGAAGGAGAGCGAGGAGGAGGAGAGGGAAGTTGAGGAGTCAGACCGTCGGCAGGCTAAACTAGTAGCAGTATAACTAGAGGCTTTTTAAGCCAGGTAGGTCTTCAGCCTTGTCTTACATGTGGGGAGACGGCTGCCCTCCGGGTCAACACTGGAAGATGGTTGAACTGATCAGATAATCCTTGTTGCAAACCCCGGGTCTACCTTTAATTTTATTCTTTGAAGTCTGTTAAATGTGTGCAGCAGAGCTGTTTTATAAAAAATACTGTGGCCATAACTCAACATTTAATTTGAGTGGTCGAATCACAGGTACCCTTTGGAGATTAACCCTTGCTGTCGTGGACAATAGCATAGGCCTACTTTAGAATTTGTCACCCACAGCCCCGTTACTAGATTAGTCATGTTTGCCTGTCCTTTAGTTTTTTTTTCAGATTTTTTGCATGTTTGCTGCTTCCTTTCCTCCATATGTTCTAAAACAGGGTCGTTGAAATATTTGAAAGTTAATGTGCATTTTTCATACACTGCAAACTTTACAAGCACATTTGCAGGTAAACACCAGCGACAAACAATTTGACCAGTTTATATTTTCATACAAATATTTTAGTTTGACATTTTTCTCTCCTTCACCACAAATTCAATCTACTGCTACCTACTGTGCACAACTTCTGCCGGCTAGTTAGTTTGCAATTACATTTTTGACACGCTCTTCTTATTCCGCTGGCAGACACAGCACACCTTTTTGCAATGGCACATATGAATGTGCCACCCAGGAGGAGAAGAGAAGATTGGCGCGAGGCAAAGCAAGACGCAGCGCTTCACATGCAAGTATGTTAAAGTAAAAGTCTAAAAGCTTAATTACTTGCATAATTCACCTCATGCTCCATCACAGCACTAGACAGTTAAAGGAGGAAGGTCTTGAACAGCGACAGCGATCTGCGGCACTGCGGCAGCAATCTGACCGGCTGATGGTCAGGAAAGTTTGAATTTATGGTCAAATATCTATAAATTTTTGCTTATAATTTAATGTTTTTAATTTAATATAAATTGATAGGTTTAATACAAAACAGCTAGAAGTTGTAGAACACATTAAATGTTCAGACAAATATAAAAAATTATATTCATATCTTTATGGATATTATTAATTTATTGTTATATGTGTGGTTGATAATGATGATGATTAATGATTAATTAATATAAAGATAAAAACGCTGTTTTTGTTATGTATATTTAAAAAAAAAAAAATCATACATAATAGATAATTATTGCAAGTGAAGAAAATAAGAAAAAGCTGGATTATGTATATGTTTGTGTTTATATATTTCATTGTTTAAATTTACTGTATTACAATAACCAGATAGCGCTTAGGACAACAAATTTGGCTAGGGATGGACCTGAGAACATTTCATATTCAATCAGCGCTGGGTGAGACGGTTTGGCAAGGGCATTTGTTTATATGAAAAAAAAGTTATGCACTTTAGGTTTGACGTAAACGGTAAACATGGAAAATGCACATTTGACTACAAGTATTTACACTCTGCTGGCAAAATACACGCAAGTCTAACGGATGACATATTCATGAGTCCAAACAACCTCCCCTCCAACAATCACACGCATTTAGTTGGCACTTAGGGTTGCTAGTGTGTCAAAAGTACTTGCCAAAGTAATGAGAACATTTTAGCAAGAGTTTGCATCGTAACTGCAGTTTAGTCATTTGGCTGATGTTCTCACCCGGGTTTCTGGGCTGAGTTAAGCAGTGCAAGTCAGCACATGTCTCTTCTCTGAGGGAGCGGCGGCGGCGGGAGAGAAGACAATGAAATGAAAATGCAATCGCAGGAAATGATTGTAGATTCTGCGATATGTAAAACATCCCGGTATATAAATAATAATATGGTAAATGTTGTGGTGAATATGCAGCTGAGGCAGATCCAAGCAGAAGCACATCATTAACTCAACCTCTGTGTTGTTTTGTCAAGAATGGAAAGTGAAGGACAGAGAGGAGGCGAGGAGAGCGTTACGGCTTGAAAGAGAGAAAAACAGAGAAGTGGATGGTGAAGAGGGGGATGCAAAGACAGATATGATGGGGGGGGAGGGGACATATAGGTTAAAACAAAAAAGGAAGGGAGAAGTACGAGAGTCCGTTTTACCGAGCAGACGGAGTGAAACACCGGAGAGGGATGGAGGGAGCAGGAAAGATAGAGAGAGAGAGGATCCGGGAGGCACACAAGCAGAAATTGAATTGGAAGAGGTGGCACTTCACACCGAACACTTCAATCGCACGTTTGAAAATAACTTATGTCCAGAGTGTGTATGTGCATGTGCATGTGTGCGTCGGGTTGTCCCATTTGGAGTGGAAGTGTACTTTCTTTCTTTTCACTTGCAAATCTCTGTTCTTCACACTCTTTTCACCTACCAATGAATACCAATTCAAGTTATTTACATAGTGTATACAAGTGAGTGTGTGTGTGATTTGTGTGTGTGTGTGTGTGTGTGTGTGTGTGTGTGTATGATTTGGAACAAGTTATCTGGCCACGGAAAAAGTGAAAAAAGTTTTTTGGATGATCCATCTTCATCACGCGGCTCTAACAAAGTGAAATAAATATTTATAAAACTTTACTGCTCCTCATCAGTAGGCAGAGATTCCTACTTCAACTTAAAGCCTCTGACTTCAATTTTGTGAATTCTGACATGACAGTTCCATACTTCCTTGAAATATAAAAGCCCCCAACTTTTTATATTCGTCAATTCACAAGTCTTCAGTCTCAACTCCATTATGAGTCTTTGACAGCTAGGCCTGCACTGTCGTCCCCAGCAGCAAGGGTATATCTGCAAAAAAACAACAATCCCCTTTGTTGTACAAGCAATCACCCCAGATTGAACTCCTACAATTAAATGCTATGTTCGAAAAACAGTGAATAAAGCTCCCCTCAGTAAGTGAAACTATAACTATTAGAGTTAAGATATGGTAAAGTCCACGTTAGATCTCTTACAGATTCAAATGCACCGAATCTGGACTAAATCAGACCAGCAGTTGAGAAATTATGGCCTGACAATATATGGAGATAGAGATTCCCCTAGTGTGAGAAATATAAAGCTGAAAGTTCAGACAACCAATCCAGTTCTTCCTTGCCCAAAGGTCTTTGTGGGTATAACATTTGAGAATGATCCATGACAGAGTTTTCTGATTTATTGCGATAGCACAAAGGGTCAGCGGCGGAGAAGGACGCAGAGAAGGACGCGGATGCGGCGGTGCGATGACAATTTCAAATATCTGACTTTGGGGGATATAGTGATGTGCAACATCCCGTTGCATGTTTTCTATTTTTGCAAACAACTGTAACGTTACGTTAAAAAGACACAGGCCCGGCATGAGTCTCATGAGTCAAGGCTGCAGAATTTGAGATTCAGTCAACGGATTTATAATATTAGAATCGGGCCACCGGGTGTGTCGGATCATGACACATTTTGAATGGGTCACAAAATTACACATTAAAATCATTTTTATCAGTTGTATCTCTGAATCTTTGGATTTAAGTGGGGAAGTCATCCAACACTCTGGCAGTATTAAGTTCATTCGATGTCACCTTGGGTTTTTTCAAAGACACACTCCATGCACCATCATACGTCGCTCTCTGCTGTGGTCTCTCTCTCTTTCTCTCCCCCTTTCTCTTTCTCTCTCTCCTTTATGAACACCATCAATCCTTTCCTGCCAAAGCAGCCATGTATATCCACTAATTCAATTTAAATGGTCTGAATTTTGTGTGTCCCCTGTGAGCGGATTTTTTTACCTCCTCTTTTTATAGCTCTGTCTAACTAAAACCTAAAAATGGACTCTTAGCAGGTACAGAGCCTAAAGTTTGTCCTTGTGGAGACCGCACTGATTAACACCAAATAAAGTGGATAAAAAGAGTTGTGTAACAGGTCCAATTGCCAAAACTCCCGTCTGGTGTCACTCCATGACGATACTCAGCTCCTCATTCCATTCCAGGTATAAATAGCTTTATTTCCCAGGAGTCTTTCTTCCTGCCATACGTCTTATCTGTGTAAGGCCTCCTTAACGTTGCTGTGCGTGTCATCACTCACCGTCGTTCTTGCTAGTGAGCGTGGGTTTAGATTTTACACTAGTTATGGTCTCTCACTGAGATCCCCAGGACTCATCTGTGCTATTCACAGTTATATTTCTTCCCAGAGTTTTGGACTTCCCTCAGTTTTTTCACCAACGCAGTCCTTTCTGAGTTAATGGAGATTCAGGACCAATAAGTGAGTCAGAGATGTCTGGCCTGCTTAAAGTCACACCCTTAAAATCAATGTCAAATCACCCACTCTTCATGGGATTTACCCAATTTGACTTTGTTATTGGGTTTGTAAATGGACCAGGACACATATTGGACCATTAAAGTAACACTCTAATATGTTGTTTATCTTGGTCTTGCTATTTATATAACTTAATCTAATCTAATAAGCAAGTTACCTTCTTTCCTGACCTGCAGAACTGTACAGAACTGATGTTCTTTCTGGCTTTATATTTGACGACTGTGTCCTCAGGCCAGGCCCTCCATCTGATCAGGTGACCCTTTGATAAGTGTCATGCAGTACAGCTCTTTGAATAATATTAATGATGATGTAGATAAGTGTATATTCTATGAAAGACCATGTCATGACGATTCCATAATACCCCTGACATTTCGGGGATATAAAAAAAGGGCCGACCCGTTACATTGATGCTTACAATCAGGCGTCGGTGCCTACAGGACATACGGCACCAGCAGGCGCTGTGCTGGCTTAGCGGTTCTCTCCATTAACCCCAATAATGGTTATGAGCCATGTTCAAGACGACACCCGAGTGCCGGTTGTCCACTTGAGGATTTAGGATCGTGGTACCTCTCATCCGTGCCAGACAGCCTCTGCCGCATTTCAACCACTGCAGTGTGACGTGACCGGCTTTGGGTGGGTTTGGGGGTGAAGATGGCGTTACAGCACAACTCCGCCGGATCTCAGTGTTTCACAAGGTCGTGGGCAGATTGCTTGCTGGAGTTCCACTCACACAAAATGAGGCCATCCCTCACCTACTGGGTTGAATCCCTCGGGCAGAACGAGCAGGCACGACTATTTTATCTCTCAATAGTTTCACGAGTTTCTTGGCATCCCGCTTGATTATATTCTGCCAACACATCTTGTAACCTGGTATTATTCTCTGCTGGGCGAGAAGTGTTGAAAATACAATGTGGAAAATACAATGTGGAAAATACAGTGTGGAAAATACAGCAAAAAGCTGTTTAGAATTATATGTTATACAATTAATTATTAAATTAATTATTCATTATTGAATAATAATACTTTTTTTTTTATTTATAAAAATTGATGAATCAGTCAATGAATCAATTATGAATAAAATATCATATGAATATGTGTTCATTTTCAGAATTTTTATCTTTTTTATTTGGCTGTTTTCATCGACGGAAATACAAATTAGGAATTATTTTCTATATCGTACATGCGGATTTTCTCTCTTTCTATTGACACATTCTTGAGATTTGAGGTATAAGTAACAGCAGCGCTTCAGTACTTTTGTTTTGTATTAGAGTTAAATAACTCTTTTTCCTCCAATTACTGCTATAAAACATTTATATGGAAATGTAATTTCCTTTTGATTATCCTAATAAACGTCCGTCTTAGCCATAAGATAAAATATTCATTGTTTTTCAGGGTTTTAACTATTTAGTGGCGGTGGCTGTCTACATAATGTCCCTGTTCATTTATTATTATTTATTTTTTCTTTCCTCTACAAATTTACGCAAGCATCCTCATGCAAAGTCAATACTGTTACGCATGCTAATATTTATGCAATCTGATAAGTGTGTGTTTAACTACTGATAGTTTAACTGCTGCACAATATAGTATACATATTGCATAATATATTATATTATACATATTTTTTTATCCTGTCTTAGCTGGACACATAAACTTTCACATCAATGCAAATTCACAGGTTTTTTTCTTTTTTTATATATACAACTATGTCCAACATTCATACACTATTTTGGATGCAAAGACGCTTTACTGTGTTAATTTCACCCCAGAAATGGCCCCGACAGGAAACAAAGAAAATAACATGTATTTTCCCTTCACGCCAAACAATGGAAAATAATGACTGATATTAAAAAAGCTACAATTTCAAGCCATGAGGGTAGAATGAAAGCCTAATAACATGGAACATCCTCCGTCTCATCAGAAATGGCCATTTTAATGGGTTTCATTGGGGCAATTTTTTTTCCTCTTAGATGCTGAGTGTATTTTAACCCATGTGCTTTAAATGGCTTGAACAGAACCCTTTGGATTCTGCCTTTGTGTTCATTGACAGTGGAGCCCAATGATAATATAAGATAAGATAAACCTTTATTAGTCCCACAATGGGGAAATTGCAGAGTTACAGCAGCAAAGAGCATATTACAGAATAACATTATATACAATTAAATTAAATTATATTAAATTAAATTAATTTAAATGTGCAGTTGAAATGTGGACATGTTTAATAAGAGAGAACCTATAAATGAGAATAAATACATGAGAACCTCTCACTGATGGAGATAAATAGAAGATTGACTTGTTCTGATTCTGACTTTTGATTATTTATGAGTGAAATTGTTTGACTCCCCCACCAGAAAACAGGATAGAAACCCATTCAAATAGTCACTGTTGTTACAGAACATTGTCTTAATAGTGCCCATTGCTTATAGTCCATCTACCTGCTGTATGTGTGCTCTAAGTACAAATTCTCTGAATGTGTCAGTAAGTGGTGCGTTGAATTGTCTATTCCAGTTCCACCCGGGCGGTCTGTACAAGGTGCTTGTTTTACATTTCATCTAGTGTGCCTCTACACGTTGTTTGTGAATCCAATGAACCCCTCCGCTGTGCTCGTGATTTGTGCTCTGAAAAGCTCTTATTTGGTGCCCAGCAAGACAAGAGAGACAGACAATCAGGAGAGAGCGGAGCAAAGATGGAACATAGAAAGGCATAAAGAGGCTACTTTAACACCAGTACAGGGGGTTGACAATAGCAGGAGAGAGAGAGAGATAGCGGGGCGAAAGGTAAAGACTTTGGTCTGGTTTTGACACGGCATTGTCCAACGAGGGGGAGCGTGTTGAACGAAAAGTAGCCTGAAAACTCATTTCAGGTAGCAGGACTAGAAACATTTGAGGCAATCAGTTTTTTGATGTCGTGCACTCACAAGTCTTGGTGTAGGAGCCACATTTGTAAGTCCGATCTGGATCCATGTAATTGGTTTGTATACATATACGCCATACTGGAACTTGGTGGTGGGAATTATGGGGTGCATGAGATGATGAGGTCACTTCGCTCACCTGTTCACCTCGACTCGCCATCGGGTGTGAGACTTATTAGTACGCGCAAGTTTAAATATTGTTTTTGCTTCTGTCTCCTCCGGACTCCTTTGAACAAATATTCCCTCTTTTAGTTGCATTTCCATCACATACATCCACATCCTTGGATGATTAGATCTTAAAACCCAAAAATAATACAATGATTGTAAAGTGATTTAATTGTTGACTGGATTGAAATTTAAACTGAAAATCCAAGCTGAAAATTAACAAGGAACTTTCATAGCATGAAACTGGTTTCACATGGGTTAAGGTTCCTTGAAAACACTTTGGACCTTTGAAGTCTACCTTTATAAATGTTTAAATAATCTGGTAATCTTCATCCTTGGAGATTAGGAAAGGAGTGCACTACACTAAAACATCATCGTAAAAGCGATGGCCCTCGAGTGAATATTTAATATTTACTATAACTGGCCAACTGGTATACAGCATAAATACCAAAGATTATATAAATCCCAGAATACACTACGATAGCCAATAGTCAGATAGTCAATCCATAGCGCTTCTCCTTCCTCCTCTGTCATCAGTTATCATCCAGTCACTCTGATAATATTAGACTAATCCTCAGCGAAGATGTTAGGCTGTGAGGAGAAATGGACGAGAAATCTTTTTTTTTAAAACGATAAATAATAAACGTATTAGTAAATACAAAGTAAGTTTTAATTAACTGTTGATGTGCATTCACGTCCTCCAGCCGTGTGGGTGCTGCTGCGTTTTAAACAAGAAAACACATGAAGATGATCACATTTAATGTGAAATAAACCGTTAGGCTGTTCATGACTGTTTTTGTACTTTTACTGTTTTATTGTGACAGAAGACAGAAATGGATGAATTAGTCCAGCCATTTACATTTAAAGTTAATTTTTGTTGATGCCTAAAAACAGACTGATTTTAGATGTAATCTGTTACTTGTAAAATAAACTCTTCTGGCCGTTATTGATGCCTGTGAAGTAAAAAAAACTTTTCATTGGAGATTAGTCTGTGAAATTCTGCTGATATAGAGGGACACATAACAATTAATTATGCTGATCTATTTTAAATTTAACATTTTATTTGAGTATTTTCTATTCTATTGAGGAATTCTATCAAATGAGTAAATAAAATAAGAATAAAATTGTCCTAATACCTCAGATTAAAAATGCCCAGTTTGAGTGCTGTTCAGCCCTCGATGTGGAATCCATCTTTAATTTTGGCCCACTATGCAATTGAGTTTGACATCCCTGCTCTAAGCCTAAATTTACTTTAAGGGACTCTAAATGTTTGATGTTCACTATTTTGAGCAGTAAAAACTCAGAGGAAACAAAGAGGAAGAAAACATTCTGTTCGGCCTTTATTCTGCAGATGTCCAGTGGTCAAACACATGTAGATAAAGTGACACTGAGATACTGAGAGAAGCTTTCAGAGGCTAATAGACAAACATCAACACACACACACACACACATCAACAAAGAGAATTTAGTTGACCGTGTCGGACACCCGTATTCTGTTTGAAGTTTGGGAAGGATCTTGACACTGATCCCACAGTTTGACTGGAGTCAGCTTCTCCCAGTGACACAAAGCAGACAAACAGAGCACATCTGATCCGACATAACAAGAGTAATCCCGTCACTTTCTTCCCTCTGTACACACAAACATGTCATTTGACATGGGTTTGACTCGCGAGTCTTTGAAGGTGAAAGCCATGCTGTCTTTTGAGTCGAGCAATAGCAGCTTTAGATTAACGTTTTAGTAACAATATCAGGAGACACCTTCCACATATTGTTAAATAAAACTGATGAACAGTTTCACACTAAATAATGTAAAAGCAGTTTTTTCACATGATGCAGGTGCCGAGCATCTCTTACAGTAGGTGAAATCTACATACTGAATAAAGCAGAAGATGATGTAGCGCCAACGTCTTACGTTTACGGATGCAGCCATTCTCAGCAGAATTTGGCCCACTGAAGGGAAATAGGTATAAGCTCTGTTTACTGCGTCAAGTACTTTTCCGTTCCTCCGCTTGACACGGTTTTTCCCCTCTACGTTCTCTACTATTCCTGTTGAATAGGACGGTGACATTTTGGACCTTGAATTTACCTGTGACCGAGGCATTAAATGTGGGAACTTAACTTCCTGACACTTAAAGGATGTTATGGAAAGTGTGAATATGGATGTCAGATCAAAGTGCGGTCCAAACTGATCGTGTGCTAATGGTTCATTTTAGCTGAATAAAGTTTAAGAGTAGAGGGTAGTGACGGTGTTTTTTCACATTCTGTTGAGTCGGGTTGCCAGTCAGTGCCTTAGGCTGACAGTTGCAAACCCTGCAAAAGAAGTGGTGGGATACCAACCCCTTTCACCTGCAGCACATAGCAATACGGTAAGAGGCATATTCCTTCAAAACACACAGGAAACAACAATATTCAGTTTTCTCCACGGTGTATAAAAGAAATGGTGTCAATGAAATTTACAATAAGCAATCATTAATCCCTTGACCCAAATCCAAAAGTCGATGTCTCAGTTTACTCCAGTGCAGATTCCAAGAAATCCAGTTGAAATACCCATTCACTGACCCCCAGAGTCACTATCTCATTGAGTGTGTCTGACTGCATGACCTCCCCCAGATTTTAGGCATAGTGAACCTCTGTCTGCACTCAAAGATGACAGTGCACATCTGGCACATCTGGCAACACTGATGACAGTGTTGCCAGATTTACGATAATTATTGTATTTGTATGATAATCTCACCCTCTGTAGGACGTACGATCAATAATTGAGCTAGCTGCTGTTAGCGGCTGTGTTTCCGGCCTCTCTCATGTGATGTCTTTCCAGCCAATAAAAAGGCCGTGATGTCAAAGTGACTCGCAAAGATGCGCGCAACGCATTGTTTAACGATGAGTGCCGAACATGAGGATGAGGAGTCACATTGCGATGATGGCAAAGACGAGGAGGACATTAGAGTCAAAGAGCTTTGTCTCTAGGCTTAAAGACAAGATTAGGAAAATTAACTTAATATTATCGGCTGGCCACAACCTATTGTTGCCTGCAACCACAAAGCTTTTGGTCGTTGTTGCAACATGCAGATGATGGATGACATCACTGTTCTTAAAAATCGTAAGACTAAAAAGCATCAGGAAAAAAAGCATCCCTATCCCCAATGCAGAATTGCAAAAAGTAGAGATTGCAAAGAACAGGCAAAAACGAGGCATTTTAAAAAAAGCATATTCAAAGATTCAAAACCTGTACAGAACATCCGTCTTTTTAACTAACCGCGTATTGTGACAAGAGGTTTGAGTGAGAAGAGATGAAGTGACTAACTGAGAGTTGATCCAGATTTTGATGAGTAGCGAGCAAAACACAGACTGCAACACTAATCGAGCTGCCGGCAAACTACCGGACGAAATGCCGGACGGTCCGGGCCAATTCCTCGCTAGGTATCATCCCAGTGTGAGTATCCGATTCAGTATTTTTAAGACGGCCACTCATCAAGTGAGGTCTGCAGTGTTGCAAACTCCTCAGTAAGGAAAGTAGCTACTTCATAACCTAATTTGTATAATTGGCCATGATGCATGGCATTTGCATGTAATTGCAATGGATGCTGTACGAGAGAGGAATAACGTGGTGGGAGAGACAAAAAACGAGTAAAAAACACGCTAATTATGTTTAGAACTATAAATCAAATTTTTTTTTTGTCACAATTCCAAACCTCCTCTTTCATCCGGGCATGGGACAGGCAAAAGTGTCCCAAACGAGACACTCTGGCGGAGTTACTTAGGTTCTTTTTTTATAGTTTCTTTTCAGTTTATTCGTTTAGTTTTCTTAGGTTTGGTTTGGTTTTTAACCTTATGGTCCACTTAGGAGCTTAAGACAAGTGACAGTAAAACATGGACATGTAAACCATAACAGTTTTTAAAAAATTGTTTTCAAGACCCCCCTCCACACACACACACACACACACACACTCACACACAGGCTGTGCTGGCTCACAGAAAGAATGGATCATTTTGGTCAAGTCTCTCTCTCTACCTCTATGGCAGGTTCAGCCACTGAGGGCGATGACTAAAATGAGTAAGCAGAGCCTTACTGCCAAAAAGCTGCAAAACATTATCAGGCAGCTGAATTTTTTCTCTATTGGCTATATAGAGAAAATTGGAAATAGAGAAAATATATGGCTATTGACTCCATTTTTCCAGGGCTCTTATTTTGCTTTGGAGTTTCCTCCTCATTGAAAACTGAAATGTACTGCAATGCTTTGATGTTGTCCGGCAGTCTCCTCCTCAACTCATTAGTGAGGGAGATGGTGAAGGCTACACACCGCTTTCGGACATTCTTATTCATCCTCAGGCGTAAGGTGGAGCTCAGCTGCCGGCTAAGAACGATACATGCTTTCACGTCAGAGTCTCCAAAAGTCTCCAATAACAACAGAAAAAGTCGGTAGTCGGTAAATTTGTCGCTGGTTGCTATTTTGAAAAACAGTCGCCAGAGGGGTGTGAATACAAAGTCGCTAAGTTTGTACAACTGGAGGTGTGGGGGAACGTGTGCGTGACGTCATGGCGATATGATGGTTGGGTGAGGGTGCAAAACTACGCCCACCAATAAAAATAAAAAAATAGGAATTCATAGTAGAAGAATGGTACTTTGAATACTTCCAACCTTTTTTGCTTTTTCTATGTGAAGTCATCCTTGTCTTCTTTCTCTGCTGTTTGAAGATTGGTGCGGGACTCTGCTAGAGGAAGTTTTAGACGAGCAGTGTTGTAGTACTTAACTTTAATATGCTGAGGTTAAAATGCTAAGCTATGCTAAAAGTCTGTTGTTAGCAAATGAATAGAACCTGTTTGTGGGCTAAAACCGTTTGTCTATTTATGTTATGTTATATTTTGAGACCAGTTTGTGACACGCATTGATGCATTGGTGTTCTGTATTTGCTTCAGTTTTACAATAAGGAAATTAAAAGAGGTTCAGTAAAACCTTTAGTACAACACAGCTTTTCTGATCCTGTTAGCTATGTTAGTTGTGCGTAGAGGGAACACGCTAAACGCATCCCATATGTGTTCAGACCAACGTTGCCAGATGCAAGTTGTAGTATTATCGTACCATAAGTTCATCGTATGCGTCAAATTTGCCTAGAAATTGCTGTTACAGCTAAGTGTTGGCCTGTATCTGCTGTTTTATACTACTTCTACTGCACTATTTATCATAGATTTATGTTTTCATTACTATTGGAGAATATTGACGCTGAAAAAGCATCTTTTTCTGTGCGTGTCATTTCAAAACTGCAAACATGCGAATTTGATTAGTTAGCTGTATAATGTTTACTGAGTGTTGACGTAACCTAATCCAGGTAGATCCCTGTCTTCCACCCACACATCAACGTCTGCCACTGAGTCTAAGCTGTGTTCCCCACCAGCCCGACACAGTTGGGTCAGATCATGTTAATGGGTGGGTTATTACTAACATATGTCTTTAAATGCTTCCGGTAGAGTCCTGCATACATGTTTCTGTCAGCAGGGATATGCTGTAGCTATATCAAGTCGTAGTTTGCTTACACCTTCCCGGTCCAAAGGGTACTGGACAAAGTTGTGATGCAGGATTTGCTATGCAAGGTAAATTTTCTTTTTTTCTGCGAGGATAATCATGACTACTTTTCTACGATGAGGGAATGTTGAAAATCAGATGGTTACCTTGCACACAAAGACGCCACAAGAAATTGTGTTTTGCTATTTGGGATGGGCCACTGTGAAGCGTGACCACTTCCCAAGAGCTTGATCTCTTCACACACAAAGAATCCAGATTGATACATTTACATGTAATTATTAAAGAACAACCTAATGTCAGAATCTGTAGAGAAACGCCAATGATCATCCTAGTGTCCCTTAGTTGTCATAGTGCACAAACATGAACGCAAATAAATGACTCACCTTATCACGTGCCTGCAGTTATCCATTTGCATCTCCAAACCTACTAAATGCACTGTACTTATATAGCACTTTTCTAGTCTAATTGACTATTCAAAGCGCTTTTACAAGGCAGTTATAGTGCCTTAGTTGTCATAGTGCACAAACATGAATGCAAATAATTGACTCACCTTGTCAAGTGCCTGCAGTGATCCATTTGCGTCTCCAAACCTACTAAATGGACTGTACTTATATAGCGCTTTTCTGGTCTGCTTGACTATTGAAAGCGCTTTTACAACACAAGTCAGCGTTCAGCTACTACATTGGTATTAAAAGATACTGGATTGGAAAAGTACCTCTGACTCCAAGTCCATTCATGGGGCCAGGTCCATCAAATTTTCAGAATAAAATATGTAGGGCCCCACCTTTGACATTGTGTTCCCTTTCTTTCCCTGCCATGTGTCTCTGATTACAGTGAAGACGGAGATTATGGGTCATTATAAAATGATTAATTTTGATAATAATTCGTCAAAAACTCAGAAGCTTAGTCATGTTTAAGAGATTCTGGGTCCTTTTAGGGAATTACTTCTAACAAAATAAAAAAAAAGCATCCAGCGCACTTTTTTCAACTTGGTGAGAACCCTCTCCTTTTGTTGGACATCGTGTTTCCAATGATCAATGTTAGTTTTCATCTAAAGAAGGCAATTTCTAATTAGATCTCTAATGATATCAGATCAGTGGGGGTCTGTGGATTTTTCACCTGGGCTTTAAGTGCTATACTCCCGCAATTAAACTGCCATCAAATAGCTTCACCAATTTTAGACATAAGTGCCCAAAGGCACGCCAGCGGCAACCACCAACAGACAGAAATAATCAACAGCTATTTAAGATACATGAAAATCCATTAAACTCACCAAAGCTATTGTCTATCCTCATTTTTTTCTTTAAAAATAGCTGCATAACACCCTGGATGGGTCGACAGTACATAATAGAGCTGACACAGATTGGCATCATGGATAATTAATGAATGAA
Source organism: Lophius americanus (assembly GCA_037951165.1). NCBI lineage: Eukaryota > Metazoa > Chordata > Actinopteri > Lophiiformes > Lophiidae > Lophius > Lophius americanus. The sequence goes on along the minus strand of JBBDHG010000082.1, from coordinate 2,605,713 downwards.
TGAACGACACGGTCGTATAGGGCACCACTGCCTTTCAGTTCCATTACAAAATCCTCTTCCACTGACCTGGAAGTCAGTGCTAGGTCCAAACCGCCAGTTGTATTTCTCCGATAAATTTGGATTTATTAATTTGCTGAAAAGAACTGCTAGACAGAGGCTTTATATCATCATGACTGTTTAAAAAAATCAATGAAATAATGTGTTACGGAACCATGATTAGTCAAGAGAAGTAGTTCTGGCGGGTTCTAGATTCTGATGACAGGGTCATTACTTTCTAACGTGTTGATTGTAATAATAGAGAGACATTTTTACCCACAGATTACCAAGTTTAAATAATGATCTTTTAGTATTTATCCACACACCACTACCACTCACATGTTTCCTCCTGATGCAGCAGACTGCTGATTTTGTCCTCTGTGACCGGATACAAATCAGTTAGTAAGTAGAGAACATAGAGAAAAAAAAGAGAGACACAGATAATAACAGAAAACAACCTTACATTGTACTCTTCTGATACCTCACCTTCCTCCCAAACATTGAATGGTCGTTAGCTGCTTCTGTCCCCCCGGTTCAAACATGGTGGACGGTAGGAACTAGTCCCATTGATGAGGGTGATCAGCCACCACTTTTTTAAGACACCTCAAAATGTAGAATCATAAAGAAAAAGGTACAAACCAGAAAAGAAATAGGTATATAGTTAATTAAGCTGCTTGTTAGAAACAGAAAATAATGCTATCCTATAAGAATCTGCAAAATTTCAGTGAAGAATTGAAATCTCAATGTACTTCTGTATTGTCCCATTGAGTTTCTCCATAAGGCCATTTTTCTGTGGATGGTATGCAGTCCAAGGGCATCTCCTTCAGCCCAGTCGGGGGAGTATATGCTATTCATTACCTTAATTGGATCATATTGTTTTTTCTCTTTAAATTGGGCCTTTTGGACTGGCATTGTGGAAACTGAGCAACCTACAACAGACAGAAGTTTGTCAAGAACAGAAATCTATTCAGTGCTACATCCACACACGGAATTTCTGTATTTGCTAAAATACATATTATATTCTAGAGTGTTCCTCGACAGGGATATGGGACAGGGGAATCAATTCAAAAATGTCAGATATGTGTGAAGTTCTCTCTACAGGCGGTGAATGTGAATTCCACCTCAAGAGTTTGAAGGAACTAATTCATTCTTTTGCGGATGTGAGCTTCAATTCCTGGCCACTAGTGGCGGTTGATTGTGGCATTGCGGGTTTTTTTTACATGGAATTCTACAGAAATGGAGTCCTCTGAAGTCATCATCACTTTGGCCAGGTGCTCTGACTCTGCAGATATAGTCCAGTGCTCCATCTGTGGGTTTCAAGTTCCCACTATAGAGTTATTTAGAGAGCAGATTATCAGTGAAATCTTACACACATGGCACACATAATCACCTTCTATCCTGAAGGTGTCAGCTCTTCTCGGTATGCTGTGTTACTCCTTGTTGCTCAAACCATCAGGATACTGGTTCTACTGGTTATGGAGCTGGAAATTAAGCCGCTCCTGTACTGTTCTTGAATCCATGTTTCAAAACACCACACCGTCCCTACCTGCCTCCACTTGTCTTTCCTATCTGCTCTCTAGACCCACCTGTCTCCGTCCTTACCGCCACCTCTTCACACAAACACACACTAATAAACCCAAATAGATTCAGCTAGGCCTCAGAGTCAACCTCACTCAGACACTCAGCTCAATACTTACAGGAACAACTCATTATCACTCGGTAGATCACTGTGAAGTCGCTGTATCCTCACCATCAAACCTACGAAACCTTTTGTGTTTACACCTCTGCACGATTCCGTCTTGGCCAGATCCTTATTGATCATGTGATCCAATTCTTTATCGATTCCCTTATCGATTCCTGTGGATTTATCTGTGTGGGAAAAAAAGTAGGCTCGCAAAGTTTTTTCTGTGTCAACCACACAGACTTCATTGAGTCCCTGCACACAACAGGAATTGCTCCTGCACAAAATCAGCAGTTCTTGTGCAGAAAGAGTAGCGTGTCTCCTTTTTCTGGACCAAGAGTCTGGACTTTTCGTGGCTTATTTTATCTCCAGCAGTAGAGAATACTCTCTCAGATGGACTGACTGGTCTGCTGCTGCAAGCAGCATAGCTGAAACGTGATTCTTACTGAGGAGTTGCTGTTTGTCCTTGAGGACAACTTTGCCCCTAAGGAACCTTTTCATCTATACCCGGACTGTCTGTACTCTTACAGCCCAGTTGGAAACAGTCTGGCCACTTGTGTATCTTCTGCGCTGCAAGGCTTAATCTATGTGTAAAGCAATCGATCTTCTGACTATGCAACGGTTTATTCACCGACACCTCCATGTTGCCCGCATCAACAGAGGCTTTCACAACCTTCTCTCTGACTTTAAACTCATCTGGGATGCTGACAGTGTCCTTTGCCACAGCTTGTCCCGTCTCTAATTCATTAACCGCTTTGGTTTGGAGGACCTTGCCTGTGATTATACCCTCCCTGACGTAAGTGAGATAATGATCTTGGCTAAAGCTTGTCCATCCATCTGCTGTGATCGCTGCCTTCGGGACATCCTTAAGTTCTGCTATTAAATTGTCCTTTTCAATTTTGTACCAAGCAGGGCTCAGATTGTTGGATTTCATGTCTCTTGATGGGGGGGTTATACTCGGGGCATAGTTTCTTAGCCATCTCCCATGAAATTGTTAAACCGATTAGAATAGATCGTACAGCGCGACATACATCTCCTCTGACTGTTTGTTCCACTATCAGACTTTAGAGTAGTACCCTCTCATGCACTGACTAATACTGGTTAATAACGATCTATGATATATCATGATCCCATCTGACGAATGGGAGGATTGTCAACGTTTGACGTTTGACTGTGATCGCTGGGTCACAGTTTAACCTGTGTTATTCACCAGTTCACGGCAAAACAATTCAGACTCTCAGATTTACATTATACCATGATGCCTTGTAAGTTCCTAGAACCCTTCAGGCTCAGTAAAGACGAGACATAAAGTAAGAGACACAGACCACATGACACCTGTTCTATTAGCAGACTTGAAAGATTTGGAGGATAATGGGATCGTAACGTCTTTAATGATGTAATGACCATCTTGAGCTTTCATTCTGGTGTTTATTGAGTTTTACTCACTATTTCACACTCCAGTGGATCCACAGCAAGCAACAGAAGGAGTGCCATAACTAAGGTGTCGCCGGACCTCCCATGCTCTCGACTGAATATTTCAGAGATTAAAGTCTGTGGGAGTAGAGACGATTAAGGATTTTCCCATGCTGAAACTGATTCTGCGTTCAGTACTGACACCTATTCTAGAAATAAAACTGATGGCTAGTGGGGGGAGAAAGAACAATGTACATTTCAAAAAATTTGAATTTTATGCAAAAACAGAACGTGATTGGTAATACAATACATTTTCATAATTTCATAATATAATTTGTTTTACAGCAGAGATCCCTCAAATCTACAGCCATCAGCATTGACCTCTCCGGCTTCCTCAATGCTCTCCTCACCTTCTTCCTCCTCCTCATCCAGCCGCCTGATTACTGTTGTAACTGGGTTGACAGCTTCCAGATTCCACAGAAGATATTTCCTGAAGCCTTTAGTGCAGCGCTTAGAGAGTAAGAAAAGGTCAAGCCCATGGTAACGGAGAGAAATGATCCAGATTGTTGTTTCTGAGATGATGTCTGCCTGTGCATCTCCTAGTAAACAAGCCTCCACAGATGTTGCAGAGAAATGGTCGCCTGGAATTCACAATCACGGCAAGAGGTCATAGAGGGTGATGTGGTGACACAAGGATATCACTCGCTGGTCAAGCAGTTGTAATCCTGAGTTGAAAATGTGAAGTGGCCTTCAGCACGGAGGATAATAAAGCACAGACAAGGGTCGCAAAATATGACACACATGAAATCCCAGCCGAACGAAGGACAGCAGTTCATGATACAGACATAAAATGGGACATGAAATCGGTGCCGGTGAGTGAGACACCTGAAAGCCAACAGGAAAAAGAGACAAAATAATTGTTACTTTTAGCAGATTAACTTCCGTCGGGATGAGGTAAAAAGTCTTATCAAGTGTGTCAAGCATGTGGGTTAACGTGTGGGACTATAAGAATAAAGGATTATTAATGGTTTGGGTAGGTGCGTTTACATCAAGTGGTGGGCAAAACTGTCATTAACCAGAGGCTTGTTGTTATCATCTAGCCTTTGCCATTCAGTAGAGACATATTCATACTCCTAGTCATTTAATGGTCTTAAAAGGTCAGTTAATATAAGACAGATCTAATAAAAAAAAAGGCACAGTCTAAACTAAAAAGTAGAAGCACAGCCTAAAGTAGAAAATACCGCAAAAGTAATTTTGAGTAGGTTTTTATGTTGGATGCCCTTCCTGACGTAACGCTCCCATTCACGCAGGCTTGGTACCAGCACTTGATGTTGCTGTGTAGGCTGGTAGCACTGAGGACTCTGCCACGCTTTTCACTCGGATTCAAACTCCAGTCTCCTGCACGAAAGTCATTGGTGTAACTCACCGAGCTATCCAGCTGCTCCTAACATAGAGTACACGCACCTTCTTAAAATAAAAACATAACCACGGATTAAATGTCTAAATAAAAAGGGACGGTTCAAATAGTCCATTTAAAAATCAGAAACCTAGCCAGCCTTAAGTCCTCTGTATGCCTGCAACTGAGCAACCATAACTCCCTCTTTCAAGCAGCACACCACTCGAAACTCATTGAGACACCGTACACATGCAAATAAAACACTAAAATAAAACCATGCACAATTAAAAACATCAATATGAGAAAAAATGTCCAAGGAGATGGGTATGATAGTTAACTTTCAAAGGCTTATTGGAGTATCACGAAAAGAGACTTTCCTCAACATTGTGGGGAGTAAAATCAGAACCAAAGGCAGTCTCCAACCAGAGGCAGTTCAAGTGTTTCCCATTAAGAAATCTACAACTGCAACATTGGGACAGTGAAGATGTGGAATTGATCCCCAAACGAGTGCAAGCCTCGGCTATCATCTCTGACAGAATCTGGATGGATTCTGAGGTAGGGTCCTATATTGTGACGAAATGAGCAAATACGGTATCAAACGTACAATGATGTCCAGACGTAAGACGTTGTTTTGTGCCCCAGTCACTGTCCCACCATCACTCCTGGTTGTAGGGAATTACCAATTGGCACCATCATCCCAGAATTGGAGACATAAACTCAGATTACACTCATTTGGTTACAGCTGAGGGTCCGCTGACAGCTTTAAGTTTCTTGAATTTTCCTACTACCAACCTCACAGCTCAAAATCCCTGACCCTGACTGGGGGGCTTAAAACTGCAAAAGCTGTGGACATCTTCAATCTTGAATTGACCCCCCCCCACACACAATTGAGTTTCAGAGATGAACTAGATTAATTACAATACAATCTTTAGCTTGTCACATATTCTAGAGATGATGGTGTTTTTATTTTTGCAGTATCTGTTAATATGCATTGTGAAACAAAGGCAGACTGCAGTAACCGTTTTGACTGCTGAGTGGATTGGTAGCACCGTAAATAATAAGTATACAATAACTGCTGTTCGGCTTTTTAGGTCCAACTTTTAAAAATGTTATAAAATGCTGTTTGTCATGGCTTTTATTTTTATAGATTAACCATAAATACCTTACATCATAATATTCACATTGTTTAACATCACATTCACATTGTTGTTTTACGATTTTGGGAACACAATTTATAAATTTATTCCTTTATAAAATGGTCATTGACTCCTTCTCACCCCACTATGGTCATATAATTTAACTGCAGTAAAACAAAGAAGATGCAGTATCTACTGTAAAGACACAAAAAAAAAAGAAGAGGCAATGTGTCCCTGGAGTCTAGTAGTGTATAAACAGCCTGCGATGTGTCATTTTCTGGATAAAATGGCAGTAAACATTCGATTGTTTGCCGAGTTAGACTGTAGTGCAGAGGGAACTCCATGCAGCAATCTAAAATTCTCAAAACAAACATCACATATTATGTGGATTTAATCCACTAGTCTAGATCCGGCTGCAGACACAGAGAGGCAGACACCTGCTAATTAGAGATGATGGACATTTATTAATAGGATTGGGTTGCGTAAATGAATGCAGGAATTAAAAACGTTGGTCAACAACACAGGAAAGCAATGCTAAGAGGCAGCAGTTTCATGGTATTTTAATGAAATTTAACATTTAAATTCACATCAGCGTTGCAGTTCTTCAGAAATTGAATTCTCTAGTTGCCCTCAGCAGTCTCTCTTTCTTTTGTGCACTGAAGATTTGTCTCTTTTGTTCCAGAACCTTGGGTGTTTCCTTTTAGATCCTACATTAAGGTGTTCCAATAATCAAAGAGATGTTTGATGTTCCTGAAATGAATATTGTGTCGTTAAAGTGAACTGCACTAACAACAATCGTACCAGACTTCATTTTGTGTCTGAACGCACCCTGAAATAGTCAACCAGACGAATCAAAGGTGATTGGTTCCGTAGTTCCTGACCTGTTGATGTTCTGAAGGCATTCACCCTTAAGCTGGACACAAACTGTTTGTTTGAGAAGATATGGCTCGTTTTAGATTTGGACCAAAACCCGGGTTCATCCGACGTCCTTTGCTATCCAGTGTTAAGGGGGGCGTGAGGATCGGCAGCTCCTGGATGACCATCAACCATTCGGATGAACTGATGACCTCAGAAATTCTGTGCAGCTTTCATCATGCTTCTTCACAGTTGAAGCAGACGCATGAGTCGATTCCCTGAGGTCAGTGCTTTTTTCTCTCTGCGAACAGTCAAACAGAGAGTTTGAGTTACCATGGCGATACAATGCCTCATGTGGATAACGAACAATAAGCAGTTTATGATGTAGGAAATGCCCCTGAAACAGGGTAAAAGTGTCACCACACCAACACTGCCATCAGCGGAGCGCTAGAAGAAGACTGAGGAAGCAACCAGTGGCCTGGACCTGAGACACCTCTACCCTAACTGTTGTATATGTCCCCCCTTCTTTCAAGGAACTCTTACAAAGACAGTGATTGTTTTATTTATTCTAGTCCAGATAAGTCGCCGCCTCTTTTTTTAGTGGTTTCGGCAAACAGGATGGCACAAATGATCAAGACAGCTTGATTCTGTCTTGTTAACATGTTGCTAGCAGACATAGCTCTTCCTGCCTCGGAGCTCTTAATCAAATCTTCATTGACAATATAAAGTAGGGCCGTTATTTTTTTTTGTTTTACACCTACAATGCAAGCACCAGAGCCGTGTTTAGATGATTTATTCGGACACTATGAATATAACTGAAACAGTAAAATGAATGTCCACCTTCAGACAGACTGAGAAACGGCACAGGAAGAAAGATGCTGCCTCCTCTCACACAGGCACCACTTGAAAGGATGATATCATTCATCCGAGTATCATTTCTTTTTGGTTAGAGGGAGAGGAAATTGAACGATATTGAAATCATGACGTTAGTGTCAGGAGGGCAATAACCTTTTGGCTGGCTTATCTTGAACTGTCATACATCACGGTCAAGATATCAAAGAGACAAATATCCTACTGATCTTCCACTGTAATATACATTTAATAATGAAAGATGGGTTATATTATTCCATTGGGAGACGACCTCTGAGAGTCAGGCAGCAGAAGTCAGGCAGAGGGTGTTAACATTTCACTCTTTACCGAAATGCCAGATTACTTACAAAGGATGATACGTAATTAGTGTGTCAGGTGTCATCGGTGCTTACAATCTACAGGGAGATTTTGATGGAGGGGTTATATTAAGGCTGTCAACATTCACGTGTGAACACTCGTAATTAATCTGGCGACTTAACATTGCAATAATGAGCTGTCTTTCAAGTCATAACATGTTGTCGAAATTCGGTAAGAGGACCGTCCTTGATGATCCCTGAAGTTAACATTAAATTCCAGTTAAGTCGCAGATTTCTTAAATACATGTTTTATAATACACAGTGCTATATATTCATACATATTAACTGTACATACACACACATACAAACACAAACTGTGTGCATAACAAGAGACATAACATGCAGAAAGCGTTTGCTACGTAAGTGCCAGCATAAGGTCCTGACTCTCATGAAATAAAAAACGTTTTCCTCAAGTGTTCCACATCCATTATGATGCTCTTGTCCTTGAGTGGGGTTCTTACTGGATACCACTAGCTAAAACAGGGGTGTCAAACTCAATGACAGAGGGGGCCAAAATTAAAGATGGAGACCACACTGAGGGGCGGAAGAGGACTCAAACTGGCCATGTTTAATCTGACTTACTATGCCAGTTTTATTTTCAATTGTTTTTATTTTATAGAATCCTAAATAAACCGTTGCACGGTGGTGCAGAGGTTGAGCCGGCGGCTTCACAGCAAGAAGGTACTGGGTACGAATCCACCTCCACCTGCTGGCTTTTCTGTGCGGAGTTTGCTGTTCTCCCTGTGTCTGCGTGAGTTCTCTGCAGGAACTCCCACTTCCTCCCACAGTCCAAAAACAGGAAATATAGGTGAGTTGGTGATGCTAAAATTGCCCGCCAGTGTGAGTTGTTTTGTGTTTCTATGTGTCGGCCCTGCGATGAACCGGCGACACGTCCTTGCAGTACCCCGCCTCTCGCCCAATGTCAACTGGGATAGGCACCAGCCCCCCCCGGACCCTGAACAGGATAAGCAGTTGATAATGAATGAATGAACAAACCAACGGAATATAAAAACACTCAATATACAGATTAAATTAAAAATAGATCAGAATAACTGATTTTTAAGTCTCCCTCTCTATCCACATAGTTTAACAGAATAATTTCCAATGAAGGCATCCTCAACAACCAGAAAACTATATTTTTCAAGTTACAAACTAATTTAAAATCAATTCATCTATATTCATCTATATTCTACATCTATATTCTCTCCCGGGCTCCAAAGCATCTACACTAAGGTTTAGCCCAAAGTTGATTAAAGCGACTGGACAATTTCGAAAAAGCGATGGTGTTCTTGATTAACGCACCAGCTACCGCAGTGCATTCTGGGATTTGCAGTATATGCGGTGTCTGTGCTGCGTACCAGCGGGCTAGTTATCATATAAATTAGATATTTTCTCGCGGGCCGGATAAAATTGTTTAGTGGGCCAGATCAGGCCCGCGGGCCCCGACTTTGACATGTGACCTAAAACATCTTCAGTTGTTCAGTGACTGGTTGTGCACTAAACTCATGTCCAAAAACAGGTTTTTTACAGCGAGTGTTCTTGCTCCTCTGCTCTTGCATACATGATTGGTATTGCTTGAGATTTTTTCGTCGCAGTTGTTGGGTTCCAGTGTGATAATTTGCAATGGATCCTGCTGCCATCAATAGCTACTTCATGACTGGATACATGGCATAGGGTAACTACTTGGAAGTGGACGTACTTTGTTTCCACATCGATTCACTTGGAGGACTTTTGGAAGTTTGGCTGCATCTAGGAAGGTTAATTTTCGGTTAGATCTGCTCTATTTGTGGAAAATGAGTCAAACTGTGGATCTGTGGAGTCAAAGAGCCTTACAAAAAACTTCGGAACCCTTGCTAGACTGAAAAATTCCAATCACCTACTTCCTCATCAATGCAGGAATTTTTTTATTTTAATTTTGGTGTAATGTGCTAATAGTGAGACCAAAAATTCAACACTCTGCTTCTGAAAATGGTCTAATTGAGTGTTAAGGTGATGAACAGGGCCGGTAGTCATCAGGTCTTGGTGGGTCTAGTCCAGCTGAGTCCTGGAACCTTAGAATAAGTTTTCTAACACTTCCCAGACTGTCAATTTTACCAGTGTGCCACTGATGAGATCTTTGAGCCGACTTCCTGCTTTTGAAGGATATTTTCGTACTTTCAGCACACACACACATACATATATAGAAAAATAGAGGAAACCAGGCGGGAGTTAAATGGTTTTTCACAGCACTGTAACTTATCCTCTGTTTATCTTCCACCACTTCCACAATATATACTCAACATGGGCAGACATTTGCTGGTCCAAGCAAACAAGCTCAGCAGGACTAATTTCAGGAAATCAAACCAAGTTCAAGTCACAGTGGGCGCCATATAAGGAGAATCAGACTGCGGTCCTCAGCACAGTGGGGATGACAAGAGGGGAACCAGCAGATATTCAACTCCTCACCAGGGCTGGAAGCAAGCCTATCAGCCCGGCTCTACTCTGAGACAGGACTGACAGGAAGGGATGCTACAAAATACTTATTATACTGAAAGAAACACTGCGTTTCTGTTGCCAATGCAGTATGTCCCACATTAGTTATTGTTATTGATGCTGAAGCTCAGCCTGGCTAATCATCTACAAGATTCTGCTGGCTCATATTATTACTTCCACCAAGAAGGTTATGTTTTCACCCCTGTGTGTTTGTAAGCAGGATTTAGGAAAAGCTACAGGACAGATTGGCATGACAATTTAGCCGGAGATGGGTTTTTGCATATCCTAGAGTTTACTAAATGTTGGTAAAGTTACTCATGTTGCAATATTTAAAATAAAGTATGATAAAATAAAACAACTATGCCATTTGGAGCGGTCAAAGAGATGTATTTGTTTGAAGTTCTTCCAAAAATTATCTTAAGCGTGTGCCAATGGATGACAGCTGGAATAATTCTATCATTGTTATTTCAATGGACAGATGAACAGAGTGAACAGCTGAAGTGAAAAACAGAGAGTTTGATGGAGATACTGGTTGAGTGGAGGCCGATGGAGAGGCTGGCCATAACTGATACATTAATGGGGGAGTCTGCATGAAAAGTTCCTAAATAAAGTCATCTAATTGATTCTGAACAGCATATTGTCTTAAGTGGGTGCTGTTGTGCCTCGGTGAAGGTTTGCGCTCTCTCAGTGCTTTTTCCAGTTGGGTATTGGTCTGGGCTACATATCTGAACCTTTACATTTGTAGAAGATAATGGATGGATATGATGTAGTTAATTTTCATAATGAATGGACTTCATTCACAGAGAAGGAGGCTTGCGATGATTAAAAAAAAAGGTCTGTTGTGACCCGTCCCCAAGTATATTCAATGGGTTTGATCAATACTTCTTAGGCAGGGGTCAAATGCAGAGAATTGATTAGTATAATTATTACTTAGCCACCTGGCTGAGATGAGGTCCATTGCCAGTCAACACAGGGACACCTTTGTCTCATACTATATGTATAAAATGTTATATCTACTGTGTGTTAAACATTATTAATGGAATGTGAATATTATTTTAATATAATTTCTATTCTTATATTCAGTTTCCTCGCTGGTTTGACTAGATTATCCAAAGATAACAGGCTGACTTCTTTGACGCAGTATGTAGAAGTGTCCTTTGGCCCGATGAATTCATCCATCTATTTCCTGTAGCCGTTAATCATTGGCTTTGAGGGGTCGTCAGTCCTAGTGGTCACTGAGTGAGAGTTCGACCTATTGCCAGTTCATCACAGACGCAACACATGTAGAAAAACATTCACATCCCTCCAGGAAATTTAGTGTCACCAAATTACCTAGATTGAGTGTTTTGGGACCCTAGGAGGAAGCTGGAGGAAACCCACAGGGGGAACATGCAAACTCCACACAGAGAGGCCCAGTTCCCCGGGTGGATTTGAACCCAGAACCGTATCGCTGTCGTGAGCTAATGAGGAAAAGGTCTGTCCAGAATGTTGCCAGCACAAAGTTGAAAACCCATTATCTGTGCAGGAATGAATGGGAAATGATGCCCCTTCAAAAACAATGTCAGAGAAAAACAATAACAAAGATTCCAACGACCAGTCAGAGAATTATGGAGATATTGGTGTTGGGGGATTTGGAAATAAGACAGAATGAATGAACGGTGAAGTCTGAGGAGGGCGTCAGCTAGGCAGAAAGAGATCAAACTGAGAAGTCAGCAACGGGAGGAAGGATGGAGCGAGGGACTGAATATTTGAGAGGGAAAAAGATTCATGAGGGCCTCAATAAAAAGCCTGAGTGAACACAGCACACACACACCCACACACACACACAGACACGGACACACACAAATATAGGGATGCACATAGTGGAAATCAACCATGTTTATTCAAATTCTTCCTGCTCATCACAGAATACCATCATGCATTCACTCCAATGGTCTCGCCCTGTCAGGGTATAACAAGCTCTCCTCACTGCAGGGGAACCCACACAGGCCGTCACCTGCAGACACATACCGTACACATGCCATGCAAAAACAGCGGCCCGCTGCAGAATCAACACACTCTTTATGATTGGACTTTTCTTATTCAGGTTTTCAGGCACAAACACAGATTGTAAAATTAAACAGAAAACAGCTATTCAAATTTTTATCTCCGAAATATTAAGCTAAAAAAAAGAAAGCTCTATTTAAATATTGCGATTTCAATTTAATTTTATATTACAGTCGGTTTCCCTATATAGTCATTAATTTTTCTAAGCTGCATGACTATGTAGCAAACCGACATTGTAGAAGTTATGTAAAGAGAAATAATTGGTTGCTGACGACCCCTCCAAACCCAAAATAACCACATTACACTGCCATAAAAGAGGGGAAACTAAAATCAGGCCATTTGTTAAACACTATCTAAATAAATTATAAAATAAAAAAATCATTGAACTAACACTAGTATGGCTCCAAATGTTTCTTCTTGTTACGGTGTGTGGGGGGGTGTGTTGCTGGTAAGAGGCGAACGGACCTCAGACAGGAAAATGGGAGGTCATTACTGTATCAATACCAGATCTTTGCTGGTACAGGACAGATGCATGTGGACTTTTTTATTTTTTTTTATTTTATAATGACCAACATATTAACCCTCATGCTGTGTCTATTTTAACCGTCTCTTTGGCTACTTTCACTTGCAAAATTCTGATTTTTTTCATAGATCTCATTATTTCTAAGATCAGATTTTTTTGTATAGCTGTTCATAAAATCTCTCCTAAATCAGACTCCAGTATGAGCATTTCACGGCTATAAACTGACCTGTATGCGCAAAAGAACATTAAGATAGATGTCACACGCAGCATGCTGCCAACACAGAAACACTTTTCACATGAAAACATCATAAAACACTTTTACTTGAAACTAAACTAAACTTTAGTGGCTTCCATGTTTCTTTTGTATTTACAGCCTTCTGCTTGTGACGTCTGTCTTATTAGGCTTTTCCGTAAGCGGGTCAGAATAGGGCTGAGAACTGTTCATGGAGTACGATATAGAGCCAAAGTTTATGTGAGCAGCTTCACAAAAAGATCTGAGCTTAGATAAAAATCCAATTTGAGCATTAAGACTGCTAGTGTGAACGTAGCCTCCGATTTAGCGCCATATATGGAAACTGACACCAAATGTAAAATTGCAGGAGTGCACTCGTCAAAGACTCATTAAAGCAGGTCCAACTGTGGACAAAAGTGATTCACAGGTAGTGCACCGAAATTAGAGCTTGTCAGAAGTATCGAAGCCTATTCTAAGAGATGCTTAAATCTATCCAGGATTAGATGAAACACCACCTCATGTGTATGGACACATCTCTGCTTATATTGTTCTAGTGAGATTAAATCTACTGAGGAACAAGTGAATGAATAAAAACTGTAATCAAAAGACGTAAAAAACATCCAGAAATGATTCTATAAAATCACAAATATTGACAAAAGGCTAAACCACCCCATCTTTTATTCTATCCTGATCTAGATCTCTGCTGTCATATCCGGCAGGTATATCTCCGAAAAAGTCCCAAATCCCCTTTGTTGTACAAGCAATCCGCCTGATTGAACCCCTTAAATTAAATTTGAAGTTGTTTCCACGGTATTTTTAGTAAATAAATCTCCTCAAAGTGAATAAACAATGAGCTATTAGATTGAAATATGAATAAAATATGATATAAAAGGCACCTATTTTGGACAAAGTCGGATCAATGGTTGAGAAAATGATGGCCCACAACTTTGGTAGATAAAGCCTCTGTTGTATATTTGTTGTAAGCCCCTGTTGTAAGCCCCTGTTGTATATTTCTGATAAAGTCAGAAATATACAACAGATCGCTCCCAGAATCAATCCAGTTCCTTCTCGCACTAAAAGCTATAGTGGTATAAAGTTTGAAAACGATCCATGAAATAGTTTTTGAGGTATCTGTGTTAGTGTAAAATAAGATGTATATAACAAGTTACGTTGATTCATATGCATCAAATTTTGACTAAATCGGAAATTGTGGCCGAAAACTTTAAGGAGAAAAAGCTCCCCTTATTGTTGAAAATATTAAACTGATCTTTGCCAAAATCACTCCTGTTCTTCTTGGCACAAAGGTCTTAGTGGATAGGATATGTGAAAATGATCCATAAAGTAATTTTTGAGTTATTGTTTTCACAGGAAGGGTCTGAAACCAAGTCGATCCATAAAACCCAATGCTTTTTGAGGAATATGACGACGGTTAAAGAATTTGAGCTATTATTACGGGTTAAAATATGATGCAAAGTAAGTGAAGTGATCTCAGTATAGTAAAGCATGATGAAAAATGTATGCGTGTAGTATGCAGGGTGGAACTAGGATGTGTCTATGTTCACTGTTTTATCCCTGTAGGTCTTTAAGCGGCGAGATCCTCTCTGTTCCAGCCTGAGGTAGCAGCCGTATCCGTGTACAGCCGTCGGGCAGACCGTCCCTGGATAGACTGATGACATTTTCCACAGCCTGTGTTATGCTCCACTCTTCTCTCTTCTGTGCTGCAACTTCAACGATGCAGAATGGATGACAAACGGCTCCAGGCCCATTTCTGTAGCTTTCTCCGAGAGGGGAGAGAAGCTCTTTCTCCTCATGGGAGTTGGGACTGAAGTTTGGGAAGAACCAGAGGGTTACATTTGTTGCATGTTTGGATCTGCTGTAGGAGGGTTTTTAAGAATATAAATCTATATAAATGGTTGTAATGCTCATTAAAACTCTGAAAAGTCGGGTATTTAAACGCCGCTGGCACCGCCCGCCTCAGGTCCTCCTTGTAAGCGAGATAACCCAAAAACTATCCCATGTAACCTATTCAAATTTTATACCCACATACACCTTAGGACGAGGAAGAACTGCAGTGATTTTAGGAAAGTGTTTTCAGACAGAAGGGGGAGCTCTATCTGCAAAATTCTTTTATATATTGGGATCTACTCTAATAGTTCATATTTTACTCACTTTTATGAAAAATAATGTTTTCGGATTTAATTTCCCAACCATTGGTTCTATTTAGTCCAAATTCGGGGCACATGAATAGAGTCAAGGAGCTTTATCTTTTATAAAGTGCATTTTACTCAAATAGATCATACTTTACTCACTAGGGGGAACTTTTACGTAAAACCATTGTTTTTCTGACTTCACTTCCTAATATTTGGGCGAATTTTGGTGCATATGAATCGACTCAATGAAATCTACATATTTATTATACATTGTAATAGAACACATTATACTCACTGGGGGAGCTTTTTACAAAACAATAATGTCAACATAACTTCCCATTTATCATTTGCACCTTTATGATGAACCTCCATATGTAATATCCAGTCCTTTTTTTCTTACTTCGCTGTCTTCAACATGTGGGTTAGACAATACGACAGCCAGATAACTCCTTACTTTCACAAAGACTCTGTAGACGTGGTCGTATTTTGTTTACAGGTTTATTGGCTAAGAAAAGTGTAAAATTGAAAAGTGCCACAGAAAATGTTTTTACTCATATTGCTTAGCCTATTACAATTATTTAAAGTAATCAACAGCTTGTGCATATTGTTTAATATTGTGAACAAAACTAAGCCCCAGCAGCAAGGGTATAATCCCCAAACCATAAATGGGTATTATATCCATGACTTTTAGGAGATACAATGAAATTAATGAAAATATATGATGAAGTCACCACTGTAAGACTAACAATTATAGCCAATGTACCTAAAATATGATGGATCTGTGGAAAATAAAACTACAGCAATACAAAACAGAAGAGATCAGAGATGCATAGAGGCGATGCTGCCCGAGACAGATGTGTGCAGGTAGGTGTAGATCATGCAGCTTAACAACACCGACCTCCATGGGGCCTTTTTCCAGAGTATATGGTCTAGTCTGTAAAATTTGGCCATTTCTACCTGAAATTTCCAATTCTGACCCGGAGCACCACCACAGAGGCAATGTGACTGGGGGACGAATGCGTTTTCTGGTTGGGTCCGTCCAGTTCACCTGATAAAATTTACTTAACGTGCCGCGGGTGGCTGCTGGTTCTGGAGTGATCGCTCTCTGCAGGGAGAGATGGCGTCCTTTCAGCCCACAAAGTCAGATTGGCCGCCGGCTGCGGGGAGAGAGGCAGGAGGCCAAGCCGAGTCGAATACTCCAGGATGCCAGAGGATTCTACATCTACATGTTTCATGGGGCGTTATGGTTGGTTTGACCAAGAGGCTTGGCGCTCCGTTGCTTTTTCTTCTTCTAAATCACAAGTATTATCCTCCCTTAGTTAAAACACAGTAACAACATAACATTTGAGATATCTCTCCGTACCAACATCGTGGCCTCGGAAATCAGGACCTACTCTAAGGTGCTATCAAAGGCTTTATTCCAAACAACATTTTAAGACAAATTTTTACTCTCAGCTGAAAGTAGAAAAAAAAAAAACCTACTTCTGAATATATTATATATATTTATTATAGATATACACCTAAATATCCCTAAAATCTTACGAACTGGACCTTCACTTCCACTAGATGATGTTAAATGAATAATTAGATAAACATCTGTAACAGAACACTACATTTGAAGAAAGTCGGGAAAGTGACTTCTACTCTTAATCAGTATTATAGTATGTTTTACTATTCAAGTGAAATTATTTCTCTGTATTTGACCCATCCCTGAGGGGGCAGTGGGCAGCCCCTTTGAACCTCCTAGGAAGCTAGGGTTTCAGAGTCTTGCGCAAGGAGCCTACGACAAGTAGACCCTGGAGGGATTCCAACTGGCTACCTTCTGATCTTCTGATTGGGAGACAGCTCTACCCACTGAGTAAATGTGGTGCGTATGAATCCACTCAAGGTTATCTATCTGGTTTACATCATGTTTTACTTTGATAGTTCATATTTACTCATTAGGGGGAGCTTCTTACAAAAAAAACATTGTTTTTCAGACTTAACTTCCTAATTGTTGGTCCAAATTTACTACAAATGAATCATTGCAAGGATATCTATACTGTAAATATGATATTTTACTTTAATACTCCATATTTTTCTCAGTAGGGGGAGCTTTTTCATGAAAAACCCAATGTTTTCAGACATAACGCAACAAATTTCATGCATCATTTTCAAATTTAATACATACATAGACCGTAGTGTGAGGGATAACTGGATTGATTTAGGGAAAAGTAGGTTTTATATTTCTGACAGTAGGGGGAACAAAATCTCCAAATGTTTTCAGGTCAAAATTTTTCAACAGTTGGTTTGATTTAGTTTAAATTTGGGGCATATGAGTCTAAGTCATATAAGATCTATCTGGTATACATCGTGTTTTACTAGTAGTTCATATATTCACTCCAATAGTTCATATTCAAGATCAATCAGGGAATTTCTCAAACAACGCAGGAGATTGGGGACTTTTTTTTTACACTTTGCTTTCTGCATGGGTCCAATTCAAACGTTGGACTTTTCTGGTTTTAAAGCAAATAACCTTTCCATACATTGCTTAATCTCCAAAAAGCTTAGATTAGGCATGTACATAAAACACAGGGATATTATGATGAATGCCTGAACCTTAAAACGGTAAATGTTTCAATATATGTAAAATGTTATAATTTGGTCCCATAAGTAATGTACATAATAGGGTAAAATGATTTTATTTATTTTTTTACATGAAGTCATCATATAGTTTAGGATAAAATATAACTGAGTACTTATTATGAACATTATTATAATAAGTAATTATAGTTTTTTAATCAAGCCCCTAATACCAGCTCAAGTCGAAATGTGTGAATTATGTATATAGGGCTAGCCGAGGAAAATTTTTCCCTTTAAAATGAAAACATATTAGCCTTTTTTTCCTCTTCAAATACTCTTTACTGTGTATAAACTACCAGACTTACTCTAATAGATTCTAGCAGCTGCTGTTCCACCATCCATACAATCCATTTCAGTAATATTCCAGTCATTAATTTAACTAAGTGTCTCATTGCTATGGATTTATTCATAGTTTGGAGCTAAGCTGAAAATCAGTGTTTTTATACGGCTGTGTATTTGAGCAAGAGAGAGGGAGGTGTTGCCAGTGGAAGTTAAAGGCGTAAATATTTGTTAAATCGACCACGATTTATTGCCGATGTCAACTCACAATGTGTGTGTGCGAAACAAACATATTTTCTCCTGACACCTTGTTCTGTGTGATTTGATGAGATCCTTACGTGTCTGACAGCGCCGTAGAACATTTTGTGAACACACACAGACATATGGACTTCTGTAACCAACCAAAGACTGCTTAAATATATGTAAGATGTTCCATATGTTAGATTCTACAGAGAAGCCCCTGTTGATGCAGCTTCTTTGGCATCATCTTAATCATGTCTTCACCTGGAACGTTCTTCATTTCATTTATCTTTGTCTCAATAGAACCTTGGAAAAAATTCAAGAGAAATGACAGAATTGTTACAAGAACTTTGTATTTATCTTCAAGTTCAGATTTAAAACCATCAAACACTCGGATGAAGCTGGCTCTTATGAGGGCCAGAACACAACAGGAGTATCAGGTCCATCAGGACTCTCTTGCAGAGGATCCGCTTTTAAGGAGAAGAAGACCAGGACTAATGTCAAATCAGTTCAGAACAGAAGTTTGTTTCAGCCTGAAGCCCTATTAGCACTAAACTAATAATACCTGAGGACCTCATGTGGGTATTACACCCCCACCCCTGTGTTTTTATGCTCGGGATAAGGGAATACTGCATTTGACTTGAATTTAATGACATATTAAAGCTGCCTGACATCTGACACTGCAACCAGGTTACAGAACCAAGGCATTTAACTCCATTGAGCAGGGTTTCCAAAGGTCGGACAGACAAGTGGGGAGGTGGGGGATACCGCTGGTGTGGGTGTCGTCTCCAACCCCTTAGTCCAGGCCATCTCTTTCCCTAAACTGGACAGGAGCCAACCTCCCTCTCAAACTCCTAGTGTTGGGCGCAGCATGATGAGTCCCTTTCCTCCAGATCCCACCCTGACTGCTGCCACTGTGCACCCTGGGTACCCAATCCCTCCAATGTCTGGCATACCTGTCACTTCTGACAAAGGTGGAGATCACCCTGGAATTGATATCTTAACAAACCCATCTCTGTGACAACCTTTAGCGGCTCATTCAGCTCATCCATCCGTGAAGAAGGCCAATAACCGAATTGAATTAATACAAAATACTGGCGTGCTCATTGTGTCTTGTGTATAACTCTGTGTACAAGGTTCTCAATCGAGTGGTCGTAATTTAGATACATAAAAAGCTGAAAAGAAGCCGATGGTGTGCAGGCCCTATTTTCAGATTTTATTTTTTTTAACTAAATTGAATTGTTGAATTGGAAATTGTAGGACACATTGATCATCGACTCTTGAACGCATCCTTGATGTCAAAACAGTTTTTCATTATATCTTCCTCAGCCACTATAATTCTACCGAGAAAGAGGCAGACAAAGCAGCAGAGGATTCAAAAAAGATAATTCCATATCACACTAACTAGACCTATGCTGTTGACACCGACAGCTAGTGTATATCCCCCAAAAGTCCCCAATCCCCTACGTTGTAAAAGCAATCCCCCTGATTAAACTCCTCAAATTACATGTAAAGTTATGTCCATATTTGTTTCTTGTAAAATGCTCCCCCTGGTGAATAAAATACATACTATTGCAGTAAAACACAATATATAGATATCCTCGAGTCATTTCATATGCACCAAATCCGACTTTCGATTGGGTTTTGAGATTTGATCCAGATGTAAAGTGCATTATAAATTAAATGTATTATGTATGTATTTGAGTAATACACGATTTGTACAAGATAGATATCCTAGACTTGATTCATATGCACCAAATTTGGACTAGATGGGTGAAATTATTGCCCAAAGACCTTCAGGGATAGAGCTTCCCTACTGGCAGAACTTTTAAACCGACCTTTCACAAAATCTAACCAGTTCTTCCTCGTGCTAAGGTCTATTGTGGTATAAAATTTGAAAATGATCCATGAATGTTATTGAGGTATGTCCGAAAAACACCCATATTTGATAATACATCCCCAAATGTGTTATTACATGTGTTATTAAATACCCATTAGTTTTATTACATCATTTAATAGGTGTTATTCCATCCCAATTTCTGTTATCATATCCGGACTCCAATGTTATTAGGTTTTTTAAAGCTTTACAACTTTATTATTCCACATTATATCATTTATTTGTAATATCTAGAACACTTCTACCAATAAAACATAATTGGTATAAAATGTAGTTTTTTAGACAGGGGATGAATCAATCATTTTCAAGTATAGAAGAGACAAGAATATTTAATATCAACTTCATTAATATAATGCTTTGAACTCAACAAACTGTGGAAATTTAACATGATAGAAAAATTATTACACAATGTTGTTTTTTCTTTTGGTAAACAATGGATACAAGCCCCACGGATCGGAGCAACACGCGAGGGTTAAAGCAAACAGCCCATAATACATGGGTCTCTTAAAGCAACAAGCTGGAACACATGAGCTGCTGTATGGCTCATTTAAATGGAACATCTGCTTCCGTGAACGTGTTAATGTCGAAGCCTTAATTAGACAACGAGCCCCAGAGGAAACATCACGTTCAAAACTAAACAGTCACAGTAAGCACTGACTTATATTTTAGATGGTTGTTTAAAATCACTCACTTGCTCATTAAAACTTAACAAGACTGAAAATAATCACATCCAAAAGAAAAACAAACACCTTTTACTTCTGAAAAAATGTTTATGAACTCCTGACTTCAAAACTTTTGTACGTCTGAGAGTTACAAATACACCTAATATCATTCGGGATATGCACCCATCAGCTATAAAATTGTAACCGCATAACGGGTGAAAAATGAATAACAGGGATCTCTACGGCCGTTAACTACCAGCGTAGTCACAGAAGTCCAGACATCAGCATTTTTTTCCCAAATATGAAATATACAAGATAGTTTTCCTCAAGTCGATTCAGTCGATTTATTTTTTTTACTAAATCAGACCAACGGTTGAGAAATGATGGCACAAAACATTTAGATATAAAGCTCCACCAAGTGTCGGAAATATACAAGCAACCTTTCCCAAAATCAGTTCAGTTCTTCCTTGCACTAAAATCTATGTGGGTATCAAATTTGAAATTGATCTATGATATACTTTGAGTTATTGTGATAGCATGAAGGATCTGCGGCAGCGGCAAATTTGGAGGCACTGAGGAATCCATAATATCCCAGACTATTCACAGTTACAGTTAGTTACACACACACACACACACACACACACACACACACACACACACACACACACACACACACACACACACACACACACACACACACACACACACACACACACACACATATAGGATCTACTATACTCATTTAATGCATTGATTTACTAGCCAACTTCCTGACAACCAAAGAACGAGACAATCAGAGCTCAGTATTGGGAGAAAATGTGACAGAGGAAGTGTGGAAAAAAAGATTGGAAGAAATAGAGAAGGTGATGAAGGCAATTAGAAAGCGGGTGATCTGTTCCATTGGGCTAGCTTGTCCACTAATCCAGGCTTCTTCTGGTTAGTCGGACTAGTTTTCACTTGATTCAGTTCCATTAAGCAAATTATACGTGGTTTAAATTATTGAGTATCGCACGATCAGTCAAAACAATGAGGTCAAATTGACTCAAGCAAAAAATTTAATAAATTATTCAACGCTATGCGCTTTAATTGCTTTAGCTAGTGTCAAAATCCATATCCTCTACCAAAGTCCTGTAAATATCGTATACATGAAATCTCATCTATGTTGAGTCTATTACTGGATAACATGAGATTACTTAAAGTCGTCAAGAGGTGCCCTGACATTCTTTAGTTAAATTGAAAAATTAAAATGCTAATTACAAACCAAAAAAACAAAAAAATAATGTATCACAAGTAAAGGAGAACCTGTAGGCTCTAAAATGTCAATAAAATCTGTACTTTTACAAGATTTAATTGGGTAATAGCAAAAATCTGTACGTGATGAAATATCCTGAGGATGGTTCTGAACCCATGGCACTGCTGTGGTCTCACTCTGAGTCTGCAGGACTCACACGTCTGCTGTTTCATGAGTAGTGGAGGAGGGAGGAGCGATGGAACTCTGATTTTGGACCTCTGTACTTCCAGAATCCTGTGCAGGGCCATGATTTCCTTGTTACCCTGGCCCCTGTCAGCAGGTGGCATACATTAGGCATCGAGTGAACATTTTGTCCTGAAGTTTATTATTGTGTGTCCTCCATGGGTTCCTCTCAGTGATCAGCTGGCACAAATGAAAAACAGTTCTGAGCTTTTTTGGTGGTTCTCCTCAGGTCCACAACGCTACTGCATAATAAGGAGCGAGAGCAATGAGTTCAACAAGAGACACTTGTGCTCATTACTCTCCTTCTCCCTGACACCGTTCCCTGAACCAGTTCCACTGTCTCAGCCACCATCAGTGGGCAGGACACGCACCACCTACCTGAACATTGTTATGCCCCGTCTGGGGGAAAACCTGAGCATAGCATAAAGAAGTCTCCTTTCTTTCCCAGTCTCTGAAGGAGGACCAGTGTCACCACAAATTGCAGTCCAAGGCAGAGTTATTTTATTCTCTTTTAGCATTCAGGTTGGGCATGGACCAAATCAACAACAAAACAAGCTTCAGGTCTTCTGCTAACTTACATAGTTCAACAAAATCAGAGGACAGAAAAAAAAACAAAGAGTTCAACTTCCCTTATCTCCCTAGAAGTTAAACAGGAGAAAACTAGTTGAACAAAAGAAAAAGGTTTTTCTTCCTTACAAACTTCTGTACGGCTTTATACCTGACTATTTACAATATCTACAAGATTATATAGACTTTTCACATTTTACATTACATTCATTTTACTACCGAAATAAACTTCTAACAATAGCATAACGACACAGTTCTTGCTAGGAT
Organism: Lophius americanus; assembly: GCA_037951165.1. NCBI lineage: Eukaryota > Metazoa > Chordata > Actinopteri > Lophiiformes > Lophiidae > Lophius > Lophius americanus. The sequence goes on along the minus strand of JBBDHG010000082.1, from coordinate 2,582,539 downwards.
CAGATCTGCCCCCCCTCCTCACAAGTAGGTAACAACTGCTTCATCAAAGTCACATTTCGCTAAATTTAAGGTAAATGAAGTTTCAACTAATGGAGTAAATATCTCTTGTACGGTCTCAATGTGATCAGACCAGGTAGAAGAATAGGCCACAATGAGATCTAAGTATGCTTCACAATGTTTCACACCAGAAAGGTCCATGTCCATCAGCCTTTGGAATGTGACAGGAGCATTTCTTAGTCCAAAAGGCAAGACTTTGTATTGGAGGAAATGGTGTTGTATGACAAAGGCAGCGATGTCTGATGCACGAGGCGTTAGGGGCACCTGCCCGTATACTTTTAAGGGGTCTAATTTTACGTAATTAGCTGAGCCCAGGCGATCCACACGGTCAAAAATACGTGGGGAAGGGAAACAGTCTGGTTTTGTAACAGTATTCACTCCACAGTAATCAATATAGAACAATGGCGTTTGATATGATTTTGGAAACAAAAGTGACGGAGAACTGGGCACAGCAAAACCATTTTTTCCAAAAGATACTCAGCTTCTTTTTGCATTACAACCCTCTTACTTGGGTTAGCGTTTGTAAATAAACTGTTTAATGAGTGTGTGGTCTCCCACATCTACATCGTGCTACAATATGGTGGCTTGAGTGGGTTTATCTCTGAATAGTCGTGTATTGCAAGTATTAAGCTGACAACTTTAATTTATTTTGGATTCCGCTTGGCAAGACAAATGTTCTGGCAAGTGACATGACACTTGACAAGACAAGTGTTCCAGCTTTTTACAGCGATGACGCTATGGTCCCCACACACGATAAAGGCGCTTGGGATACAAAGGGCGCGTCAGAATTCTCACAGTCCAAATAGGGTTTCAACATATGGACATGACACACGTGTGACCATTCCTTCCTGTGCTAGCCAGCTCACGATCTGCGTGCAAGCTTTCCCTGAATACATTCGCATAATCTAAAATGTTGCGTGTAGGGTTGGGCTTTTCTGCGTGCCAACACCCCCATGCGGCACTCGCAACGGGCTGCGCACTGTGTGCCCAAAAAACCATTTCCGCCGGACTAAAACCAGGGATCTCTTGCGTGGTTTAGCGATTTGCCAGCAGAAGCAATGGCAAACCCTCCTACCAGTCCCTTGAAATCACCACAATATTTACAAAGTATTGGTTTTAGTGTCTGATGGAATCTCTGTAGCGCACCTTGGCTCTCAGGGTGAAAAGCACTGGAGACCTGATGCTTAAGCGATAACTCTGACGTAACTTAAAAAAAAAACCTTTGACAAGAAATTTGAGCCTTGATCCGTTTCAATGCGTTTGAGCAGACCGAACGTGGAAAAGAATTCAACCAAGGTCTTCACCACTGCTTTGACTTTCAACGTGCGCAACAGGACGGTCTCAGAAAAACGTGTAGAGGCGGTCATAATGGCAAGAAAAAACTGGTGACAAGCCTTTGCTTTCGGCAAGGGTGGGGCGCAATCTATCAGAACGGACTCAAATGGTTCTCCAATTGCCGTAATTAGATGCAATGGACCTGGAGGACTCACTTGGTTTTCCGGGTATCTGGCAAACTTAGCACTCTTCACAAAACCTGCCTATATCGGAAATTAACCCAGGCCAGAAAGAGTACCGGAGCACAAGTTTGTACGTCTTATTGATTCCTACATGGCCAGAGAATACTTCATCATATGCTAAACTCAAAACTCTTTTTGCACAACAACCTGAGTAATCTCTTCACTCTCATTCGCCGGCCTTTGGAACCATTTACGCAACAGAACACCCTCATCGAACAGGTAAGACAGATTTCTTTTGTGGAGTCATGAGCTACAGCCAGACACTTAGTTAACGTCCTATCACAACATTGAGCCCTTATAAGTATAGGATCTTTTGTCATCAGATGCGCTTAGAAATTAGTCTGAAAGATCAGTTATATCACCCAGCTTAAGTACATGACTGGCACACATGCTGGAAAACACATGCCGGAAAAACAGGGAAGAGTCTTATTGCATGGCAGGGTCAACCAATGTATCTGAAGTAGGGGTTTCTGTCACTTCAACGGCATAGAGAAACATTTTCTTGCCAGTCAAATAATTTCCAAGTATAAAATCGACCCAATAAAATGGCAGAGGATCCCGTATTCCAACCCAAACTGAGCCTGACACCATTGGGGAGGAGAGTGTAATTTGGTGCAATGGCACACGTCAATTATTCAGGTCAACTCCCCACACCAAGATGTCCGAGCCACAGTATCACCCATCAGAAAAAGGGAGCACACAGCAACAAAAGGGTGTTTTCCTCCGTTATCTCTCAAAATAATTATTTGGACACATTTCATTTGTGATGAAAGGCTAAAAATCGACAATAATATCTTCTTTAATGCTCTTGTATCAAATCGTTTCCCTCTGTAAACCGCTCAGCCTGAATAATAAGCCCTGGAGCTGAAGGACCCTTAATACACTGTAAAAACGGAAAAAGTTAGAACAACTTCAAAATTCAAGGCAACCTTGATCTTTTCTACTATGAAAGGCTGATGTTTCTTGCCTTCTTACATTCCTACAATGTGATCTAGTAAGATGTGATTTTAAGGCACCAGGTGTTTTAAATGTACCCGTACAGTCACTGTAGACACAGGGCCACTCAGATCCTTTCTCCATGCCTCAGTCGATGGGGCCTAAAAAGACCGCCTTGACTCCAGATGACAAAAGCTAGACTTCAGAGGATAACTGCAAATTAGTTTATTTTTACAACAAAACACTTAAAGTCAGCACCATGACATGCCGTGCTTAAGGACACCAGTGAACTCACACTGTTGCCTTTGCTTTTGAGTGTGTATTCATATACTCAAATGTCCATTTTTTAAGTATAAACTAATACGGTATAATACATTTATTTCTACCATATACTAGATTCACATAAATCTGGATAAACCAAATATTAGGAATAGCTTCCAGTATGAAAAAAAATTATAAAGTGGTTCAGCACTAACCTCTAAATGTCACCATTAAAATAAATGTCTGTCGAACACATACAATAAAAACGGAACATTAGAACCTTGAGGATAGGATTTATATTTCAAAAATAATTATCGTATGAGATTTCATTTGTTGTGTCATACTGCATGCTATTGGAAAGTAAATGTATATTATAAATGTAGAAACCTTTACATGTAGAACCTACTTACTAATGTAAGACCACTGGAACTGAAAAGAGAACATTAACTTCACAGGACAACCACTGCAACAATAAGACAATTGGAAAAATATTTTTTACTTGGCATTTTATTCAGAGTGTACAGCATCTACTACAAATATGTATAAATGCACTAATGAACCTGTCACAGTTTCACCAGCTGTTCCTCCTTAGACCACTTTGGTAGGTTATAACCTCTCCAACCAGGAACAGCCAACGAGGCATGCAGTTCTGGTGATGCTGTTAACGAGTTGTCTAAAAAACTTTCTAAGATCCTTATACTTTTATCCAGCTTTCAACACATTAGCTAATGGATAAAGTGTTTATTAATATATCTCACTTCTGTTGAAAAGCACCACAGTAACAGCATTTAAATTGTTATATATGAAAACCATGACTTTCAAAGAGATTAGGATATATGTTGATTATATGTTGATTGATTCTTTATTGTAAGACTGGTGCATTTTACTTACTTTCATCTAAGTGTAACAAGTATGCTGACAAGTCTGAACACGGTGAGGCTGACAAGTTAAATAATATATAGAAGCCATATTATCTCTTAATACATACTTCTAAATGCTCAATGTACATCGTGATGTGCTACACCCAAACAACTTTTTTTTTAACCACGGTAACATCAGAAGTGACGTTAGCGTTGAATTTAAATAGACCTGAAGTTGGCACATTTCAGATCCTAGTACCTGTTGCTGTAGCTGGTGCAAGCTAACAACTTGTTAGCTACATCAGCTAACAACTGCATGTGTTGCGGTTTACACGTTCTAGGTTCGTAAGTGTGCCCTCTTTAGGGCTACTGAAATTCAAAGACAAGTTCACTTTTGACTGAACCCTTGTAAAATAAAAATAATGAACCGCAAAACATGCAATAGTGGACAGCGACACGTGCAATATGGAGGCGCTAATTAACAAGCACAGCTACTTAGCAGCCAACTACCAAAACATATATTATTGAACCACACTACATGCATTAATTCATCACTAGCTAGCTACCACAGCTTTGCAAGCAGGTAGCAAACACAACATGTTGCATTATTAAACCACACCAAGTGCATTATTTTAACACTAACTAGCCATCACAAGTAGCTAGCAACTATCTAACAAGGGGCATAGCTACAGCAGCTAACAACTGCAACACCTTAATTTAGTATTATTAGTGGCGTCTATATTGGTTATGACCAGCAATAGCTATAAAAGTTCTAGCTAATCAGAGCGCTAGCAAATCGAAGTGCTGGCTAAACGAAGCTTTTGGATGCAGCAGGTTATAGTCGGCCACTGACATCCAAAACCAGAAATACCATTTAAGCTGTATATATTGTGTTTATAAGCTACAATGTATATAAGATTTTTGTTGTTTCTATTTGTAATCTGATCATTTAAATACCAAATAATACAAAAAAACTGCAATGGTTTCTAAAATATATGACATTGATTATTTCATTTTCCAGCTTATATGTTATTATTATGTAATAAAGACAACAAAAACAACAACGGAAACGTGGCTCAGTTCCAAAATTTGGTTTCAAATTCTGATGTTTTTGTGACATCAGATTATTCAGAAAACTCTCAAATTCCTCCTGTACTGAAATGTTTTTGATTTAAACCATTAACTCTCCTTGCAGTAAAAGAAGGAAGAAAAACAACGGTGGCCGATACCAACGTCTATCATTAAAAGAGTGAAAAATAATTTGATGCTTTTTCTGATTGATTGAAAAAATATGAACATTTGTTTGACACATTTTTATTTTATTTTCTTGCTCTTTTGAAAAGTGGCTTGAAAAGACTTTTATGTTTGGCACTAAGTGAAAAAAACGGACCTGAATAAAAAACCTGACATGCACTTCTGTGCCCGTTAACTTTCATGTTTTTCATGTTTTGATTTATTTTTTTTATTTCTTTTCTGATCTGAAGGATTCACAATTTTTAACTAAACAATTTTGCAGAGATGAAACACAAAGCAGCCTAATAATAATAAATAGAATAAAATACTGTGCATAGAAAATCTTTCACTCAAGCAAGAACAACTTCAAACAAAACAAAGACATAGAACAGACTAATAATAGTCATAATTACAACGCTGAGAAGCATTAAGTAAATTTTAAAGTTTGCATCCGTCTCACATGTTAGGAATATTTTAATCCGGTTGATGTCTGCCGTAGAGACTACACAGATATTCCTAATTCGCTCATAAAACCTGATGGTGGTTGGTACTGTTCTCTCATGTGTGCCTTATAGAAACAATTTTAGCAGAAAGAAAATGTAATAATGACGGATGAGCCTTTTTTCCTTTTCCGATATTAAAAAAGAAATTGCCTTTTGAATTTCATTCTTTGATCATAATTCTAATAATGAGCTTTTTTCTCTCTAACAGAACAAATAAATGACTTTGAAGATGAAACTTCATCTTCTGCTAAGAAACCCATGAATTAGATTTATTTCATTTACAAAATTATAATTTACTTCTTATTGTTATTGCATATAATTAATACTGGTTTTTACTTTGAATTCTTCTTCTTCTTATATTATTAAAAGTATATGTATTCATGTGTTTATATTCCAATTACACACCTCATACACACACACAGACACCCACACACACACACATACTCACACAAAAAAAGAATAATAATATTAAAAACGTACACACATGAATATGAATATAATTATTACACTTTAGAGTTATATTTCCAAACATATGATTATTACTCATACTTATTCTCACACTTATTGCACATAATGATGTAATTATTGCAGATATATGTTTACAGGAGTGTGGGGAAGAGGAGAGGGGTGGGTGCGTGTAAATAGATCTTATTTACATGTATATTTTTGTAAACAATATTAAGGATTTTAGAGGCTTTGTTATTAACTAACAGCGGCAGAAGGTTGAGTTGCGTTCATTCATTGACTTTATTAAAATTAGATTTAAATTTTTCAATAATTATTTTTGTGTGTATTTTAATGCTCCATCGAAAGAAAGATAATATATATGAAAAGATTTTTTAAAAAAATGTAAATTAAAACAATGAAATTATGAAACTGAAACGTCAATAATACATTTATTCTAAAGTGAAATCAAATTTAAGGGTGAACTATAAAGAATTTGCCACGGTTAAATATATGGCACTTCTAAGCAGTGATGGCTGCTGTCAAAATTCAACAAGGTTGTTTGTTAATATATAACACAGACAAACCAACACACACACACACACACACGCACACACACGCACACACAAACAATAAATAAGGCTGCCCATGCAGAACTAAAAAAGGTCTACTATGGACAGTCCTGTCAGCACAGCGAGGGAGAGATTTTGTGGTGTTTTTGTGTGTGTGTGTGTGTGTGTGTGTGTGTGTGGTTTCATATTTCGGTGTTTCCTCGTTTACAGGAATGATAATTGTCTCCAGTGTTTGTCTCTGCTGCTTCTCATAAGCATGCTCATTTGTAGAGTATTGGACTGTTTGTGTGTGTGTGTGTGTCTATGCTGGAGATATTGGCTTATTTTTCCCCAAAAAATATGTGAGTGTGTGTCACAAGACTGTGGACGTGTCAGGAGTGTGTATCCTCATTTAAACATGGTCGCAGCAGAAGAGGGAATTCCAATAATAATCATAAAACCGACTTTATTTTCTCTGTTTGAGGTGAGATGACTGGCTTTCCCCTCGCCGACACTTCCCATCCGTTCAGCCAATCAACCCATTCATGAGCACGTGCACCAACACGCACACACACGCACACACACGCACAGAGCCTCCTGTGTGCAGTTCTGGAAGCCGGGGCGATCGTCAGAGTTATTACATGGAGTGTTTTCTGCCTTGTTACATTTTCTCTTTATGAGCTGAGAGCCCTCCGCAGTCCCTCAATACTTAGCATAGAAAGCAACGTAGGCAGTGTGTGCGTGTTTGTGTGAGTGTGTGTGTGTGAGTGAGTGTGTCTGCTGTTTTTTTTTTTAATCAGCAGATAAGCCACTGGGTCTCCCACTACTTAGCAAACCCAACTATTTAATAAGCACAGCATGCAGATATGTGTGTGTGTGTGTGTGTGTGTTTATGTGTGTGTGTGTTTATGTGTGTGTGTTTGCTGCCGTGATCAGTTATATAATGCGGTGATGTGTTTGTCAGAGAAAAATCAATTTCAGACTTCCTCATTAATATATAATGATAATAATATCTGACATGTTATTTTTGATATGACATCTAAACTTACCAAAGCAAAGTTATGGAACATATTTAAGTAAAATAATTCCAAAGAGACCATAGAAATACTTTTACCCATTTGTGTTTATATACACACACGCACATATATGTTTATATAAATACAAAAAAACAAACAAACAAAAAAAAAATATGTATGTTTGTTTGTGTATATGTTTGTATATACCATTTGTGTGTAAATATATATATATAGATATATGCTTTGTAGATAATATACCAAAGCATAATGTTCTTTTATACTGTGACATAATGTGTTACAATTAGGAAATCAATGATATACATAGATTTTGTATTCTCTGGGATTATTTCTCCTCTCATCTCTCTAGCTTCTTCAGCGTATTTGTTTTTTTGCATGTTTGAAAGCCCTTATTGTGTTTTTTTGTTTTGCTTTGTGACTCTGTGTCCTTTTAAAATTGCCCCCTGGGAACAAATAAAGTTTCTTAATCTTGAATAAATCTTGAAACGTTGGTAATAGATGAGATTTGCTTAAATAGATTAATGTGATATTGTAATTATTTTTTTTCCTGCACTATGATCCATCCAAACTTAATGTCAAACAGTCTTTTTCAAGAACCCCACCGGAGCTGTTACCCTTTCAGTTATTTTATTTATTTACTGGCGTCCTACTTTAATCTTTACTGTCTTGTTCACTCAGTTTTATCTCGCACAGACCATAGAACAGTCTGAAACATTTTCATTATATACTGCATGTCTGCTACATATCGTGTAAATGAAAACAAAATTGACTTTGACTCTCAGTTAAAGTGAAATAATTGATTGATCGTGACATATATTTTTTGGTAAAATATAAAAATAAGATCATAAACATACATTCAACAACATGCAAAATAAGTTGATGTACGAACCTGGGAAAATGTGCAGAAAATTGATTTCATGAAAGTGATCATTTACAGAAATCCGTAAAATACTAAAAAAAAACAAATAAATACAAATATACAAATAATAATATCCACAAATTTGGAAATATATGAGACAGGGTGAAAACATTATTATCATAATTACCATTATTAACATGCAACATTATATTAAAGCTCAATAATTAATTGATAATAACAGAAATATGATAATGTTCCAAAATGACACGAAATATGACTGTTCTGATGATATTAACACTGTTTACAAAAATGCAAAATTGCATTAAAATACAAAATTCGGCAAGGTTCAAAAAATGAACGTTTACCGAATCTTGTTTTTATACTTATTTTTGATAATAAGTATATTATCAGAAATAAGCTAATATACTCGAACTTTAGAATAAACACTATGACATACTATAAACAAAGCTAAACACATACACCAGTAAGTTACATATGATAACATTAAAAAATAATAAATGTTAATAACAATATATATTTTATTTATATTGTAGTAGGAAAAGTTCAAATACCATCATCAGAAGATCTGAGAGCTCTTGTTAGTTGATAAGGGATTAAAAGCCCAGAAATGTATGAAGGTGCTACGTCATTAAGATCTTTCTAAACGAATAAAAGAACCGTAAAATCTGTTCTAGAAGAAACAGGAAGCAGAGGAGTTTAAGCAGAGGAGCTTAAACAGGAGAAATGTCTGTTCAATCAACCTTTATGGTCCACCAGTGAACAGGGCGGTACGGTAGTCCAACCTGCTAGGAATAAACGTACGAATCAACCTCTCAGCATCCTGATTTCTTCAGAAAGACATCACACGGGCAACATTTCTTGAATGAGAGAATGCTGTCTCAGTCACTTTACTCATGTGGGCCTCAAAGCTCAAGTCCAAAATGCCCCCCAAACTGTTAACCTGTGGTTTGGTTGGGTGAAACGGGTCTCCACTTCTGCTAAAAACTCTCTTATATTATGGTCCTAGGAGCAGTTTTAATCTTCATTAAATTTATTATCTTAACATAGGCTAGACTAATGGATAATATATAGAAACTTTCCAACAATATGATACTATACGCAAAAAATTCTCTCCTCTTTCTGCTGGAGTTCAACCACAGCGCTTCCTCTGGTACCATCTCGCCCTGTCCTCTGCCGCGTCCTTGTGAAAATGAAAATGAGATAATATATGAAAGCACATTTGTGCTAATATATAAAAACTAAAAAATATTTTTTATTGTAATATTTGCCTAAAATAAGACATGCTTATGAAAAAATAATGTCTTAACAAATGGATATTAATTTATACACCGGCGCTCATCTGATGGGTGATCATCCATCATCCTCCCCTCACTGAAAGAACGAACGACTCCAGTGTCATCCCGGAACTTCTGGAGGTAATAATATATCCGACACATGTCTCAAATCTAAAAGGAAGCTTCCTTCCCGTATCCCAAAACTATAATGGCACTTTGGGATCAATAAAGTCTCAGCTTATTACTGTGATTTTTTTTGGCTTATAGAGGTGCGTTGAGATTGGAAAAAAAAACATCCTTGGATTGACGACCCACCGCCATCTGCAGGTCTGGTCTTATATCCTGAAGTGAAGTGTCTTTAAAACAGCTCACATCACTCAGTCGGACACGTACGCCGGCGTTAGTGAGGATGACCAAAGAGCGTGGATCCGCTGGCGTCTCGCCTCGAGAGACTGGAAACCCTGATTTATGAAATCGTGGGACGGAGTGCTCTCGGTTGAAACTCCTCTCTGGTGTAACACTGGTCGGTTTTAATGCCAGGTGTTAAATTAAATTCCCCCACTCTACCCCGAGGGGATTTCTCGGGTCTGATATGGCGTAATAAAACAGTAATAAGACCACGGCGAATGTCTGCGGTCAGGAAGGGCCAATGACCACATCTGATTTTTAAATCACTCTTTTCATTGCAATTTACCAGTTTGTTGATTTTAGGAAATATTGCCTAATTTCTGTCCACTCTGTATGTGTGAGTGCTTTTGTGTGTGTGTGTGTGTGTGGCTTTGTGTGTAACCTAATGAGCCTAACAGGGCTGTTATATTTTTAATAAACGCAGCAGGCAGCTGCAGTCTGCTGAGGCTCATCCCTGAACGGATGGGGAGATTGTGAACGGCTCACCACGGCACACTTACAGCTGATTACAGAAACCAGAACTTGCTGCTTATGTGGAGTGTGTGCACATCCATCCACAGTCCCAGTGCGTGTGTGTTTGCATGCACACGAGACCTTTTTATGAGTGAAAAGTGTGTTTTTCTGTTTGTCAATATGAGTTAGAGGCTTTCATTTGCACACAATAAACCTGTGTGTGCGTGTTTGTGCGTGTGTTTGTGTGTGTGTGTGTGTGTGTGTGTGATTAGTTACACACAGATACTTCCTCATTGAAAACTTCAAACCCGTGCACACAGTCGGATGTGTGAGCGTGCTCATCCTATTACATCCACTCTCTGTTGACTAAATGAAAGCCCGTCTCGGCAGTTTCTCCTCCTCAGCACCCATTCACTCTCCCACAGCTCCCCACACAATATTAAAGAATCTCCCGTACTCCAGGCTCACAGGTGCACAGCTCGCCAGCTCCAACGTCTCCAAACAAGCCTTTCCCTGTCTGCGTGTTGTCTTTATGTCTGTCAAACAATATCAGGTGAGTCTCCAGTGTAAAATCTGATCAAAGCATCCAAGTTTGTTCTTCTGCTGTCTGACAGCAGGGAGGATTACGAGGATGAGCCGGGGAGACATGAAGAGGAGGAGCGGCTTCTCCAATCACCAATAACACTTTCTATTCTTAATCAGGTTACATTAAATATCCATAACCTCATCTTAGTGAAAAGACGCGGCAATGCGTATCAATTATATTTCACATTTTATTATGGCTGATGTATTCTTTATCACTATTTCTAGCAGGAGGGTTCAACCCTAAATAGTTTTATATATATAGTGGAGTTAATCCATAATGTAAGGTAAGACGAAATAAGATAAGATAAGATGAAGTCATAAATAATGACGGATAATATACAATTTTGTCGTCAGTTTGAAATGAAAATTCAAATTGGTTTAAAAAGAAGTTTTTAGCTGACAGCTCATCAACGAGAAAGTTTTCATAATAATCAACCACTCCCCGCCTGAGGAGCTTGAAGGATCAGTTACATCCTTAATAACACAACTTTTCAAGAAAGACTCATTTATCAGATGGTCTCTAATGATTCCTATTATTTCTAATAATTTACTTTCATTGTTGGAGACCGTTCATTAATTGTGTTAATATGTAAAAAACTTTGGAACCTTTTTGGGAAATAAAATTAATATAAAATAACTTTATTCAAATATAAATAATAATATCAAGAATAAGAATTTTAATAGAAGTACTATTAATAAAAACATTCATTATTATTATTGTAGTGTTATCAAAAAATATCCAAATATGAAATAAAAGAAAATATCAGACATACTAAGTTAAAAAAAAGGCGCCAGTGCAACATAAGTATGATGAGACATTTATGAAATATGTGAATATATATAAGAATTTTGCAGCTGTGAGGACGCCAGTATCTCACCCGTTTATAACCCGAGTGATAAATAGTTCGAAGGAGAGAGAAACGGGAACCATAGACGAAACCAGACCCGTTTCTACGCAGGAAGTCAATCTCAAATAAACCAAGAGGACCAGGTGTTTATGAAATTATTTTTGAAATGTCGCCTTTAGACATCTCTTATGTTATCTATGTGTGTTTATTGTCATTGTTCCTCTCCTCAGAACACATCAGCTCTGCGGGCGATTTACTTAAGAACACAGATTTCTTTTTTTTTTTAATTTTGCAATCCCACAATATTTTAGTAGAAGAAGACAAACTTCAATTTCCTTTCCTCCTCCTTAATCCTCCTCATACACTAATTTTAATTGTTGTTGTTTTTTTTTTACTTTTTTTTGTTCAACCCCTGTTGTTTCGTCTGTGTATATCAATCAAAGAAAAAAAAAAAGGAAAGTTGATTAAATGAAAAGCACGCGGAGAAAAGTGTTTGTAGTTCAGACAATAGAATGTGAAGAAGTTAATGCAATAGTCAAAGAATACTTCTACTCAAGGTATTGACATCATAATAATATCAAAATGATAAACTACACACTATAAAGTGCTTATAAATAGATAGTAAAATAATAAAAGGAGTTAAAGGAATAATGGTATAGCCTACTTTTTTTTAGCTCTAAGTTTTTATTAGGATTACTTTATTATTAGTTAAAAATGTGGAAGTGTAGGAACTTTCTACAGCAGTTTAAACATATAGAAATAAAAATCCATGGTTTTCCAAGGGTGAAGGTTTACAGTTACTGGATATATTAACATTTTGATATTTGGGAGCACACATGATACAGATTCATAATTTATCGTTGCACACCTTTTCTACATATTCTCATTGACTGTTAATAAGAGATTAAAAATTAAAATTAAATATTTCCACAGACGGATGAAATATTAATATTTATATTAAACAGATTGGTTTTTATATAATTTGTGGTTATTAACTGTCATTGATGGTGTCTCTAAATTCCATGTGTTTTATCCTGTGAAGCACTTTATAGCTTTTTTTCGTAAAGTTCAAATCAAATAAGTGTATTATTATTATTACAATACACATTACATTATAAGCCTATAAAACAATTTACTTTAATCTAAGGCATGAATAGTGTGATGACATAAAATATAAATGAAAGTGGTTAAATATAAAATGGAATGCATCGTTTTTACAGGAAACTCGGAAGAATGTGTCTATGTACAAATATGAACTGTTAACATAATCTATTGTTTTACTCTTAAAATGAAATATTAAGAGTAAAACAATAAAATGTGTTCTCTAGAGATGTGTATAAATTATTAATAGGCACACGGAAAGAAGTGACACCAGGCCTGAATATTACATTGTTTATTAATGTGTTATTATCTTTGGTTCCATTTTAAAATGTACTGCCCTTTAATAAAAGAAAGAACATTGAAATTGAAAAGTAATTTCATAAAATAATTCATAAAAAAAAACCCAGGCCTGTTTTAAATAGTAATATTAATATGACATTGAGAATCTACTTTAAAGTCTAATCATTTGTGAGATTACTTTAGGGATTATGTTTAAATCTGTATCTTGTGTGGAAAATAGGATGGAGGGCAGAGGTGTTACAGAGATGAGGGTGTGCTACTGTCTATAAATATATATATCTGTATTTATAAATACAAAATCCCTTCGATGCATTTGTAGTTAAAACACATTTTATTATGGACTTTGACAAAATAACATGAACTTAATCCATAAATACTGTTTATCCCCTGCTACTGATATTTTACTACATTTTACATTATTGCATGTCAGAAACCTAAAATGAAATTGTAAAATGGATTAATTCATTAATATAAAGTTGCTTCTATTTTTTACTTTGCATTGTTTCCTCGCAAAACATCTCAATATTTAAAACTTGTTTTATTTTATCACACAAGTTAAAATACAAAATAAACGATCACCTCCCTCAGACGGTAGAAAAACTTTATTATGTGAAAGCGTAACTATTATTTTTATTGATTAAACTGCTCAAACACACACTTAGACACAAACACACACACACAAACACACGCACACAAACACTTAACTTGTTAATATATAACTCATCTTTCAAATTAAGACTCAGAGTTCCAGGTTGGACGTCACATGTCTGTCTTCACTGCATGACAATTATAATGACAGATTTGAAAATGAGAGTGTTTGACCTTCTCAGGGAACAAAGAGGTGAAAATATTATCTTTCTTTCTTTTTTAATGACCCCCTGGAACTATTTTTCCCTGCCACTGAATCCTAACCTGATTGTGATCGTGTAGAATTTGCATATTCAAAGGGGAAAAAGCTTGAAATATAGATGAATTGTTGACTCCAAATGGACTCTGAACACTTACAGTTAGAGTTTAGACTTTAAAATAAACAAAAAACAATAAATGCATCAACTTCTAAAATATAAGTCAACTTTAAATATATGTGGATTTAGATTTTAAATGAACCCGACATCATTAAAATAAATAAATTCAACAAAACATTTTTTGTTGAAGTGAATCTGTCTTTCACTTTTTCAACTTTCCCATGACATTATTAATCATAATATTAACATGGTCATTTTTCATAATTTACCATAGAGTAACACCGCCTCACATTCTATGCTAGGTTTCATGCCATTAGCATTAAGTTACCGATTAAATAAAAGCACGTGAGAAAGTTTAAGTTAAGACACATTTAAGTTACTTCCGCTGACATTTATTGTTAAGTTGGATATTGATCAAACTGTTTACTTGTGCAATACTTACCTAACAGTTTTTCACCCACTATCCCCTGAAAAAAAGCTTTGAATGAATTTACTTAATTCATTTTATTTCTCCCAAAAGTCGAGAATATTATAGAATCGCCAACGTCCCCGCAGTATTTCCTTCGTGTTAATGCGATAAGTCAAACACTATTTCATGAATCATTTTAAACTTGTATATTCTCATAGACCTTAGTGTGAGGAACAATTGGATTGATTTTTGGAAAAGTCGGTTGTATATATACCCCACTAGGGGGAGCTTTATCTCCAAAAATGTTTTGGGTCATAATTGATCAACCGTTAGTCGGATTTAGTCAAAATTAGGTGCTTATGAATCAACTTGAGGATATCAACAGTTTATAGATCTATATATCTATATCTATATAGATATTTGACTGGAATAGTTCAAATATAACAGTTTGAATAGTTCATTTTCCTTCCCTTTATAATTGAGTCCCTCGGTTCACCGACTACCTAACTTGTGGACCACAGTAGGTGCCTACAGAACTGTTTCTCTTCCAACACAACTCTGACAGCTGCTTTCTCCAGAAAGTTTATGGAGACTCAGCAGTTGTCGGCCGTATCAAGGGAGGACAGGAAGTAAATTAAAGTATCTGTCGTATGGCGCTCCCCTGTGTGCAATGACGGGTTAGTTTTTATCTACCTAATTCTATCCTTCCTCTCCTTTTGTGAACTCTATATAAGAGCAAAAGTTGAATTTGATCAGGCAACTTAAATGCAGATAAGCCAAATGAGGGCAGGGAGGATTCTTCGACTTAAGCATTCTTGTCTCCTCCTTCCCTCCCAGCAGCCGGGGTCTGCGGGCAGAAACGAGGGTGGCGGGGGGGCGCAGTGCAAAGACTCCCGACGAGGAAAGCTAACCCTCCCGGCAATACTGTTCGCCAACGTTCAGTCTCTGGATAATAACATGGATGACCTCATCAGTTGAGCGG
Source organism: Lophius americanus (assembly GCA_037951165.1). Taxonomy (NCBI): domain Eukaryota; kingdom Metazoa; phylum Chordata; class Actinopteri; order Lophiiformes; family Lophiidae; genus Lophius; species Lophius americanus. The sequence goes on along the minus strand of JBBDHG010000082.1, from coordinate 2,566,938 downwards.
CCACTCAAAGATATATTTATAACTGTTATAACTGTGTCTGTGACCCGTGGCTCGGACAAAGGGCCCCTGACACGGCATTATCTCCAACTGGCTACAGTATCTTCAGCCGACTGCTCATTCTCGTTCAGCAGTCCTGGTGCACCGACGCCAAAGTCATATCCAGTTCGTGTTCTGAGGATGTGGAATTAATTACCATCAGATGGAGGTCATTCTACCTACCCAGAGAACTGCAATGCATTGATGTGTCCGTTGTTTACAACACCCCTTTGCCTAGCAGGAAATTGCACTCAGGGTAGCTGCAGGACCTGATCAGTGTACCCAGATGCTGCCTTTGCTGCTTTGGGTGTTTTTAATCACTGCAATCTCCGTAAAATGTTACCCAAGCTCCATCTATTTGTCACTTTTCCCACCAAAAGAAATAATATTTTGGAACGATACTGTAACATCAGGAAGGTTAAGATGGCTGCCTACTGACTACTTAGCAATCCTCTTACAACCCAGCTCCACCAAAAATCTGGAAAACAGTCGAGTTACAGTCAAAAAATGTGGCTGTCTAGACTGATAGCCTAGTGAAAAGCTGGCAGGAGACCACAGACAACATTCATGAACACACAGATGCTGTTTGTGGATTTATAAACTGGTGCACTTCCATCTGTGTCCCCTCTCTTACTGATCTTTTTTATTTACCCGTATCAAAAGCCCTAGCTTATCTTCTACACATGAAGATCAGGAACAAAGCATTCAAGTCAGGCAACAACAGGAGTATATATTGGCCCGCTGTGAGCTATAGAAATCTATCGGAGCTGCAAAAAGGGCATTCTCCCGTGGACTTGAAAGCTTATATCTGGAAAACAATGCATACAAGTATGTGGCAAGGATAGTCACTAACTACAGGACGACTACAACAGAAATGTTGCATCTTCTGTATAGAATGTAATCCACCTGTGTGCTCCTACCTCAGCTCTTACATGTCACCCTGGTCTACTCCCTCTTCTTGAAATACAAATTCACCACAGCCATTTCCATTTTACTTTTTAGCACTTTGAGATTTGATCCAAATGTAAAGTGCATTATAAATTAAATGTATTATTATTATTATTATTATGATTACTATTATTTCCATTCTCTTCGCAAAACCTACCACCATCTGTCACTGCATGTTCCTGTCCTTAACACCATACTTGCCCATCACCTCCTCATCTCCTCTGGTCCTCTCGCCAACATGCCCATTGAATTCTGCTCAAACCACTACCCTCTCATCCGTGGGAATACTCTCCATCACTTCGCCCAATTCACGCCAGAAAGTGTCTTTCTCTTCCAGCCTACAACCAACATTGTCAGGCACAAACGCTGACAACATGCATCATCACAAATCCTTCTATCTTCATACTCATCACTCTGTCCGTACTCTCTTCCCTTCCAGAACTCCTGGCAGTATTGTCATTTATTGAAAAAGTGACGCATGTGTTACCCTGTCTCTAAGCTGAAATAAATCTTTTATCCAGGGCACTCCCTAGGGGCCACAAACCACAACAGACAAATCATCCAAGGCTCCGCGTTTCAGCCGCCAACCACTTCCTTTATTTGATTTACACATCAGCAATCGGTGAACAAATTGCTTCGGCTTGACGTTGTTATTTCAAATTAAGCAAGACTCACATGACAACATTTCATTGTTTCATCCTCTAAAGATCACACGCAATCAAACACGTCGACCCTCGGCCTTCCACCGCTTTTATGAAATTGCACGAGTACAAAGTTGGACTCACTGCCACAGGAGACGTCCGAACAATCTCAAATTCTAAAAATCAATCAAATTACACACAAGTCTGTCTTTCCTATCAGCGATGTATGTTAGTGAACATCTTACACTCCAAGATTAGGATGAGATATTCAGAATGCCAAAAAACAGCCTTCCCCCGGAAAACAAACAAACAAACAAACTAACAAACAGATCAGTTGTGGTCTTTATATCAATATAAGATTCTAACCAGGCCTAAAAGTTTGGTTCATATTAAGTGGCTCCAGGAGATCTATCTGGTCTACATCCTATTTTACTCTAATCATTCATATTTCACTCACTGGGGGGAGCATTCTTTATGGAAATGTATCCACCTGTTTGTGAACCTGTTTGACTGTAATTGTTAATATTTCATTAAGCTTTTCAAAAAACAAATGTTTTTTGATCATATGTCTGATTATAATAATAATAATCTTTCCTTCATTTATCACATTATACAGTACATACATGCAGTACAACGTTGAACGTAGAAATTTATCCCTACATTTGACTCATCCCTGAAGGGGTAGTGGCAGCCCACTGTCCCAGATCCCTGATACCTGATACTGTAGGTATGATATATACCTATAATTTCACTTAGATAGTTCATAATGATGAACAGGTAATGTGAAGAACATAATTTCCTGTCATTAACGTTCCAACCATGAGTCCACTTGTGTCTAAATTAGGCTCATATGAACTGACACAAGTAAATCTGCCTTATTACTGCTCAGAGAAGAGAAATGTTCTCTTTTATCTTCTTTATTGAGTGACTATGGGATCTTATCTTAAAGCATATTACTGACTGCATAGAAAGACTAAGTTGAGTCAATATGGACTGTTTGAGATTATCAATGAATCACACTTTATTTGAGAAGCTCAATCTGCTTGGAAAACGCAGTGGATTTGGGCTTTTCAGGGATATACCCATGCTGTCAGGGACGTCAGTGTAGGCTTAGTTTTATACTACATGTGTGGGGGTCAGAACTCCTGCAAATGAGTGTAATACAGGTATGGGGACGAAATCAAAACGAAAGGCCAAGAGCAGTATCTGCCATAAAGATGCTAAAGTCCATCTGAAGATCAACCTGGTACATGATTTCAACTCTGTTCGATCTGGTAGTCAGGTGGAAATGGAAAAGTGCTACTTTGTGATGGTTTAAGACACCCCCCTTTTTCTGGATCACCTTACAAATGTAACCACGTCTTAACACATGCCCAAATAATTAACGGGAAAATCTGTTAATCAGATTATGGTCTAATCTTTCTTACTAACAATGCCTTTTACGTTTGTTTTTAGAAGGTTGTCGATAAATCTGTCCGTCCGTCCGTACATCCATCCATCTATCATCAACTTTCAGAATGTCAATATTGTTTGGTTAACCTGTCAGTGGTCATAATGTTATGGCTCCTCATAACCCCTGGAATTGTTGTCTCTATGGTTATAATGTTATGGCTGATCATAACATCCAGGACTGTGTTCACTTCCTCATGTGTCTCAAAAACCTTACCAACCTGTCCTTGACATGTCCCTCAGGTAAACCTCTGAACTTTCTGAGACCTCATGTCCACTAACACAGGGAATCATGGGAGATTGCTTCATCTCCGCAGGCGGCGGCATGACCTCACGCCCTCCCACAGGAAAAACGGACGCGTTTCAACACATTCATATTTTTATAGAATGCAATAATCCTTCCTTTTCCAACATGTCAAGGAAATATTCAGCATCATTCATTGAGTCCTCAAGGACTCCGAGGCGTCGCCTTCAGATTCTGCTCAGATTCAGCTTTGGTCGTTTCGTTGACTAAAGTCGGGGTCCACACAATATTAGGCAGGTGGTTATAATGTCATGGCTGATCGGCGTTTACCTGATTAAATTATATGTTATACTTTTAAAAAGAAAGGTAGTTCAAACATTAGTTTTTGTAATGGGAGGCGGGGCAGAATAATCTGAGTGACATCATTCAGACACAAGAAAATTTGTTTTTGAGAATGACAAAAAAAAAAGAATTAAGAATTAAAGCAAACATCGCAATTTTCTTAATCACTCCAGAAAAATGAATCATTGCATTGTTAAAGTTCAAGAAGATGCATCTATTTCATTTTATTGAAATAATCCCTTTTTAAAATGTATGTATTGAAATTTCCTAAAATCAGCATAAATCTGTTTATTATGAAAATTATAGAATTAAATCAGTTAAAAAATATGTAAAAGGTTTAAATTTGTTTCATTGTATAAAAAGAATGATTCAAATGTTTAAAAATTATGAGATTGGTTTACGTATGATGTTTAAGGGCCGGACTTTTTTTCTGGGTGTGAAATGTATTTCAACACCTATGATTTATCAGAACTATAACTTTTACCTGTTTCATTAATAATTTAATGAAACATCTTAAATATTAGGGTTAAATACGATGAGTGTATGCCTATTATAGCGTTAAGAAAAAGATCACTCAAAGAGTCTATTTTTCTCTTTTTGCTTTTTTTTCCTTTGTTTTTCTTTTTTTAAGATCAATTTTGTTGGGTTTTTTATTCAATTTTATTAAAATATCCTGTATTTTATTTCCACTGCTGAATGCTTCAGAGGAACACCGACCAGAGGTTAGAGATAAATGAATAAATATCTGTGAAACGCCACGGGGAGAGTTTTGATCTTTGAGTTATGTTCTAAGTTAATATCAAATAAACAAAAAGAATCAAAAAGAAATAATATATTCAGAGCATGAGACAAAACAAAACGAGACAAATTAATATTGAAAAAAAAATGGGAGCATAAAAGATTTTTTTTTTTAAAACCCAAAAAAACATGACGGCAAACAAATAACTAGATGAAATGAAAAGATAAAACCAGAGCAGGTAGGAGGTGTTTGTTGTGAAAGCTGAGCTCTGATCCATGGTGATCTGACATTCTGAACAGACCTTGGGTTGTGTTGTTTTTCTGTGGTTGATCAGTGTGGAGACTCAAAGGTTCTGATTCTGTGGTTGATTTTTTTTTAGTGAGTTTTCACCAAAAACACATCACAGTATTGTTGCCTGCTGACAATAAATGCATGAGTACATTCTTGGGTTTCGTTTCATTTTGAAGGATCTAATGGGCTGATTTTGTGACTGTTTTGGCAGAAGGTCCGTAAATGCACCAAGATGTAGAACTTGACTTATACGTAGATTTTAGTATCGAGTTGTTCGGCTGAGTATTGTCTTTTGATGAGTATCGTTTTGACCAGAAGAAAATTATTAGAAACATATATATATATATACATATATGTATTTTTTAGGATATAACATTGACAGATATGCTATAATGAATACGAGTAGTGTTTGCCGATTAAATACTCTCTTTCTGCCCTCTGAAGAGGATTAACACAGATATTCATGCATGTTTTGGATGAACGGCGGGACACATAACACGAGCAGAGACAAGAGAAATGGTCAGAGAAAAGAGAAATGGTCACATTGTGGACGTGAGAGTAACGTCAACATATAAGAAATATATGAAACAAAGAGAAAGTAAGCGTTTAAAGAAGTGCTCTGCCCTCACTTGTCTGGTTGTGGGTCTCTGGGGAATTACAGTATTTACGGTTAAAAAAGTTTTTTTTCGTGTGGTATTTGGATAGAAATGGCTGAAGGTGAGAGGTTGAGGTGTGTATGACTGTGAGTTATTAAAAACAATCATATAGAATTACATTTCAATATTCTTTAGTTAGAGTTAGGTTACTGACTTACTAATAAAATATTTGAGGAAAATATAAAATCCTGTTTCAACCCATAGGAACACAGAAAAATTATTCCCTAAATGAAGATTATGGAAAAATAGACAAAAAACAAAACAAAAAAAAGACCAAATGAACCACAAGGGGCTCATTTCTGATTTTGTTTGTGGTGCTGCACCTCATTAGTGATCTGGAATTTTTCATTATTTCAATATAAATGAACATGGCCATTGTTGACTGTATTTCCACAAAATGTAGGCTCTCAAAATTATAACTTTACTGATAAGAGTAAAGAACACGCGAATAAAAATAAGTAGAATTAACTTCTTCTTTGTTTTTTTTGTTAATAATTGTTAATGATTTTGTTATCAGAACGGGGTTAAAGTAATTCATGACATAAGATTAAAGGATTAAAACTGTTAAATGGATCAAACTTACCTTCAGTTAAGAAAACAAGCTGATAATTCACCCTTCGAGTCTCGAAAATAGCAAATACAGCTTCATAAATAACTTTTCACAGGATTTCAACGGTTAAGTTACGGAACTGCTGAGAGTTATTGGTCATAAAAAATCTGATTTTGACTTGTTTGTCTCATATTCACTCTTTTTACCTCTGACATCTCTACTCACACACACACACACACACACACACACACACAGTGTGAGCATAAGATCAGTAAAACAGAAGAATAAGGTGGAGAAAAAGAAGTTCGGGGAGTTTCAATAAATGAAAATAGGAAAAAAAATAAAAAAGTTAAAAAAATATTTTTCTGATTATGAAGAAGTCATACGACCTGTAGTTATAACAATGTTGTTAATTATATAATTATTATCAATCCTAAAACAATTAGCTGAGAAATGCCCTCTGGTCAGTTCTGTCTCATCTTTATTTCAAAAAGAATTAGAAAGAGAGAGAGACAGAGAGACAGAGAGAGAGAGAGAGAGAGAGAGAGAGAGAAAGAGAGGGAGGAGGGGGAGAGAAGGGGAGAGAAAGGGATTGAGAGAGCAGCCTGCATAACGACACACTTCCTTTCGGTTATCCTCCAGACTACATCCAGACTCACACAGGCTCGCGCCTCGTCGAGATCCTGACACACACACCCTCTGCCTCTGTCTCACACACACACACAAACATACACACACAGCCCTGCCTGCGTTACACACTCTCACACACACAGATCTGCGGGTCGAGGAGAAGAGGAGCAGAGGAGGATCATCAGCAGAGGATCAGGCTTCCCTTTGAGAGGAGATCCGGCGTAGCGGATCAACCGGTGCCTGCTGGAGGTAAGGAGATGAGTCTCAGCTGGGTTCTGGTTGGTGTGGACCTGAGGTTGTGTCTGGGTGTGCAGGAGATGAGCAGCTGAGTGGGCTCAGGATTACGTTTGCACGTGGGTGTCCCCCCTCTCACCGGCTGATTCCTGCGGGTCAGAGGTTGCAGAGTGGGACAGAGGTAGCAGGTGGCTGCTGAGGAGAGCGCCGAGGCGCTCTGCTGCACACTCTCTCCAAAGTTGTTCCCAAGTGTTGTCGTGGCGTTTGTGACTGTAAGGAGTCATGAAACCAACGGAGCGACGGAGATGACGATCAGTCACCTCTTCGGGTAAAGAGGGAAAAGTGCAATATAGATGTGTTCCTAAAGTGTTCCACTCCTTGCTTGTTGTCCCGCGTGAGTGTGTTTCGCAGACATGCATGAAACCAGATCGTAAATCCATCCACCTCAGACTCACTCTCCTCCAAATTGGTGAAGTTAGGCGCAGCAGGCTGGCAACAGGTGGACTAGAGAGGCGGCGGGAGTATTCACATCCATGAGTTACTTCTGGCAGAAAAAAGAAAAAGAAAAGAAATGAAAACTGGTAAAAGTATATAGGATTATTCATTCTTTACTGAAGTAGAAGATAAAAAGTACAGGCTCTGAAATGTAAAAGTAAAAAGTTTGATGGATGTCACATTACTGCCATATTAATCCATTGGATCAGAACTTTATTTACATCACCGTCATCCACGGAGTCAAGAATGACCTCGCTGGCAATGACCGTTATGTATAGAGGAATAAAAACAGAGTGGATGGAAACACTTTTCATCGTCATTGTTTCTCCACGCATGTTTTGTGTTTGTTGTGCTTGACATCATCAAGGGATTTCTATTTTTAATACACGTTAATCTTCCCGTTTAAAATCAGTCTCTACGTCAGGAAACCACGCAGTGATGCGACATTAGAACAATCCACTGAAGTAATGACGCTTTGAAAGCGTGAGGAGGAGAATGTTCGGATATTCCTTTATTAAAATGTAGGGAGTACACTAAGGAAGTATTTGTACTTCATTACTTCTCTCCTCGTTTGTAAAACCGCGTTTAGTCAATAACAAAGTTAGGGAAGATTCCAAGATTTGGCAGTGGACTGTGACTGGAAGTCCTTTGGAGGGGAGGGGTGGTGGTGGTGGTGGTGGTGGGGGTGGGTGGGGGGGGGGGGGGGGGGTTGCATGGCAGCAACAACAACAACATGGTAAGCATCGTGAACCACACGCTGTACGTACTTACGTACTTACGTGACAAAAAGGGGACGTGATGAAGAACGTAGTTAAGTTTCAGAATGGTTTTGTCTTCATCAAATAAACCAAATCAACCTCAACATCCATATTTCCTTCCCAGCGAGTTCCAGCGCAGCTGCACTGCTGCGGTGCTTTTTATATATTTGATAGCGAAACGTACCTGACGGTGGTTCAGGTCCTGCCGCGGTTTCTCTGGACGGCCGGTATCTACTTCATATTGTTGCTTCTTGCTTTCCTGCCACCATTTAAATCCCTTCTCTGAGTCGGGCATCGGTTTGTGGTGTTGACGTCTTCACTCATCTTGTCCTGAGGGTAAAAACTGACCCACCTCAGACATACCCTAGAGATGAGATAAAGGAATTCTAGACTCCAAATATCTTTTTGCATGAAGAGAAAAACACTTTCACAGTCCTAGATAATAAATGAGGTGAAGATCTGTTTTTTCCCCACTTCCTCAGAGAGCAAGAAGTGATTTCACAGGAATTCTGTCCATTTTTTATTATAGAATAGGTGTCAGAATTCTTGTCTTTACTAACTTTATGTTAATTCTTCTTCTTCCTCTTACTTTATTATTATTATTATTATTAGTAGTATTTTTAATGTTTTTGTTTTTTAATTATTTATGTATTTCTGTTCTTTCAACTGAATATCTATACATGTCACGTGAGTAAAATAAAAAAATAAAAGAACATTTTTCTGTATGGATTCAATAATCATCTTAAAATATATTTAAAATTTTTGAAATCACTGGTAACCATAATTATACTGTGAGTTCCATATCGTTCGATAACATTATTCTTTTGTTCACCGCCGTCATCTGAGCTTCATTGTTTCTTGCATTTTTCTTCTTTTCTACAAATATTTTTGCTCTCTAAACGTAACTTAGACGGAAATTGATCCTCATTGCGTGGGTTCACATTGTTTCACATTGTCCTCAAATTAGATTTTTAAGAAAGGAATCAGAACCAACAGTGACCTGCCTTTACTAAACTGCCACAATTGAATATTTTGATTACATTTTTTATGAACCACAAATATATCTTAAATGAAGAAACAATGTGTTTGAGATGCAGAATAACATTTGGAGAGCATAAGTCCGTGATTGAATATGAGTCTGTAAGTGTAGATTTTCACACGTAGACATGCAGCACACAGGAACTGTGTTTGAGTCGAGTGGTATGGTCCAAAATGTGGTCCAACGTTTTGGTCCAAAAGGACGCAGCTACTAGCGGACCATCGGCGAGCTACAAGGCTACACAATAGCGATGGTAAACAGCTTACGAGATGCTAAATCCACCCTGCTGTCATTAGGAAGCACTACGCCTATAAGACAGGTGGATGTGTTTGTGTGCGTGCGTGTGTGTGTGTGTGTGTGTGTGTGTGCGTATGAGTGCGTGGATCATATCGTCATCTTTAATGCTGCTGCTTGTTTTTGCGGTCGCTAATGAGTGACAAAGTGTGAGCTGGTGGCAGACAAATGCTGATTTTGCATTCATGACAGATCATTTTAAGAGCTGTGTTTGCATTCCTGCTGACTGAGCTACATGTTGTTTCAAGATGTTTGACAGCCTGCACTTGGAGGGGTCAGGGGAAAAAAAACGGATGTGCATAATATCAGAATATTTTCTGCTGCGTCGCTGCCTTGATAAACTGTCGCCAAGTATCAATATTTTCTCATATGAATCCCAAATATGCTTTGAGATTTAAGGAACTACAATGATATAATCAGTTGATTTTCTAGTCCACTAGGTGGTGCTAGAGATTATTTTTTGTGCTGATGTTGAAGATAAATTAGCGTGCTGGAGGAAAAAGGATAAAACAAAGCTGGAGGGGTGTTTAAGTCAAACGTGAGGACGTTTTGATTGAATGACGGCGATGCCGATATTTTGAACGTGAAAGGTCCAACCCAACACCACCCGGCCATGCCGTTGCAACCAAAATAACCAACCTACACTGGACACACACCTAGCTACATCACCGACCATCAACCTACTTTCTATGAACTCTGACCGGACAAGGTTGTGGGAAACTCTGGTATCTTCTCTAGACACTGAATCAAGGTATGTGACTCCGTTGTTATGGTTTTTTCACAGGCACAGATGCCTTTGTGACTAGCAGGTCTAGCTAATCAGAAAACATCCAACTGAGGACTGGAGACCACCATCTGTCGTTCTCCAAACTACAGCTGCCCTACATACAAGTGGTCATCCAGTAGTGAGGCTAGACTGTAATAAAAACACTTCCGTTTGTCGGCAGTTATGGATTCACATAAACCTGAATGAACTGTTTTAAAAATATTAGATTTTCAATTTACACGTAATGAGAGGCATATTTGCGAAATCCAGAAGAGAAAATGAAAAAAAGAAAAAACAACCTAAATCCATTCGCGAGGCCTTTGTAAACAAGCGACGGGGAGAAACATAGTGGAATTGGATTTGAATTGCACATATTTTGAAGGATTTACCTTTTCGAAGCACATTTGAGATAAATTCTATGTAGATTATTATGCTTCAGCTGGTTTGAAATCCAGCTGGCACAGAATCCAGCTGTTGAAGGGTATACTTTCAGACAAATTCTATAAAGAGGCTCCATGTTTTGGTAAACTTTTCTTGGGTATTGTTCCACACTTATCTCAGCTTCTCTAACGGAATCATTGATAGTACTTTATTGACTCATTGTTTAAACATCGGTGGAATCACTGAATTTCAGCTCCGCAGAATTACTTTAACCTTGACCTATACGATGTAGCATCTGCCAAGAGAGCTGAAAAACGCTCTTCCGGTGAAAACTCCAAAACAGCTTTTGTGGGGTTTGGATGACCCACCACCGATATAAAACAGTGACACAGAATTATTTTCCCAGTAGCTTCCTAGAGAGTTGCATGACACAAACAAAAGACACAGCGTAGCTTGGCCATATCGACATTTTTGACATCTATTCTTTGGCAGCAAGTGTACGACCTTATGTGGATAGACCGTGTCCAATGTAAAGGTAGATGGTTTGTACACGTGTCAGACTGCTCTGCCTTGTTTCATATTGTAATATATATTCAAGGTCGTTTTCCCATGCCAGTTTGGTAGTGTTCTACTCGGTAGGGCTATATCCTGTATTGTTTTATGGATTACAATCATCCTCCCTTTCCAATATGCGTCTAATTCCACTATGCCTTCCATTGAACTCTTAGGTGGTAAAGAAGGAAATAAAAAAGTGTTTCTTTGCAAAACATATATATATGTATATGAAGATGTTGCTATAATTTTTCTGCAATGAAGCAAATGTGTGTCTTTGATGAATAAGGAAGTAACTAAAAAAAAACCAAACCATTACCACGCCATGTTTGAAATACTGTGTCTATTTGAGAGGGGGGGAAGAGGCGATCGTCTGCTAATGGGAGAATGGTTAACTTAGAAATGTTTCATGAATTTGAACCGTATTTTGAAATGATTTTTAATCACTTGGCTCAGGGAGTTGAGACTTAGTGCTTCAATTGAAAACAGTGCTGGTCCTGGTTTATTTTTGTGCATTAGAAACCATTTTTTGGAAAGGTCGGTTGTATATTTCCAAAATTAAAAGTTTATGGGCCATAATTTCCCAACTGGTCGGTCTGAGTTAGTCCAAATTTAATGCACAAAAGAAGATAGAAGGAGAACTATCTTGATAATATATAATCTATTTTGTTTGTATACTATAAACAAGACAGTATATTTGGACAAAACTTCTTAACAATCGTTCACATTTTGTCCATATTTAATGCTTATGAATCAACTCAATGAGATCTATCCTATATATTATGATATATATTCACTTCATGGAAGGTTCTCTTTTCATTTTACAAAAAGTACTATGGCGATAAATTCAAATTTAACTTAGGGAGTTCTATCATTAGGATTGTTTGGAAGACGCAGGGGATAGCGGATTTTCAGAGATATATCCTTGCTGTGCGTGACGACAGCACAGGCTTAGCTTGAGGATTGGAGCTATTCCAGGTAAAAGTGTTAATATGACTGTCAGTCTTTTGAACCAGGATTTGGTCTGTAATATTTGGTTTGTTTATTTGAAATAAATAAAGAAAAAGGTGTGTAACTGTTTTCAGCGTTGCTGTCAATGTCATAGGGAGTGTCAACCCTCTTTGAAGTCCTCTTTAGTGCATTCTTATAGTGATTTGAATTGTAATCTGAGAGGTCCTTGTTCAGTCATGTAGTTTTTATGCCCAAATAGGTAAACGATGGTTATTCTAATTTTGAGGGAGAGGCTTCAGCAGTTCATTGATTTTGCCAGCTGGGTAATAGGAAGAAGCTTAATTTGTAAGAAATTTAATGTACAGCCTGACAGACTTTGGAAATGTGACAGTATTTTCAAAGATGAAAATTGATTATAACATTTTAGAGATGTACGGTAAGAGCTCATCTGCATATAATGATACCATATGCGGTATTTGAGTTTTATCCATTCCTGCAATATTATAAATATGACCATTTTTGTTTGGCCTGAATGCAGATTCACTCTGCTGGAAATAACATGAAGCTTAACCACAACCAGAGGATAGTAGGATGCTGAGCTGAATTATTTTACGACATTTAAAAAGGAAACTACCTTCAGTCTTAGTTAGTGGCCCCTGATCAATAACAATAAAACTGTCAGTCATGCAGAGAGCTATAGAGGAAAGCCTGGCTGAGGTCACAATGTGATCTCAGCTCTCACAGCTCCAAAAAAAACAAACTTGGAAAAGTCTAAATGTTTCAGAGAGTCAGAATGAGAGTGCGTTTCCAATAACGCAGGTCACTCCACAGCAGCAAGAGATCAGGAATCCTCTATCCTCCTCACACAGTGCCGTAGTTCTCTCCAGCTCACGGGTTATCGGCTACGGCAGCGCCAGTTGGGTCTGCTAATGAAAACAATATGTGAGCTGTAAATTTCTAACATTTGTATTTGGGGAAAACAATTTCAAAATGAAAGAGATGATAAAAAATAATTTTATTTTGATCTGTTTTTTTCAAGTTTGTGTTTTTTTTTCAGTCTTAGTGGAATCCATTTTCAAACGGTCTCAGTTTAGACGCAGAGGGGAGGGTTGAAGTTTGATTGACATATCTGCATACTAATGAGGAATTCGCCCAGACGTATAATAATAGCAATGCTACAACCGCTGCCCGGAACTGAGTAGTACTGGAAGGAAAGTTTTTGTATCAAACAATAATTCCACCCAGTAGGTTACAAATCTTCCTAATGTGACTGACAACATTTAGTGGAAACCTGTACATTTTTTCAAAAAACACATACTGCTGAAAATGTAACCTCCTGTCTGAGAGTGGTATCAGAAACATGACAACCTGGGGAACATAGCTCAACTATTTTTCCCTGGCATTCTTATTCAAAATAAACTGGAATCACTCTTTCTCAGGAGAAGGGCTGGAACTTATCCAAGCTGATGTTGGGCAAGAGGCAGGGTACAACCAAGTTAGGTCGCGAGTTAATCACATGGGCAACACCTAACAGTTACGCTTGTTCACACCTGCGGCGAATTTAGAGTCACCAATTCACTGAAGTTGAATAGAGGATGTTTTTGACTATTGGAGGAAAGCTGAAGTAGTTTTAGGGAAGCCATGCAAACATGGGGAGGTGATATTGATTCAAAAACCCAAAGGGTATTTGAACCTAGAACCCTCTTGCTGTAAGGCCCCTACCCTGAACTTAAACTAAGCCTCATGTCCCCAAAATACCTCCAAACCCTTGCGTTGTACAATACCCCTGATTGAACTCCCAAAAGTAATGTGACTCATCAATAATCTCAAACAGTTCCTATCTACTCAACCTAACCATTTCTACGAAGTCAGCAATATTAGATTACAGCTTACTTCACATAGTGGCTCAATAATGCAGATAAATACAGTAAACAATTTTCTTCTGAGCTCAGTAAGGACATAAGATTTCCTTGCGTCAGAGGTATGGTGACGGTTGAGAAAACTGGAAAACTCACCCTAGTTCGTAAAATATGAACTATTTTATTTAAATTAGTTATATATACAAGATATATCTTCTTGTGTAGATTCATATTCACCAAATTTGGACTAAATAGGACCAACAGTTGATAAAATTTGGCTTGAAAACTTTTGGAGATAAAGCTCCCCTTGTGACGGAAATATGCAACTGTTTATATCCCCTATCTTTTTCAGGATAAAACGACTTAGCTATATATATATATATTTGATTGATTTATAAATTTGTCAGCTTGATTCTTTTTTTGTTTGATCGGTATTTTTCATTTGTTGTTTGTCCATGTTTATCTTTACCCATGGATTGGTCGTCACAAAGTTTGTTTGTTTGTTTGTTTCCTGACTGCTGGATGGATTCCAAAGAAACCGGGTTAAAGGATAGAGCATGGACAATGAAAGAATCTTGAATATAATTATACCAAAACTACTGGGCATCACACGTGATTGTCCACACTTAAGCGGAATATGTGCAGAGTGGGGCCATGTCTGCAGAGGTTTTCTCTCAAGTCCAAGCTCAAACAAAATGTTACTGACTAATGAAAAAGCCAAAACGAAAAACAAAAAAACCCTTAAAGCAACCACATGTGAATCCTTAATTACAATTCAGTCCATTAAAAGAATTGTAGAGGTGATCCCTACAAATTAGATTTTAAACCCTTGTGTGGTGTATAATAATGTTGTTATTATTATTAACTTTGTGGAGGGGTGGGGTATGTGCATGATAGAGGTACAACCATCATGATGAACTATGACGGAAGCAAAGTGATTCTTTTGGGTGAAAAAAAAGGTTGGTAGGATGTCTTGCTGTCTCATTCTACCCATATCACAGTTTTCCTTCCATTACGTTACATAATTAAAACATAGAAATGTTCTCCATATGTAGGACATGAGTTGAGGGGAAAACAATGGTGTACAGTCTGAGATAAAGAAAGATAAACACCCAAAGGAGCCAAGAATAACCACTGATAGTAGTAGTAGCTGTTTATGAAAGCCTTCAGTCAAAAGAACAGCTGTCAGATAATAATCAGCTGTCTGCCAGTGATCAATTGTTTGAATGTCAGAGAGAGATCAGCTGTCAGCTGTTCAATCATGTCCATCGGCTGTCAGATAGTGATCAGCTGTCGTCCGTGATCAGCTGTCAGATTGTGATGAGCTGTCAGACAGTGATAAACTGTCAGATGGTTATCAGCTGACAAAATAGTGATTAGCTATGTGATAATGATCAGCTGAAAGACAGTGATCAACTTTCAGACAGTGATTACCTGACAGGCAGTAATCAACGGTCCGATACTGATCGGCTGAGAGACAGTGATTAGCTGACAAACAGTGATCAGCTGTCAGACAGTGTTAAGCTGTCAGAAAAGGATCAACTGTCAGATAGGGATCAGCTGACAGACAGTGATCAGCTGTCAGATAGTGATCGGCTGACAGACAGTGATCAGCTGTCAGATAGTGATCAGCTGTCAGTTAAGACACCAAGGTTTCCGTTTAATAAAGGTTTGTGTTGTTGTGAAATAAGCTTGTGTTGATGGATTCCACTGAATGAATATAATGGCCGTAGTTTAGTAGTTACTTCCTTCTTTCTACCTCGACCTGCTGTTAAAGGGTGTGTGTGTGTGTGTACGTGTATGTGTGTGTGTGTGTTTGTGTCTGTGTGTTTAAAGCCTTCCCTTTACATTTGCATCATGTTAGTTAGAAAACCCAACAAAGAAATACCTAGAGCGTTTTTTTCTTAAATTTCATAGACATTTATTAATCGGCATTTTCGTCTTTGTAACTTTGAAGAGGAAAATTGAAGATGAGGTTGAAGAACAAGCCCACATCTACGATCTTCCCGCCTCTGGCTGAATAACAAAACCCCAGCAGGCGCACACATTGAATACGCAATGGTGCATAAGAACACATGTCTAAATTTAATCAATTTAAACTCCTTTCCTTTATTCAATAATGTCTTCACAATTATTTTAAATTTTTTTATAATCTCGAATTATCTCAAATCTTTTGTCTTTCATAACCTCGAATAATCTCGAATCTCATTTATCAACCTCCATTGAGGATGATAAATGATTCATGTCGATAAAATTTAAGTGTATTTTTACAATTTCACCTTCACGTGTATCTTCACTTCGCCTTGAACACAAATGCTCTACGGACATCCCTTGAAATGTATTTTAACCTCCCGTCTCCAGAACACATAATAATAATAATAATAATAAAAATATGAATACATTTAATTTATAATGCAAAATGATTAACATTTATCTATTTACAAACACAATCATATCAAATGGGGGAAAAAAACAGAAAACCCGTTAAGGTCTTTTGAAGAGAATAATTCTGTATTTTTCTGCCGCTACATTGTTAGAATATAGCGATGTTTCTATAGCACGTGTATGTGTGTGTGTAAGTATATGTCTATATTTTTTATTTGTTGACGCTGAGTTATCGTTAGACCCTCACAAAAAAAAACATAATTTTAGAAAATAGTTGTAGTAGTTTAAATAATGAATAATATTTTCCTTGTTTAAATGTATCTGTTTCTGATTGGTAAAATTAACATTTTGGTTCACATTCATTCACACTATTAATTAGTTTTAATTAATATGGCAATAGAAATAATACAAATAAAACATTTGAGAAGAGAAGTCTTGGAAGTCTTGGAGAAGTCTTCCAATCTAACCACTGTTAAATCATTTTGAAGTAATGAAACATGTCGATATAGTAAAGTAAAAAATGTTTTCCAATATATTTTTCGGTATTCATACGTTTTAACGTTTTAATGCAAGGAAGTATGCATAGTGCAACATAGCATTGTAAAAAAAAATTAGATGGCAGATTTAAAACATTCCTCCATTTAGGATGATAAACGATTCAACGCGTTCATGATAGTTGATCGCAGAAAAGGCTGTTCTGGAAAATCTGCATTAAAACTGTAATATAAAATACATTTAATACATTTAAATGTACATTTCAAAATACATTTAAACTGTAATACAAATATAAAAATGTTTCTTTTTTCTAAATAAGATTTTTGAGGGTTGAAAATTAAATGAAGTGGAAAAAGTGAAATACATGTTTAACTGAATGCTTGGAGTCTAGAGTGCTTTCTCTTAAAGTCCACGGCTTCCTTTTAAATACATGCTTAAATCAATGAAAGGTGATTTAAAAAAAAAAAAAGTATTTGTGACTGTTGATGAAGTTATTAATATAGATGCAGGTGTGCTGTCCGCTTCAGTTCCCATTGAGAGAGGATCCAGGAATCTGTCATAAATAAGGTACAGGCAGAAGGAATGCCAGAGATCCACTCAGGTGAGACTGGATGAAGCACAAATATTTAAATGCTTTTAATTTCAAAATGTGTGAATAGCCTTATGGATGCCCCCGACCCTCGGCGCTTTAAAAACACACTCTGATCATTCATAACATTGTAACGACATCGTTATTATCCTCATCACACTTTATATATCCTTGCATATCTGGCGGATGCATCATCTTCTGCATTCCTCTCGTCCACTTAAGTAGAGCTGACAGCTGGATGAGACTCTATATGCTGGGATTTAGGTTTTCACGACGTGACATTCCGGGAGAGTCATGTTACGTGAGCAGCACACGTGTGTAACCTCTGGTTTTTAGTTCTACGTTCATGTTAAATGTTCGAGGAGCCACACGGCTGCTGCATCCGTGCATTACCTTGGTGTCATGGCCACGCCCCCTTAAAATGGTGACGACCTAGGCGGTCAACCAATTAAAAATTATCGTAAAATTGTTAAAGCAAAAAAAAAAAAACATAAATAGGGAGATAAGATAAGAAGATCAGAAGAAGCTCAGTTTGACAAGTTTGACTCGACTAATTTTAGAACATCAGCCATAACATGGAAACCACCTGGTTAGTGTATTGAAGGTCCCGCTTTAATGCAATGTGTGTTCTGAAACCCTGAACCCTGTTCTCTATCCTAACCAGCATTCACGAGACAGTCAATGTTCACTGCCCTTCAATTGTCCGTGGTTGGAATGCTATGACTGATGAAAAGTTTATTCATTTTGTACGCTAGCAGATGGTTAGGTCATAATGGCAGGTGTGGCATTGACTTTGCGGACGACTCAGTGATTTTGTCCCTACTTAGTGACAATGACACAGATCGTCGCCCGGTGGTGGATGATTTAAACGACGGAATCTTTCTTGAATAAAAAAGAAAGAAATTATCAGCGACTTCAGAAGCAGGCCTCTATTCATGACCAAGCTTTTCACGATTTCCAGCAGTATAAATGTTATTGGCCAACTAGGCCTATGCTGTCTCCCTAGACAGTAAGGATACATCCAAGAAAAGTCCCCAGTCCCCTGCGTTGTATGAATGTATGTATAAAAAATATCCACAAAGTGATTAAAGCTTGAATTATTACAATAAAATATGAAAGATATCCTCAAGTTGTTTCATACTTTAAATTGGATCAATGGTTGAGAAACTATGGCCTCAAAACTTTAGGAAATAAGGCTCCCACTAGTGTCAGAAGTATACAACCCAACTTTCCAAAAATCCCCCCAATTCTTCCTCACACTAAGATCTACGTGGGTGTGAAAACATGAGAATGATCCATCAAATATTTTTTGAGTTATAAACACTATTTTTAATAAGAAAGCTACCCCTAGTGAGTAAAATGTGCGTAATATGGT
This sequence comes from Lophius americanus, assembly GCA_037951165.1. Taxonomy (NCBI): domain Eukaryota; kingdom Metazoa; phylum Chordata; class Actinopteri; order Lophiiformes; family Lophiidae; genus Lophius; species Lophius americanus. The sequence continues at coordinate 2,548,239 of JBBDHG010000082.1, read as the reverse complement.
ATAAAGAAGAGAATTCTCCTTGACTCAATTCACAGGCACCAAATATGAACTAAATGGGACCAACCGTTAGCCGTAGCGTCGGAAATATACAACTGACCTTTCCCAAAATCCATCCAGTTCTTCCTCTTACTACAGCCTGTGTGTGTATATAAATTTAAAATGATCCATGAAATAGTTTTTGAGTTATCGCGTTAACACGAAGGATCTGTGGTGGATGTGTACGCGTCGGAGTTGAAGATGATTCCATTATATCCCCGACTTTTGGGATATAATAAATGACGACAATCTCATATTTCATACCAACACTGATGCTGTAATTGTAGACGAAACCGCCAGCAGCCGCCAACTTCAAGTTGAGAAGTTTTAATGTTTATGCCTCTTTGATAGAAATATTTTTTTCATGTTTTATTCAGTCTGTTATAACCTTCTCTTTTATCTGCTGGGTTGGGTCACTAACCTTGAAAAACATGAACAGACTTGGACGTATTGTGAAGATGTGTTGCAGAATTGCAGGAAAACGTCTGAACAACCTCTCACTATTATACACAGCCAGAGCCGGAAAGAAACTCTGTAGCTACTACAGTATAGTTAGGCAAACCTTTTCGCTGGATACAGCCTGCTGCCATCCGGTCGCTGATATATCTTGCTGAAGCGCAAGACTACGAGACGTAAGAATTCACTGGTGCCTGCAACCGCTAGCCTCATTAATAGCTTCATAAGGTTTTCGGTCCATTCTGCACTTTTGTATTGTCTGTACCCTTGTACGTGTGTTTGTGTGCAATTATTACTGTTTTTGTTCTCTGATGGCTTAAAAGAAAATGCTATTCTGGGATTAAAAGTTTACCTTGATTTTGAGTTGAGTAATATGTTCCAACAGGCAATCAGTACTTAGTGGAAAAGGAATGGTTGAACATGATTGAGGATTACCTCACTGATTTGACAAACTTCCACATTTGCCACTAAAATAAATTACCAAAGTGAGCTTCGCTCTGTTCCGGTCACTCCGTCACTCACTGCCTCTCCATCTCTCAATCACTGATCCACCAACTCACCATCAAGAACCCTATATTCTCTCGCCATTCCACTAATACTAGGACAGCAACTAGTCGTATATGGCTGAAGTAAAGACAGAGAAAAGAAAAGAGGGGAGAAGAAGAGAAGCTGGCAGTTACGTCAGAAGTACAGAGTTGTTGCTATGGCAACCATTCACTGTTGGCTGATGGACACATTGCAGGTTGTGAATCTCAGGCCTGACCAGGTCATGTAGACGTCACTTTGGGAAACGGTGATGATCATCTGGCGAGAAGGTTCAGCTCCACCTCTGGCCTTGCTACCATTCTGAGTTTCCATTTCCTCTCTGGGCTGTCCAGCTTCCTCCCACGCTCCAACCACTGGTTATATTTCACTCTAAAGTGCTCCTGGGTTTGAATTAGAGTATGAATGTTTTTTTGTCTCCATGTTTTGAACTGCCAACTTTTCCAGGATATAACCCTCCTCTCACTTAATGTCATCTGGCATAGGTTCTAGCTTGATGATGGCCACCCGAAAAAGGACAAGTGGTTTTAGAGAACTGATGCACGGATGCATTGTGCAAGAAAAAAATTAGTGCACTAGCTGAAAAATAAGTGACAGTTCATCAATGATGATACTAACAACCTTTTTACTTTTCAGGAATTTTGTGAAACTCTTGATTTGACACGGTATCACTCTAGAATGATTGTACATGTATAATACTGACTGACAGCTAATGAGCAACCAGGTAATCTACAAAACTTACCTGTGAACTACAAAACTAGCTACATCAGTTGTAGTTAGCGTTCTCTTTCATTATTTCACCTTTTATTTGTCGGATTATGCAAAAACTAATGGACATATTTGCATGAGATCATGCAAATAGGTAGGTTTTGGCTTATCCTAGAGACAACTGAATTTTGTTGACGTCACACAGAGACATCATAATGTTTACATTATGATGCACCGTAAGCGAGATTTTGGGGGTCTTTTGCAATAACTCCAAAATTAATTGACATATTTGTAAGGAAATGTACATCAATAACGTTTATCTCGGGTCCTGTTATGCTTTGATGGAGGTTTGAACATAACATCACACCTAAAATCAACCAAAGAAACAAAATAAGTTTTCTTCCTGTCTGGTAAGATCAGCTGTGTGGAATCTCTGCATCAAACTAGTCTAGGTGTGAATAGAATGTTATGAAAACTGCTGCACACAGATTGCTCATTTAATCTTTGGATGTCACCTTGAAATTAATTAAAACATCGACACTAGTCATATACCATCAGCCATAACATTATAACCACCGACAAGTGATGATAGTGACATTTACTATCTTTTTACCATGGCATCCGCATCTCATTTGTTGAGTGAATATTTTCTCCTCACATTGTTGAATTGGACGCGGGAATATTGGTGAAGTGTTAGAATCTGAGCAACTTTGACATGTGCCAAATAGAGATGGATTGAAGATTTATTCTGGAGCAGTTGGTCTGCAGTGGTTAGTAATTGCAAATTCATCTAAGGAAGGACAACTGTTGAACCACCAACAGACTCACCAGCCCCCAAGTCTGAGTGATGTGTATAGGGAGTAATGGCTAACCTGTTTTTTCTTATCCCAGAGAAGAGATTTTATTGCATAAATTGCTATAAACTTTAATGCTGATTTTGATTGACAGGTGTCAGAACACACAGAGACGTCAAACAGTTGTTTTGGCTGCAAAAGTCGAAACTGTACAATATAAGGCAGGTAGTTTTATAAATAGGGCTTATCAGTCAGTGCATGAAGGAGTAGATGAAATTGCGATCACATCGGAGATCCCATACACCCGCCCGGGTCCAACAACCCTTAACGTTTGCTTTATTTGTCTACATAGGAGAAGAAGAAAAGTGCCACCCCTCCATGATGATTTGGGGAAATCAATCCAGTGTTTTTTAAATATTATCCCCCGGACAAATAAACAAACAAACAAACAAACCAACCAAAAGAAATGCACGAGAACTCAACCCTCTTGGTGGCGCTGATAAATAAAAGATGTTGCAGGAGAGACAGAACTGTAAAGGGCGAGAGTATGGAGCAGCAACAAGGACGAGTCGGTGTATACTGACAGAATATGTTCATAGAGAGAGAGAGATGGAGGCTCTGGCGGCCATGTCTTATTTATTGTGACTTCTAGCATGGTGACCTTACGCTACTAAATTATGAAGAACACACTGCTGGACCAATTCATTACACACACACACTCACACACACACACACACACACACACAAAAATGATGAAATTAATATCGGATCGGATTCAAATATTAGATAAAAAGTTAATAACAGTGCAAACATTATTCACCTTATTTTCTTTCTAAGAATGATATTTTTTCTTAACTTCTTTTAAAAAAAAATCTCAAATGCACTGTAAAAAAATGTTTTGGTAAAACACAATTAAATTAAGCTCTAAGGAGTGTAAAATTTAAGTTTGAAGTACATCACTTTTATAAAGATTTCAAAATTTTCATCAGAATTTTTCAGGCTTTCGAAGTATCAATAGCTTCACCTACTAACTTAAATAAAAACATTTTTTAACCACCTCAACAGGCTCCTTTCGACGTGAAGGAGCAGTGGCTCTACTCCAAGCTCCTTCCGGATGTCTGAGCTCCTCAACTTATATCTGAGGCTGAGCCCAGCCACCCTACGAAGGAAACTCAGTCCAGTCGCTTGTATCCTTGATCTCAATGTTTCTGTCACTACCCAGAGCTCATGACCATATGTGAGGGTTGGAGTGTAGATGGACGGTAGATTTACAGCTTTGCCTTATGACTCAGCTATTTCTTCACCGCAACAGACTCATACAATAGTTGCTTTTCTGCTGATGCTGCACCGAACTGCCTGTCCATACCTCGGTTGATTTTCCCATCACTCGAGAAAAACAAGACACCATGATACTTGAACTCTTTTATATGGGGACAGCAACTCACCACCCATCCAAAGGGGAGAGTCCACTTATTCCCAGCAGAGAACTACGGCCTCAGATTTAGAGGTTTTGACTCTCTCAACCACTTTCCTCTCCAACCGATCCAGAAACCGATCCACTGCTTGCTTGGGTTCACGGACTGATGAATTTAACAGTGCCATATCATCTGCAAACTGCAGAGATGCAATTCTAACCTCATCAAACCAGATAAACTCCTCATCGTGACTGTGCCCTGAGATTCTGTCCATGAATATCACAAACAGAATCGGGGACACAGGACCTCCTCGCCGGAGTCCAAGATTCACTGAAAACGTGTCTGACTTTCTGCCGAACAAATGATACAACTCCGGATGGCCCGTAGTGAAGACCCCAGTACCCCGTATCCCTCAGTACCCCCCACAGGACTCCCCGAGGAACACGGTCATAAGCCTTCTCCAAATCCATTAAACACATGTAGACATAATTGGCAAATTCCCATGACTCTGCAAGTAAGCCTGCAAGAGTAAAAAGTTGGTCCACTGTTCTACGACCAGAACTGGCATTGTTCCTCCTGAAACTGAAGTTCGACAATCAGTCTTAGTCTCCTTTCCAGAACCGTGGACTAAACTTTACCAGGAAGGCTGAGAATGGTGATTCCTCTACAAGATTGGAGCACACCCTCCGGTCCCCCTTTTTAAAAAGTTGGACCACCACCCAATTCTGCCACTCCACTCTGTCCCTGTCTATCTCGCAACATTTGATTGGGCTGTCAACCATGACAACCCAACAATGTCCAAAGCGTTCGGAAACTGAGGGCGAATCTCATCCACCCCTTGCGCCTTGCCACTGGAAAGCCTCTCTGCTAGCTGTGGTCCTTCTGATATCTCGGTACCTGTTCGCTACTTCAGTGGTCCTCTGGGCTAACCAAATCCGTAAGGACTCTTTCTTTAGTTAAACGACTTCCTTTAACGCTCGGAGACAATGGAGAACTTGAACATGGGCCACTCAGATTCCATGTCCCTGACCTCCCAAAGGATTTTTCCAGATACGAAGGAGTACAAGGAGTCTCATAAGGAGTCTCATAAGAACATGGTTGTTATACGAGTGGTCTGCTTTGGTTCACGAGTACCTGTTTGAACAAGTGGAGGATGCGAGCATGGGCTTCTTTTGTGCGCCCCAGACTAAAGAGAAAAAACAAATGGATCCCTCGCGCCTGCTCTCGGTTAGCGTCATACACTCGCAGAATAGTATCTTTGCGCTCGTGTCCGCTAACGTTTGGAAGGACTCAAGTGAGACAAAGTTAAGTCAGCCAGACTCTGCCGGCTTTTCCATCATTTATCATTGCTATTTGTTGGTAAAATTACTTTTACTTTGTATAAAATAACATGGAAAAGGATTTTTCTATTTAATATTTTTGGGATATGGAACAAAATAATTGAATTTCCATTCATTAGAATGGAGAAATTCGTTCTCGAGTAATTTGGTTTGCGAGCAAGGTCTCAGCACGAATTAAGCTCGTAAATAGAGGTACCACTGTATTTAAAAAAAATTACACTCTCTCAATGCTCCTATATTTATACCCTGAACATCTCCCTGCTTCTCCCTCATTTTGTTTGAACTCGAACACATGAATTCACATCCAGCTCAAATTAGTCGCCCCTTAAGGACAGTTATCGATTTCCTCACAGTATATGGCCACGCGTCTCCCACTGACACTAAAACCCACACACAGTTGGAAGGATCATGTCTTACCTCCCTGACATGAGCTGGAAATCCCCCACAGACATGGTCTGGATTTTTAAAGTTAGCTTCTGAGGCTGCTACTTTAAACTTTGAGCAAACATTTGACTTTTCTGCCGCTTACTGCCATGCTGGCGATGCTCCTGAGACCCTATAAACCTTATGGTCCTGCTGAGGAAACTTTATTTGATGATAGATTTTTTTTCCTCATTCCTACTTCTTTCTCGTGCATTTGGTTTTGAGGCATATTATGATATTTTGGCGAATCTCTAATGGAAGCCAATAATATTAGTCTTGTTAGATGGCATCTTCGATGAATGATGTCACAATTATCTTGCCTTTTTGTTCAATCTCAGCTTGAATCATCCTTGCTTGTGAACCTTCAGTGCCCAATCTTGAAAATATCAACTTTTAGATATTTTTTATATTATTTTTAAATATATTCAGGTTCGTCGCCGTTGTAGAATATTCGATTTTAATATTACATTTTACACAATAGAAAGACAAAAAAAGGGATATTAAATTTCCTTTTTTTTGGTCTTGCTATTTGGTCTTTTGGGGTTACCTCAGGGAATTACCTGTTTCCATCCATGGTTATGGCCTGGACTCTGCTGGCTAACAGAACCAGTGAAGGTCGTTGTTATCCCGGGCCCTAGTAGATATGGTTTGGAAAACAGTTTTGTGATCCATATATTGATCTGTCATAGGTTTTGCCAGATCAATGGCAAAACCTGCCAGTTTATTCCCGGATGCCCTTCCTACCGCCACCCTCTCCTTTGGCTAGCGCCCCCTTTGTGGCTTGGTTCACACTTGGTTAACCTTCCCTGCTCTGCCTGATATCCTATGGGATGTTTCTGTGTGTCAACAAAATGTCTTGTTTCACCCTTTCCAAATGGTTATCTACATTTTGCTCACCTTACAAACCTTCTGCTTATCTGGGATTGGGTTGCGGTGGCAGCAGGCTAAGAAGGGCATTCCAGATGTCCCTCTCCCCAGCAACACTCTCCAGATCATCCAGAGGGAACCCGAGACATTCCCAGTCCAGATGAGGTAGGTAGATCCCCTAGTCAATTCTTGGTCTACCCAAGGATCTCCTTGTTGGATAACCCTGGAAACTTCCAAAGGGCGGCGTCCTAATTTTATAGACTAACCATCTCAGCTGGCTGCGTTCGACGTGAAAAAGCAGCAGAACCGACACAGCTTGACATCACTGTACAAATAAGTGATCATGGTCAAAGAAGCTGGTCGGAGTGGGCGCCCCTCTAGTTTGTGAGAGTTTTCTTCCCGCAGAGAGGAATCCCACCGTCAGAGGTGGAAAATACGGAAGGGCGTTGCAGCAGCAGGCAATTGAACGATCAAAAAGTGATCTGCTTCGCTCCGGACCCGACTTGGACTTTCACTGACGAGTCCAAGCCCCAAATATATTTTCAAAATATTTGTCGGATCCAGTATGGCATTGTTCGGATATGCACACACCCCTTCATGCAGACATGATATAACGGGGTGTACACGCATTTGGAGCCGATAAGGAGGGAGATTGGCCGGCGAATAACAGCAAGAAGATGAACAGACATCCGGTCCATCCAGGTGTGTCTGTCTTTACGCATTTTGATCATTCAATTACACGATGTGCTCTGGGCAAACCCTCCCCACCTCCCACCTCTGACGGTGGGATTCCTCTCTGCAGGAAGGAACCTGTCTTCTCACAAACATAGGGGTGCCTACTCCGCTTCATTGACAACATGTTGACATCATAATTGACATGATGTGCAGCATGAGCGATAGGAAACAAATAAGCAATGTCACCATTCAGATTTTTTTAAATCGATGCGTGCACCATGCAGCCCCAGGGCGAGATGCCGCCCGGGGCAACAGACTATGTTTCTATTAGCTAAATCCGCCACTGCCTCCTCACCCTTTCTCTAAGTCTAACAACCACATAAAGGATACTCCTTTCAACATCTTGTGTCCAAAATCTCATCGGTGAACTCCAGCATGAACTCATCCATGACTCTTGCTGCACACCTCACCGTCATCATGGTGTTCTCATACATATTCTTTACAACTTTAATTTCAGTCACAAATGGGAGATAATAATGGCAAAAAATCAACCAGACACTGGAACCCTGATCCCAAACCTTTTGTTTAATTACCATTGATCTCAGTACTGATTAAACTCTGGCTGGCAAATTCACAAAACAATGCGCAGCTTTTGCGTACGAAAAACTTTTGAAATTGAATGCGTCTTTTTCACAAAGCAGTGGCAAACGCTGGACTGCTGCGCTAACTACACTACCATGCAGATTTTGAGTCGGTGCTCCGGCTCTATTTGCAGGTATTTAAATAAGGTATTATATATGCATGTGCCGCAAAATCAGCCGCTTTCCTGGCAAATGATCCTCGTTACAAAAACGGACGTATTTTCACATCAGTTTGCCACAAGCAGTTACCATCCAATTAATTGGTCGTCTTCAGAGAGTTGGGGCTAATTGAAGCGCATTTATAAGGACTGTGATACCCAGACTTCCCATTGATCGTGGCAGCAGTGACTGTGGCCAGACTAAGACATTGTAATGCCAGACACTTTTGGATTTTACCAAAACTGAAATGATGAGATGAGCCTGCCACCCAGGGATGCCACGCAATACCTGGCATTTTGAAACTGCTGGCAACACTCCAGGTTCTTGCGTCTGGCTCCTTAGAAACACCCATTGCAGGCGCCTCTGGGCAATACCAGCCATCCCTCAGCAGAGCCATATGGGATTTTTTTACCAGCCATTACATCAAGATTTCCCCAAACCAGATGGAAAAATTAGGGGAAATAAGATTCAGCACCATGGACAGCTCCGTTCCAACTGTTTGTTTGGAATGGAATTCATAGGTAGAATGTAATTGTGTCATGAAACTCTGGATACCCTGGCTTCCTCCCACAGTCAACAAAGATGCAACATAGGTGAAATGGCGACTCTAAAATACCCATAGGAGTGAATATGAGCAAGAGTGGTTGTCGGTCTCTATGCCCTGCGTTGAGCTTGTGACTTGCCCAGGGTGTACCGGGATAAGCTCCAAATCACAAATGTGGTATCTTGCTGTCCCAGTTCGGTTTCGTAATTGAAGTTTTTTAGAACGCGCCTTCACCTTTTCTGTCAAGACTTCCACATCGCAGTCTGTATTTATAGTATGTATGTATTTATAGTATTTATTGACACATTGGTAATTGCAATCGGAGGCAGATTTTCGCTGGCATATCATTTGTGCGATATATTTTTTGAACTCGTCCTTAAGACGCCGCAAACAGCGGTTGCAAATGATTTGCAATTCAGTGTGCTCTTAACGGCCGCAATTCATTCTTTGGGAATACGTCCCTGAGTCTTGCGAACACACACACATACAGAGTTTTGTTCACTATGCAAAGCTTTGCAGAGAGCTCAAGGCTCTCTGAAGATGAAGCGAGTTTGTCTCACTCTGTCGTTCATCACAAACTATCTGACATCTTTGTCCACCCTGAAACCCGGCAGTTTGCACTAGTAGCTGTAACTTTGGCCCATTAACATGCTTCCTTCTGGAAAAGTGCAAAAGGACTTGAACTTGGATTCAGCCCTTGCAGCTTCACATTCTGCTGCTTTTTCAGAACTGAAATGATTTCATATGCTGCTTTAATATTTTCTTTATTCCTCTGTTAAATATTGTTTATCATCCTTATTGTCAACGTATAACTTCCTGCTTGAATGAAGGTTAAAAAAACAACCCCCCCCCATCCCAAGAAACAAAACAGTATTAACATTATTGAAACATCTGGTAATAACACACTCTTTTCTCGTAGCAGTTCTGCGGACCCTCGCCGTACTGTTTGTGTTCCACTGTCAACACAGACGCACAGCTACAGAGAGATAAAGGCATGATGGGACATTGTGTTTCACAGGGCCCAAGCTTCTGCTGACAGAAGTTAATTACTTTCTTATTACAGAGATTCATCATAAGAATGTGCTTCATTGTGTACAATGAGGGGGTCAGAGAAGGGTCAAAGCAGTTTTATGTTTGTGCATGTGTTTGTGCGCGTCTGTCCTCAACAATCATGCTGCTGGCATCCTCCAGCTCTGATAAAAACAGCAGGTGAGCAATGATTCTGCATCTTGTAACTCCTGCAGCTGGTGATTTTTCTCCCAAAGCAGGGTAGAAGGGGTACTTAAGACGATGATTGTCAGCAGTAAATTAAAATTACTTATTAAATACAGTAATAAGCAAGGTTGGATGGCTGTACTTTTTGTTACTTTGTTCCTTTCCGCCAAAAGTTTGAGACAGCTGAGGCTCAGCTCAGCCTCATAAATGGTGGTAGGTAGGTGGTTCTTATGGACCTTTGCTAAGTGGAAAAAATAAAAGGTTGCTTCTGCCTGTTGAATTCCTTGTTGCTTTAATTATTCCTCTCACTCTTTTTGAATATTACTGTATTCATATTTGTTGTACTAATTAGAATTTTGTGGGGCATTTTTGATTCAGATGTTTGTTTTATTCCCATCATATTTCCCTCCCGTAAACTCCCTCCGCCACGGAGGTCAGATTTTCACCTCTCTCTGTTGGTTGTTCATTTCCCTGAAAAGTCAGGGACATCATGGAAGATTCATTGGCACCGCCACAGATCCTTTGATTTAATGTCATAACTCACTGCAGATCTCAACTACGATGAGATCCGCCGTTCTAGAGATACTCTAAGTTATTTGTCAAACATCATAATATGAACCTTGACAAAGTCACTTAGATCATTATAGCCCTGAAAAGTCGGGGATATTATGGAAACTTCATCCATAATATCCCCAGATGGTCAGATTTATTCCAAATTCTGCATACAATAATCAACATGTACATTTATTCATGACGCATTAACTGTTTGAATGTAACCCTTGGATATTTCAGCATGCAGTTGAAGCATATAACTATAATGGATAACATATCACAAAACATAACATAAACTATATTTTGTCTTATTCATGGCAATAAGGACAGTATGAACACAGGTGTTAAAAAAAAAGAATCCTATGCTGTAAATGTGCCTCATTATCTGAATTAGTGTTTACAGAACAATGACCGATTAGATGACGTTGATGAAAATAATTTTTGTTGTTGTTGTTGTTTATTACTTTATTTGACAAGCAGGCGATTCTGTGACGTTGACACTGATGCCAGCTGCAGATTTATCCTTTGAAATCCTAATCCCACTGAGATTAAATGACAGTGATGCTGTTGTGTGCATCTGGACATCATCTGGAGAGCAGTATGACAAGCCAGCCTTCCAAACAACAGCAAGCACAAATCAATAATCCTGTTGCTCTGCTCATCCCACCGCCGTGTGTTTTGTGTGTGTGCAGAATATCTGAGATGAAAAAAACTCTGACCAGACATGCCTCATGGTGTTGCTTTTTCACCACTCTGTCTTTCTCTACTTTGCCTCAGTAAAATCACAAAAATCCTACTATGGTATGCCGCTCAGAGCTGGATTTATGAAGATGTGCATACATATTTAGAGCGTGTTAACTCGTATGGTTGCCTAGCCAGGAAGAAATCTATCTTTTTTTACACCTGCGAGATACTTTTACATTCAGGAACTTCTCATTTCATACATTTTTGTTCATTTCTTCGAGCTTCGACTAGAGTTGGCAACGATGCGCTCGGCATACTGATCCAGTTTCAGCTACTGTGTGATGTTTTATACTACAAAGGGAGTGATGGGGGCTGGATGTAAGGGGATTTAGTGCTCCCAAATGGGCTCGCCACGCTTGTCCTCACCTCATAGTGGACAGTGAATAAATTTTGCCTCCACTTACTTGATCATAAGGGAGTACTAATCCTAAAAGTAATTCAGTATTAGCTGTGCAAATGGACACTCGCTTAAATCATTACACTGTGTTCATAGAAATAGGATTATGGCGGGGAACCTTTGCCCCGCTTCACACAGGTTTAACCTATGGGTAGCCTCGCTCGGTGTCTGAAAATGAGTGTTGTTGTTAAAAAAGCTCCCTCTAATCAGTAAAATATGAACTATTTGAATAAAACATGTCCAAGATCCAAGATCAAAACCCTTTAGTTTGTTCATATGTTCAAATTTGGACTAAATCGGTCCAACAGTTTTGAAATTATGGCCCACAAAGTTTTGGAGGTAAAGTTCCCCCTAGTATCAGAAAAATACAACAGAACTTCCAGAAGATCTATCCAGTTTTTCATCATTCTAAGGTTTACTCGGGTATGGAAATGTGAAAATGATTCAAATACATAAATAGCTTTTGAATTATCGCGTAAAAATGACTAGTCTGCGGTTGAAGCGGTGACGCTGATGACGATTACATATATCCCTGATTTTTCAGGGATATAAAAATAAAGATCAAACCAAAGTTCAGTCTTGAAGACTATCTCCTTAAACACTTACACCACAGTTTCTGCTCATACCACATAAGTTTTCGCACTTTCCACACATTCTCAGTCTTAATAGCCACTTCACTGTCCGGGATGTCATTTGATTAAACACCTTCATCATTAGTACATCATCATAGGCTGCTCTCTCTTTAAATAGGATTATTTACATTCATCTAGTTCTTTCTTACTGCTATTTCAATATCCCTCCACATCACCATCTCCAGCCAGTTCTCGCAGATTCATCACCATCATCATTCATCAGTCCCAGCAGAGTCATCAGCCACCAACACCAGTAATCAGACTCCAAAATGGGCGCTATTACATAAGATAAGTTTCTTCGTGAAGATTCTTTGTGCTAAAGACTCTTTGGTGGACTAATTATCCCACATCATCTGCTGTTATAAACAATATTTCTTCATTTTCTGTCACGCCTGACTGAACTATTGTTGGAAGCTCCAGAGAGTCTGTTTCCCCTCACTTTGTTGAAGTCCTACACTCTGTCAGATCACAGATCAGTCTTCCGACCATCAAGAGCGAAGGTTTGATCTAAAATGTTCTCGTAGGGAGGTCTTGGGCTAGTATGGCCAGGATCATCTCTCTTCCCACTTTGATCCGGCTGCTTTTGGTGAGCAGTCAAAAGTGGTATATTTAGTTCACAAAAGATTGGACCCAGATGCAGACAATACAAGAAGAGGAGTACAGTTCAGTTATTTAATAAATCAAAATCCAAAAATAAAGGCAGACAGTATCGATGAGACAAAGCCAAAGGGGAAAACAGGTGGAAAGCATGAAAATCCAAAAAGTCCACAACAAAATCATTTCAAAAGTTAAAGGCATAGGTTTATATTCATAAACAAAAAAACAAAAGGTTCACATGAGGAAAAACCTAGTCTAGACTGGAAAGACACCCGGGACATGTAGGAGCAGAAGGTGATAGAACCATCTACCCCGACTTACACAACGGGTTGACAAAAAGACAAGTACACACAGACATAAAAAGAGAGGTTACTAGAAACATGTGCAGACAATCAGTGCGGAGGGAAACCAAGGTGAAAAGCTGAAAGAGGATGTCGGACAAAGAACACCGACAGTTAGAGACAAGAGACAGGGAATCGATACACAAAAGAAGAGAGAGGGGAAAGGGAATAAAAAGGCAAATTAGGTCATAAGAAAATCAAAATAATGAAAAGCGAATAACACAACACGGAGAAATTATCTTTCCCTGTAAAGAGAAATCAGAACAATAACAATGTTCCGAGGTGTTTGCTAGATTGTGAGAAAAAACACGATGACGATAAGATTTCTTGTCTGTAGTTTAGTCTGGATGGATGTAGAAATAAACGAATGTGCTTGGAATTACAACATGACTTATTCTAATTGTGTTATTAAGAGAGGTGTGTACATATCTGGAAAACTGATAAAGCCGACATACATAAATGTTTAAATTTAGCTCATCCCACACAACAGAGAATCCAAATGAAGGATTAAGCTAGAAAAAGGTCATCGTCAGATAACATGTTTAATTCAACAAATAAGAGCAAATCATCATAAAAGCATTTGACGCTGTGTTTGGAAGCCCTCCTGAACCAGCTAACGTCAAAAATAACATTCTGACCTTCACCCAGTTGGCTGTACAACCCAACACACACCTGACCTTTTCTGTTTGCCAAGCAGTGATAAGACGGAGTGCTCACTAAATACAAAGAACAAAGAGAGATTAATTCATTCACTCAACAGCAGGATGGGCTTACCTGTGCTTCGTCTCTATTGACAATTGGAAATGAGTCTCCCCATTCTTGATTAAGTTCTCAAAGATCGAGTCTAGACTCTCAGTTGGGTCACAGGAGATTTTATTTGAGTCGCCAAATACAATAGTTATGAAGTATTTTACTATTATTCTAGATTTACATCTGCAGTAAAACTTTCAGCCACATGAAGGAGCGCGCTTCTAGCTCCGCCACCCATGGAGTTCTGGTAATCACCGCTCAACATTGGAGGACATGCAGTTGGTGCTTTGCTCAGAACTGGTTGGGATAGACGGAATACTACACCTGATACACCTGACTAGAACTTAGTCCTAAAAAACAGACCAACTTTAGCAAGATAATTGACATAACAGGCCTAACGAAATGATATGGAATGACCTGATGTGGTTCAAACAGCTGATTTACTGTTCGTACAACAATAGTAGCAGTACTTACAACGGGCCTACCTGTTCTGGTAATAGACAAGTGGGTGAAAACATAACCTATTCCTTGATAGTACTTCATTTTGTAGGTTTTCCTGAAATCAAATGATCATAGCAGCATGTACCTTTTTGGTCGGGCAGACGTTATAATATTAAACAAATCCACCTCTGCCAGCCTTTCTGTGCATCGTTTGCATGTTCTCTCCGTGTCTGCGTGGGTTCTCTCCTGGTACTCCAGCTTCCTCCCAGGTCCAAAAACAAGAAGTGGAGGTGAACTGGTGACTCTAAATTGCCAGTATGAGTAATTCTGAGCATGAATGGTGGTCTGTCTCTATGTGTTGGCCATGTGATGAAATGGCGACTCGTCCAGGGTGTGGCCTGCCTCTTGCCCATTGTCAGCTGGGATAGGCTCCAGCCCCTGTGAACTTGAACAGGATAAATGGTTATGAATAATGAATGAATTTACAGACTAGCATTGATTGTTTTCATACCTCCAGTCATGTGAATGTTCTTGTTGAAAGTTTCTTTGTCAGGACTTTGGTATGTTAAATCAATTTCATATGCACCCTGACCCTAAGCCTTTGTCTAAAACAAATAAAGTTCTACATGAAAACGTTTGTTATCTTTTTTTCCACACCTCCAGACTTATTATTTTCAACAGATTTTATCTTTAACCCACCAAATCCTAAAAAATGCCAGGTTAGGAATAGGCACCATGCCAGTCTCAGATCCCTGAGGGTAAAAGTCATTATTTGATCATACTGTGATCTGCACAGAGGCGGGTGGTTGTTGGGGATTGTTTCCTCCTTTAACAGATACATTTTTAACCGGGTTATTCATCCTCCAGGACAAGTCAGTGGTGGTTTGATGAATCAGTACCGGGCATGAAAAGTCATCCCACTCTACTCTTTTTACCTTCTAGAGGAGGGATGGAGATCAGTGAAATCTGTTCCACTGATCTCTTTCATGTCTCTGCTGCTCGTGTTGCTGGCGCCTGTAGCTGAATCTGAAACACAGTCATGGAAACTCTTTTAACTAACGGTAATAACTAATGGTTATCATACCTATGATAACAGGTATGGTAACCTGTTATCATACCATGAACAGGTTATCAATCTTCATGGTATGAAAACCTTCAAATTTTGTAGTTTTCATAGTAGAATCGGTAACCGCTGAAAGCCTAGTGTTATATGAAAAGTAGTCGACGGAGAAGCTCCTTTACGATTGAAGTAAAAAAACAAAGAAAAAAAGAGACAAACATATATATAGTTTGTCTAATAAGGCTATTTACAACACACATGGACAAAAAAACACACAGACACACACATACTCACGCACACACTGTGCAAACATCATAATACATATTAGTTAACAATATCTGAAGGCATTGCCATCTGTCCCTGCCTTATATAATTTATAATATAAGAAAATATAATATAATATAATATAATATAATAATAATAATAATAATAATAATAATAATACATTTAATTTATAATCTACTTTAATATAATATAAAATGATATAATATAATAAAACATAAATTAATATAATATAATATATTAAAATAGAATAGAATAGTATAAAATAGAATAGAATATAACAATATTGAATAGAATAAAAGTAGAATACAATGGAATACTATAAAAATAAAATAGAAAAGAATAGAATAGGATAGAATAGGATAGAATATATGCATCTTGGTTCAATTTAACTCAAAACTTATCATACTTGGATCATTCAGCTGTAACAGCAATCAAACTGTACTTCAACGAACCAGATGGAGGTCAGTACAGGCCTCATACGATTAGAGAGATACGTCAGTAAGATTAAAATTAACATGCAAAGTAAAGTGTTGAGGCAAAAAGGAAGCTGAAGCCTGGAAAAAGTCATCAGTGACAACAGAACCACCCACCCAGAACCAACCACCTCTCAGGGGAATGCGATGTCACATAATGCTGTTCAACAACCCAGTCAATTTATTATTATTTATTGGATAACAATTAAACATTAATACTTGAATTATAAACACCATGATAACTTTGATTGGCGCAAGTTTTACGCCCCTTTTTTCTTTTTTGGGAAAGGAAGATTGTATATTTCTGACACCAGAGGGATGTTTTATGTCAAAAAGTTTTTCAACCATAATTTCTGAAATGTTGATCCAATTTAGTCCAAATTTGGTTCATATGAATCCACTCAAGGACATATCTCTTATTTATATCTTGTTTTTACTTAAGTAAAAATCATATTTTTACTCAGTAGGGGGATTTTTTTATTACGAAAAATACTGTGAACGCAGCTGCACATTTTATTTGAGGAGCTCAATCAGGGGGTTTGTACAACGCAAATTTGGGACTTGAGTCTAGTTCTAAGAATCGAACAAAAAAACATTCTTTCCAAATGTTCTATTTGTTCTGCTGTCTTATGTATTAGCCTAAAATTCATCTTGCTTTCTACATTATTTTCTCTGGTATAATTTTCATATTCGGGATATACATATATATATATATATATATATATATATATATATATATACGCTCAGTATATTCAACCTTTATGTGAACAGTGTAACGACACACAGATGAAACCACTAGACAATCATCTAGGAGAGAAGATGCGGACAAAGCCTTAAAGGTGAAAGCAGCTGACAGAATTACAGTAGAACATATCAGACTGGGAATATGCTGGCAGAGAATGAGAGAGGAAAGAACAGGAAGTGAAAACCCAGAGGACTGGAGAGAGGAATTAATGGAGCAAAATTGGAAAGGAGCGACAAGACAGGAAACAAAAACTGAAAAGAACATATGGGGAAACTAAAATTTCAACAAAAACCAGGAATTATGAACAAAATATTGAACCGTGACAGTGTTGTAAGAAGGTGTATTAGGGCCAGGTACAACATATATGTCCTTTCGAGAATAAAGTGGAAATGTCGAGGATGACGTCAAAGTAAATAAGAGGAAAATTTTTCATGTAATTTTGCATTTCGAACATTTCTGGGTCTCTGTCATCGCAGAATCGTTACGGGCTTCCTACCAGTCGCACATCAAGCAGAGTGGCTCGTTTTGAGCTAGATTACGTTGAGTAGCTCGGTAATAAATCAATGAGAATAGATCCCACCGCTCATCGGGCTGATTGGGCCAGCCTAAGAGTTAAGGAGTTGAGTTCAGGTATCAAGGCACCTTTGTGTTGTGAAGAGTTGGTCCGGGCATCTGATCAACACACCTCCAAGATACCTCCCTTTGGAGGTTTTTTCTAGGTAGGAATGACCAGATGACATATCAAATACATTCTAGCTACAGATTCATAATAATAAACAGTTTGGCGGAGAATTTGATTTCTGTATTTTTTATGAAAGTTTTCTTTTCACCAACAAAATACTCCTTCATCAAAAATGCACTTCACTTTTTATAAATCAAGGAACCTTTTTCTGCACTTCCTGCAGAACTTGTTATTCCATTTCATCCCTCGATGAAATGTCAGATTGCAGCTCTGACCAAATGTGTAATTTAAACAGCCACTCTGCCTTAACAACGACGGTCTACATCCTTTAGTCTACGTATGTGTCTGGCGTATGTGATAATTGGTTCCAAGTCATATATAGCCTGCATCTTGATTCGACATTGATTAATCTTTAAGAAAAAACGTTTTGTCCAATACACATAAATAAGCAGCCTCTATCTGTGTGATGCCACATAGAGAGGTGATAACAATGTGTCTGACACTCTCTGGAGGTTATATAGGGTGCTCATAGACTCTTATTTCCTGCTGTTGGTTTTAATTCAAGGTTCAAACGCACCAGCATCCAGAATTATGGGCTGTTTTTGATATGAAATGCGAGACAAATATCATTCCATCATCTATTCCTCATTGTCCTACTGACACTTTGACAGCAGAGACTTTCCTGCTTGAAGTTTTGCCTCAGAAAAAAACAAATAAACACACCTGCCCATTTATTATTAATATTATTAAGTATTAAAATTAAGAGTATGCTCATATTTTTAAAGAGGCAGTTCAGCCCAAATCTCATTTTACTTACTTGATCCCTCCGTAGAGAGATTGGGCTAATGATGTTTGCAAAACGATACAATGTTATGAATGGAATTATGTTTGCTATATACCCAGAGTATTTAAAGAATCTGAATTCATTCACGGACCTACGTCTTACATCTCTTCACAGACTGTGGATTCTTCACAGTAAACAGGACAAAGTCTGTGTGAGGACACGGACTGAGCTCTTGAGATGTAGGCACATATACAGTCTGTGTTAAAGGTGTTGGACTTCCCCTCCTGGGTTCTTCTACTTCTGTTTGTTTCTCTAAATTTAAGATAAAACGACTAATGTAAACACAAAACAGAAAACAGAAAACTAGGCCTAAGCTGTTGTATCAGAATCAGAATCAGAATCCGAATCAGAATAAGAATCGGCTTAATTGGCCATGTAAACGCATACAACCAAATTCACTCCGGTTAACTGAGCTCTCACAGTACGAACCTCATATAAATAATTTTAAATTAAATGGACAAGGCAATAAAAAAATATACAAGCTATAAATAAAACTGAAGCAGCATCCTCAAAGACACTCCAATCAGTGCAGTCAAAGCAGGATGTAGCTCCAGCTTTGCCTCGTGGGTCCACCTCTTGACAGTCTTGACTACAGGCTTAGCAGATTTTAATTTCTGCCTGTAGGACGGGATGAGATGGAGCATACAATGATCAGAGAGTCCCAGAGCTGCACGGGGGACAGAGTCATATGCATCCTTTATTGTGCTGTAGCAGTGGTCCAGTGTGTTAGTGTTACTGGTGGGACACGTGATGAGTTGTCAATATTTTGGCAGTTCGTGGCTGAGGTTTGGTCTGTTAAAGTCCCCAAGAATGATGAGTAAAGAGTCTGGGTGTTCATGCTCCAGAAATCTGGTCAGAGAAGTAGCGCCTCACTAACGCAGGCCTGAGGTGGGATGTAAACTCCAGCCAGTATGAAGGAGGAAAACTCCTGCGGAGAATAAAACGGGCACACCGCAAAGGGCAGCCGATCTGCAAAAGTCCGAGTTGGTTGAATTGAGTACCAGCAGCCCGTCCATCTTATTTTCCAGAGAGCGGACATTCGCAAGGTGAATCGGGGGGAGCGCTGTTCGGAATCCCCGCTGCCGCAGTTTAACGAGCGCACCGGCTAGCTTCCCCATGCCACGTCTCCGGTAGGTCCCAGAGAGAGCTGCTGCTCCTACAACTACAAGTTTACCCAGGTTAACCAATTATT
The DNA here is from genome assembly GCA_037951165.1 of Lophius americanus. Lineage (NCBI taxonomy): Eukaryota > Metazoa > Chordata > Actinopteri > Lophiiformes > Lophiidae > Lophius > Lophius americanus. The sequence goes on along the minus strand of JBBDHG010000082.1, from coordinate 2,528,688 downwards.
CGGGGAATTGTGAAAAAGCATTCCCAGTGGATTGTATCCCCGAAAAAATCCCCAATCCTCTGCGTTGTACAAGCAGTCCCACTGACAGAACTCATGCAATTAAATGTGAAGTAATTTCCATGGTTTTTCTGAATAAGAAAGTACCCGAAACGATTAAAATATGAACTATTACAGTAAAATATACTATATATATAGTCAATACGTATATCCTCCAGGCAATTCATATGCACCAAACCAGGACAAAATCGGACAGACAATTAGGAAGTTATGTCTGAAAACAGTGTTTTCATAAAAAAATATCCCCTATTGAATGAAATGTGAACTATTACAGTAAAACACATCATTTTCATGTTAGAACACCTCGAGCTGATTCAAATGCACCAAATTAGGCGCGCAGATTTTTGGAGATAAAGCTCCCCCAGTCCCGGAAGTATCTTTTTATTTCTTTGATTTTGAGAAAGGATGGTCACTTTCTCAAAATCGACCCAATTCTTCCTCACGCTAAGGTGGCGGCAATTATTTTTCTTTCGTATGAAAGAAAGCATTTTGATAATTTTATTCAAGAAAATAACGGCTACCCTCCAGTTTTATCACCAGCAAGAAAATGAATTTACCCCCCACAGATGTTCTAATCATCAGCTGACACATAGAAACACACACACAAACACACACTCACCTGACATTCTTCTGCAGAATTTTATGTTACAGAGCAAAACAGAGGAGTCATCCTGACCCTGAAGCACTAAAAAGCTCTCCACAATATTATCCTGCCACCTCCATGTTTGACCGTAATGTTGTTTTTGTTGCAAGCTGTATTTAATAATACCTAATATATGAAATCAACTGACCAGATGTCATAGAAACAGATAATCTAGAATTCAGGCTCTGGTATGTATACTTAAATCAAAATCAGGTGCCAGCCCCAGATTTCAAAGTCTTTGAAATCCAGCTCTGATCAACAGGGAGTGAACTGACAGGGAGAAACTCCTGTTTCAGATTTGACTCGGATAGATTGGATGGTGATCTAATGAAGGTAATGGACTACCAGGCTAATCTACCAACAACTGAGAGAAAAAAAATAGAAAAATTACGGCTGATTGGAAGAAAGGGTTGTCGTTGTAAATGTTTTTGAATGCATTAACAGAGAAGTGAAGAAATCGAAATGGTTTTTTTTTATCGGGCTTACAAATAGCATATTCGTTTACAATCAATAAAATATTTGAATCATGTGTAAAAAGGGGTACAATTACAATATCCGTTTGATCAGACCGCGTAGATCCGTTTGACCTACGCGGTCATTCCCAAACAACCACGGTATATCCCCGAAAGTCCCCAATCCCCTCCATGTACAATGAATCCCCCTCATGGAACTCCTCAAATTAAATGTTAATTGATGTCCGCAGTATTTGTAGTAAGAAAAAAGCTCCCAAAAGAGAGTAAAATATGAACTATTAGATTAGAATATGGGTAAAATATGATACAAACAAGATTGATCTCCTACAGTCAAATTCACATGTAAAAACATTTGGACTAAATCAGACCAAGGTTTAGTAAAGTATTTCCTAAAAACTGTGTTTATGTAAAAAGCTCCCCGTAGTGAGTAAAATATGAGCTGCTGAAGTAAATCACGTTGCATACAAGATAGATCTCCTTGAGTCGATTCATTTGCACTAAAGTTGGACTTAATTGGAACAATGGTCCAGAAATTATGGCCGAAAACATAAAGCTCCCCTTGTGTCAGAAATATACAATCAACCTTTCCAAAAATAACTCCAGTTTTGTATGTAGGTACAAAATTTGAAAGTGATCCATTGATTGAGTTATCTCATTAACGAAAAAAGGATCTTTCCATAAATTCCCCAACTTTTTGGGGATATAGTTACTATATTACTATAATTAAAGTCATAGTTAATATTTCGCTGTAGTTATATTAATGCTATAAGCGCTAAATGGCATTAATATAACTGTGCTGAGCAGCACGTGGCGCATTGGTTAACACTGCCACCTCACAGCAAGAAGGTACCGGGTACAAATCCACCTCTGCCGGCCTTTCTGAGTCATCATTGAGTGAGAGTGGTTGTACGTCTCTATGTGTGCCAGCCCTGCAATGAACTGGCAATTTGTCCAGGTTGTACCCCATTTCTCGCCAAATGTCAGTTGGGATAGGCTCCAGTGACCCTGAACAGAATAAGTGATTGATAATGAATGAATGAATGAAGATGCTCAGAGCTGTGCTGATGAGGAAACCTGAACTGAGAACAAATGTTCAGCATCTTTATTCTCACCCCACTAAAGGAGGGTCGTAGGTTTTTGTTCATGTATCCACAGGGGTATTTGAATCGATCAAAGGCTTACATGAAATAATTCTGAAATTGCGATCTTTCCTAACATTTTGGCGATCAGGGGCTGAAGAGTAATTTTGAGTGAAGGGGGCTCAAGATGCTGTAACCTTGACGTAATTTAAATTTGAGTTGTCTTACGTTTCTGCTTGTCACAGAGAATTATTAGATATTATAAGTTGGGAGTATTCTTAGAGCTCTCGTTCTTTTCTCCCTTTCTCTATCATGGGCTTGGTGTTACATTGAGTTTTGTGGGCGCACGGATTAGCAGATGTCTGGCAGTGTTTGCTGCTCCAGGATGGCTGGTATTAATTCATCCTTGAAGCCAAACCTGCAATCTATGATTTGGAAATGTTGCAAGACTTACTGGGTTTGATCCTCATCCAAACCCTATTGATGTCTCCTTGGTGGTCATTCCGATAGGGGCATGCTTTTTTTGTCGGTAGTGTGATGCCACCTCTTCTAACAAATCAGCGCTCCTTACCCACCTTGAAGCTCCAATGCCATCATGAATGCCAGGGAAGAAATGGTCCAGCCTGCCATGATGCCTCTCTCTAGGTGCTGTTCCCTAGTGGTGTTGTCCTGTGTGTAACACAGCTGGATATACTGGAAGCAGGACTTGAAAATCCGAGTGATGCTCCCCGGGAACTGGAGGAAGTTAAACGCTGTCCACAAGCTCTCATGAGATATTTTTCTTCCTGGCAGCTTGGATCTGGTGCCAAATACCTAAAGCATGTTGAAGGCATCGGAGAAGTCATGAACTCGTATTTCCTGCACTTACGTATCGATGTGCGTGTTGCTCTGCAGGAATGCTGAGATTCTTGGCTCTTCAACCCCAGAGATCTTTCTCGCCACATTCAAGAGACAAGCCTGGCAAAACTGGCTGGTGGTTGAAGAGTTCGTTCTTTTAGAATCAGTTTCTTTCTGACCCTTTTCCAAGCCCTGGATGTAATTCTATACCGCTTTCATAAGATTCCAGAGGTAGCATTGAGAATCTAGGGCTGTTCTTTAATGATATTATATAGGATATAATATATCCTATATTGGATACCGGTGGACCTGGGGACACACCTGATGCTTTTCCCACCGGTTTTACTATATTTATATACCTGCAAAGGTCGAGGGCATTATAGATTTGTCATCGCAGTGTCCACGCCAGCAGACGCCGCTTCTGCACGATAACTCAAAAACTGTTTCATGGATAATTTTCAAATTTTTTACCCACATAGAGAATATAGGGCAAGGAAGAACTGGATTGATTTTGTGAAATGTCAGTTCTAAATTCCGGACATTTGAGGTATCTTCATCTCCAAATGTAACCAATTACTTTTTTCTCAACCGATTCAGTTCAAATTTCGCACATATAAAAAAACTGAAGTTCTATTTCAAATACATTGTGTTTTACTTTAATAGTACATATGTAACTAACTAGGGGTATGTTTTTACAAAAAAACACACACAACACAAAACTTCTTAACAATTGGTCTGATTTGGTTTGACAAATTTGGTGCATAGGAATCGACTCGAGGAGATCTATCAAGTAAATATAATATTTTACTCTAGGGGGAGCTTTTTTCGATGAAAAACACTGTTTTCCCTTTCATAACTCAAGAACTATTACACGGATTATTATAATTCTAAATTTATACTTACATAGACCTTAGTTCAATGAAGAACTGGATTGATTTTGGGATGGATCAGTTGTATATATCTGACACTAGGGGGAGCTTTATCAGCAAATATTTTTGGGCCATAAATTCTCAAGCATTGGTCCAATTTCATACACATTTGGGGAATATTAATCAACTCGAGGAGATCTATCTTGTATTTATTGTACATCATTTCAAAAGTTCACATTTTACAAAATGGGATCTGTATACCGACAATATGAAGAACTTAATGTCCAAAAGTTATCGGCAGCAATTTCACGACTGATGGTACAATTTAGTCCAAATTCAGTACATTAGAATTGACTGAATCTGTCACGTTTATATCGTATTTGAAACATATTTTTATTGAAAATTTCATATTTTACTCACTTCGGGGAGCTATTCATTTCTTTTTTTTTTTTAAATACTGTGGAGATAATTTCACATTTCATTTGAGGGGTTGAATCAGGGGGATGCTTGTACAACAAAGCAGATTTGGTACTTTTTGGAGATTTACCCTATACAGGCCTAATTGTGACTTAATTCCATTTGTTAGGCCTTCTCTGTTTCTGATGCTTTGTCGGCCAGAATGGGGACTGGATTGTTGCTCTGGTTATCACAGTGGGTGTTTTTAAGGAGCACCTCCAGTCCTCTCACTGGATTTCTGGTCACATTCCATTTTAATAACTGCAGCTCCATCACCTCTGCTCTTTCTCACAAACTCTCCACAGACTAGAACTGGTCCAGAATCCAACTGCCACGTATCATTACAAGAACCCCAGCAGCTTCATTGGCTCCTTGTTGAATATATCGATTTTATGACTTCGTAACTTCAAATTCTGATTTAATTGGACTTCTTCAAACTTGCTTATTCAGTGTCAGCATAACCCTGCAGCAATATTTATACTTAATAACATATCATTAAGGGAAAATTGTTAGTGTGTGGTTTCTTTTACAAAACACTGTCTTTCCCTTCTAGGTAAAGATAAGTGCAGGATACTTTATTAAGGATACATTGACACTTTCCTAACCTACTTTAAGGTTGTACTTTTAGTAATCTCTGGTGCAGATTGTTAACCAAACATATTCATATTTTCTATCCATTGTTAGCATAATCCAGTTAACCAAAGCCAGGCTTTTCCCATCTAGGCCAGTGTGTCTCCAGCCTCTATGAGTGCCCTGGTTTAAAGCCTGTGGTTTACTGTGAAGACTGGCCATCCTCAATCTGTCGGTGACTTGACATCTACCAATTTGGCAGATGTTTCCCATCAAAGAAACATGTGCAATTTGGGATTGGACTGGTTCTTGCCCAGATGGCAGCCTAGAAAACATTTCACAGTGTTCCTTGTGAGATTGAGTCTGTTCCTCTGCGCTTCTATGCGCCATGTATTCACATTATCAAGTAAAATGAGAGAGACAAAGCGTTAAATGTGTTTTTACCATTTAGGTCCCTGCTTGACCTCGTCTGATGCTCTGAAGTAAAAAAACTTTGGTCTTTGGAAGTGATTATCTGCTACATATAGTATCTCTGTGCTTTGGTTTTCACTGAGTTCATCTCATTTGTGTTATATTTGATCAGACATTTAGCTGTTTAAACTGGGTCTGATGAAGCTTTAGTTTCCCTCTCAATAATTCTCCACCAGGACACACGTCTGCAGGTCGATTAATAGCAGTAACAATGGTAGAATGACAATGATAAGAAATGTCTTTCTGTGACAAAAGTCGATGAGAAAACATTTCAGAATCTGACATTTTATCAAGTTGACCGTACTTTCCAATATGTTGAACCGTAAAACCAACGATAATTAGCATTTTGCTCATACATACTACCCTGGGTTTGTTTGTCATTCGTTTGGCATTTTTATATGGTTGGCATTAACGTCAACACTTCTGGTTAAATAACACAGATATTAACAATTTTTGTAATTTTATTTATAATTTATCGGTTATGCTATGTTAATGAAGTTACACATTTTCCTCTGTTGCAAGTCACCTTACAACCTTGTGTTTCAGAGGTAAAAACAGTCGGCACTAACCCATTTCCTGAAATGTCACCGGTAGATACTAAATGTGGGGGGATATTAAATTATGTTAAAAACGTTATTGTAAACATTGACTTGGCAATGTATACAATTAATTCATGCTGTACGCTTTGGTTAAGGGTGTCTACATGATTTATTGTTGAAGTCTAGATATTTGTCACTTATCTGTGAAAGGAGATATGGTGAACATGCCTACAATAATGGTACAGTCCTGAGAAGATTGACTCAGTCCTTTGTGGCTCTTAAGAGGGAGAGTTCCATCAGGGTGTAGCTGAGTTAGCTGTAGCTAGTGAATTTAAATCACTCTGACTTGGGTTTAGTCAGTTAAAATGAGTTGTTTGTCTATGTGTCTCCATTTTTTTGTTGTTGAAATGATGTACAATTTTTTAAAGCACGTCTATACACACTTTACACTGTGTCTAAACACTTTTTTTTGTAACTAAACACCTTTTCTTTTCTTTTTTTAATACTTGGACAAGTTTCTTATTTCTGGCTCTGACCCAATTCCCAGCACCCCGGTCAGGCTTCCCAAAACTCTCCATCAGTTTGGTCCAGCTCAATGACTGCTGAATAGATTTATATCCATCTATTTTGAATGGATATACAACAAGTTTGAGGTTTGAAGAGGATAACTACTTAAAAGTACATTATCATGCAGGCCTGCATTCTCTCTTCAATTTATTCTAATCACTGTGTTAAGGAACTTTCAAACATAATTACTGTGATAAAGTATATTAATGTTCCAACTTCATTGACTTGTCTGCAAAAGAAGATAAGGTGACTGTTTGTGTAGTGTCTTACAGACTCCGATAGTGTCCTTAATAGTACTAAACCAGAATCCGATAACAGACTGCTCACTGTCACAGTACACAGTCATCTGATCAGGATACGCTGGTTAAAAATGGAACTATCACACAAGTCTTTGTGGATGAATAGCTGATCAGGCCAGAAACACTGAGCCATACTGGCGGCGCTCTACCATATTTCTGTCATTTCCACACATTATCCAGGGAGAGGGAGTTGCTGCTACAGGCTTAAAACGTTTTACTCGCAATATAATTTTAATGCTATGTAATATAGACCACCCTACACACTAACAGATCAGCCAGAAATGTATAACCACTGACTGAAATGCCTCAGCTATGACTTCATAACAATTGAATGATCAGCCAAACCATATTAAACAGTCACAAAATAGCCTTAGTTAAAACATCATTACTACTGGCCGATCAGCCAGAAGATAAGAACCACTGAAATAATTAACCCCAGCTATGACATCATAACCAGTTCACGTAATGTCAATTTACTCTTATTTAGCCAGCTGCCTAACATCTCACATACACCCAGGCAGCCCCCGCATGGCAGTCTCAATATTTCTGCGAGAGAAATTCTCTAACACCCAAGTGGCAGGCTGTGCAAAGATGCTTTAAGACAGCCCAACAGATAGTAGCAATGATGTGATATGCATAAGATGAAAGCTAATATGGAGTGTCCATCAGGCATCTTGGCTTAAGTAGTTTGTTCCTCCGTGGCCAACTTCCAATCCCAGCGGGTTATCTGGTGACGGAATGTTGAAGGTCTAGACCCTGTTTCAACCACTGAGCTTGCCCTTCAGCACCTGCTAAGGCTGTTACTGTGACTGAGCTCCTTGCCCTTGATGATGATAATGAGGAGCATCAATGTTGCCATTGGCCTGTGGGAAAACCCATAAACTTGAAGTTGTCCGGTATGTGCAATATCCGGCCCTTGGGCCTTTGGTAATAAGGAGCTTTCTTATCTTTACAACCATAACGCAACACTTTTTACACCGTTTGATATTCCAATGTCCTCTCTGCAAAACCTTGTCAGGTGGATTAGTTAGTCATTGTCATTTTTTAATTACATATAGCTCAATATCATTGAGGTTGGACTGTATTTGGTGTGTTACTGAGAAGCATTGAGTTTGTCATGAAGATAAGGCCTACGCTGACATCCCTGACAAAATGGACAGATCCCCAAAAAGCACCCGATCTCCTGCATTGCCTCTGCATCCCTCTGTTTAACTTCTCAAATATGATGTGTCGAAGAGTGTTGTTTTTTTATAAAAAAAAAGAAAAAAAAAAAAAGGTCCCTCCAGTGAATATAACGTGAAGTATTAGAGTAAAATACAGGATGACAATACAAGACAGACCTCTTCAAGTCGATTTAAATGCCCCAAATTTGAACCAAATCAATCAAACAGGATGCTAAATATGAAAAAACTGTTTTCCCCATTATGAGTAAAATGTCAGTAAATTCAACTAAAACACAGATATGTGGTGTAATTTGTAAATCACACAGAGTCCTCAGGTAATCCTAGTCCCCTAGTGTGAATAGGGCTTTATAGTCTTTGGTTACTGCCCTAGCGGGTTCCTGGACTCAGTGCTGATGTTTACAGTGTTAGCTTTTCCTCTTGTATTGACTCATCAGCTCGGTGGGGGGGGGTCATTCACTTTTATTACCTTGCAGCTGGATATACCCGTTGAATAGGTCATTGGAGTACAGTTTATTTTAATCTCTGCCTCTCTGGCGTATCTCCTTAGCCTAGCAGCCAAAGCTATGAGTCTTTGTTGGCTACTCTCCTGGGCCTCATCTATGGGCATCCTCATCTCCTCCATGCAGGACCTGTCCCTCAAAATGCTATCCTTCCGCAATTCTGTTGGATAACTTCCCTCTGGACATCTCTTGATGTCGGCTACTAATCTTTTTCTCCGTCGGCATCAGTCACTGAATTCTAACTGTCTTCTAAGTTTTGCATTCATGATTTCATTCCCAAGTGGTTGGGTTGCTTCTTCCTGGTGCATACACAGTTCATTTATTTATTTGAGGGATATTGAATCGTGCTGTTTTTTAAATATGCAATTGTCTATTACAATGGGACTTTGTTAGTGATAGTTGAATTCAGTCAGAGGTTAACTGTGTTTAGTATGGTCACTATGTTCATCTCTACCTAAGTGGATGCTACTGTAATAATTGGTTTTGAGTAAGCACTGCTCATTGCTCTGTTGGGCTTAGCTTAGTCTTGCTATGCTGCTCTGTGACCCCACCGTTGAAACTCCTCAACTCCATTGATTTAAGAGATAATACGGACATATTCCATCATGTCAGTATTATCAATCTGTCCACGCGTGTCTTTGAATAGAATGAAAATAATCATCCACAGGGAAATGGCTTTGTTCGTTACAGCAGCAGAAAACATGAAAGCATATCAACTTTTGTGTATGTATTTATATATACATAGACAAACATCAAATAAAGATAAATATGGCAAAGCTCCATGAACATCTCCGAACTCTATGAAAAAACGGATATAAATTAAATGGTCCAATGCAGTTGTGCAATCGGTGGATGTGTAGTTATTTTCAACAAGACGAATGATCGAATAATTACGTTTTTTCCTGTTTTCAGACACAACACAGTTTTAGAATAAGCTGTTATAGAGCCGGAGCATTTGCCTACTGCACTAATGGCCAAAGTGAGTTTCATTAGAAATGCGCCATCAGCTTATAGGGTATGTAGTGACTCTGCCAAAGCCACAACCTTACACCACTCATATCACAGCTTATTTCAGTAAGAATGAGATGGAGTTAAATTGTGTCTTTGTGGATTTAGAGAAAGCATAAAGCAGAGTGCAGAGAGAGGAGTTAGTGATCAATGACTAAGTATGCTAGAAAGGTACAGGATATGTGTGAGAGCAGCATGACAGCGGTGAGCTGTGTAGTAGGAGTGATGAATGGGGTCAAGGTGGAGCTGGGACTGCACCAACGATCCGCCATGAGCCCCTTCTTATTTGCTATGGTGATGGACATGCTGACAGATGAGGTCAGGTAGGAGTCTCCGTGGACTATGATGTTCATGGATGACATTTTGATCTGTAGTGAGAGCAGGGTGCAGGAGGAAGAAAAGCTGGAAAGGTGGAAGTATGCGCTGGAGAGAAGAGGAATGAAGGTCAGTTGCAGCAAGACAGAATACATGTGTGTGGAAGAAAGGGAAGAAGGTGGAACGGTGAGGATGAAGGAGTAGAGGTGAAGAAGGTGCAGGAGTTTGAGTACTTGGGGTCAAATTTTCCGAGCGACGGGGAGTGTGAAAAAGAGGTGAAGAAGCGTGTGGAGTTAGGTTGGAGGGAATGGAGAAGATTTTCAATAGTTATCTGTGACAGGACTGAAGGGAAGGGTATACAAGATGGTAGTGAGAGCAGCTCGGCTGGAGGGTTTAGAGAAAGTGACACTGATCAGAAGACTGGAGGCAGAGATGAAGATATTCAGATGTTCTTTGGGAGAGACGAGGATGAACAGGATTAGAAATTAACCCATCAGAGGTTAGACGTCTTGGATACAAAGTAAGAGAGGCCAGATTGAGATGGTTTGGTGGCTTGAAGAGGAGCGATAGTGGATCTATTAGTAGAAGGATGCTGGAGTTGGAGCTACCGGGCAGGAGAAAAGAGCGGTAGACCAAAGAGGAGGTTTCTGGATGTGGTGAGAGAGGACATGCAGTTGGTTAGTGTGACAGAGGAAGATGCAGAGGAATGAAATACTTTAAATGGTACGCGATTTTACTGCTCTTTATTTCACTCACCAATAAGGTTACTGAGTGCCGAATCAAGCAATTCATAATATAACCTGCCTACATTTTTCCCTCTCTCCAGTTTGTAGACTGGCAGATGCTCTTTGAAACTTGCAGAAAGGACAGCAACCCTCTCTCTACTCTGCCGGTCACAAGTACAGCATCTCACACTTTTCACTAAGGCGGGTAGCTGAGGTCACTGACATGCTTGGAGGACTGTAGGGAGCTCACACACACCAGCAAGAATCTCACACATTACACTGACATTGACTGAAGCTCAGGGATTACACTTAGAGCGCCATTTTATCCTAACTGAACTTACTGTCCTTCATTAGACCGCTTTTGTAAGTTCTAGACACTGCAGACCAGGACCACCCAACAAGACCTGCAGTTCTGGAGAGGCTTCAGACCCAATATCAATCACATTTGGCCACTGTCGATATCGTTCAGATCCTTATGGCTGCTTCCATCACATCAACTTCAGCCCAGAGTGTTCACCTACTGTCTGCCTGATGCATATTTGGTTTTGATGGCCGGAAAGAAGTTTGAAAGTGGCCCACAAAACTTGTTCAAGTTTGATTTGATCAAAACTAATTTTAATATTTCAATAGCAGCACACACATATACACACACATTTCAGTGCACAAGCATCCCACGCAGTATAATAGGTTTCTAATATGAAAGCATTAGTCTTCTGTAAGATTTGTTGGTTTTGTTAGTTTTTAATTCACATGGCTTTCAACAGAAAAGCCCTGAAGGTCCTCATCATCATCTCTACCCGAATAAATTAATCACTCGCTCTATCCTCGAAGCTCACACACATACAAACACACGTGCACACACTATATATGCACCAACATGCACTTTTGCACACAGACATTGCCATATATTAGACATGGATTATCTTCCAGCAGTTGCACACAAACACACACACACCTACAAACTAAATGTTAATTAAATAACAATGTGTGCAAACACACACACACAAACGCACACCTGCAAACACAATGTTCATTAAATAACAATGTGTGCAAATACCAAAACTCAAGCATTAAGCACTGTGCAAATGGTGTTACATGCATTGCCAGAGAAGAAGCACACATACACACACACACACACAATCACTCAAACACAAACACACACACTGCTTACATTCTTATTGCCCTGCCCCATCTGACTGAAACTAAGTGAAGAGCTGTCTTCATTTGTTTCAATCTGAACCACTAATGTTCCCAGTACCGTAAGCTAGCACCATAGGTCACACATATTAGTGTGCTGTGTGTGTGTTTGTGTGTGTGTGCGTGTGCATCTAAAGCAGAGCCCAAGCTTTCCACTGCAGCTTTCTGTCAGACAGGGGAGTTTGTATAGTTCATCAGTTCAGCACAGATTTAACCTTCATGCCGTTATTTATTAAACTGAGATGTATGATTCAGAACTGATGAAAGAAACATAATGTCCAGATTTAAAATATGGAATTTTAAGATCTAATTTCCTACTGGGTTTACAAGAAAGTATTAAGGATTTATTTCGACAGTATCCATCTGGGAAATGAAAAAAATGAATGAGCCAGGAAAATGAAGACGCTTATTGAAGACTTGGTTTTGACACCCTGTTAGCTGAGGTTTTATCTCCAGGACTGAAGGAACAAACTTCAGGCTTTCAACATGCAAGGATGAATTATGATGGTAGAATGGTGCACAGGTTTAAAGGACAATAACATTTACATTTAGAATGGGATTCAGGAATCATTTCCGCTTTTCTAACATTGCAAGGTAAGAATAGTTTAAGCATTTTTCAATGAACCAATGAGCAGAGGTAAAAAACGAAAATAAACTGTTGCCCCTCCTTGGACCTTTAGTGGAAACTCTGGTTTTGTTAAACCTGGGACGAAAGGAAACTCTGAGTTTACCGATCCAACAAACAGGTTAAGTTAAACTCTGAGTCAGTTACAATGGTAACTGTGAACATAACCTGTTCACTGGCAGGATTACTTCAACAAACCTTGAGTTTGTTTCTGACTCCTCCTTCTTCGGAGTCTGAACAGAGCTGTCCGACGTGTCCGACTCTTATTTGTCATGTTATTGTAGATTTACATCAGGAGAGGATTGTGAGACCCACATTCCATTTGGTTCAATCCCCAATTTCATACCCTTTCTGTTCACAATCTATTTATCTTTCTTTCTCAAGACATCCATCTAGAACCATGGAGGTCTCTCATATCCAGCAACAATAACAACACTATAATACTAGGTGAGAGGACATTTCTGTGTGTAAATCGGCAGCCTTTTGTTTTTCATGAAGCGACTGAAGGATATTTACTTCTATGATTCAGACTTTTGGGTTATCACATAATTAACCATGAATCTGTATTTTTTTTATTTTTAGCAGCTTTCATGTGTGCATAGTGCCCATAAATGAAATAAAAACTTTTTACCTACAATTTATCAAAAGAAAGCTCGCTACGACTCATAAATACATCCAATCAGGCAGCAGTTTTCTCTCACCTCAGTTTTCTTTCCCTCATTGGTAAAGCTGTGTCACTACGTCTATCTTTATATGTGCTCGTTAGTGTTTTAACAATATAGCGCCCATAGCGTCTCATCAGCTATCATGGTGACTCACAGTTTCTGAGCTCCATTGATGATGGCGTCTGAAAGTCCTTGCGAGTTTCTCATCTCAGTTTTCAACAACCGTAATCTCAGGTTATATTCAGATTCAGGCATTTGTCCTGTAACAACCCTTACAAAACCTGCAGTTCTGGAGATGCTCTGAACTCTGGTCGTCAAGCCTTCACAGCTTGGTCCGTGTCAATTCAGATCTTCAGGGAAAAATGTTCACTCTCTGCCTCATATATCCCACTCACTGTCTTGTGCCATGGTAACCAGATAATCACATTATTCTGACTCAACCCAAGTTAGTAGTTAAATGAGTAGTAGGATGAAGAGGTCTTGAAGTTTGTCTCTTTCAGCAAGAAAACTTTCTTGTAAGAAGTTTATAAATTTATTTATCATTTCATGTTTTAAAGACTAACTTTAAAATGTATTTTCTTTGTTCTCAGCTGTATCATTCAGCCAGGAATTTCTGTTGATTTGGATCAGTCAGTCCAAATCCAAATTTCCTGTTCAGATTGAACATGATTGTTTCAGTTTATTGAGATTATTTTGGGAATCAAGCATATGTTTCAAACCAACAATTATTAAAATTTTACATACTTCCAAGGTACTCCAAAGCGGATGTAAACGGCTATTTAAAAAAACTATTCAATTCGTGGATCATACTGTGAAGTATAAATACCTTCATTCTTGTGCACTGATCCCTACGTCTTTTAGCTGCATGGGAAAAATATCCCGATAAGGCCACTGATTTGTATTTGCCTTGTTGAGAGAGACCAAAAATCATTCTTTCTCTTTCCAAAAATAGAACAAAACACTTATAAAGTCATCCAGAGGCTTGACTCTTAAGGTAACATGTGTTTTAGGTATGTTCAGTGTTCTAGACGCTAACTTTTCTTCTGCTGCCCTAGCATCCACATCCAGGAGTAGTTTGCACCGTTGACCTTTTTATGTGGATATTATTCTTCTGCATTCATTCCACTCCATTTCCTCCCGCTATTCTGGGATCAAGTTTCAGTGGCAGCAGGCCAAGAAAGCTAACCCAGATTTTTCAACCCCCAGCAATCCACTCAAGCTCATTTCCGGCATCTAAAGGCGTCCCCAGTCAACATGACATATACAGTCCCTCCAGCGAGTTCGGGGTCAACCCCTGGTGTCTCTTCCTGGTTGGACGTGCATGGAAAAATTCCAAAGGGAGGCATCCTTATCAGATCCCTGAACCACCTCAACGAACTCCTTTCAAAATGAAGAAGCCGCATCTCCACTCCAAGCTCCCTCCGGATTGCTGAGCTTTGCACCTTATCTCCAAGGCTGAGCCCAGAGGCTCTAAGGACGGAGTTCATTTCTGCTGTCTTTATCCTTGACCTCAACAATTTGGTCACTATCCAAAGCTTTTGACCATTGTTTAGGGTTGGAACGTAGATAGACTGAAACAGCAATCCGGAGGAGTCATTCCACGATTTTCCAGCAGAGATCATGACATCAGATTTGGAGGTACTGACTCTCATGCCAGCCGCTTTATGTTCAACTGCAAATCTCTCCAGTTTTGCTGGAGATCAGAAAAAGATGATGCCAATAGAACCACATCATCCACCAACAGCAGAGATGCAATTCTTAGTTCCCCAAATCATACACTCTCCCCACATCGCCTTGAGACGCTGTCAATGAATATCAAGAACATGATCAGAGACAAGTGACACCCCTGGTTGGGTCCAACATATCGGAAAACATGTCGGCCCTTCCGCGAGGTATACGGACACTCTCACTTTGGTTATCTAGTGACTGGAAACCCCATACTCTCACAGTACCCCCATACTACTATCCAGGGGCCATTTCCTAGATTTTTTACAAATCCATATTCAGTTTTCTCTGTGCTTCTTTCAAATGTTTAACTTTTTTTTATAGCTTTGAGATGCATTGTTTTTGCCTTATTTTGTTTTTTAAGTCTCATAATTGCTTCTTGTCTTCAGCAAAAGCAACACTGACTGTTAACTGTTCTATGGTATTCCCTTACTATGAACGACCACATCTCATTATAGAGGATTTACATTTCCTTTACACCTTTAAATTGCTGGATGAGAGGTGTTATATTTCTGAAATTGGCTAGAACAGATTTACTGAGGTGTTTAATTTATGAAATAGGCTAAAATAGAATAGAAGAAGTAAACTTTTCTTTACCTCAATGACAGACTACAGTAAAAAGGCGCTGGGGCCATTAACCTCCGAGACGCACACAAATAATCCTTTGTTTGGGCTTAAGGCTATGATTTTCTATGGTATCATTAAGTGCTACATAGATTTAAATTCTGAATAATTTTGCTGTAGTACTCATAATTCCATAACAGTCTCCCCACTGTTAGCTGAAGTGAATAACGTTCATTATCTGGTTACCATGGCACCTGTCGGGTATTCAGCAGGAAGAGAACAGTTTGTGGATCTGATAGTGTCTGAAAATGACCAAACTGTGACCTAAATAATTAATATTTTCCTTTATTTATCACATAATACACGGTACATACATACAGTACAACGTCGTGAAATTTAGCTCTCCATTCAACCTATCCCTGAAGGAGCATTGGGCGGAGCCTGTGAAGTGCTAGGGTGCTGTGGTTTCAGTGTTTTTGAGCCCACAGCTAGTTGCGTTAGGGGCTGTGCTCAAACCCTGGTTTCTCGGTTGAGGGGCAACTGCCCTACACACTGAGCTAAGGCCCCCCCCATGCGTGATGGCAAGGCAACTGGGTCAGGGTATCTCAGGTCTGGTTTGATATTTAGGTGGTTAGTACTTTCCGAAGCGGTCGAAGGAAAGACATCTTACACGGATAAAAATTGCTGAAAAAGTATGTAAGAAAAGGTGTCAGAGCATACAGTGACCACACAAGTTTCTTTTGGTGAAAAGAAACCTTGAATTGCAGTTGAAGTTTTGAAAATTGTACTGAAAAAAAACGCTGTAAACATCATGAGATTACAAAATGTCAACACAGATAACTGGCAAAAAGTTTCAACCTTCACCTGTCCCATATCAGTTATTTCAGGCAATGTTTGCGGATGCTGGGTTTTTTACGCAAGGAATTGTTATATCTCTCCTGTCAATACATCATATGATACACAAGATTTCATATCCACAGATAAACAAAGGGATACGTGTCTCAAAATAAACTCATCCATCATCTCTTGCTTTGAGCTGTGTGTTTCTCCATTCACATCCCAGCAACAGCAGCCAAACCTCTGGATCAGGAACGCAGCAATCAGTCTGTGATGGCGTTGTTTGGAGCCAAAGTATTGTTCGATTATAAGACTTGTGAGAATTGACTGAACCAAACGCAGTTGGGACAAGCAATGCCTCAGGAGAGACGAGACAAATCTTGTACAACGAGGAAAGCAAGCAGCTCAAACAAAACCAATGCTGTAAAATATCGCTCCACTGACCACTTAAAATCTATCTCACAAACCTCACTGCGTAGGATGAAGATGGTGATCAGAAATCTCTAAGCTTCTCTTTAGTTTTCATGAAAACAGCTTCGTATCCTGATGTTTGTAACTCACAAACACACTCAGCGGTGGAACTTAGAAAAAGTAAAGTAATTCACCACACTGTAATAATGCTTTGTGGAAAGCTGCTGCTCTGGAGGTCTTTTTCTTCCAATCTAATTCCACCAGACCTGGAGAGTTCTTTGCAGGTCTTGACCCACTCTAAGGACATCCAGTTTGTTTGTTCTTGCACCAGAATAAACAGCCCACACACCCACCACCTATCCCAGAGTTAGCTGTGGGAGCACGTCCACAGGAAGCTCAGCTTCTTGATCAATAACTCCCGCAACTTCTCTGCCACACCCAGAGCTATCTCTCTCTCTCTCTCTCTCTCTCTCTCTCTCTCTCTCTCTCTCTCTCTCTCTCTCTCTCTCTCTCTCTCTCTCTCTCTCTCTCTCTCTCTCTCTCTCTCTCTCTCTCTCTCTCTCTCTCCGTTCCTCTTGCTCTCATTCTCTTGGCAAAAGCTGGTTCATCTCTGTGATAGATCTTTAATCCATGTCTGGTCCTGAATATTTCATATCGTGCGTTAGTACTCTATTTCATGCCACAAACACCCATGTTTTATTTTTTGCCAACTAAATCAGTAATAGTTTAAACTGATTTGGTCCACCTGCAGATTTTCTGGTAAAGCCGGAACCAAAATTCTAACCCCAACATTCTCAAGAAGAGTCCGCTTGAAGCAAGCGGGGTGATCAAAACCTATACGATGTGAATGGTGCTCATTAGTGACTTTTGACCATGTCACGTTGAGCCATTTCAGATGATAACTAGTCACTCACAGCCTCCCCATACTGCCGTCATACTCAGCGTGATGCACAGTTTCACGTTCCATGATTACATAAGAGGTCAATTTAAAGCTGTCGCGAGTATTTGCGGATGAAGTGGAATTGGAGGAGGAGCTTTTCCTGCCTCAGCCTCTTGATAATGTTGGGAAACCAGACATGGCTGCGTTTGGTTTTCAGATGCAAGGGTGACTTCCACAACAAATGCAAATCGTGAACTGTGTTTTACTTTGGTCATTGTTGATGATGGAAGGAAATAGGAGAAGTAAATGTTGTTGGTGTTGGTGGTCCATCGAAGTGAAAGGAATAAACTTAAATGATCGCAGGGACACTAGTTATGGGAGCATGATATTTACACTTCGTTTCATTGATTGCATTGATTGAAGTCCCTATGCATCTTTGTTAATGATTAATTATTACCTGCCACGTTGTTTAGATGTTTCAAATTCAAAATTAATTCTAACTGAATTTACCTCATTGAACCGCCTCGAGGACGTCTAACTTGTATTTGTCATATTTTGCATTAATTGATCATATTTCACTCACTAGATGGGTTCTTTTGCAAAAGAAAAGACCTTTGATGTTACTTCCCAACCATCTGTCTGATTATGTCCAAATTCTACACCACCTGGAGATCTATCTTCTATATATATTATTTAGTCCGTAAACACGAACACATCACTCCTGTTCTTCATTCCCTTCATTGGCTTCTCCTCTGCAACAGGATTGATAATAAGATCTCTCTCCTCACTCACCAGTGCATCCATGGTAACGCACCCCCCTACCTAAAGAACTACTCACCCCACTGACCTCAACACGATCCCTCCGTTCTACCCACTCATACCGCCTCCTCCTTCCCTGGACTAAGCTCAGTACCATGGTTGATCGGGCCTTCTGTTCTGCTGCCCCTCGTCTTTGGAATGCCCTCCCTGACCATCTGAGGGCTCCACAGACGACTAAGACTAAGACTTTTACAAAATGACTTTCCTTTCTAGCAGAACATATAACTTTTAATTAACATTGCTGCTTCTTTGTCATATTTTTACATTATTATTATTATGGTTTTTATTGATGCTTTAATCTGCTTTTACCTTGTAGCACTTTGAGATGTGATTCAAATGTAAAGTGAGTTATAAATTAAATGTATTGTTATTATTATTATTATTATTTCGCGATGATAGTTCATATTTTGCCCATTTGCAGATAACACAGTTTCCAGCCCCTAACGTCCCAAGCATAAGTCTAGTAGTTTCTCAATTTATGTAATATGATTTTGCCAAAGAAAATCTGCCCTCTTTTATGATTGAGCTAAGAAAAATCAGTTAACTGTATTTACCTTCATCATTAAGTCACTATAGGATCTGATCTTAGGGCATATTGCTTGCTTCATAGAAACAGTTAGGTTGAGTCAATATGGACTGTTTGAGATTATTAACGAGTCTAATTTAATTTTCAATCAGTTGAAATTGGTTGAAATGCTTAAAGCATTTTTTGTGAAATCCTGAAAACTGACAACCAAAGACTGATGCTAACACAACCTCCTTCATTGAGGTAATGATGAAACAATTACAGGTGGGTTATAGTCTATGTGATGAAGAGATAAACCCAACATATCCAAATTCGATTTTTACCCTTGACAAGTTATTTCCTCATTCAAAATAAATATGGGGTCTGAAATTCAATAGTTTCATTATGAGGGTTTAGCAATAGGGGTCATTTTTCATCCTGAGGGAATAATATAGTTAAGACTGCACAAGAAAAATATATGTCTTAACTTTTATTACGTTAAATAGAATTTGCCTTTGGATCCTAAATTTGGAAATTGTTTATTTTTAAAGTTTCATTTATTCTTGACACTTGTATCTAATAATTCGACTCTCCCCTGAAGCTTCATAATACCATTATTACAATCACAGCCATTTATAAAACTTTGTAGCGATACAACTGATTCCTGTCTCTCTGGTTTTGCTGTTCCACTTCTCCGCCTCGTTGGTTTTGCGGTCGTGCCGTCCGTGCTGGAAATGTTCTTTGCTTCTGGGAGTGTGAGGAGTCCTAACGACTCCGACGGGAGTGACACCGAACTGTCTTTGATAAATTGTTTTTAAATTACAACATAATTTCATTTGTGCAGCAATTTCCACGAGACTCCTACAGAGGAGTGATTGGCTCGACATCGGGATAGGCTTACGGATACACCCGCGCCCATATGCTCGCGTAAACACTCATGCAAATGTGCACACGCTCATGAACCCCGCATCATCTGCTTTGTGCGGATAGTGTTACATGACCTGCAGTCAGGGAGGGTAACCAGATTACCCCCTCGAAAAATACTAAAGTGCTCATTAAGGACACTCTCTTTCTGTGGCTCATCGGCTCTGTCTCTCGCTCACTCTCTCTCACGGCTTCCTCATGTTTTCCGATCATTTTTCTTAGTTATTTCTCCTAATCTATTTGTTCCCTCATCCATGTTTGCACCCGCTCTCTCTCTCTCTTTCACACCTGCTCTAACTCCCGTCTCCAACTCCGTCATCGAAATGACATCCTGCCATCTGTTCCTTTTCTTTTTCTTCTCCTTTCCCCGCATCTCCTCAGTCTTTTCTAGTCTCTTCTGGTGAAAGCTTTGATTGTTGCTTGTCTCAGTATCACTCCTGTGACTTAAAGCTGCGCAGCTGCTCAATGCAATGTTGATCACACACACACACGCACACACACACACACACACACACACACACACACACACACACACACACACACACAGGCACAGGCACAGGCACACACTGATGTTAGTGATAAATATCTAAATGATCAGTCAAGGTAGATCATTTTAGCCTGGCTCCATCCCAGGAAAACTGCTTCACTTTTCTAAAGAGGGAAAGTTTCATTTATATCGACAACAGGCTAATGTTAGAAAAAGATACTTCAGCTCCAGGAGTCTGCAGTGAAGCCTTAAATGAAATCAGGAGCACAGCCCTCCTATGCTGTTAAGTTGATTCCTGTCAAACTAATAGCTATTTTTGGACTGCTATAGATAACCCTCTGTTCTGTTAAAAACTGACCTCTCTTCACTGGAAGGACTTTTTAGTCTCCTGAGTAACAAAAAACAGCAATCATGTTTTTTCATTGTGATCCACACAACAACCTTCAATAGAATAAAACAGAAATTTAACATCGACAGAAAGTAATGGCGAAGGTGACCAGACCCGAATTACATAAATCATTCCAAATATTTGCGAAAAGTTAAGACCCGGAGAATTTTTTACCAAAATAACATTGTTTTTCATTCACTTGTCACGGCCGCCATAACCTTCCGAAAGTCAGAGAATGATCAAATATAACATGAGTACAGTCATGCGTGTAAAAACTCTTCCTCTTCTCCATTTAATAATTATTATATACCCGAAACATCGGGAAATTTCATGGAGTCGTGGTTGCCACTTATGCTGCTGCCGCAGATCCTAAATGTTATCATGATAATTCAAAAACTATTTCATGGATCAGTTTTAAAATTATCCATGAAAAGTAAAAAATTGTTTAAAAAATTTATAAAGTTCAAGACCCACAAAGACCTTATTGCGAGGAAGAACTTGAATGATTTTGGATAAGACGGTTGAATATTTACACCACTAGGGGGAACTTATATCCAGAAGCTCTGGTGCCCTAATTTCTCAACTGTTGGTCCGATTTAGTCAAAATTTGGTGCCTATATTTTAATCTAATAGTTCATAATTTTTCTAATAGTTCTTTTTTTCTTTAAAGAAAAATACTTTGGAAATAATTTCACATTTAATTTGAGAATTTCAATCGGGCAATTGGTTGTGCAACGCAGGGCATTGAGGGCTTTTCAGGGATATACCCTTGCTCTCAAGTCGATAGCATAAGCCTAATTATATCAACAGTATTAATCCAGAGGTTTATTATAATTACTATGAAGTTCAATCATGCTATTATTAATGCTGCTATTACATGTTTTTGCTATCCATGTCTGGACGGAGAGGTGGGCTAGAGACACTAAAAAAGACCATTCAGATCGCTCATTCTTAGTCAGGATCCGCCCGAGGTTTCTGCCTGTTAAAAGAAATTTTTTCCTCTCCACTCTCACCAAATGTTTGTGCAAGTAGGAATTGTTGGGTCTCTGTAGAATAAAGAATACTGTCTATACCTACTCTTTTTAGAAAGAAACTTGCAGTAGTTTTTTGTGATAAATATACTGCAAATTGGAGTTGATTTTGTACACAGAGACACAACGGCACGGCTACAAGGACTCTTCTTTAAGACGCCTTTGTATGTTTGAACCGAGCAAAACAAAAGTGGAACAACACAGCCCGGCTTAATATGTTTGAATTTATAACAACGAGCCACAGTTCCATAAGTGAACAAAGAGTGACGTATAACACAGCAGAATAGATCTGTAGTGTGGGTCTTTTTCTCTGTATTTTTAGGTCTAGCAGGAAGTGGATTAACCAAAGATAACAAAGAAATTACACCATTTGTCCCGTCACTGAGCAGATGATCTTATTCACTTTTTGGAATGTGGGGAGCTTGTTGGATCTCATGCTTACTCTCTCACTTACAGGTTTGCTTGATTTTCCTTGTCTTTGACATAGCTTCTAACTGCTAATTGCTGCCTGCTGCTTCTCAGTCTTCCAGTTTTCAGCTGCAAACGTATTATCAAAATGCTACACCTGTGCTTTTCTGCGTTTCCCCCTTGTATACCATTTGCTTCTCTGACTACCCCAACTCCCATTTCAGAGAAAGACAAATGGGAGCAAGTCTGCCTTGAACAGAGACCCCTAGTGGCAAAAACAAATATTGTGCTTTCACGTTACAGTAGAATTGACGGTACCTTGATGGTTAGGTGATTTATCAATTACCTCATTTCCAGAAAGTTTTTTTTTCATCAGGGATAATCAAGATTTATTGTTTAATCACTGAAATAATGAGCAACAGTTTTGATAAAAATCAATCAATAAAAGTTATCATCACATGGACCTCAGTTTAATCTGATTGTTTTATGTAATAATGAATGGAAAAATTGACATTATGTGTAATCCATGGTCGTTCCTGTTCCTGTCCAGCTACAGGTCACCTTGACCATTCAGTTACGCAAACAAACATATTGACTGTCAAAAGAAAACAATATTGAACTGAATGGAATCAAAATTGTTCTGAAATGGCAGTGACTCTAAATCTAGGACGCTGTTTTGGCGAGTCTGGGCTCTGACCTCGTCTACCTCTCTGCTTCGTTAATCTTTAATTTTTAATAATTGCTGGGAGTGCTGTGGATGCACTTTTGAACAAAGCTGCATCTAGTGTATTATAAAATCATCCTGCTGTCCTTCTTTTCAGTCTCGCTCTAACAAAAAAGCCACTGTGAGAAGAATGGACATGTATTTATTTTCTTTGAGAGCAGGGTGAAATGGTGAATGAGTTTTGTTTAGGTCTGCTTTTTGTCAACAGAGACAGAGAGGCTGCAGTAAGAACTGGCACAAAATTGACTTTGTTTGACAACTTGCCCTTGTATGTATGTATGCATAGTTGAAAATATTAGAATATGGGTCTTCAGGCGTGACTGACTGGTTATGACTTCAAATCTGAATCATAATCATTGCAAACTTTTACATTGGTCACAATTAATGAATGATTATTCACCTTTTTTTTTGCTTTTTCCCACACATCTCTAGTAAATCTTTGTTCATCTCGTAGAATTTTCTCTTCCTGAGGTGCAGAAATTAGATTTTCAGGTCTGTGAGATAATTTGTGATCAGAGGTATAATCCGTCTCAAAGCATCTGTTGGTTCCCATCATTGTCTATACAGACCATACTGACCACAGATCAGAGGTGACTGGAAAGAACACATCAGATTTGAAGTAGACAGACAGCAAGGGTTTATCGCCGAAAAGTACCCAATGCCCTTGTTTGTGCAAGCAATCCGCATGAACTCATCAAAAAACAACTCTGTTTTATATATAAAGGTTCCCACTCGTGAGTATAATATAGTCTACTAGAGTAAAATACGATATTGATATTTACCAGACAGATCTCCTTGAGTTGATTCATATATACGACCAATTTGGACTAAATAGAACCAATGATTAGGAAGTTATATCGGAAAAAATTTGTTTTTCATAAAAAGGTCCCTCTAGTGAGTAAAATATTAACTATCTGAGAAAATCCGAATTTATACAAAATAGACCTCCTCGAGTAAAAACATATGCACCAAGTTTGGAATAATCGCACCAAAGATTGAGAAATTATGTTCTGAAACGTTTTGAGATAAAGGTCCCCTCAATGTCAGAAATATACAACCAAACTTTCCCCAAAACACTCCAGTTCTTCCTCTGAATACCATCTGTGTGGGTCTAAAATTTGAAAAGGATCCATGATAGTGTTTTTTAGTTATCGCGGTTCTTTCGTTAACACGCGGTAGATTATGGAATCGCGGCAATGACGATTCCATAATCTCCCCAAATATTGGGGGGATATAATTCTCCTACTTTCCCGCCACACTTCTCCTACTTGTTGGACACCGCCATTATTTTTACAATTTCACATTACAGAGCAGTATAAGAGACCTACACAACATAGGTCAGGTGGTTCTAATGTTATGAGTTATTTTCTAAGTAACTAGTGAACACTTTAATGTCCCTCTCAAGAAAAAAATACGGAGAAATTAATTCTTTGCACATTCTATTTCTTTGGTTTTTTACTTTTTTACTTGACTATCTTGGACACTAAATTTACCATAAAATGACCAATAATGTCGGTAAAGCCTCTTGAAACAGAAAAAAAATCATACATCGAAAATTATTTCAAGATGAAATTTTGTATATCGTGAAAAAAAGTGAGTTTTGGAAAATAATGTATGTTTTTTGAAAAACGACTTGATGCTTATTAGACATTTTTGGGTTGTTCCAAGCTACATAACTCTGTTTAGTAAGTCTTCTCATGTTTAATTATGCCAAAAAATTTTACTTATCAAATAGGACTTTCTCCATAACCACAGTTCATTTCTCCTCATTCGAGGCGCCTTTGGCCTGTGGTGTTCCTTAGGGCTCCATATTTGGCCCCTTACTCTTTTGCATGTACTTGCTGCCACTGGGTCATATTTAAAAAGGTTCAGTGACTCATAATGAGCTCATCCAAATATTTGCGATGGACAGTAAGGGAATAAGCTTGGAGACGTGAAGAACGAGACCCTGAGCAGCATATGCAGTTACAGATAAAGGAGAGTCCTGCATTAAAAAAATATATATACCAAAGCTAACGTCTCTGCTGCAAATGTACCAAACTTCTAATGGAGACTAGCATTTTGCAATCCTTTATCAGTGTATGTCATTACATATCCCTAATAAGTGTAAAACTAAACTCAGGATTTATTGTTTTATTGTCAGTGATACTCCAAATTGTTTGTTCAGAACAGATGCCACTGTTTCTGGAAAAACTCAGTTTGTACTGATAAAGCATAGTCCATTCTCACAATAATGACAACATTCATTTATATATGAATATGCCTGAATACAAACAAATGAAAGACGGAAATACGCAACTACAGGGCTCCTTCAAAGCTTGTCTGAAATTTCGCTGAGGCCTTTCATGTGGTTTGTGAGAAGGATGTGAATAGAAGAATCCCTTTGACCCCATATACCTTTCTTCGGCGGGGACATAAAAGCCAAACACGTAGGGAGTACAGGAAAAAATATGAATAGTTGTTTCCTTCCTTTGTTTTGCCTTTCTCTCATTTATTTTCGCTCTTTGTCTTGTCTTCTGGCCCTTTATATGATCTAAGGGCTGCAGCTGAGGTTGACTCCCACTGTGTGTATTTGACTGCATGGTGAGTGGTGGCCACAGCCGGCCAAATGACCCCTCCTGGGGCAGGAGCCGCCGACTTTGGTTTATGGCTCGTCATTAAAAGTACCATCGCCTCTACCACAACACACTCAGACACACTCAGCAGGGCTCTGTAGTGGCCTTTGCATGGAAGAGATCTATTGTACCCATAACCCTGCGTGTGTGTGTGTGTTTGTGTATGTGTGGGTTTATACAGTACACAAACCTACAGAAAACACACTTCATTCATTCATTAACTTCTCAAAAGGTCTTCCAAAACTTATTGGGGCCAAGAACAACTTGCAAGGAAGAAGAATTTCCAAGGACATCCTCAGAATCACAATCACGGAACAGATTAAAGATAACTTTACGACCATTTATAGTCTGAGGTGACATTGGAACTATACGTATTGTCAAGCTTTTAAACCTAAATCCTTCCAACGTGCTCCATAAACAGAAACACATTTCAATTTCAACCGTGTTCATAAATTTACTTTAAAACGGCAATTTATTGAAATTGCATTTGGAAACTACTTGACAAAGTTTAAACTTTTCCAGTAAGGATCTTAAAAGCTTTCAGAGAATGAACAGTATCAGTAATAAAGGCAGACATTTGAAAGGAGCAGTTTAAAAGTGACTTTCAGTCAGGATGGTTGATGTTAGGTGTTAGCCAGTGTGAATGTTGTGAGTTGAACGGATGCATTAATGACGATGAATCTCCAGTCTGGATTAATATTAAACATGTTGATGGTTTTACTTGTAAAATTGAGGAACCTCTTTGTTTACTGTTGCATGTTGATGGGAGCCTTTTATTATGGGCTTTAATGCATATCAGGCCTTTAACTTGATGAGATGATGGACAGTTTAAGTCTTTTTGGTTTCAGTGCTTGAATGATTATGTTTTATGTATGTCTCGTTTTGAATGGAAGATGAATTGAGCATCTGAAAATGAGATGAAGAGGGAAAGGGGATAAAAGAGATGTAGGGAGGAGGATGGGACGGAGATATATGTGAGAGAGAGTGGGGCTGTTAGGAGGGATTATGCATGTTTGTGTTTGTCCACACTGACTGGCTATAACTGACATTTGAACATACGCAACAAATAAACACATCTAATTGTAAAATTAAAACTGTGGAACATAGAACTTGAAGAACCACAACATTTCCCAGATGCTCAGGAGGAGCGATGCTAGGTCCGCATTCACCAGCTACAGGGGCCTGGTCAATTACCGCAGCTAATGTTTTTGTTTCATTGGTGCACAACACTAATCCTCGCCTTCAAGCTATTAAATAATAAGCTTCTTACTGTCCATGTACCGATATCAACAAAAGAGGAATATTTGAATATCTGACACAATGAAGAGGACAGAGAAGCGGCGAAGGAAGAACACGTCACCGCTAACCGCTAAGCTAAAAAAGCTAACAAACCTGAAAATTCTTGGGATCAATTCAGATTCATGGAAACGTTTTGAAAGACCAAGCAAAATATAAAGACTTTAGTTGGGAAGAAATGTTCTGCAGTTAATTAGGTTGTTAGATGAAGATTAAGACGATAAAAGCAGGGTGTGAAAGCACATACTGACAGGAAATTGAGCAATTATGTCACTGCGTTGTGTTGAATGACCCTCTGTGTTCTCAGTATTGGGTCTCCGTCACTGTTTTAATGCATATTTGATAATACAGCACAATATTATAGTTTGTTTTAAAGTAGAAAATCATTTAATGGACACCCTGGCTATGGCTCATTGATCCCACTTTGAGAACCCCTGAACTTACCTGCACACACTAATAGCATCTCTGTAAAGTGTCGTAAAAGTAGAAGATGCTGAAACTTTAATGTTGTTTTGATGAATTAGACACTTCAGGTTCAATCGTTGCTCGTGTTCATTCCAGTAGAGAGGTGCATATTACTGGAAACCAATCTTCTCCAGTTTAGTGTTTATGCTAGGAACCTATAGAGGCGGTCTTTCCTGTGATCTGGCGTCATTGAAATATGCTCTGAGCTCAACTCAACATGTTAAATACAGGTATGTGACCAGAGCATAGCTCCTTAATCCAGAGTGGATAGCATGGTGGATTGAATAATGTGTTTTCTGCTGTTGAAGGAGAAGCAGACTCTGTTATGGCAGAAAAATACAATAGAATTTTTTATTTTGGAGAATAATATTTGTAATACTGGACTGTTTAATTGTCACCATTTAAAATATGAATTGAAGTAGGCTTTCCTTTTGTTCGTGCTCTAGTGAATTGAATACATTCAGTATTCTTTTGGAGTATAAAGTTATTTCTCAGTGCAACAAATAAGTCTACAGACTAATGAACCTGGTCTTGGAACTTGGAGAAGCCCTGGTGGGGCTGGTGGCGTATAGGATGGGCTCATCAGCGTAAAAGTGTGCAGTATAGTGCTGAGTTACACTATAAGCCTATGGTAAAAAGTAGTGAACCGAATACCGACCCTTGGGGAAACCCCTTTATCAACTGTTAAAGATCTTTGTTACCTTTGTCAATCACATTGTGAACCCTTACTGCAGATGGATCTGATTACAACCAGCTGTGTTCGGAAACATTAAAACCCTCAACACCAAGTTATTGAACAAAATGTTGTGAACAACAGAATCAAAACTGTAGACACATTTTAAGAAGAATGACGTGATGCGTATCTTCTTAGCAAATAAGTCATTAAGAATAGCAGGTGTAGCAGTAATCGTGCTATAGGCTGGTTTTAAAGCCTGATTGCTTTGGCCTGACAACCTTATTATCTTGAAGGAAATTGCAAAAGTTTTGAGCTGGATTGAAGATTTCGGACCAGCAGGACATTTTGGAGACAGGTCACCGATGACATCACCTTTACGCAAGAACCTAAGCATTTTTCCATATAGAGGGGATTTTGTGGGAGGTAAAGGTACATTGAAAATGTGAACTAGTGATGCATTAATAACAGGAGCGCTGAGGCGGAGCAGGACAGAAGGTCAAGGTTCCTTTCGCCGGGAGACTTTCTTATGTTTAAATGAATCAGTGCACCGTATACCTCAGATTATGTGACTGGTCTGGGAGAGACTATGTTGGGTGGAGAATTAGGACTAGGATGAGGACAGTTTGTGGTTCTGGGTTGAAGCTTTTGTCATAGCCATGGATACATCAGCAAAAAAATTGTTGTTAAATGCTTCAACCATTTCACCTTTATGGCTGATTGGTCCATATTTGCTATTCATTACTTGAGAAAAGTGTGGAACGCTTGTTCTTCAAGGCCATGCAACTTTTAAGAATATTCTTCTGTTTTCATTGTAATTTGTGAAGGCAGATAGAGAGTAATCTGTTTTGGGTTTAAGGTGATGTCACAGTTTCTCTGATGCCTCTCACTATCTTTACCAGACGTTCTCAGAGAAGACCAAAGTGTGTTCCTTTTTTCAGACCTGTTTTTTATTCTAACGGTTTTATGTGGAGCATGACCAACAATAATAGAGCTAACAATATTGACAAAACAGAATAGGTCTGACAGAGAGGAACATAGATATTCAGTGCAACATGATCGAACATTTTATGTCTCCAGGAGGCATTGAGTAAATGTACAGAAAAAAACATTTTTTACATAAATTAAATGTCCCCGTTATTTTACGATCCCATCTGAACAAGTTCTACCCGATAATATGAACACCTTCATCAGATATTTTGCAACTCATCGGATTTCAGGTAAAGTACAGATATTTGGAGGTGTTTTATTCAATAACACATTTAGTAAATACATGTTCAGGAAGCAAACTTCTTGTGTTTAGCTGTTAAAGCAATTGATAAAAGGCGACATTTTGATTAGTATCAACATTAATTGTGATGTCTGGGAGTTAAACTGATTGGGATGTGAGTTTCTAGCCCAGTTCTTCAGATCCATGGGTATCTGGCAAATGTTTGTTGACTACCAGAGGTCATGTTTGCATCTTCCTAGACTCTCTCTCGGCCTGACACTGGTCCTTGAACCATCATTACTGTCTCTTTCTGCTGCCAGTGATGCAGCCAAGCCCTATTGCCATCATGTTAGTCGATGTTGTGCTTGTTCGGTTGAAAAAAATCCTTAATCAAATCCAAATAAGAAAATTTGACCTAGAGGTTTCGATAATTTGTGGAGAGCCACTATATAATAATAATAATAATAATGATAATACATTTTATCAAGCGAGGCCCGACTTTGTTTTTTTATTTTTTCTAATTTCCTCTAGTTCTGTGGTAGTTGTGTGGGTAGTCTTTCTGTTGAGGGGTTTAAAAATATCTGAACCGGATGTTTCAAGGATATATTAAAGAGGAATGACCATGCAACTCTGCACAATGAGAATTCTTAGTGGTTTTCCCTCTGAAAAGTTTCCTGTAACTTCAGTAGCTAACATCTTGTTGCCATATATGCTCCTGTATTTTTCAGTTTTCTCAATACAGTTTTTTGCTTTCTCTTTGCCACTCACTCACCCAATCACTCAGCAGTCAAATTGCTGTCCAGCGCCACTTTCCCTCTTTTTTTTCATCCGTCGCTCAAATCAACAGGCCACATTGAGGACAACACTGGGAGAGAAAATCAGTGTTAGGGCCAGGTTCTCATTTTCCCAGAACTCCATTATTTCTTGCCCTCATATTGGCTTTTTATTAGTGTTTTTGCCATATCACTGTGTGTGTGTTTGTGGGTGTGTGTAAGTTTCTGTGTGTGTGTGTACGAGTGAAGATTCAGTATTGTACCTTCCTTTACGTCTTTTCTTCACATGTCTCTCTTTTCCCCCAACATATTGACCTACCTAAAAAGCTACTGACCTACATAAGTACCAACTTACCCATGTACCTATCTACCTACCAAGTGACTGACCTAAATACCAACCAACTGACCTACCGATTGACCTAACTACCCGCTGACCTCCCTACCAGCCTAATGGCCTTGATATGATGATCTTCCTGTCTACCTGTTGATCTACCAAATGACTGAACTGCCTTCTGACCTACCATCTTACCTACCTATCTACTTACTTACCTACTGTCCAACTTAACTACCAACTGACAAACTGACCCACTGCTCTGGCTAAATACCAACTTACCAACCGATTTACCTACGGACCGACTGATCTACCGACTGACTGATCAATCTTCCAAGTGACTGACCTACCTACTACTGACCTATTTGTCTACTACTGACCACCTGTTTGATGACCTCTTTAGTTCCTCCTCCTGACGTCTAGCTATTTTGGATCTTGTCAGCTGCAGGTTGGTTGTGACCTATGACCTGAGGTCTATAAATATGATAAATATTTTTGGGATTTGCTACGCAGGGTTTGGGATAGGGTTAGGGTCAACCATTATCTTAAGCAACATTGCCTTCATCTAGTTCTATCATATCTAGTTAGCGCCACCCTCAGCTCCCTATTTCTTCTTAATCCTTGCAGATCCATCAAATTCGTCATTCATTAGTCCAAGCGGATTTATCAGCCGCCACCACCAGTATACAGACTCCAAGGAGGGCACACCTGCTGCTGCTCAGGGCAGGGACCCTTGTATCAGTCGAAGAGCCTGAGCTCCAAATACTTTCTTATGGACTAATTATCGCATATTATCTGTTGTAATGAACATTCAACTTTTCCACATTCTGTGTTTCTCCTGATTGAAATTAGGTTCTTGGAATTCAAATAGCATCACTATTGCACACTTATTCTAGAACAGGGGATTGCAGTTTCTTCTTTTCTGCCATTTTCTCAAGTATTTGTCTCTGCACTACCTGCATCCACTGTATCATACGGATGAGGGATTGAACCTCTCACTGCTCCATATGCTCTCAGCCCACACATGTCATCTGAACGTAGGTGGCACTGACATGATGAATGATGCTGCAATGTTCTCTGAGGTGAAACATCTTCCAACATTGAAAAGATGGCTGGCTGCTTTTTATTTAACCCCTCATGAATATGTTTTTAGCAATTTAATAATTTAGGAATAGTTTTAGAATTTTGCTTCAATAGAGAAAAAAAAACCCATCTGCGTAGGACTATGCATATTAAAGCAGAACCTGGCCAATAGTGAGCCAGAGTACTTGACATCCACCGTGGCTGGCAGTGACATTTACAGTGTGACAGCTGGTGGAACCATATGTCAGCTCCTAAACACAGAGACCCTACGTATGAGTTTATGCCCCAAGACACCCGGAGATAATTCAATTCTGAGAATGTCCGTCTCCTGACTTCTACCTCTCCATCTGCCACATATTGTTTCCTTCTTTTTGGTCCTCATTTTTTGCTCTATTTGTGCTGCTCCTTCCTTCCTTCAGAAGAACAACACGGATGTTTGCAGTAACTTTGCAAGAACATAAATGTCAACCGTGTCAAATTATTGTCTCTGTTATGCTGTGGGGAAACAATAGTTTGCACAAAATGCTTTTAAAAGAGCTTGAGAGTAAACTTTTCTGCTTTAAGTTCCCAAGGAGTGTAGGGATTTATCAGCTCTCCCTCCCTCTATCTCTCTCTCTGTCTGTGTGTCTGCGGGTTATGTATTGTGAACTGGAAAGTGAAAACTCAGGCATCAGATTCAGAGTGAGATCCCAAAGGGCTAAGTCAGCAGGGCAGAAGCAGGACCGCAGACTTGATCACATGGGGTGAAAGAAGCAAGGACCCATAGATTTAATGGTCATTGAAAATCCACTGGAGCTGAGCAAATACTCAATTGAAACAAGTACCAGGTGTAGATAATTCACTATTTACAAATTAGAGTATATGAGTAATCAATTTTGACAACTGTCCTTTCCCATTTTCCATACAATTAGAAGAAGTGAATTGCCCTACAATGAAGGTTTGCATTATAGTTGGGACACAATGATTTCACTACTATGTATGGATATCTGCGGACAAATATTTGTATAAAATAAATATAACTAGATCTACGCTCCCTCAGTCCCCAGTCCCCTTCTTTGTACAAGCAATCCCCTTTATTCCCCTAATTGAGATCCTCAAATCCAATCTGAAGTTATTTCCACGGAGGAAAGAAAAGAAAGCTCCCTAAATTAGGTAATTTATGAACTATTAGATTAAAATACAGGTAAAATAAGATATACACAGGATTTTCAAAAACATTGATCTCCTCAAGTTTATTCAAATGCACTTAATTTGGACTTAATCGGACTAACGGTTAAGAAATTATATCCGGAAAACTTTTGGAGGCAAATCTCCCCCTAGTGTTAGAAATATACAACTAAGTTTACCCATAATCAATACAGTTTTTCCTCGGACCAAAGTTTATTGTGGTATAAAGTTTGAAAATGATCCATGACGTAACTCATCCAAGTTTTGAGTTATGTCAAAAAAAAAGTGTGTTTTTTGTACAAAAGCTCCACCTAATGAGTAAAATGTGAACTTTTTGAGTAATATATGACATTTAGAAGATTTATCTCCTTGAGTTGAATCATATGCACCAAGTGTGTGTCAAGCTGGCACCACAATTAGGATCCACAAGCACGACTAATATTACGTCTGGTGAATAAACTCTTTACTCGTAAACAATAACCGAGGGAGCAGGCAAAAATACAAGGTTTCTTACAAGCAGAGATCAGAACCATGGAACACTAGGCATTACGCTGGATAGGTTGGCACAATGGAACAACACGATCTGGCACAGGTGGCAAGGGGAGCACAGCTTAAATACACTGACGCAGAGTCTTAACAGGACGCAGGTTTTAACAATCAAGGGTGGAGTAGCAATCAGGAAACCATATGACAACAAACCTAATTACAAGGACATTGACAGTGTGGTCAAAATCAGACCAATGTTTTGAGAATTTTGGCCCACAAACCTTGGGAGAAAAAGCTCCTCCCGGTGTCAGAAATAAACAACCAAACTTCCGCAAAGTCGATACAGTTCTTGATTGCAATCAATGTATGTGGGCGTAAAATTTGAACCAATGTTTTTTTCTAAAAAGTACCCCTTAATAAGTAAAATATTAACTATTAAAGTAAAATATGATGTATACAAGATAGATCTCCTCGGGTCGATTCATAATTTTGACCATATTGGACACATGGTTGAGAATTTAGGACGTGAAAACTTTGGAGATTAGGAAGTGAAAACTTTGGAGATTACAACGGACCCTAAAGGATATTCATTGATTTTCCCCAAAATCAATCCAGTGTTTCTTCACACTAAGGTCTATGAGTATATAAAGTTTGAAAGACGATCCTTTAAATAATGTTTGATTACCTGGATCACACTTTGATGGCTCTAAGGGTGTGGGTGCGGCGGATGATTCCATATCAACCCCGACTTTTTGGGGACGTAAAAAAGACACATGCAGGAAACTGGCAACACTTAATTAATTTATTAAAAAGAAGAACAAGCCCACGGGAGTCAAAGATGTGACCATCTTACTGTATGTGACACCAACACCGGTAACATTTTGGGTACTAACTGCATTGTCCTGTAATCACTCTATTGATTTAATATGAGGATTTTGAAATGTACAAAATCTATAAGATTTAGTTGCCTTGTTTAAAAATTAGATTTTTGAAACGAGACTCGTTGATGAAGCCAGGCAGCCACAACCCAGGTTTAATGATACAGCGTATCTCCCCTGGCATTTATACTGGATGATGCAGAAACACTTCTCTGCATCATTAGTCTCGATATATAGACTAACTCTGTATGTATGCTCATGTGCACAATAATATGTGCAAAAATATATGTGCAGAGTCAGCAATAATTCATGCACTTGTAACTCCTGTGTGTGTTTCTGCACAGGGAGGGGTGGCCGATGAGTAATTGCGTGGAAAAGCCTTGAGAAGCTGACAAGATATTAAAAACCATAAAGTTGCCCGATGCATTATTCATAAAGTCAATTCTTACTTGTTCTCGTTCAGCTTCATTCCTACTTTTTCTCGCTCATCTCCACCCCTCCGCTTCGTTTTCCCCAACAGGTGTACTGCCAGGCATGATTGTGAGTTTTTGTTATTATGATTATCAGTGATCTAAGTTAATAACAGTATAAAAGTGTGAAATTATCAGAACTAAGTGGTGGTGTTTTAATCTTTCCAACGGCTATCATGAATACCACTGAGTCAGTCAGTGGGTGCGGATAGGGGGGGTGGGTAGGCTGGAAGTTTAGGGTGGGATATCCAGAAACAGGTGAGAGTCTTCCCAAAACTGGAAACCACCGGATAAACGACCTGAAACATCGTTAAATAACACTATCCAGATATCCAGCAATCTGATTATGTCTGCTTTGTCCATCAACCTAGTACCCATGAATTAAGTAGCTCCCATAGGATCCCATAATAACCCTTTAATTATCGATAAATACACATAACATATTGCAAATATTCACTACTGTCAAAAACTGCATTAGAAGTAATACAGTATATTGTGTCAACCATAAAATACAGTAAGAAATCACTTTGTCAAGTTGAAATTTTTTACAATGTATCTTCAAAAACCTCCTAGTAAAAATAAGGTTTGGTTTCACGGCTGATAGTCTTTGTAAATACTACAAGAATCTGCCAGTATTTTAGATTTATTATTTTCACATAAATTGAGTTGATGTACCTTGACTGGCCATTATAATTATAACCCAAAGAAGTCAGAGATATCATGGATTCCTCATTGCGTCTTCCGTAACTGCCTCCAATACTTAGTGTTGATATGGTAACTCAAAAACTATGTAAAGGATCATTTTCAAATTTTCTACCCATGTAGCAGTTCAAGGAGGAACGCGAGTATTTTTGGGAAAGGTCCATTGCATATTTCCACCACTGGGTGAAGCTTTATCTCTTAAAGTTTTCAGACCAAACTTTCTCAACTGTCGATTCTGTTTAGTCCAAATGTGGTGCAAATCAATCGACTGTAGGACATCAACTTGTAAATATCATATTTTACTCACTAGGGGGAACTTTTCTTATGAAAAGTAGTTTTCAGACATAACATCTCAACTCTTCATCTGATTTTGTCCAACTTTTGTTCATATGAATCGATATGAGATATTTTTTCTTACACATCATATTTTTTTTATTTTCCTCTCTAGGGGGAGCTTTTATTCTTAAAACACTGGGTCCTTCGTACAACTTGGGGATGTACCCTTTCTGTTAGGACCAGTAGGTATAAAGTAACCCTGGAAGTGGGTTGAAATTCCCCCTCAGATTAGTGTTGATGGTCACCTACTAGCTACAACCACCTATTAAAATAGGGACAGGAGTTCTGCTTGACTATGGAAGTTTGTGTGTGTATATGTGTGTGTATGTGTGTGTGTTAATAATGCAAATAGAAGAGAGAAGGTAACATTAGGGGTGCTTTACTTTGTATCACTGTACCCATTCTGTTTTTCTAATAAC
Source organism: Lophius americanus (assembly GCA_037951165.1). Lineage (NCBI taxonomy): Eukaryota > Metazoa > Chordata > Actinopteri > Lophiiformes > Lophiidae > Lophius > Lophius americanus. The sequence goes on along the minus strand of JBBDHG010000082.1, from coordinate 2,493,002 downwards.
ACAGGTAAGGTGGTGATTGGTTCAACATGGTTTCTAGGTCTCTCACAAACACACATGCATACACACACACACCCATTCTATTGACTGTATTTGTATGAGTCATCCCACTGATTTGTATTTTTTGGCTGTACATAGCTATTATACTCTCACACAGCAGTCCTGAATAATGGCTGCCTACGTCTGTGATGGTAACCACCGCCAATCAGCAGAGGGTCATCAGAGACCCCTCATTTATTGCTCTGCACTCCTCTCTCCTCTCACTCAATATCTATCTTCCTCTCTCCACCTGGTGCTACAATTCTGTCACTCAGTCTGACTCAAAATGTATTTCCTGAATCAAACCCTCGGTCCCAAAGTTCAAATTTAAAATATGAAGAGGTAAAAGTCGGTTAGTGATGTCTTTGTGGGAGCAAATAATATGTATTCCTTCTACCGCTTACAATCATGCAACCATGGAAGGTTTATTTAAACCCGCTAAGCTCACCACCCATTGGTTCCCTCTGCCTCCGGATGAAAGGTGAAAATTATCAGACTGTATTAATCAGGTTTAATACTGTAACTACAGTATTAAACCTGATTAATACTGTAGTTACAAACCCTTTATAAAGCCTTTATAAAGGTAGTCCAATTGTAAAGTGGTTCCATAACAGGATGATTGATTTATTATGAATTATAATAACCTGTGGAGTAATGCTATTAAACCGTGTTTGATAGAGATATGGATGTAGAGCAGGAGAGAGATAGGGAGAAGCTGCAGTGCATCATGGATCCTAGGACATGCATCAGATCAGGGTTTTTATGGAATCATCATTGCTGCTGCTTCAGATCCTTACAAATTTGAGTTAACACAATAACTCAAATTTGTAATTATGTATTATTTTCAAATTTTATATCAACATATGGGCAAGGATTTGATTGATTCTTGTTGGTTATATATTTCCCACACTAGGGGCTAGCCTTATGACCTAACATTTACGGGCCGTACTTTATCAAGCATTGGTCCGATTGAGTCCAGATTTGGTGCATATTAGTCGACTTGAGGAGATTTATCTTTTATATATGTGATTTTACTCATAAAGTTCATATTTCACAGGGGGGAATTTTCTCGTCTTTCAGACCTATATTCAAAATATTCAAATTTAATTTGATGAGTCCATTCTGGGGGATTACTTGTACAATGGAGGGGATTGGAGGCTTTGGTGGATATGCCTTGGTTGTCAGAAGCGACAGCATAGGCCTAGTTTCTATCTTTTCCTATTTTCTTTTTCTTTTTTTTTTTTATCCTGTCCTGTCAAGTAACCTTGGCATGCAGTATGAATGAAGGTCTGGGTGTTTTACAGTTCCAGACAGGTTCTTCAAAGGATGAGACAGTCTTTCTGCTCCTGTTGCATATTCTGCATTTTAATTATTACTGAATAAGACCGGACCGGAAATACAGTGTTGAGGTGTTGATGGGGTTGGACAGTGGATAGAAAAGCAAAAACAGAAAGGGATAGTGTGGACAAAGGAGACAACCACTATAACGTTAAAACAAACAACAATTACAAAAACAATGTCGGTCTAGTTCAAAGTTCTGTTGATCTAAAATGTGTATTCAGTCTCCATAAATGGTTGGTTTCCTCTCTGCTAAGTGAGGCTAGATTTTCCAAACTGATCTATTAAGAAATAACACTTTTGCTAATTTTAGGCTAAAAAATGTGGTGGTTTAAGCCTGATGATGTGTGTTTGCTATCTTAGGGGACAGAATCTCTCCTGTGCGACCCTTCGCCAAACCCGGACCCTCACCTTCTGTGACTTTCTCCGTTTGTAAATTCTATTTCCTTCGCATCCTCTCTCATTGTACCCAAGTGTTTCCACATTGGAGCCTGGATTCACTCGGGTACATTCTGTGTCGGAATGACAGACGTTCCTCGAAGGTAGCATTTGAAGATGGGGAGAGGAGACAGAGTTCGTTCAGCAGCTCCACTCTAACTTTTTCTGCTCTTGCTCACTGAGCATACAAATGTTTTTGTTTTTTGATGCTAAAAAGAGTAAGAGTTTCCTTCTGCTGCAGGAAATGAGAGACATAAAAGTAGGAGAAGGTTAAGTCATAGGGAATATTATTAAACGACACAATGCTAACAATGAATTGCTCCCCTTCATTCTAGAAGACTCTTCTAAATCCTTTAATTTGTATTTTTTCAAAACCTGCATTTTTGCTGCCAGAACTGTGCTTTTTTTTTTTATAATAACCACTGTGGCGAATGTTGAGTCAGTGGGCTGGTCACTTCCTGTAAACAGTGACCAGGTTGGGATCCGGCAGCATTGTCAGACTGACCTGTCATGTTTCCTCATTTCATGCTGGACTGAGCAGACGGGGAGAGCGAGGCAGAGTCAGACACACCATTAAATTTGCGGGGAAAGCAGTTTGAGAAGCAGAAAGAACCTTGAAATTGCTGCAGCTTATTTTATATCTGCCCGAGTGTGTGGGTGTTTTTTTTTTTTCTTTCTTCATGTTCATGTGTGCGTTGGCTGGTTGTTTATCTGAAGCTACAGCAAGCCAATTTCAGTCAAGTCAGCTTTATCCGTACGGCGCAAAATCTTAACAGAGGTTATCCCAAGGCACATTCTTAAAGGTGGCAGGTGTGGATCGGACTCTTTATTCTACAGAGACCCAACAATTACCACTTGAGCAACAACATGGAAAAAGTGGGGAGGAAAAACAACTAAAGTGGATGACCAGCTGCCTTGACTGGTTTGAGAAGGAGAGAGAGAGAGAGAGAGGGAGAAGGAGAGAGAGAGAGAGAGGGGAGAGATGGGATTAAGGAACAGGGAGGAGGACGGAAAAGTAGGTTTACATAGACCCCCATATTCTGAATAAAATTGGAAAAAAGGCAGAATGAAAAAACACCCTTTTTACGATTGAAATTTTGTTTCCTTGTAGGGGGGTAGTACAACTAATTTCAGAAAGACGTTTTAAGAGGCATGTAAACGGAGGAAAGGAATAATCAGTGCCCAGCGGCGCTAATCACGTGCGTTATGCCAGCATTTAACGATCTAAACCTCAGCAGAGAGTATGTTTTTGATACAGACTATCAGAGGATTGAGTGGGATAATAAGAAATGATATAATGATCTCTACAAACACGTCCAAGAAAAACAGTCGGGTGCCGTGATGGACCGACGTTATGAACAAATTAAAAAGTGCTGGAAAACTTTGAAGACGCTGATTATAAGCATGAATGCCAGAACAACCAGAGTGTATCAGAACAGACCTCACGTTGTATGCAATCAGTAAATGAAGTGACGGAATAGGAGATAGACCCGTTTGGAAGTCTCTGACCAGAGGGTGGATCTGGGTTTTCAGAATAAAACCGCGTGATGAGGAAGTTTCTGCTTTTAACGTTACGTCGGATGACGTTACTGTTAACGTAATATTTGTGGTGAGTTTACCACACAACACAGCCTCACTAATGACTTAACTTTTGCTAACATTGTAATGACGTAACGTTAGACAGAGTAAAATCCCTCTGAAGAACCGACAAGACTTTGATGTCACGTTTTCCTCTCTCCCTCCTCTCTCTCTCTCCATCATTACACCAGTATAGGAGTAAAGATGATTTGATGTTATCAGGCTGTTTCCTCAATAATATCATCACAATGACAGAAAACAACTACCCTGATCACGCGGTACACGCCCACCTTCTGATAAAACTCATCATCTATTGGTCGCTCTTGTGCTCATCATACTGCTATTGAACACCTCTTCTGAATGATGTGTCGTTCAAACAAACAACATTTCCTATCAGGTCATTGTTCATGCAAACATTCAAAAAAGAATATTCATTCGGACGAATGAAAGGAGAAAAGTGTCCGTGAAAACCCAACTACTGACGGTTCCACCAAACTAATGGATAACAGGATAACCTTTTCTTTAATTAGCCCATCAGCAAAAAAAAACATTCACTTGAGAAAAATAAAAAAAATTTAAATATTGATAGAAATTAAACACAATACTTAGACAGAGTTGTTTCACCTCAAACCACAGAATTTCACATCACATGACCACATGATTAATACGTTTGACATCTAACTTCTAAATTTTATAGTGTTTTAATGGTTGAAATTCATCAACAATTCACTTTTGTTGAATTTGGTGTGATCGTGTGGTGTTTCACAGGTTGTCAGGTTTTTTTCTATGCGCATGTATGGTGATTGGCAGGATGGACATGCATTGAATTTTTGATATTAATGTGATCTGCATCCAGTCCAAATTAAACAGTGGATGTTGCCTTTGAATGAAAACAATATATGCTTAAAAAAATCTGGTTGACTAGAAGACAAAGGTTAAAGAATGAGTAAAAGCAAAAGTAAATAAGTAAATACTTCCTCCCTTTAGAAGGTAATTATTGATGAAAAGGGATAACATTGTGATTAGTGGAATAATAATTGAAGTTAACTTTAATTAGAAACTATTAATCAAAACTACATTATCGGTGTTCTCTCTTGGAAAACATCTTTTCAAAAGGCAATTACTGACATCTGTATTACTGTATATGATTTCTTTCCTATATATTAGCTTTCTAAGTGTGTGTGTTTGTGTTTGTGTGTGTGTGTGTGTGTATGTGAGTGTGTGTATGTGTGTGTGTTTGCGTGTGTGTGTGTGTGTGTATGTGAGTGTGTGTGTGTGTATGTGAGTGTGTGTATGTGTGTGTGTGTGTGTGTGTGTGTGTGTGTGTGTGTGTGGGTGTGTGTGTGTGTGTGTGTGGCAGCATCCGATCAATGAAGTCGGGCACAAGCACCAGACAGGAAAACATTGGCAATCTCTGCTGGTTGAAACCTTGAAATATATACTGCAAACAAACACAAACACACACACAAACACACAGAGAAACATGCGCACGTAAACACACACACACAAACACACACACACAAACACACTAAGAAATTCAGCTGCTTGTTACTCTCATGCAACCCCAGAGCTGTAGGCAGTACCTGTGTCCTGGATATCTTACATTGACTGCAGGCATCAGTGATACTAGAAAGCTGCTCGTGTGTGTGTGTGTGTGTTTGTGTGTGTGTGTGTGTGTTTCTCCACTGCCTCGTCTATCACGCTGTGACTATTTCTCCTAGTCATGATTAGCTGCAGACAGGAGTCCTCCAGTCTGACACTGCAAGGTCCACACTCTGCTTCGGCCACAGCATGAACTTAAACCAACTTTCATCCAATTCTCTGTAAAAAAAATCTAAAATAAAATGAACAACCAAACATTTTTAGGTATTTGTGGTTAATAATCACTGCTAAGAAAAACAACATTCAGGCCAATTCTACCACATTATTAGTATCCTTCAAAATTTTTTGCTGAACATGACCACATTTACATTATGAATTATTACATTAATTCATAATGTAACTTTACATTATTATGAGTTTTTGCATGGAGAAGGAACTATGTGTAACGTACCAGGTGACCTCTGAAAGCGAGTGTTGGAGGTCATATGATCAGTGGCGTTTGTATGTGGGTGTATGTGTATGTTTGATAATTGGATAAAACTTGTTTAAACTCAAAATAAGTTTTTGGATGGATTTCAATGATAATTTGTGGATTATGGAAACTTGAGGGGAACTGTTGATTGAAAAGATGCTTATCCAGAAAATAGTACTTCTCAAGTATCAATATGGACATGGATTCCACTATGGCGACGCCATAACCCATCATGTTAAACCAATCTGAGGATGAACAGTGTAAGATGTCATAATGTTGCCATAGTAGTCAAAATAGTGTGTGAATGAGTATTCACACCCTCATTTGGCAAAGATACTTTATGTGATCTCTTAGTGTGATCTAGTCAGCCGTTTATCAGAAGTTTTCTGGGTGTGCATCCCTTCTGGTGCCTCAGCTGGATTAGATCAGTCATGGTCAGCTGACTCCTGGAATTTTCATATTCTTCATATTGCCGTTTGTTTGGAGACCATCTTGCTAAGCGTTGATGGCTTCCTCGAGGAATCTCCTCGTCGGAGATTTGTGTGACATGGAGGTCAAGCTGATTGTGTCCGCCTCTGCATAAAGTTATGAACTCAGACCTGTCTTGGACTTCTGCAATAAATACAAAGCAATTATGTGAAACTTAGTCATAAATGTTCAGTATATATATATATATATATATATATACTTCCAAAAATATATTACTTCTAAAAATCCAATCTACTTAACTCTTTATTGTCTTCACAAATAAATCAAAAAAAGCCATGGGAGAGTGATTTAATTGATTTTATTTCTTTGTGGCATTTATTAATTCAATATCTTAGACACTCATAAAAATTACAAATCATTTTGTCAAACATGTTTTCAAGAGTAAAAAAAAAAATCAGCCTCGTAAAATTATTTCATGATGACATTTTGTATATTATGTAAAATATTTCAATTTTAAGTAGATAAACTCAAGCCTTTGGTACAAAATGATTTAAGAGAACTATTTGACCCGTATTAGACTTTTTTTGAGTTCGTTCAAGGTACCAGAGAGTATCCAAAACCTCCCCTGGTTGTGGCGGAGATAATGATAGTTTCTGCTGTTACAATAGAAGAAGAAACAGTAAATATAAAGTCCCTCCAACAGCCAAGTAGGATAAAAGGACATTAACCCTTTAATGCAATGGTCCCCAAACTAAGGCCCGCGGGCCGTATACGGCCCGCCCCCACATTTGGCCCGGCCCCTTGAACAATACCAGAGACGTTTTTTGATTTTTTTTTCTTATATGTGTATTTGTATTTAATGATAAAGTTGGGCTTTTGCAATAAAATGTTCCTTAGCTATGAACTATTTTCATTATTAACTATTAGTTAGTAACTATTTCGTACACGCATATAACGTGATGTCATATGAGTGTGGTATCTAGGGACTGTTTTGTGTACACGCACATTGATCTGAGTGCACTTGTACTGAGAACGGGGGCTGAAAAGGTGTCCCGGCTAGAGTGGTAAGTTGCCATTGGTGTGTGACACAGGAGCGGGAAAAAAAAGAGCATTGACCAAAAGCAATATTGTCAGTTACGTGACATTCTATTCCACCCTTCTGTAGTCTGTGCCCCTATCTGGCAACCCCCAGGAAGTTACAGAACTGTGATGTTCTGAAAGACGCATTCAAGCCCAACAGTTTCATTGACTTCTATGCCGCCCTCCCAAACGACACGTACCCTAACATCAAAAAACACGCAATGAAGATGTCCACACTTTTTGGCAGCACGTATATCTGCGAGCAAACCTTTACCAGTAGGGGGAAGTTTATCTCCAAATGTTTTCAGGCAATCATTTCTCAACTATTGATCCAATTTAGTTTAAAAACTTGTGCAAATGAATCAACCTGATAATATCGAACTTGTATATATCATATTTTCCTATGATAGTTTGTATTTTACTCAATAGGGGAAGGTTCCTTTTTTCTAACACTCTTTTCGAACTAAACTTCCAAACTCGTGATCCAGTGGTCCAGATTTGGTGCATATGAATCGACTCGAGAGCCATCTTGTGTATCTTAGGGCATGTTAGTGACTTTTGAGTATTGGGTAGTTTGTGGATTAACTCACAGCAAGGAGGCTCTGTGGTGAAATCAATATTGGGAACTGGGGCCTTTCCGTGTGGAGGTTGTATGTCTTCCATGTAATTGCGTGGGCTTCCTCCCGGGATGCAAATATTTCCCCAAGGTGAAATGGCGACTTTAAATTGTCAGTCGGTGTCAATGTAAGTGTGAATTATATGCCTTTCAATGAACTGGCGATAGGAGTACCATCTATTTCTCAACGTCAGCTGGGATAGGCTCCAGCCCGACTGCAACCCTGCAGGGGATTAGCAGTAAAAGAATATGGATAGATGGATAGATGGAAATATCTGTTAGATATTATACCAAGCTAAGATGGTGTCCTAATCGGTCTCAGAGTGTTGTAGTACTTCCTGGCGTGTTTTTTCCATCAGTTTTTTCCCTCAGCAGCATCTTTCCACAAGGACTGATAGAACAAGACCATAGAGTACATCAAATCTTTAGACCACACTACCATGTCAGCTCGGATCCCGAACATTAAACCCTTGATCACCAGTGATCTGAAAGTACCTCTCAGTAAGACCTACAGGTCCTCGAAACTGCAGTGAAGAACTGAGGAAGGTAGAGCTGAGGGTGAATCAAGGACCCTTTTAGGAAGAAGCTGGAGGCAAAACATCATGATGGATTTCTGGGCCGTAGTAAAGGTCAGAGGCTGACAACAATTGGGCAGCCTGACAGAGAATAAGAATAAACTTTTTCTTCAACTGGTTCAGAACCGTCATCTGTCTCCTCCACTTCTTACCAAAAAAACCTCCCACACCTCCAAACTCTAGTCAGATATGATTCTTATTTTGGTTGGGAGACCGAGGAGGACCGAGCACTGTTGGACAGGTGTAGGTCAATGGGCTGTACATATACAGCCTTTATAGTTTATCCACTTAAGCAATTTAGCTAACATTCACCCATTCATTGGCAGTCACAGTGATATCACAGTATACCATGGAATAGAGCGTCTTTCTTGAGTTATAAGCGTTCATATAATCAATCATACACACAGTTGAAGCAGCCGTTGAGGGCATATTGGAATTCCCTGTCTTGCTCAAAGACACTTAGACATATTCACTATAAGGGGCAGTTTTACAGCGTTACCTCTTCCAGATGGTCCCCAGGTGGTCTTGAAAAGTCATGTCTCTCTGAATGTGGACCAGGGAGCTGTTGATAGACTTCAGAAGGAAGAGGGTAGCCACACAGCTCCTGTGCATTCTGGGTGAGGTTCATGACACTGTGGAAGACTACAGCTTCTCTGGACCTCCTCATCGTCCTCATCGCCATCAAGGCTGACCATAAGGCCAACATTGAGGCACTATATGAGGGGATGAGTAAATTCTGTTTCTGGACAAAGCTGAAAACCTTCAACATGTGCAGCAAGAAGTTGGACATGGTCTAGCAGGTCTTGGTGGGGCCGTGGTCTGCTGGGGGAGCAACATTTGAGCCAACAACAACGACAGACTGAACAGACAAGGGGCTGGACCCGTCCGATCCGCTTGATGGATTTGATGCACCAGAGATCAAGTCTGATTTATAGTGGAAGCAGAAATTGATGATCACAACTGTTCCATGATTGATAGTGCAGCCTGAGTGATTTAGTGTTTGTCAGCAATAACCATAATAGAGTCAATAGTGGTGTGATTAATTACCTCAAATTGTAGATTTGACATGAGCCGCCAGATTGAACGTAGAGGAATTACTTCAAAGCAGTTTGTCACTTGCTGCCATTGCGGCTTTTCCACAAGCACTGTGGAAACATTTGGCTGGACTCACTGTTTTTGGAACGGGTGCCGTTTGTCGAACCGACAGAACAACTCCAGTACACTTCTCCTTTCATATCCTCTCCCCCTGCTCCCTCACCTCTTCACCCAACCTGAGATAAACACTCAGGTGTTTGCTTGAGTTCAGGACTCCAAAAATATTGCCTCTGCCATTTTTCTACTTTATAAGATATGAAACTCGATTAAAACTTTTTCTCATTGTACAACGTTACTGTGGGGTATTGTCGGAAGTTTGAAACTATTTTGAACTTTGAATGATTGTCAGACACTGGTTAAGACTTAAAGGCACAAGAAATAAGAAAAGCTTGAAAGTAGGCTTTTAACTTAGAAGAAGTAATCCCTAAAATGATAGTTATATTAGTCATCTCATAAATAGTTCCTTCTGTACATGTTTGGAACAGTCCACTGTTTAAAACAGGGTTATAAAGTGGAAACAATGTCTTTATGCTTGGATGTTAAATTGTTTTAACATTGCCGAACATTTAGAATTATATAATTTCTTCCATTCTTAAGAACATATATTTTGTTTATTTTTTCCTTTCAGTTTTTGGTTTTGCAATACAGTGAAATAATAAAGATACAAAATAGATCTCCTCGTGGATGAATCATATGCGTCGATCTGGACACAATATGGTTTGCAAATAACAATAAAAAAACAAGGTTTTTCTTTCATGGGACCCCCTCTCATTTCAGAAATATGAACAGTTTCAGTAAAATTTATGTATATGATATATGTTATATAACAAGAGGTGAATTTGGACTAAATCACGTAAACGGCTAGTAAGTTTCGTCCAAAAAACATCGGTCTAAATCGGACATCCTTGATATTATATATAGTCAGATCTTATGCCCGCGTAAAATTCTGGAGTTAACGCTCCCCCCACGGATATCTCAGACTGATATATATGATAATTCTATTGAATAAAGAAAAAAGGGGATCAAATTTATATCTTTCACTGATGTCAACAATGTTTCTCTCCCTGATCTTAATAACAGGTTATCCCACCTTTAGCACCAACATCTTACACTGAGGTGGAGTTTTGTCCCACTCTTCATTGAGGCAGCAACGCTTCCCAGCCTCTGTGATCTAACAGGTCCCCTGTCTTTCAAACATGTTAATTTTGAGTCACCATTTACCATTTTCCCTGCTTCGAATATCGACTTCCAGACTGAAGGTTCACTTTCTGCCTAATACATCCCGCCCACTGACAGCTGCCATGGTAAGGAGATAATCGATGGCATTCACGTCATCCCTCTATAATGTTATGATGGTAGAAGTTACACCTTAGTAGTTCAGAGACGCGGTTAGTGCAGTTAGAAGAGGAGTTGGCTACAGAGAAGATGTAAACTGGGCCAATTCATGTTTCCTAAAGCCTAATCTCACCACACATCAAGAAGAGGGATATGGCTGCCACGTCGAATCAATTCATTTGTATAGCCCATTTGAAATTCAACACAGTGTTGCCCAAAGTGCTGCACTCAGAGACAAATAATAAAACCGAGGGAACAAATTCAAGACGAGTAAACTTAGTCAAGGCATGAAAACAAATTAAAATATGCATTAATAATCAAATAGAATCAAACAACGGCTGACACTTAGAAACAGATTTTGTCGAAATACTGGTGAGAGATGGACTGATGAAAAGAATTATCCTGGAATTGATACGCCCTCAAAATCTGAACTTTTTTCATAGCATGACTTAATCTTTCCATAAACTCCTTGTATTAACAGCTCCACGGATGAATTTAAAATGTAGGTTTAAGTACCAGAAATTACCTTAAATTATTACATTCAGTAATTTCATATACATTAGTGAGCCATAACATTCTAACCACTGACAGGTCTAGTCAGAATAGCATTGATTATCTGGCTACCATGGAACCTGTCAGTGGTTGCGATTTATTAGACATAAGTGACATTTTGTCCCAAAGATGTGTTGGAAGCAGCAAAAATGGTCAAGCGTTATGATCTGAGCAACTTTGACAAGCAGCAATTTCTGATGACTAGATGACTGGGTCAGAGCATCTCCAGAACTGATCGTGTAATTAGATGTTCCAACTCTGCAGAGGTTACCTTTAAGTCAGTGGTGATTACATACCAAAGTTGTCTAAGGTTGGACAACCACGTGAGAATCCACAACTAGTCCATAATGTCTAATCGAACACAAGAGCTACTGCAGCACAAATTGATGAAAAAATTAATGCCGGTTCTGATACAAAGGTGTCAGAACACACAGATCATCGCAGAGCTGCTTGGCAATAAAGCGGTACCTACACAATACTGGGTGGCTGGTTTTAATGTTATGGCTGATCATATCATATAGAAGTCTATAATGGTAGTCATAATGTCTGTATACAAAAGAAAAAAAACACTGGGAAATGTTGAAGATTTATTGTTGCTAGAGGATAAATCCCTGTAAAGAACTTTGTTGCTGTCCAGGTCCAACCGCAAACACGACAGAACAAGAAAAACAATACGTCAAAGAGAAGAAAATATGAGTTTTTATTTGAGATCTTAACACTGGCAGAGATGGAGCCGACTTCTGAAGGTCTGCAGGGAGGAAATTCCAAAGTTTAAGGTTGTGTGCGTATGGCGTGCGTGCGTGTGTGTTTGTTTTAGTATGGACGTCACAGTAAACGGAAGTCTGACTGACTGATTATTGCTGATTGATAGTTGAGGGTTGGTGGGGGATTTGGGTGGGATGTTAAACATAAATTCATCAAATTACATATTTCTTCTGGATCGAGTCTGACTCCATCCAGTGTGATTAAACCCCATCCATAATTGCACTTTAACCCAATGTGGGTTTTGATATATATAACCCATAAATGGGATAATGAGCCGGCAGCCCGCTGATCACAAGTCTCTGTCGGCCCTGCAGAATATTAATAAATCCAGAATACATAGGCACCTGCAGTAGTTCCTACCTGAACTGGCCCAGATGATGTTGAGACTGATGTCCAAATCCCCGGTGATGAGTTCTATGTATTTAATTTTAGAGTAGAAGAAGCCTCAATGTCTACTTGAAGTAAACATCTAACTGAACATTGACAGTGGTTCAGGTCTGATAAAAAAAATTCTCATTAGAATACACAGGGAAATTTCAGCTCCTTCAGAATTTCGAACTTACCAGCAGAACCAGAATCAGAGTACATACAAATGAGAGAGCAGTGCTGATCAGGCAAATAATGTCCAGAAGAAACAACAGGACGGCACACTTAATGAGTACAGCAGGTTAGCTACCAGTTGAAACGATACAGACATGATTTGAACATGCAAACGTCAATGAAAATACAACTCATCAAACGGTAATATGTGATCAACCAGCTACAGGAGAGGATTAGGCCCACATGACTACTCACTATATGATTTTAACTCTAATCTCATAACTCTAATTTAAAACTATAACATACTGACTTTAAATCTACAATTTTGAGTTTAAAGTCATATTTCTGACTTTGAACTAAGAATTCCGACTTTAAGCTAAAAAATACTGACTTCAAACAAACAATTTTGACTTTGTTCTCAAAACTCCAACTTTGAACTCACAAATTCTGACTTTGAACTCCAAAAGTCTGACTTCGAAGTCAGAGTTCTAACTTTGAAGTCAGAGTTCTGACTTTAAACTTGGAACTCTGACTTCATTCTCGGAATAGGGCTGCATAATATTGTTTGGGGGGAATTCTGAGTTTAAAGGTAGAATTTTTAGGGTAAAGTCCGAATTCTGAAAATAAAGTCAGAATTAAAAAAAGAAAAATCACATAGCCCTATGTGACCTTAATCCTCTACTGTAAACTACAAATATGTAGTCTAAGGAATAAAGCAAGCCCAAAGCAGGCACAGTGAAAAACTGAGAAATCAACCGATAATCACAGGACATAAAGGTAGGAGGAAACACGAGGAAAAGGCTAGAACACGTGTCACAAAGCTACATCACAAACTGCCAACAGAGGACTTAAAACACACAGACTTCTTTTAACCAGGAACAGGAGATGCTAGTTAAAACACTACACAGTCACATAAGAGGGAGAATGCAGATGGAACACAGCAGGTGCAGAAGAAAGACAGACTAAAACGTTAGACAGGGAATCAGAACTGAAAACAGGGAAACTAATGAGGCAAAATAAATAAGCCATAGACAGGGGACAGGAAGTTTAAAGTGAAATCAAGACTCGAGAGAATGAATAAACTGAGTACAGAAAAAATGACATAAAGTCTTTGTGACAGACTTCTAGCGACTTCCCTTTAAAGTGTCTTGCAGGGCCATATTTTGTCTCATTCCATTGACGTAAACCAAACAGACCGTCATAATGTCAGTGCAAAAACCAAAAACAACAACAACTAACAAACAAGGATCTATATGTTTGCTTGATGTACTCTGGGTAGGCTATTATTAACAGTAAGGAACTGTCTCCATCGTGAACTTCTGATGAATGAAGTCACATTCAGTCTCTACCACGACTAGAGCGATCTTGCAGAGCTTTGGAGTTTGATACGTCTTATATATAGATATAGATATATAGATATGGAAATAGAGACGGATCCGTAGCCTACCACCAGTGAACACACACAAGTGCTATAATAAGATAAAAAGAACATTTTTATTGCCCTGAAAAGGCCACTTTTTTGCTTTTTATTTGGATTGTTTTCCAAGACCATCAATACGCTTATATGGTTTAAAGTTATCTTCATCTTAGCCCTCACTTCTCACCTCAGACGTTAAGGAACCTCCAGAATCTTCTTGTTTGTGTGATCGGGAGCTTTTCTATCTCATTTTGAAATGTTGGCACTCTTCGCACTTAGTTGAAAAAAATCAACAACAGTCATAAGATTCTACAGATTGCACCTTTAAGTTAGTGTTTTTACAGTTCAAACAACTAGGCAGAGGATCCAGAATAATAATCTCAAGTCCAGCATAGAGAGGCTGAGTGAAAGCGGTCTGACTGCGACATCAACTCCTCCTCTCCTCTCCACCTCCAGCAACAAGGCCCAGTCAGAGTCTCTCCACTCAGGACCTGAGAAGAAGAATCTGTCCAGGTGACGAGAATAAAACTGATCTTCACCGAATGCTTGTTTTCTGTTCCTCTCTGTTAAAAACAGCCTTCCTTTTGCTGTGTTTGGGTCCAGACTGATGTCATGTGAATATCTTAAGAATCCAGCTCTTGTCTCGGTCTCTGGTTCTTGCAGTAGAATATCTACTTCAGTCAGTGAAATGTTTGTCCATTCTCTCCTGAGGAAGTCTCTCAGTCTATTTCTGACCTTTGACACGGGAGCTGTCTCGTCCTCAAAGTATCCCAGAGGACGGATGCTGATGCTGGATGGGTGTGAAGAACCTGTGAGGGATGGCGGGGAGGGGTAGTTGTGGAGAAATTGATTGTGGCTCTGCGTGAGAGCTCCTCCACTTCCGCTTAGTGATCTCCTGCTCCAGCTTCTCATGAAGCTCCTGCAGCTTCCTGTAGGGATCTGAGCTGCTGCTTCACATCACGCAGCCTTTTCTTCTTGAGACGGATCAGCTGGATGAAGACCTTCTCCCTGTCATCCAACACTTTATCAGCAGAGCTGTTGATGCCCTCCACCTTCTGCTGAAGCACCCTCAGGTCGTTCCCTCTGTCCTGGATTCCCTGTATGATTTCTAGTCGTCTCAACCGCAGCTTTTTCTGCCTTTTGATCTCTTCTTCTGCTGGTGTCACTTTGTCATGGTCTTTTATGGTCGTCCACATAGCAGATGAAGCAGATACACTGCTGGTCAGAACATCTTCATCACCTCATTATGACAAGAGTAGATCTTCTCTTGAAACTTCTTGGATGGCTCCAGCAGATTGTGTTTTTTAAATAAAGCTACATCATAATGAGGTTTGTGATATTCCTCACAGTAAGACACCAGACAGGACTTGGTGGCCTTCTGTTTTCTCCCAGTGCAGATGTCACAGACCACATCTTCAGCTTGGAGTTATGTCTCATTCAGTTCTGTTCAGTTCAAGGATTGGTCTCAGAATGAAGGTCTTCCTGCACTGAGGGCAGCTGTAGATCATCTCATCATCCTCCATATCCCAGTGGGTTTTAATACAGCTCCTACAGAAGCTGTGTCCACAGCTAGTAGTAACTGGATCTTCCAGAAGATCCAGACAGATGGAACAAGAGAAGGTTCTCTGGTCCAGATGAGCTCCTGTCTTCGCCATCCTAATTACTCAGTTCTGTTCCTTGTTTCTTGCTGAAGATACAGACGTTACAATTCAACATACTGACAGTTAAATTTGTTTGTAGGAGTCTAACTGATGAAAAGTAACTTACCGGCAAGAAGAAAGGAAGCATAAACCTCTTTCAATCCCAGATACTGAGTCTTGAGAGATCTGCTCTCTATAAAAGAACCGTTCTATTGTGATGTCATAAAGACCAGAACATAAAAGCACTGATCTGTTGTCTTCATGGCGACTAGAACATCAAAGTACGGACATGCTGTCATCTCGATCTACGTTGCAGTCCTCGACAGCAGAAGTATATCTTTGAAATAACCAGATCCCCTGCGTTGTACAAGCAATCCCCCTGATTGAACATCAGGGGGATTTGGAAATATAGGGGAATATATAGTTATGTCCGAAGAAAAGTGTTTTCGTAAAAAGGTCTCCTAGTGAGCAAAATAAGAACTCTTTGATTAAAATATGATAAATACAAGTCAGATGTCCTTGAGTATACATATACACGTAACTTGGACTAAATTGGTCAAACAGTTGAGGAATTATGGCCTTTTGGAGAATCTCCCCCTAGTGTCGGAAATAACGTTGCACTGAGGTCCATGTGGGTAAAAAAGTTGGGATATAAAAAATGTTGAGATATGATTAGAAAGTGTTATTCAAGCATTTCAAGATAAAATTTATTTTGAAGTTACAGGGAAGTTCTCATATTGAGCATTTGAGATATTTTCAAGTTTCCCTGAAACGGTAAAATAGAATTGTATATTAATGAAAACCGTAAATATGAGAGAAAAAAAATGAAAGTCTATCAAAACTCTGACTTGGTGGAGTTGAGGCACAGATGCTATATTCATTTGGTAAATCCCTCCAGGACTGGATGTTGGTATGAGGTCGTAGGTGAGATGCTGGAGAATGCGGCGAAGCTGAACTGCTTTTATGGACTGTTTTAACCGTTTGATGATCTTGCTTGTGTTCCTGTGCAGAATGTGGAAACACAGCAATGCGATGATGAGAGTAACTGCCTGACGGCAGCGTTTCATCCTCATTAGGGGAACGGTCATGAATTTGAAAACGGCAGCTACTGTATATGAGAGGGGAGAAGTCATCAGAACCCCTGGTTCTATAAGCTTAGAGCGGCTGTAGGTCAGGAGGTCCGCTTATCTGAGGGCTGGTGGTCCGATCCCCTGACCCTGTGGGGCTGTTGTTCTGTTGTTGTATGAATGATGGTGTGAATGTTTTGTCTGAACCACATATGGGCCCCTAAAGTCAGGGATATAATGGAATCATCATCGCTGCAACCGTGTCCGCCGCGGTACGATTGCAGCGATGACGATTATACAAAAACAATTTCATGGATCGTTTTCTTAAAGGAGGGAAGAAGTGGATTGGTTTCGGGAATAGTTGATTGTATATTTCTTACCCTAGGGGAAGATTTATCTCCAAAATTTTTCAGGTCATAATTTGCCAACCGTTGGTCCGATTAAAGTCCAAATTTGGTGCGTGTGAAATGACTCCAGGAGATCTGTCTTGTAAATGTCATATTTTACTAGTAGTAGTAGTAGTACTAGCTAGTAGTTTAAACTTTACTCACAAGGTGGAGCTTTTTTTCATGAAAACAGTTTTCTGTACATAACTCAAAAACTGTTTTATGGATCAATTTCACAAATTTTGTAAGAGATTGATTGCATATTTCAGAAACTAGGGGGGGCTTTATCCTCAAAAGTTTTGGGGCCAGACAAGCATTAGGCTGATTTAGTGAAAATTTGGTGCGGATGAATCACCTCGAGAAGATCTACTGTGTATACATCATATTTCTCTAGTAAAACACCTACTTTGTTTTTTTTTTTATGAATAACGCTCTATTCCCGACAAAACTCCATCCCATGGAATGGAGTGATTTTGGGAAAGGTTGGTTGTATTGTATAGGTTGGCAATCATTTCTCAACAGTTGGTCTGATTTAGTCCAAATGTGGTACATATGACTAGTTTGGTTTATAATCTATTTATTTATAACATTACATAAAATAAAACCGGTACATGAAGCAGAAAAATAAAATAGAAATGAAAAAGGTTTGACTTTTACTCCTGATAATGTTTTAGGGTAGAATAATTATCATCATGTATTATTATTATTATTATTATCATTAGCTAAAATTCATGATATTTTGTATAATAATAAAATAAATAAATAAATAAAATATTTCATTTATTTTGAAAAAAATGCTATAAGTACTGGAAAATTCCCATCATACAGTTCATCCTTTAAAAACCGATCATCTCTACATAGCTTTACGTAGGAATCTCATGATTGGAAAAAAAAAACAACAATCCAAGTTGATTAGAAAAAGGGGACTCCTGATAGTCTTAATGTTTCAAGTATGAAGGACTGAGAACGTGATGAAGCCAACAAGGTGAATGAGTCTGCTGTGGAAATAATCTCGACTCCCAGCGCACTCTTTGTGGACAAACCAGTTGCAGGGAATGCCAGTCGCTCTCCATGTAAGATGCAGAGCAGAGAAATGTTGTGTGGGAAAGCAACAAGATTGTTTGGTCACAGTTGGTGGAGCTGATGTTTCCTTTAGAGGCCATGGAAATCAGGCCGACAGGAGATTCTGTACCTATTGGACACACTGGTTCGGTGAATGGAATGTCCTCGTGAAAAGTGGACTGTTTGATGAATTTGCATGTGTGTGTGTGTGTGTGTGTGTGTGTGGTAGCCTTTACACTGTTCAACTGAATTCCACACTTGAGCTGTTCAAACTTCATTCAGTCTGACATCATCACTACAAGAACAATATTATAATACCTCCTCCACCGAGGTGGAATTTCCTCCTGTGTCTTTTGGTTGGTCGGTTTGTTTGACAGCAAGATTATAAGGTTATATTGAATATTTTTCAACAAAGCATTTTTTTTTAATTTTCAAAATTCCCCCAAACTTGGTGGAAGATAGTGTCTGACACAAAGTCAACCCATTTTAGTGTTATCTTAAAAAAAAAGAATTTCTGACTTTTTCCCCGCAGGGAATAATATACAAATCACAATTATATAAACACACTTTTTAATGGAAAAACGTTCTTTCCAGACAAAGCTCCAAAACTATTTCAAAAAATCACTTTCAATTTTCATATTGTGACTTTAGTGCTAAAATCACCTTGATTAATTTTGGGAAAAGTCAGTTGTTTATTGCCCAAACTAGAGGGGGTTTTACCCACAAAAGTTTCTGGGCCCAAATTTCCTAACCATTGATCTGATTTAGTCAGAATTTGGTGAATACGAATCAACTCCAGGAGATCTATCTCGTTTACGTCATGATTTTTCTAAGTTCAGATTTTAGTCACTAGGGGTTATTTCAATAGAACATCGTAACCATCAGCCTGATTCAGTCCACATGTGGGTCATATGAGTCGACTCAAGGAGATCTATAATGTATGGATCAGATTTTATCCTAATAGTTCATATTTTACTTGAACTACTAGAGCTTTTTCTTTTGTGCAAAAAATACTGTGGACATAACCTTACATCTAACTTTAGGAGCTAACTCAGAGGGATTACTTGTATAGTGCAGGGGACTGGAGACTTTTTACGGACAAAACCTTGCTGTCGGGGGACGACAGCATAGGCCTAGTTTTCATAACCCAAATGCTGGGTCGATGATGTGGGGTGGCGCCGCAGTGGGTAGCAGTACTGCTATAGGTCGGTTGACGTGACCTTACATTAGGCTATAAATAGTGAACCAGCTCAACGGGTCGCATGTGATCTTTATTTCACTACCGTACAGAAACAAATAAGGCTAACAGTGTTTGATTTCTACCAATTTATTAAGACTAGCTAAATTGAACCCATGATTTTTGGAGGGGAACCACATCTTTGTGTTGAGTAAGAGTAGGTCTGTTTGGGGCTTAGGCAGAAAGATGAGCTTTGGTCAGTACAATCTTGCTAATCTCTTCAGTCTCATGGCTTGGTTTAGAATTGTTTTGACATTTCAAATTAAATTGATCCAATCAAAGAGCCTCCTCTTCCTCTCAATGAGACCTGGGGAAAGTAATAACATTAGAACGTGGCTGCAGGGATTGGATTCAAACACAAGACTTGTGGTCGGCCAATAGTGTTGGAAATGAGCCTGGCTGGCAGTCAGATCCTCTAACCCTCATCCAACAGAGAAATTAAATGAAAAAAGAAAGAAAGGATTTTCATTTTGGGTTGAGTTGTAGAAGCAGCACAGGCGAAACCACAGCAATCAGCTGCCAGACCAAAAGTATATGAAACTAGGCCTATGCTGTCATCCTCCAAAGCAAGTGTATATCCCCAATCCCCTCCATTGTACAAGCAATCCGCCTGATAGAACTCCTGAAATTAATTGTGATGTTATTTCCGCAGTATTTCAAGTAAAAAAAAACACCCCAGTTCTTCCTCGCGCTAAAGTCTATGGGGGTATAAAGTGAAATTGAAAATGATCCATGACATTTTTTGAGGTATTTTTGGAGGACAGTGTTTTTGTAAATGATGGTTTTGATTTAACATTAGAAGATCCCGACTCAATTTGTTTATAGTCCCAAGGTCAGCCCTCTCATGAAAGCTCATTCCGAACAAAATGTCAAAATGCATCTAAGTCAGTGTTATCGCTAACTTTTAACATATGTCATATAATGTTAGTAAACAATACAATTCTGCTTTGCATTTAGTAAAAGGAAAATCTTTTTATAAATCTTTTTTTTTTTTTGTCAATTAAAAAATATATAGAAAATAAATTCGTTTGAAACGGTTAAAATCCTGACAATAATAGATTATTTAAAAATTACGGTGTGCGTTCAAAACTTTGATTCAATAAAGGTAGAAAATTATTTGAGGGCCTTTTAAAAACGTTGAGTAAAGTTGTTGAAGTGAGGCATGAGGATTGAGGTGCAGGATGGCTCACACCACACATATATTCCAGAGTTTGCAGCACTTTCTGTAGTTCCTCAATCCAATCAGCGCCTGAAGGTGTCGGACTTGTGCGGCGATGACTCACCCACACACATGTAGGAACACACGGCCACTCTCTCTCTTTCTATCTCCTTGTTCCCTCGCAAGCCGCTCTGTGTCTACCTGTTCCCTGGACAACCACAGCAGAGATGATTCCTGCTGCTGTCAGCTGGTGAGTGTGTGTGCGTGTGTGTGAGTGGATTTCTCAGGCGGAGCGGGGGTGCATATGTCACTCAAAATGAAGGCGAACGCAAATCGGCATGGATGATCAACGCGAGCAGACCAGTGGGTCTCAAGCAGACACTCTGTTTCCTCCAGATACATGGACGGACACCTTATCTGGAATTTTTTCTTCTTTTCTGAAGGTGGCCGGAAGCTCTTTCTTGAAGATTGAGTGTCGCGGCTACAATTAAATTCTCTCATGGCTTTTTTCTCATGGCTCATGGTCACAATTCATGAAATAGCAATCTGTCTCTGAAAGGCAAAAATGAATGAAAGAGAAAAAGATGACTTTACTGATCTAACTAAGTCTAAACTCTCATCGTCGACAGCAAGAGTAAACACCCGAAAAGGCCCCATTCCACTGTGTTGTACAAGAAATTACTCTTATTGAGCACCTCACATTAAATGTGACGTTATGTGTGAAAAACAGTGTTTTTTGTAAAAATCAAAAAGCTCCTCATAGTGAGTTAAATATGAACTACTGGAAGTAAGCTAGATTTCATTGAATAGATTCATATGGACCAAATTTGGACTACAGTTCCAAAAAACTGTGCTTTTTTTTAGTTAGCTCCCCCCGTGAGTAAAATGTGAACTATTACAGCAAAAAAATGATAAATATACACCACACATCTTCTTGAGTCGATTCATATGCACCAGATTTGGGCTAAATCGAACCCACAGACAAGAAATTTGAAAACTTTTGCCGATAAAGCTCTCCCTAGTGTCAGAAACATCCAATTGACCTTTATAAGGTATACATTTTAAAATGATCCATGAAACAATTCCCTTAATATTCCTAACTTTCCAGGGATTTGATAATAACCAAAAAATCCCAAAAGGGGGCAATTGAGTTCCCCAGTTTATCCCATTCATATGAACAGAACATACATAAACTGACAAAAGCGATCAAACATCAGAATCAACATGCCAGCTCAGATCAACGGGTCGCAGTTCCAGACGAATGGTCAAACTTTAGGCATTCAGTCCAGATTCAGGGCTTAAGCAGTGGCTCAAAAGCTTCAATTCAGTATTTTCAGCTAACTTAAAGAGAAATTTCATCTTAAAATGCTTAAATATTACTCTTCATCTTACTTCAAAGTCGTAATAGTTTTAAATGTAGAACAGTGTCACCGCTAAATAGATAGAAACTTTATAAATCTACACAGATTTATAAATTTATGAGCTGGTCAAAAGGTTAAAAAAAACAAACAAGAAACAAGATGGAAAAATGTACATGTGTGTGTTTCAAGTATCAGTGGCTAATACTGAGACACAAAACTTCTTAATATTGGTAAAATATAGTTAAACATTTGATTTACCAGCTCATTTCAAGATGTCCTTTATCTAAATCTCATTTGTTAAATCAATGAATTTCCCCACGCACATGTTCAGTCATTCTATTGGCCGATTTCTCTTTTACTTATTACAAGCCAAAAAAAACCTATACATTATTTCTTTCCACTTATTTTTGAAGGGGAATTTTACGAAGCCTCCCTCCCACTCAGTGCTGGCTGGTTCGAGCTTTGATGTCCCTCTCACCTTTGCTGGCTTCAATGGGCTCTTCAGGTTGGCTTCGGAGATGGACCTCTCGTGTTCTTAGAGGGATGCAGACACTGGGGGACGTTTAGGACCGCGGTGGACTTCCTAACCAGTGGAGATAAGCATGATTGGAGAGACCTCTGCTGTGTTCTCATGCATAATTTAGAAACTTGTTGCAGTAGAAAAGCATCAGATAGAGTCGAACAAATTGGCAAAGACATTAATCTGAGTTTTGCTAGCAGGGGATTTTTGGTGTGTGTGTGTCTCGTGCCTTGTACTAAAGGGTTTGGATACGGAAGCAATAGCTGAAAAAGTCAGCCATAACATTAAATCCACTAGACTAATATTTTAACAGTTTCCATTTTGAAGCTATTTCTTGTTCCGATACCTTTTTGTAGAAGACCTAAAACCAACTTTCTTATCAATTTGGGGGTTCCGACAATTTGGGCCAGTCTTTGGTTCCCAAGCACATGTCGGCTTATGCTCTGCAGATCTTCTGACGTCATTCAGCCATCACAATTTGGTTCTTGTCAAAGTCATTCAGATCTTTCCTGCTGCCAAGACATTAGTTTTAGTTTCCACCCAAATATATCCCACCCACAGACAGCTGCCAGGGTAACATCATTCATTCATTATCCGTAACCGCTTATTCTTCGGGGCCAATTCTGAGTTGCCAACTGGGAGGAAACCGGAGAACCCGAAGAGAACCCTCACAGACACGGGGAGAACACAGAAACTCTGTACAGAAAGGCAGGGCAGTGGTTATATTATATATATAGGCTGATTGGTGTACACAGTAATATTTAAATGGTAAATTGTTTGAGTGGACCCTTGAGAATAATTGGGTTATCATAGGACTTTAATGTCCTTCAGCAGCACACTCAAACAGACTGAGCCGTTTAACCTTTAATGTCCTCAACGAGAAAAGCAATATAGAAAATTATTTCTTTGCAAATTTTCTTTTGTTGGGAAATTCACTTATTTAATATCTCAGACACTTTTAATTCACCATAAAATGACAAAGTTGTTTGGTGAGGCATGTTTTTAAACGGTAAAAGCATGTGAAGCATGTGTAAAAAAAATAATTATACTTTCATGATACAATTTTGCATTTCATGGAACATAGTAAATGATTATTAAAACAACCCAACCATTTTGTAGAGCATGTTTTTACAAAATGATTTGACCTTATAAGATGGTTTTTGATTGTATCAAGTTTCATAATTCTGTTTAGTAAGTCGTCACAGGCTTCGATATGCAAAACAAATCCTACTCATCAATAGGACTTTCTTAATAGCCTTTTTTGTTTAATGCTTCCTCCTTTGTGGCCCACTTTGACATGTGGTCTTCCTCAGGTCTCCATCCTCTGTCCTTTACTCTTTAGCATATACATGCTGCCTCTGGGTCATATTATAAACAGGTTCAGTGACTCAAAATGAGCTCAAGCAAACAATTGAGCAGGTCATTAAAGGGTTAAATGTACTCACAGCCTATACTTATCAAAACAAGAATACTGTTAAAAGTTAAATGTCGAACCGCAGTTTCTTCACTACCCCCTTGGTGGACGTGTTTTCTCCTCCCAGGTTCAGTCTGAGGTCTTATCAGTGTTTTTGACAGGCTTTTCTGTGTGATGGATGGAAGTACAGTGTCTCTGAGGGAGAAGGCTAACATGTCACCCCCACCCAACCCTCACAGTATGCGATTTGGATACTGGCAACCTGAAGCACGTGTGATGAGCTTCTTGAGGCCTTGGATAATCTGCTGTATCACACTAATATACAAGAGAGCCATGGGAGCTCTTGTGCCCGACAGAGATCCGCCCACGCCAGGGGTCAGCGCTTTCATAGGTGCACCGCGCCGCCATCACTCTAATGGAGATGTGGCAGCGACAGTCAAAGCGAAAACCCTCGGGACTATGTTCTTTAGCCACATTATCTAAAGAAGAATCAGGAATCATCTTTTAATCACAGCGCTGAAATATGTTCATAATTACCTAAGGGAAATGTAGTCGCACTAATGACTGGGAGGGCTAGCCAGCTATCACTGACTTCATTATAATTAGAGAATTTCATCATAGTATTAATAAGAGTGAGTGTGTGTGTGTGTGTGTGTGTGTGCGTGTTTTCGTCTAATATACCTAATAATTACCAGATCCATTAGCATTTAAATTGGGATGTATGTAATAATAATTACATCACGAGTCCAGGCGTTTATTACCATGACCCCTGGCACCACTTTGATGGAAGGAGAAAGGGTGGGAGAGATGGATGGATGGTTGAGGACAGGATGGAAAGTAGAGAGTGCAGATGAGGCGAGATTAATGACACCGGCGTTGAAAGTTGTCAGTGACACCCTTGTAGTATTAAAAGTGTTAGAGGAATAAGGGCATTAAGGACACTTACCAACTTAGAAAATGCGATACTTCAGACTTTTAATTATCATCGCTCATCTTAGCTGCACTTCTGTATAATATTTGTCAAATCTTACTTTTGCAGTGTTTTTCCTTGTGGGAACAAATAAACAGTTTGCTGTGTCTCTTTCTTCGTTTCTCACAGTTTGGCTTAGAAACAGATTTTAAAAATAAGAAAGCATTTCGAGAGCTCAAACAGGCAACTCTGCCATTTAAACCGCAGCAATAATAATATATGCGCTAGGACACAACAACCTATAATCAATGACTAATAAAACATAATGAACAAAAATGGTAATGAGGGCTTTCAACGGCAATTTGCTGCATTACTTTTTGTTTAATGAAATTTAATCAATCAAAATCACAGAGTTTGTTAAATCCAAATCACAGCAGCTATGGGGACGTGCCCCAGTTGTGTTGCTGGGCAGTGTTTGCTGTAAAAAACTTCCAAATGAAAATTCTGATAAAACAAACTCACATATCTCATTGATGAGCTGTCTTTCCTACTCGCAACAAAATCATGAATCCAATCTATTAAATAATGATGACAGACTTTTACTCGACTAGAAATGTGTATTAAGTATCTCTTTGGTGACAGAAGTTGCTACTTAGGCTAAGTTTTGAACCATCATGTGCTAATTGTATTCTGTGCTCTGAACAACACTGTCAGCCGCCATCATGTGTGAGAAAATTAATGAGTGACTGATTCTGAGGGATACTTGAGAGACAAAGCAATATTCCACGGAACCAGGACCTGATCGAGAAAGGTGAACGTTCAGAATCGAAGGTCGTTAGACCTACCTCTGCTCTGTTGATTTTTTTTTTTTTTTAATTCAACCTTAATTGAACCAGGAGAAATAAAATCCCACTCAGATCATGGTTCTTTTTTACAAAGGTGACAAGAACGGCAGTAACGCACAACATACAATTGCACATGGAACAACACAGTGTACAAGTGAAAGAGAAATCGACACAAGTAACAAGAAAAATACACAATGGTTGCATATTTCAAACTGCATTTAGAGATGTGCGTGTTCAAGTCCCTTAAGAGACCCAGCAAAGTAATTCAAGACAAATCAGCTCATGCAATTTGAACATAGGAACACGGAGTGCAAGACAACTTGGGAGCGCAGTTCATATTTGTTTTGGCTTCTCATCAAGTAAACACACAGGTAAGAGTTCACCGGACCTAAAAGAGTTTAACTGTTGAGTAACAGCCAGCGAGAACGACCGCAAACTGTTTATAAACAGTGAAAGAGGGAAAAGTGCAATGGTGCTCAAGTCCTTTGCATCCAGTGAGGTATCTCAATTTTGGGATCTGATCCACATCCCGCACCACAAGTACGTTACGTCAAACTGGAAACAGTTGTCTAAAGTAGTAATGACATGTACGCGCAATGAGAGGGACAACACGGGCTAGACATTGTTCCCCGCACACATCAGTGGGCCTTGGTCGTCCATTGCTTTGTCTCCGGTTTACCAGTTGATCTGTCTTTGTAAATGTTGGTAGGTACTAACCCGTGCAGGGCAAGAACTTGCTGTTCTGGAGATGCTATGATCCAGTGATCTAGCTTTCAGAAAATGGCCAATATAACCCTCATCACTCAGTACAATGATGGAAACTGTTGCACTGCAATTCGGTGACTGTAACTCAGTAGGAAGACCGGCAGTCTCCCAGTCAGAAGATCGGAAGGTAGCCGGTTCGAGACCCAGCTAGTCTACATCCTGAACCAAGAATCTGAAGCCAATATGCTCCCCAGACGATTCAAAAGATCTGCCCTATGCTCTCTAAGGGATGGGTCAAATGCAGAGAAATAATTTCACTATGTTGAGTTGTATGTGATTAATAATGGATGAATTATCATTATTGAATTAGTTCACTGCACAGGACGCCCCTCCTTGAGGAGCAGCGGGCAGCCCCTGCGAGGTGCCAGACTCCAAAAAAATAAACAATAATAACAGCACAGTTTAAGTACTTGCATCTTTTTGACGCCTACATTTTTTTTTTTTAAATGTAGCTTTTCTATATTTTACAGAATCCGCCTGGATTTGTTAATTGTGGAAACAATTCCATTCATTCAGTTAAAAAATGTGAACAAGGTTTAAATACGTCTCATCGTACAACAAGCAGGATACCGTTTGTTAAAATTCATGAGATTGGTCTACATATCATTTTTAGGAAAATTAAACATTTTTATTTGCAGGGGAGCAAATAAGGGTTTTGCTCAAAGACCCCTACCACATGAAGCCTGCAGGTTTGCAAAGTTCCGTATTGAACCGCTGAACGTCCTCCACCTCCTGAGCTGCAGCCTACAGCAGTACTTGCCCATTTATTTCTGCTTCAAACACATCATCTTCAGGGCAAATTATTCACCTGCTGCCTAATATGTTCCACCCTCTGAGCGGTGCCACGGTAACCAGACAATCGCTGCTCCTCACTCCACCTGCCAGCGTCTACAATAATCCTGAGGGAGAAGGGTCTTCACTGCAACGGTTTTACATGATCGGGGTCTGAACACTGAGATTTAGAATAGTTAAAATGCTGGAAGCCTTTTGTCCCCTAATGAAGAAAATTATGGGTGGTGACATCAGCGATCTTTTAACAAATGTTTAACACACTGGGGTTCAGTCAAAGACGGGAGAGCAATTAACAGAGTAGTATATTAGCAGGTTTACACTCACTATTTACAATGATATCTTTCCCTCCTCTAACCCTTCGTTCTCACTTTGAGCTAATGTGCGAGTGTGTGTGTGTGTGTGTGAGTGTTTGTGTGTGTGTGTGTGTGTGTGAGAGAGACGGAGTGCCTCGATGGTGAGAAACCTGCAACGTTTATGTCTTGCCTAACCCTCTGGTTCTGCTCTTTGCCTCATAATGGCTGCCTGTGGAGCCATACAGGACTCCAGTTACCCTCCAGCCCATTTAAAGAGCATTAGAGGAGAGGGAAATGTCAGGGTCGGCCTACTCTGGGTCACACATTATGGCGGGCCAGAAAGTGCGTGGGTGTGTGTTTGCGTGCACATAAAGATGTGTTCACCTTCAAAATAATTTTTCCCAATTGAGAGAAACACGACGGAAAAAAAACACGAGCCTCTTTCACGATCCAGCAAGCTATAAAACTCACTAATGATGAGAGCCTGTCTGGGTTAAATACCAGCTGTTTGTCAGGCTTGTGTTAAAAACAAAGAGATGCAGAGGTGGCAGATCAATGCCCCCCCCCCCTTATTACACTTCTTCACAGGGGCTTAGTGTACAGCGTCGGCGTGGGTGGCAATGGGTTTTCTTTCATATTAGTATTACTTAAACACAAATCTACCTCCACACATGTCACCATTTAGAGTTCAATGCTAATTATTTCTTGTTTTTTTATTCCTTAAACCGCCTTTGCTCTTGGTAATACTGTCCACAGAGAACAACATCTACTTTCTTTGTTGCCGTTCTTGTTTTTTTTATCTCACCAAGGAAAACACTCTACATTTACCATGAGGTGTCAAATCACAAGGTCAACCATGTTTTTAAACAACAAAAAAATACCATTATAAAAATTGGATACCGTGGAAACTGGTCCATTCTGATTAGATTAGCTCAACCATTATGGTAAAGCATGTTTCTAGAAAACTACTTTATCCTTATTAGACTTTTTTTGTAGTAGCATGTTGCATAATTTTGTTAGGTAAGTCCTCACATGCTCTTATATGAAAAGAGAAAATTGCAATTATCAAATCGGACTTTCTCAATATCCATAGTTAATGCCTCCTCCTTGGTGTCTCCCAGGGCTACATCATTGGCCCCTTGTCCTTTGGCCTATACATGCTGCCACTGGGTCATTTTACAAACAGGTTAAGTCAAGGGGGACAACTTTTTTCAATAAAGAATAGTGACTCAAAATTTGCTCAACCAAACAGCTGAGCGGGATATTAAAGGGTTAACTTCAGATTATGACTCAACTAATCTCAGGAAAGTAAGTGTTCAAAGAAATATGGCGTTGTGAGGGACTACTACTACTACAGATTCCTTCTATAAAGTATAATTGTACAGATATTTATTGCTGTTACTACATCGTCTAAGCCAGGGGTGTCAAACTCAAATTAAAGATGGACACCACACCGAACAGGACTCAAACTGGCCATTTTTCATCCGAGGTATTATTTTTTTTTAAATACTCATTGGATAGAATGTTGAACAAACCAACGGAACCGAAAAAACTCAAATTGCTGATTAATTTCAAAATGGATCACCATAAGTAATATTTTATGTCTCCCGCTCTATTAACATCGTTCTTAGAATAATTTACAATGGAAGTTTTTATTCACAGGCATCAAGAAAAGCCAGAAAAGTATATTTTACAAGTTATAATTACATCTAGAATCAGTCAGTTTTTAAGCATCATCAAAAATGTTAATGTTAATCAGAGTAACTGGATGAACGCTGATATCCGACTACAGAGGAGTAGGGACAAACTCTAGCACAACTGATTGACGTGCCGGGTATTGCAGTGCATTCTGGGATTTATAGTATCTGTGATGTTTGTGCTGTATACCAGCGGGTCAGTTATGATAAAATTAAATATTCTCTCGCGGGCCTTGAGTTTGACACGTTTGGTCTAAGCACTTAGCTGTGTTGATATTCTCACTGTTTTTACCTGCCAGTTTTCCACAAGTCCTATTTCTATCAAAAGCAGGACCTTCACTGTCGTCCCCAACAGCAAGGGTAAATTCGTGAAAAGCCCCAAAACCCACTTCTGTTGTACTAGCAATCACCCTAGATGAACTCCTCAAATTAAATGTGCAGATATGTCCCCCTTGTGAGTAAAATATGAACCATTAGAGTAGAATACAGCATATTTTATATAAAGCCTAGCAAGTTATTCCTTTGCACCCATTTTGGTCAAAATCGGACCAACGGTTGAGAAACTATGTCCCAAAAACATTTGGAGATAAAGCCCCCCCCTAGTGTCAAGAATATTCAACAAATCTTTCCAAAAATCGCTACTGTTCTTCCTCTCACTAAGTTTTATTAACTGGGTGAAAATAAGTGTTTAAAAAAAAAAAAAAGAAGGTCCCCTACTTATAGCTACAATAAATATGCACCAAATTTGGACTAAATCGGACGAACGGTTGAGAAATTACGTCCTTAAGAGATGAAACTGCCCATTGGGCCAAAATATACAACCAGCCTTTCCCAGAATCAATCCAGCTCTTCCTCACACATAGGTCTATGATGGTACAAAATTTGAAAATGACCCATGAAATATTTCTTGAATGAATCCTAGAGGATCAGCGGCGGTGGCGGTGGACCTGTTGATGATCTTTTCGGTGATTTAATGAACACAGAGCACAAACATAAGTTTGCATGTTTTCCATGTTTCACACCAGTATGTGCATCAAAAGTGAAGTTGTGTTTTTTTTGGCCGGGGGGGCGGGATCCTTCGCATTTGGCCCCCGTTACGTTTGTTTTGTGTTCTCAAATATCTTCTTCTGCTGCCGCTTAACAAACACCAAACCATTTTTTCTTCTTCTCTCGCACCAATTTCTCCTCACTATAAGAGGATCAGCAGTTTGAAAATGTCAACAATTACACAGATGTTAATAGGAACGTATCACACGCAGGATGTGCGGGTTTACTGTGGTACGAGTTAATCAGCGACAGAAAGAATGACTCTCTGAGCCTGAAAAGATGCCAACAGTGATTACTTATTCATATTTATCCCCTGAGAAAATTAACCAGTGAATGAGAGACGTCATTGTGATTAAAAGCAGCAAGTCTTTCTTACTGGATGCCTTCATGAAGTCCATCTATGTAAATCTATGGCGGCAGGGTCAGGAACGGAGGCTGGAATTAAGAAGCGGACTTTACATGGAGTGTGGGTCCACTTCACTCGCCTCAAACTAAAAACATGGATTCTATGAATGAGGAGTCTAAGATGTTTTATGTCTGAATGACTAATTACATGTTTGACCCTCAGGAGAAATGATAATGTAAAGGAGGCCTTCAGCCTCTCTAACTGCTCGCTGATGTCTGTCCTACGTGTAAGTGCCTCTAGGTGGCAGTATTATCACAACCACAGCAGGCCAACGATCCATCTCACGCCCCTAAGCCCTGCTCCTGCTGATCCCCCCCCCCCCCCCCCCCCCCCCCCCCCCCCCCCCCCCCCAGCCCCCCCCCCCAGCCCCCCTTCAGAGAGGTTCTCCCATCACCCTCTCATTGGCTCCTGGAAAAAACTGTTTTCCTTTTAGAGTTTTCATTTTTCATGAAGTGAGAAAGCTGCTTTAGTGAGAGAGGAAAGAAAAGAGACAGCACAAGGAATATTCTCCAAATAAATTACTACTGAGAGGCAAATTAATGAATTTAATAAATCTAATTGGAAGCTTTTTGGTTTACCAAATAAGGTGTATTTATTTAATAAACACAATTGTGGTTAGTTAAATTGAGGTTCCACGAACCAGTGAGGAAGAGGTTGGATGATAATTTGCAGGTTGGATGAACTATGAACTAGACTACATTCACGTTAAAACCCTATAATGTCACCTTTGAAGAGAGAAGAAACTATGGAAAAAAACATTTCTCTGCATTTACTATTTCTTTGGAACATTTCTATATTTAATATCGTAGGCGTTCTCTCGGTAAATCATGTTTTTAGAAAACTATTTGACCCTTATTAGACTTTTTTTAGTGAATAGAACTCAATAACCACGGTTAATGCCTCCTCCTCGGCGGCCCCTTTGACCTGTGGTTTTGGACCAGGGCTCCATCCTAGGCCTCTTGCTTTTTAGCATATGCATGCTGCCAAATGGTCATATTATAAACAGGTTCAGTCACATTTTCAGCAAGAAATAGAAACTCAAACTGAGCTCAACCATAAAGTTGAACAGAACATTAAATAACACTGATGGAATTTTTTTTTTCTTCTTTTTTTTATTGCATTTGGCAAAATATTTCCAATTTTTCAAGGCAGCGTGAACACAAAGATCCCATTTTTTTCAAATCAGATTTGATTTGAAAGGATTCGTGACAGTTTTTACAAATATTATTATTACTATATTATTATCATTATGACCATTATTATTATTGTTGTTATTTTAATTAAAAATGGATGTGTACTCGCAGCATGCATCCCAGAATGACAAGAGAGGAAAGGTTATGACAACAAAGCGGATTCACTTTCTACTCATGATCAGCCGACCAACTGTTTGGCATCCTTCCACCTATACATTCACCGCTAGCACCCACTGCTGTTTGGAAATGATGTGTAGTCTCACAAATACGACCACTTTCGCTGCTGTTGATGCCAGATGACTCATGTAAAAACGTATCAGTGCAAACTTCTGCCATTTCCGTTCACTCCAGAGCTTGACTGTAGGTCACCGTGGTTACGAATGTGAACCCTCAAGAAGCAAATCTGATCCCATTAAACAATCTGAACTAAATAATGAGGCGTATGATGTAGATGTAGCCTCACAGGCTTGTTGGCTGTTTGCCAGTGGTTGCTAAGCAAATCAATGACCACTCGCAGGACTCCGCCTCCATTCTCTGCATCCTAATCAGTGGAGTTGTGGTAGGATACACTGCAAAAACTTTAAATCTTACCCAGTTTATTTGTCTAATTTCTATATGTGATTACGCTTGACATTCGCCACCATCACTTAACCAATAACATTTCAGTGAGTTATAGGGACAAATGTATCTTTAAAATATCTTTCTTTAAAAGCTAAAGATAAAGTTCTTAAAAATGCTTAAATATCACTTTCAATTCTTATTTCGAGTCATGGTTGTCTTAAATCTAGGCTTTTATACAGCTAAAAATTCACCTGAAGTGAAGAGGTTTAAATGTATAGTAATGAAGAATGACAAAACTTCTGGGTAAATAATACACATCTTTTGTGCATTACTGAATCATTCTAAAACACAACTATTCTTTAAACTAGTAACATACAGTTACAAATGAGATTGCCCTGCCAAGTTCAAGGTCTCCTTTATCTACATATCACTTTCCTATTTCAAGAAATTATGTTACATTTTTACATACTGTATTGGGAGTTTCTTTTTTCAACTTTTACCACACCAAAAAACACCTTATATGCATCATCCTATCCTCAGAGTGTTGGGGATATTCTAGAATGTTCATCATCGCTACAATCCTTTCTTAATCCTGTCTTAAGAATTAACTCAAAGACTAACTCAAAATCATTTTTCTAATTTTACACCCACATAGTCATTATTGCAAGGAAGAGCTGGATTGATGTTTGGAAAGGCCAGCAGCATATTTCCAATATTAGGGGGAGCTTTATTACCACATGTTTTTGGATCAGTATTTTAGAACTGTTGGTCGGATTTAGTCCAATTCTGGTTCTTATGAATGGACTTGAGCAGATCAGTCTTGTTTAAATCATATAATCTTGTTTTTAACTCTACTAGTTCATAATTAAGTCACTTTTTTACGAGAAACAATGTTTTCGTACATAATTTCAGATTTAATTTAAAGAGTTCAGTCATGGAAATTACTTGTACAACGAAAGAGGTTGGGAGCTTTTTAGGTTTATACACTTTAACTGTCAGGGATGAAAAACATGCGCCTGTATAGTAATAATCCTAACAATGATGAATAATTAAAAAATGGATTAATCATTTGTGACAAGGATGATAATAGTGCAATGGAGTCACGGAATAACCCAGATATCCCCCACTACCCCACCACTTATTATCCTCAGGGGGAAATTTCTTGCACAGCCCGAAGTAAGACAACAACTAATAAACCACTGACAAACAGTATAAACATCAGACAGACATTGAACAATAAATATAGACTTTAGTGTGAGGAAGAACTGGATCAATTTTTTTTAAGGTCAGTGGCATACTCCCGACACTAGGGGGAGCTATATCCGCAAAAGTTTTGGGTCATAAAATCTTAACTGTCCGATTTAGTCCAAATTTGGTGCTTATGAATGGACTGAAGGGGATTAAGCTTGTTTACGTCATATTTGACTGTAATAGTTCTTATGTTACCCACTAGAGGGAGCTTCTTTTTTTTTTTTTTTTTTAAATGAAAAAAACTGTTTTTGTTTATATATCTACCTTTATTTGAGGAGTTGAATTGGGTGGAATTACTTACACAGGAGCTTCACTTATAGTTAAATTTATGGAATTAGGAAGGAAGCGTGAGCGTCTGGAGGGGAAACCTCTCAAACATGGAGGGAACATGCAAAATTCATTCAGAAAGACCTGAAGGCCTGAGGTGGATTTGAACCTGCTACCCAACTTACTCTGTTCTTCCAGCAGTCATTAACACACCAACAGCACAATCCTCTGAGTATGGGTATGATGGGATAGTTCGGTAAGCTTTCATGGTGAGATTCAGGCTGTGGAGAGTTCATGTTGCTGTGATTAGATTCCAGAAAGAATTATGTTAAGGTTACAAGAAAACACACTGGTTTCACGGACCGATGAACTGGATTGGAAATATAAAGATCTTTTATCCCTGTATAAAAGTCATACGAGCTACAAGTCCTTCCATCCTGACCCCCACACCCTGACATCCTGTCTCTCTTTATTACAGGTCACATGACTTCCTTCTCTGGCCCTGCATGTTGGCTTCGGACGTAAATCCGTCCAGTCTCGTCCAATATGGAAGAAATTCCCAGAGAGCTGGGGTTGGAAAGAGTTTGAGTGCCAGCATAAGGCAATTTCACAGCAGAATGTGGAGTTAAATCCTACCACACAGATTTTTCTGACATCTGATATAAAATAATAAGAATGAAATGACTTCTTGTGGTCAGACAGGAACCTCCATCAAAAAAGAGATGGCGGCTGGACCCGCACTGAATTTTTATCAAAGGCCAATATCAGCCCAAAGCATCGACCTAACACTCCAGTCAGTCCTTCCCTCCCTCTCAGACACTTTTCTCAGCGGGGTAGGAAGCCGGTGCTGGAGGCTTTCTTCCTCTGTGATATTTCGTGGACAGTGTTTTTTTTTTTTTTCCTTGTTTTTTTTTCTTTGACAGCCATTCCAGTCGGGTAAAGGCTCGCAAGAGAGGTTTGACGATGCTTCGGCTTACTTCCTTGTTTAAACACACACCTAGAAAAAACCACAGGGAATACACTTCTGTCATTGCAACGGTGTTCTACTCTAAGGGAGTCTCTCTCTCTCTCTCTCTCTCTCTCTCTCTCTCTCTCTCTCTCTCTCTCTCTCTCTCTCTCTCACACACACACACAAACACCCTCAGACACAAACAAACACAGACACACACACACACACACACAAACACACACTCAAGCCTTCTGCAAATGAAAAATGTTTTCCTTGGAGGACCAAAACTCATGCAGTGTTTCTGCAGAGTATTGACAAGAGGTGCCCGTTCTATGAGTGTGAGCATCTATGTGTGTGTGTGTAGTCCAACTCTCTTTGGTTCACACACTCCACCAGTTTAGCAGGGTGGAACTGAAAGCAGCGTTCTTCTTCAGCCTCTCTGTCCGTACTTTTGATACTTGTAGAGCTGCGGGAGTGAAAGGGTTTGCTCCACACCATTAAGTTGAGCTGGGGGAAGGTCCCTCCGCCTCTGTGCAACGTCCCCCTCACACGCACACACACACACACACACACACACACACTCACCCACCACCAACACCACCCTGCACCCCCTCAGGACAACCGGGAGCAAGCTAAGGGGCCCATCCACTGAGCTGTCACCTGCCAACAGGAGGCCCTTAGTGGGAAGAGTCTGGAGGACTGGAATAGCTGTAGCAGCAGCAGGAGGAGGAGGAGGAGGAGGAGTAGGAGGAGGTAGAGGAGTGGGACTGGAGCGTCTGTGTAATTTTCAAAATCTCAGTCATGTTTTTTAAGAAATTCCTTTTAACAAGAAGCTTTTGGAGCAGCTACAAGCAGCAGGTGTGACATGACTAGATTCAAACGATAGCACTCGAGATTATCGTTTCGTTCACTTCGATGTATTTGTAGATCATAAAATCTGTAAAAAAAAAAAAATGACAGCAAAAGAATAATTTATTTAATTCGGATTTAGATAACTATTTTTGTTTAAATTTTATTTCATTCAAGTTATAAATTATTATACAAAAATAATAAGACAGGAAAATTCTAAATCAAGCAGAATAAGACCGTAAATTTTAATTTTAGTGTTTAGGATGCAAAGATAAATATCAGGTCTCCAGCAGTGAAAATAAATTACACTGTAAATATGTTGGTAAAAAAAAAAAACAGGAAATTGCAACCGTAAAGGACTTTAGAATAAAAAATAGTGCTAAAATAGACTTTTAATTTTACTGTCAGGATTTGTAAAATCTATAATTCTAAAGTCAAAATATCATTTTTGCAAGAAATATTTAGAAAGAAAAAAAATGTCAGTTAATCACCCGGATTTTGCTGATAAATACATTTAAATTTACACAATAAAACCTTTCACTATTTTATAACAACAAAATATGCTTAAAAATAATTATAATAATAATAATAACTACATTTCATTTGTAGAGAAAATTTCAAATAACTTGCAGACACTTCATCGGCAAAATATAAAAAAAAAAACAAAAAAAAAAAAAAACCTAAAACAACAAGTTTAAACAAGAATCTGTATCAGTATCAAATATAAATATAAAGGAGAGTCTGGAGTAGTGTTCTAATGTTGAAGTGTCGGTGTAGTGTCCTATGTGTTCGGGCTGGGAGTTCAAGAAGGATGGGGTAGAGAAGGCTCTGGATCCCAGGTCCAGTGCTTGGTTCTGTTTGGTTGAGGAGTTTGGTGTCAGAGGAGCAGAGACAGCAGGGAAGAGCTGGAGGGTGGAGGAGGTCCGTGAGGCAGTGGTGGGCCTGGTTATGGAGGGTTTTGTGTGTGTGATGAAAAGGAGTTTGAGCTGGATATATTATGGGAGGAGAAGCCAGTGGAGGTTCTGGAGGACATGGATTGGATGGAGGTCACGGGAGTGGGTGTGAGTGAGGAGGAGAACCCGCAAAGTTCTGGATGTACTGGATGTAGTGGAGTTTTTTGAAGTTTGTGTGATGCTGGGCCTTACAGGACGCTGTAGCAGTAATTTGATGATGATGTGATGAAGGTGTGGATCAGAGTTTCTGGAGAGACATGGATGCAGACGGGTTGTGTTCTATGTTCTTGAGGTGGAAGAAGATTTGTTTGAGAGGTTTTTGTTGTGGTTTCTGCTGTTTTGGGGAGGCAGTCAGAGTGGAGTTATCGCAGGAGAGCGAGAGGTCGCGTGTGGTTTTGATACAAATGATTAACATTATCACAGTGGAGTTTTAGTGGTTTTATCCAATCTCCTTCTTTAATCTGATATTTGACGGGTCACATGGCGAGTAAGAACTGAAGCACAACTAGGAGGAGGCGTTCCTTGAAGAAACTGAGTACCGTAAGCAGGTTAACAGTTCATCTAAAGTTGAAATTTAAATTTGCCCAAAATATAATATCATACACTAAAGCAACATATTTCTGTTTATTACTGTAAATGACATACCTTTTTTTTTTTTGTTGTTGTTGTTGTTCTTATTGTCTTTGTTTTTAGGATTAGGTCACTGATGACACAGCAGTTTAAATTGAAAAAAAATTCACCAAAGCAATAAAATAATGTCTCATTGGTATTTTGGTAGAAAAATAGACATTAAAATGGAGGCTTAAAAACAAGAAAGGGGAAAAAAAAAAGAAGGAATTTAGTGATTTACGTATCATTGCTTATAATTACGCCTCATTTGTCTTCTCTGTCCCGTCTTCCCTTCCCCTCTCCCTCTCTGCGTCTGCTCCTGGTCTTTATATACAGACTCCTGCCCTCCTCTGAAAGTCGAATCATTTCATTCTAATGACTTCGCCTGTGTCTCGTTGTCTCTTTTTCCTGTGTGGATGGCAGCTATAGAGTATAATATATGCTCTGAGTGTCTCTGTCTCCAGCCGTCGGTTCATCATTGCTGCTCTTTCTCCGTTCACGTCAGTTTCTCATGTTCTATTATCTGATAGAATTTCATTTTATCCATTCATTTTGGGCTGTTTTAGTGTTTCCCTGCTCTGTTTCTGTCACATGTCTGCATGCGGGTCCTGTTTCTGTGTATTGCTACAGTTTGACCTCATCATTGAAGAAATACAAGAATTACATCCCATACTGTATAAGTCAAATAGATTCCTTCCTGTTGTTCTCTTCCTTCCATCAGTCCTCTCCCACCCTGCTTCATTTTTATCTTCCCTCGTCAAACTTCCTGCATCCTCTCTCCTTACGTTTGTGAATCCTCGTGTTTCTTCGCAAAACGAATTTATTAAATTTAACCCAAATGCTTCTGAAAACGTTCAACTCGAGAGAAATCTGGCTTCCTTTTTAAATGAAGGGAGAAAGATTTCATCTCAACCAAACACGCGTGTAAAATAACTTTAAACCATGACCTCAAACATTTCTGTCACAAACGATACTCATGCAACTGTAAAATACTCCTTAGCTACACTTTCATTGAGAGATCCATAACAACCGGAGGCGTGTGCCATATATTTAAAGGTGCAGTGTATAAAATGAGGGTGATCTATTTGAGTAAACAGGTTCTAATGTTCACAATTTTGTTTTTGTCAGCGTATAATCAGCTGAACACTTGCTTTCGTGAGATATTATTATATTATAAATCCAGAAATAAACGGTCATTCTTAACAGAAATAGTTTAGGCATCTGATCAGGAGGCCCTTTGGAGGTTTTCTAGTCATGTCAATGTTGGAGGAGACCTGGAAGTAGACCACCAACTGGTTTGGAGGGATTCTAAATCTCATCTAACGAGGAACGTCTCTGGATCCCCCAGGATGAGCTGTAGAGTGTTGCTGGGGAGAGGGATGACTGGATAACGTTTTTTTTTTATAACTGAATGGTTGGATTTTTAAAAAAAATGGATGATTGGATGGAATATCAATGGTTT
This sequence comes from Lophius americanus, assembly GCA_037951165.1. Taxonomy (NCBI): domain Eukaryota; kingdom Metazoa; phylum Chordata; class Actinopteri; order Lophiiformes; family Lophiidae; genus Lophius; species Lophius americanus. The sequence goes on along the minus strand of JBBDHG010000082.1, from coordinate 2,454,439 downwards.
TTGCTCCTCTCACATCCTCTGGAATCCAGGAGATTGGAGTCCCTGCTGAATCGTCAAATTTTCTATATACAGCTAAAATGGAGGAACCTGAGGAATGTGAGTGAAATCGTTAGCTCATAATCCAGAAGCCTTTCTGACACATAGTCTGGTGTGAGACCATGTAGAGACTTATAAACTAAAAAAATAGTTTTACAATCAATCCGAAAGCTAAGGGGTCGCCAGTCTCACTTGCTGGTTATGGAAGGACGCTCTAGTCCAGTCTAGTTTAGTCCAGTCTAGTCTAGTCCAGTGTAGTCCAGTCTCGTCTTGTCCAGTCTAGTCCAGTCTAGTCTAGTCCAATCTAGTCCAGTATTGTCTAGTCCAGTCTAGTCTAGTCCAGTCTAGTCTAGTCCAATTTAGTCCAGTCTTGTCTAGTCCAGTCTAGTCTAGTCTAGTCAAGTCTAGTCTAGTCTAGTCCAGTCTAGTCTAGTCCAGTCTAGTCTAGTCCAATTTAGTCCAGTCTTGTCTAGTCTAGTCTAGTCTAGTTCAGTCTAGTCTAGTCTAGTGGCATTAAACTCAATTTCATGGTTTTATGTATCTAAACTTAATCATATTAAGTAATTTCCTCATTATAATGGTTTTAGTAATAACCAATAACTAGTTTTGAAAGCAGAGATCTTGGTAAGTGGCAATGCAGACATTCAAGTGTACAACTATATACAATTTATTGAATAACAGTTAGTTTGCTACCAAACAAACTCATCTTTCTCTGTTGGTAAAACATAAATCCCAGGAATTTGGGACCTTAAGAAACCCCCATCACTATTCATCCATCAAACATGATCAACATTTTAAAGTGAATGACTATGTTTTTTTCTTCTTTTTTTATTACCATTACACAAATAGTATCAAGCAATATTTTTCACTTCAATTCTGTTGACTTTGTTCATTTTTTTGCATTTTCTTTTTCACCAGTCCAACCAAGCTAGTAAGCCCCGCCATTCTTCCGAGGTTGATGATGTCATATTACTTACGGAATTCTTCAACGCCATGAAGATAGTACTCCCCGTTGCCGTCCATTAATCAGAAATATGTGTTCACGTTTTAAATTTGGCTTCTCTCTCTATCGAATTTTCTTTTCTTGTTGATACTCTTCATACTTTTTTCCGACCCCATCACTCGGCTTAAGTGTCGCTGCTGGAAATGGTTGATACATAGATGCTAACACCTAGTGTAAATCAGAAAATCAAGATGCATTGTGGGATATGTAGTTTAAGGACACCGTCCTTCTGTAAGGTCATATAGAATAGTTTTATCAGCAAATTCTATTCCTTGTAAGCTCTGGCAGCACAAATAAAAGGAGGTGCCGTCCGTATTCGACCTGTGGGCCTTGAGTTAGACACACATGCTCTTGTCTCTCTGCGTTCACAGGCAGACATCAACATCCTCCGTTCATCTAATCATCGTTCAGCAATTTTCTTTTCAATAATTCACCAGATATTTAATAACAAGAAAGACACCCAGAAGAATTCTGACTTTCTGTTCTTCATACAGAGTATTGGTGTGAAGCAGTGAATGTATTTCTAGACCATAAATGCATCACAAACGTAAAGTCTAGTCCTATCATGAAACGATCAGTGTCAGTGATTACTTTGGCTTGTCGGTGCCGACGCCCATCTAAAATGACGGATGGTCGTCCTGATTCTCTCTCTCAATGCTGTGACAAATGACAGGTAGCCAATGATAATGTCTGGCAGACGCAGGAAGCTGCCGCCTTTTAAATGCAGTGCTGCCTTTGATTTTTCTTCTTTTTTTTTGCATTAATTGTATGATTAATACTCTGACTACTGGTACTTGTGCATGTGTAGTCATTTACTCTCTGCTTGGAGGATAAGATTTATCATCTGGAGCACTTCACGTTCATTTTAATCAGAATTGCTGAAATGTATGTTGAGGTTCATAAAGATGATGTACAGTGGCTGACTATTAGGTGGTTAATAATTCAACCATACACAGTGATTTATGATCCAGGTCAGCCTGTTTATAGCTGGAACCAAACATTCTGATGCATGTATGGAATTTAAATAGATGACATGTGATGGATATGAAACCTCTAGCAAGGTCACGAGGCTAAAATGGACAACTAACTAGGCCTACGCTGTCGTCGCTGACTGCAAAGGTATTTCCCCCCCGCATATGTCTTACTGTATAAGACATATGGTTGGGAAGAAACACTAAAAAAAAGTGAGTGAAATATTAACTATCACAGTAAAATATGACAAAAACAAGTTTCATATGAGGTAAATTTGGACTAAATTGGACTAACAGTGTTTTTTTCGTGAAATAAAACTCCCCCTAGTCAGTGCAATGTGAACTATTAGACCTAAATGGTATACATACGAGATACATCCCCTTTTTTCGATTCATATGCACCAAATTTCGACCAAATCGGACCAGAGAGACAACTTTGGAGATAAAGCTCCCCCTAGTGGCTAATATATAGAACCTACCTTTCCCGAAATCCATCAAGTTCTTCCATACACTCAGGTCTATGTGGGTATACGATTAGAAAATGATCTTTGAAATAGTTTTTGAGTTATTACATTAACATGAAGGTTCTGCGGTGACATTTCAGGGATATAATTCAAGGAAACAATAAATGCAATCCCATAATACCACCTAGGCTACTTGCTCCCAAAGTATTTCTGCATTACAGAGAACCTTCCTGTCCTTATAAAATAATATTGAGAACTTATCCTATATGGAATGTATTAGTTAAGTCTTCTTGCCAAAACAAGAACCTTACATCAATGTTGCATATATGAATATATGAAGGAGGGTTGCCAAGGAAATGTAACATTTAATTTATGGAAAAGACACCTGTGGATGTAATTTATGTGTAATATTTCTGAACTGCAGGATGTCCAACATAATTTGGTACATTACATTTACTCAAAATACCTAAATAAAATCTATCTAAATAAATTAAAACAATAATTCTTCTGCCATAAAATCGCACTAAACGTTAGCGTTTTATTATTAGAAAAAAAAAAGATCATGACAATCCGTCCTTTTAATCTTTTTTTTCAAGACCAAATACTTCAGTTCATTCTTTTTTTTAATGCTAGAGTTGGTCACTGGGGTTTTTACGGTCCGCAACCTTGAGTCAGAAAAGAGTAAAATCTTCAAAAGGACCTTCGGCGGAACATCAGACGAAGGTTCCCCTCACCAAGACCGAGGGGAACGACAGCCAGATAAACTCGTCCTAATCCTTCTCCTGTTCAGCGTTTTGCAGAACGGGTCACTCTCTATCCTCACACAACCCTGAACAGGAACAAAAAAAAATCAATGACATTTTAAATGCATCATCTGTTCCATTTTATACAAAATCAAATTATTAGAAAATAACTGAAACAGCACTGTTTCCATGTAAAAGCTGGTCAATAGACACTTTTCTTTTCATTTATTAGAATAATAATACATGCATTATGATAAATAAAGTTATTCATAATCTTCATAGAGAAAAAGGTGAAGGATCAACAATTATTGCAGCTGTTTGTGCTGAGAGGGAAACATAATGTATTGATTTTTTCTCCTGAGGAGTTAGTCCACAGCATCCAAGCAAAGATTAAATAAATGTACTAAGAATAACATGTATAAAAGAAATATATATAAATATATATAGGCTTATATGTTTTTTTTTTACTTCTTATTTTATAACTATTTTGATGTTAGTAAAGGAACAATTATGGAGAGAAACATTTAAATATTCTAATAAATACACTAGCGGCTAGAAATAATTAAACGAGCCTGAGTGGAAGGAAGAGAATCGATGCTTAAAAATAAGAATATATTGGATAAGTGGAAGTCTCTTGTTGAAGAACTCGGTCACGCTGCATGAACGCTGTATTTATTTTTCAAAATAAAAAGCAGTTTAATGTACTGGTAGTTCTATCTGAGCTCACTTCAGTCTGAACTTTAGCAGAGAAGTTTGCTGCTTTTATTTTCTTGACATTTAAATCTATTCATGAAGAGGAAGAAGAATCAAATTGTCAATAAAGTATTCACTTACAGTTTGTATATCCTCCTGCAAAATTGAATCCATAAAAAAAAAGAAAAACCTAAAAAAAACGCGGAATTCCGGCCTCATATCATCTGAGCGAGAGTGGGCTAACAGAACATGTGTGTTCTGACCCTAAAGCGCCGTCTTTCCAGTCTGATTATGATAAACTGTCCAGCTGGACTTGGCAGGAAGCATCCAGTATTTGTAACACTTCCATAACGCATGCATAAACACACAAACAGACCAGTCTCCTCTCCTCCTCCTCCTCCTCCTCCTCCTCCTCCTCCTCCTCCTCCTCCTTCACCATCCTTCATCTCTCTCTCTCTCTTAATCTCTCATGTCAACTCAACGTATGTTCTGGAAGCTTATCTGTCATACCATCCTACCCGGTCCAATTGCTTTCACTGGGAGGTTTCAGTTCTGCTCTGCATGAATCTGCGATCAGTAGATGGCGCTAGAGAGCTGCTGCTGCCAGAGCATTCGCCACACACACACACACACACACACACACACACACACACAGACACACACGTAGTGTAATTATACACACTCGCGGATACGTTCAGAGAGCCTGAAGTTATGCTGATACATACTGTGTATTTATATTCCTCTGTGTGTGTGTGTGTGTGTGTGATGTATGCGTTTGTGTGTGTGTGTGTGTGTGAAAACACAGGCTCCCTCCACACAATGCTATGTTTGATTGCTTTTTTCAAAAGCTCTGCGTCTCTTCAGTAAACCTATCAATCGATGACTCATCTTTTCCAGACAAACGCAACTAAAGGCAGCTGTCGTCTTTGCGTCGCTTTATTTAATTTACCGTTACGCTGCAAATGATAAATTAAAATACCTATATTACCCAGTTTAGGAGCAGGCCCCTTTATTCCTACTTTTCCAAGATACTCCTTTATGTGAAGTGACCTTAACTAACTCCTTCTCTCTCTCTCTTATCTCCTTCCCTGAAGAGACCTTCATCTTCCAGTGAGCGGCCTCTGAGGTGACGGAGCAGAAGCCATCACATGTAAGTCAGGTTTATTCTTCCATCTTTTCTTCCTCATTCGTTCCCTCCTCTCCTTTTGTTCCTTCTGTGACTTTCTGTTTCTCGTTCTTCACTCCCTCTTCTCTTCCTCCATACTTCCTTCCATCCCCTCTCTGTCTAGCATACACTCCATTCTACTTTCTCTTTCCCTTCCTTCACTCATTCCTCTCCTCTCTCCCCTCCATCCCTCTAACGTCCCTCTCTCTCTTCCTCCGTGAATCATGCTGTTATTCCATAATACAAATCTGCGCGGGGCCCAGCTGCCCGGATATGCTCAGTGAAGGTATAAAGGAGCGTGTGTGTGCGTGTGTTTCTGAATGTGTACCTGTGTGTGTGTACGTGTATGTGTGCCTGTGTGTGTGTGTTTATCTGTATGTGCTTGGGTGTGTATGTGTGTATGGGTGTTTGTATACTTATGCGTGTGTTTGTATATTTGTGTTAGTGCTTGTGTGTGTGTGTGTGTGTACATGGGTATGTTGTATATTTGTGTATATATATGCCTGTGTGTGTGTGTATGTTTATGTTCGAGTATGTGTAGGAGTCTGTGTGCATGTGTGTATTTGTGTGTGTTTGTGTTTGAATGTGTAAATTTATGTGTATGTGTGAGTGTATGTGTCTGTGTTTATGTGTGTGTGCCTGTGTGTCTGAGTATGTTTGCGTGTCTGTGAGTGTGTGTGTGTGTGCATGGGTGTATTTCTATATTTGTTTATATGTATGTATGTATATGTGTGTGTATGTATGTGTGTATTGGTGTGTTTGTATATTTCTGTATGTGTGTGTGTGTGCCTGTGTGTCTGAGTATTTTTGCGTATCTGTGTATGTGTATGTGTGCATGGGTGTATTTCTATATTTATCTATATGTATGTATGTGTATGTGTATGTGTATGTGTGTGTATGTATGTGTGTATTGGTGTGTTTGTATATTTCTGTATGCGCGTGTGTGTGTGTGTGTGTATGGGTTTATGTCGCCGTGCTTATGTGTGTTTCCATGTTCAAGCTTCTAGCAGTGAGTAGTAATGTGGCTCCATAAGAAACATTGTCATGGTTACCACTCTCTTAGGTGTGTCATTTGTGTCTGAAGTAGTAATCAGATTACAGTTACAGTATGCCATGAATATTAACATGAACATAGAAACACAGTTGTGCATCCGCCTTCGCTAGACTTCCTCTTTCCAGTTTCACCCTGAACTTGACACAAACATGCATCATCATCATCATCACTCTACTCTCTACTTAACCTTTTTGTCAGAAGGAACCATTTACCCCTTTGTATATGTTGTGATGTCACTGTGTCTGAGATCATCCAGAGCTAGAATAAGCTCCTCCTCCACCACAATAAGACTTTAAATTAACAAACATAGTCCTGCGCTTTTCTTTATGGTTGTATCCATTTAACTTATCTTACATTATCATTTAATATATTACATTATCTATTAGCCTGTATGTTGCTTGTATGTGATTGTGATTTTGCTGACGATGAACCTCCTCTGGTGGCATAAATAAACTGACTTTAGTTTGAACATCCTGTACAGATGTGTGACAATCCCGAGAATGTCTCCGATGATCATTAGTTTGTGACGGCGGCCACAGAGACTTACGTATTTGTTGAGGCATTAGAGTTAGGGGTGTGATCTGGGTGAGGGCTAAGGTAAGTAACGAAGGGTCCTGGGCTTCAGCTATACCTTCCTCCTGATGATGGACAGTTTCATCACAGCGTCACATGCATTTCTCACCCAGGTTAAACATTTTTCATCTTACTTTCACTTTGTATCCTCACCAGCGGCTCAAAGAGGGGGAGCTGAGACCAGTTCGAGTGCCAATTTGAATTATTGTGTTATAATATTGAGGTTAAATAGAATAAAATAGCAGCAGGGGAGGCATCGCGTGAGAGGGATCAGCATATCAGTGGAGTCTGAGGTGTGTGGAGGAGGGGGACGTGTGAAAGTGCCGAGTCTGCAGAGAATGTTAAGACTTATATGATCTTTGTGGAAATCCACCCCCGATGTCTGCATTGGAGGCTTTACCCACATGTACATTGATACTTTTTAAAAATGTGCCTCTTTTTTCTGCAAATGGCCCTTTTGTCCACATGCAGACTCTATGAACAGTCAACATAGAGGGACACTTAGCAAAAGTCCTTCTAGGATGAAGACTTTTAGAGGCTCCACTCTTTGAGGGGGTGACGTGTGGAAAGGATAATGAGTACGAATGAGGTCGTCGGCATGAAACGTCAAAGTGTTTCTCGCTATCGCCATGGTGTGATGTCACTGAACGCACCAGGACTTTTGTCCTGTCCAAATGTGTCCGACTGAACATATTTTGTTGCGGTCTACGTCACTTCCACTAAATGGTCAAAGGGCATCGTCCATAGTAATCAGTCACGTAGGTCAAGCGCCAGATTTGTTTAGCTAGCTAACGCGGGCTATTTAAAAATTTGAAGATGTTTATATAGAAAGTATTCCAACAAAGTAATGAGAGCACAGGACAATGCAAAAATTTAAGATTTACTGATGTTAGAAAAGCAGAAGCTATCGCCGGTGCATTCCTAGCCACATAATGGTTGGGCACTTACGCCATAACAACATGGACGGGTGCTGGACGGGGTGCTGGACGGGGTGTCCAGCACCGATGACGTATCTTCCTGTCGTGTCCTTGTCGGAGATGCATGAGGAGACAGTAATGTTTACGCAACAAAATATATGTGGTCAAACGCGTTGTGGACCGCCTCAGCCTCTGGTTCGAGTGATCGACTGGCTGGCTATCCGATTGGTCAACATAGATTTATGGTTGTAAGTTTATGGCTTGGCATACTCTTGTGAGGGCTAGTCAGTGAGAGTGGGCGCTTTCTTGTGGGTGAACACAATTACTGTCTGTGAACCAGAGGAGACAAGCTTCTGCTTTTAAAATTCCCCTTTTACTTAGCGTCATGCTAACGACCCCCTCCGCTCGCAGCAGAGAACAGACAGTATGAGATTGTGTTGAATAGAAAAAAATCTGAAAATCTGCACAGCATGAGGGTAAACTTTACACACAACAAAGAAATGCCAGCGCTGAATGTGAAGCTGCACGGATTCAAGTGGCAGCTATACCAGAAAGATAAAAAAACATCTATTTTCTTTCCTCTCACATAAACTAAGGATCAGACTCTGTATAACTTATCTCATTTATCTAACACATTTCAGATGTGAATCACACATATGTTTGAATTTTCCCATCATAATTCCATTTGCCTGTTAGAGAAGGAGACTGTCGTCATCCTCATCCTTCGACCGGGCCCGGCTCTCAGATGGCACACATAGATCTTATCGTCTGTTGCTGCTCCCGGTTCTTGGAATGTGAGTCCTGTTTTCGTGGCGATAGTGTCAGGAGGTGCATGAAGCCTGTTTCCTCTGTTACACGGGGAAAACGCTGGAGCAGGACATCAGATATTGCTTAATCCTTAGAGGGAAAACAGTGAAGAGTGAAGATCGCGTTCAGACGTAGTTGATGCAGACAGGTGGCGTAGATCTGCTCTGCGGTTGGATGATTTTCTACACATAACTTGAATACGTTCGTGCAGATCCCTTCGTTCTTAATTATCAATGTTTAAGCACCAGATAACAGAATGTTTTAATTTCAGGTCTTAAAACCCTTTAATGTCCTCATTAGAAAAAATTTATGAATAAAAAAATATATATAAAAAATATTTTTTGCATATTTTATTTTGGGGGGGAGGGGGATTTATAAATTAATACTCATAATTAAGAATAAAATGACAAATTGTTTGGTATAAAAATCTTTTGAAAAAAAATTGAAAATCAACCTCCAACAGCTTTTTATTTCTTGAAAATAGAAGCGTGTTTTTAGAAAATCTATTTAACCATCATTTGATTATTTTTTGGTCGTATTACGTTACATAATTCTGTTTAATAAGGCCTCACAAAAACCTGTACTAATGAAATCTGACTTTCTCAATAGCCATGGTTAAGTCCTTGGGGTCCTCCAGGGCTTCATCCTTAGCCCCTTGTTCTTTAGCATATACTCGCTGCCACTGGGTCATATTATATAAACACATTTTTTTCAATGCAGATTTTGAGAGTTTTACAGGAGAAAGAAATGTCTTTCTCCTGCCCACAGCGTCCTTGATGTTTTGGTACCATTCATAGATTCAACCGTCATTTAGGAAGACTCCTCGTTGATTTTCACTCACCTATTGTAGCAGCCGTTTCTTCTAATGACACGGAGCTGCTGATGAGGTCCTACAGTGACTGTATTGAGTTAATATTTGAGTCTCAGTGTGAAACGTATTGAGCACATGTAGTGCCGTCTCAAATTATATTTACCTTCTTTTAAAAAGACGCATGTGGTCATTGTGGATGCTGTGCTTTTTCTATTAAGATATGGAGTAAATGTTGTTAAGTCGTTAAATACAGATTTATGTCAGACATTCTTGTCATTCACTCACAAGAATTACATTTTTTCTGTAACACGTACATAACTCTGAAATTCTTCAGCTGACCATGAACAAAGGTTCTGTTTCCTAAAATTTACCTTCTGGCGTTGGACTCCTACATTTGTTCATTTTGAGACTGCAACGAGGAACATGCATCAGTCAGTCAGCCATAACATTGTAACCACTGACAGTAGAGGTGAGTAACACTGGTTACCATGGAAACCGGCCAGTGGGTTGGATATACAGAATTAGACGGCAAAGGTATAATAAACCCAGAAGTTGACGTGTTGGAAGCTGAAAAGGATTAACAATTTATGTTATGTCTAGACGACTGAGTCCCAACATTTCCAAAACTGCAGGTCTCGTTGGGTGATACTGGTCTGTAGAGGTTAGAACTCAATAAAAAAAACGTGGTGTAAGAAAATGCAAATGGTGAAAAGGTTATGGACAAGCATGTCGGTGGAAAGAGTCCATGTTGTCTGATCCCACAGAGGAGCTACTGTAGGATGAATAGCAAAAAAAAGGACTTCATGCTGGTTCTGATAGCAAGGTGTAAGAACACACAGTGGCGTCACAGGGTTCATTGGCAGCATTAAAGACAATCTACTCCATTATTTAGCCTCTGATTTTTATGTAATGACTGATAAATGTTTTGTCTGAATATAATAATGGCAACATTTTGGTTAAAAAATGTATTTATTAACATATTTGCCAATTCATAAACACTGTTTCTAAGGGGTTGTTAGTGGTGAATCTGAACTTTCAGTAATAATAATTTACTGCTATCTACACTGAATAAACCAAAAAAAAGTACTTTTTTTTCTAATTTAGGGCCCGGTCCGCTTTGTTCAAATACATCTCAGAGTAGGACCTTCCCAAATAAATAAGAACACAACAAACAAACATCTGAGAAAGGATTTCAACACCTCCTCTGGATCATACCATATATTTAATGTATTTAGGGTCACCGCACTCTTTGGAGCCTTTCCTTTCACTTTAAGTTCTTCTGATGATTCGTGTTGCTCGGTGAGTTTAAAAAAAACAAACAGCTATTGCAAACATTGATTGAATATTATTTATGTAAGATATCACTTCAATGTTTATAGCTACTTAGTAGAACAACTCCAATGATTCTATGCAGATGCCATTGAGAGGTAGTTTGGAAGATGTTCTGGATTAAGAAGCCACCTCAGGAGGTTTTTCTTTTCTTTTCTCCTATTTAAGAAGAGCCCCTCCCAGATTTCTCACTAATCTCACTCCCTCAAAATATTTATATTCTTTTAAGATATCATCGTTTCATTTCAGGCTTATTTCACCAAAGATATGGCTGCACAGTTTGAGATTCTACCCGATTGTCAATTGCTTATATTCATTTAAAAATTAACATTAATGGAAACTCTGTGACTGCTTTGTGCAAAATAAAGAGTTTAAACTACATCAAACCTAGATATGAATCAGGTTTTTCCACTAGTGGCTACTGCTGGGAGACGTTATCCAGAATGTGTGATATATTTTGGCTGTGTTACTGTGTTTTGTTCAAATTAATGTGTGTGTGAGGAACAGTGGGAGACGCAATGGTTTTGTGTGTGCCAGTCACCCCAGGGTGAAGGGATTAAGTGTGAGCCAATGCAGTAAAGGTTAGCGCTTGGTCTCTCACTGAGGCCGGTATCAAACACACAAATCTCTGAAAAGCCGTGGAGGGAGCGGGAGAGGAGATGACATTATTACAGGCCCGAAGCCCGAGATTCTGGAGTCTTCATCAATTCGGCCGGGGAAAAAAACGATAAAATCACAGCGGAAATCCTCCAGACACAAAATCATTTAGCCAAAGCGTAGAGGAAAAATTATGGAAAATGTTTTGGGTTTTTTTATTACAAGGAATGCATTTTTTTTTTCTTCACACTTGCATGGATTATGTCTTGGCTTTTGTTTTGGTTGCGTAGCTGCCGGGTGGCAGACATTTTGGGATGTTTCTGCGCCCCGTCAGAGTTCTCACAAAATGGTGGACTGGAAGAGAGCAACGAGACGAGCCACCGAGGAGGTATGAGCGTGTCACTAACCCGTGTTTGTGTGCGTCAGATACAAACATGGCTGCAGAGTTATGGGCTTTCACTGGGTGTGGACGGAAAATTGGATTTTTTGGGGGGGACTGAATACATCTAATAATGAATAAATGTCGCATATCTAGAATTAAAAAAAGATTATTATCGTTATCATATTGTCAGTCTTACTCTCAGCAAAAGCCTAACCAGAGACAAGGACAGCAAAATGAGTCATAGCTAGATCTATAAACAGAACATCAGTTGTATTTTAATGAAATATGACAATGCCTACACGTATCATCCCTGACAGATACACTAAAGAAATAAAATAAAATACCAGTGTGACATAGATGTAAGAACTCTTTACCAGCGTTTAAGTGCGCTAACGGGCTAATACTTGCCTGAGCTGGGAGCTCTTTAGATATTTCTTATTCAATAAAACTTTCTCTAACTGCAAGATTTGGCTCTGTACAATTACTTATCCACTCAGCGGTCTCCCTCCAGAGTGTAGTATTATATATTTTTAGTGTCTTCGGAGAGTCATTTTAAACTTCCACTGTTTTATACCGCTGCAGATTACAGTGATATGCGTTGTTGTTGTCTTTAAGGTCGTGACCTGCTGCAATATGTTACACGGCAGTACAGTAAGGAGGTATAAAAGTAGAAAGTGACCGATATAAAAAGTATTTATTCCGTCAGGTGTGTATTTTTTCTCCACTGTGGAGTTGAATTTAGAATTATCATCATTCCTTCGGAACTATTGGAAGACTTTAGGATAACCCAGATACTCTGTCACCACACACAAACTGAAAGCAAAGCAGCTTGCAACTTTTTGTCTCCAACATGAGGAATTACAGCAGCCATTGTTTGGCCTCCGTCAAATTGGGCGCGTAGAGTAATCCATGTCTGTCTGTCTCTCTGTCTGTCTGTCTGTCTGTCTGTCTGTCTATCTTTACAGAGGAGGAAACAGGACATAATTCAATGGAATTCCACACACGTTTTGTAGATTCTTTGGAGTATTCATGGGAAACACTGATCAGTCGTAACATTAAAACTATTAAGCTGAAGTCAGAATAGCACTGATTAATCACGGAACCTGTCAGTTGGTGGGATATATTAGGCAGCAAATGGACCTTCTGTACAGAACATTATGTGTTGGAAGCAGGAAAGATTTATAATCAGGAGTATTTAACAAACTTATAATGATATCTTGGCAACTGGGTCAAAGCATCTCCAGAACCAGCGGCGGGTGGGATTTTCTTTCGCTAGTTCTATGAGGTTGCGCGAGGGCGCCCTAGAAATTAGGGTTTCCAATCAATACCCCTGCAGCCCTTTTTTTTCTCATGCGATACCTCTGCTTGTACATATGCAATTAATTGTTTTCAGTCAAACAATTTCTTTCTTTCTAATGCTTTTATTAATTTAATTAATTCATTAAAATATAAATTAGTAAATGAACAACAACATAAATTTTTTTTGGGGGGGGGTTACTGTGGGTAGGCCCAGGTCCCCCATAAAGCCCAGAAGTGCCGGTTTTGTTGATGGTTCGCGGTCTGCTGTGATTAATACCTACCAAAGAGGGGTGCCCAAGGCTCACTGATGAGTTTAGGGAGAGAGGGCTAGTCTGCGTTGTCTGATCCTCCAGAAGAGCTACTGTAGCAGAAAATGTTGTAAAGATCAATAGATAGAAAAGTGTCGAAACAACAGCGTGTCATTAAGCTTTAATCATGGCAAGATTTTTTAAATCAGGTCAATTTCAGGTTCTGCTGTGATAGAGGCACAATCCGAGCTTTTCTATCATTATGTCGTTTTCTAGATCCCATCCTGAGAAGTTGGGATATAATAGAATCGTCATCGCCGCCAGTGCCGCCGCCGCCGTCGTTGCCATCGTCGCGTGAAAGATTTAGTCTGCAAATTAAGGTGCATATTAATCATCTTCAGGAGATCATATTTTACTCTGGCAGTTCATATTTTCTTCCCCAGGACGAGATCTTTTTGGAAAATCAAAAAAACAATGAATATATAAAAAAACGTATTTAATTTAATGACTTTACTCAGGGGATTTCCGGGGGGATCCACCTTTGCTCCTCGAAATTACAGCGACGTAGGCCTAGTTCACTTTGCAATAAGGTGACCAGGTCAATCACAACACAATACACACAAAAGACCAAAAAAGGAGGTTCCAGTATTGAGATTCTAGTTAAGTTCAGCGATGATAGAAGGATGAATGGTCCTGTGGTTTGAAACGCTTGTCAGAATGTTACCAATATCGGCATGAGTCTAGCTACATTGCTACCATTCGTCGTTCCACTTCACCTTTTACTGCTGAGGTGCCTCCTGCTAACACCAACACCTGCAGCTTACATTACCCCGAGAACCAGACCCATGACTACATGAACCCTCTACTTTCCGGTTATTGACTCCGAGCATAACGGAACCACTAAGTAGTTTTTGGCTCAGGAGCAGGAGCATTAAAGTAGCTTCAGATGAAACATTTTATATAAAAACAAACGAGCAAACGTTGATTTCCACAAAAACAATACGTGTGATAATCAGTTGCTTAAAATAAGATCTAATTTCTAGTCATCAATTATTTTAGAGTGTGCCACTACCTTTTAGAAAGTAGCCTTTCAAAGTCACAAAACTTCAACATTCAACATACACTTTCAAGGGGTGGTCGGTCACGTCAGGGTGTGAATGCAACTGGAACCAGATTTGGCCTGTTGGTGGATACTTCCTCAAACTGCTGGTGAAATGGGTCAGCATCTTCAGAGGGCAGGCTGTGACGAGGCTCGGTCCAGACATTACACACACTTGACAGACATTTACCCTCGGCACACTGAAGGTGGGGCGAACTAAGAGGATCAGCCTAACCCAGATATCCATATTTAGTCTGACCGATATCGAAGGATCCACATCTCAGCAAATACAATCTAACTTCTCCGTCAAATTCTTCTAAAATATTCATTCTGAGTGATGCAGATTCAGCTGAGAGATTCTATAATTGACATAATCGTTCATGGATTTAGACGGTGGCTCGTCAGTTTTTTTCTAAATATAATTTCCTTCGGTATGAAATCCGATTTTTATTTCTCTTTTCTCAAAGAGTTTTGCAACAGGTCAATGACGCCTGCTCCCTAAATATATTTCTGAAGATGTTGCCAAAGTGAGAGTTTTACTTTGCACTGAGACTACAACAAAACAGAAGAAACGACTGTTGATGAGGAAATGGTTGTGAAGGCGGCGGTCAAAATTCAAGGCCTATCTTTCAATGAGGACTACAGGTGAGAATTTCAATAGCACAAGGCTAGCTAGCGTTAATCTGAAAGGCAACACATTAAGCCTCAGTTGGATGTCTCTCTCATGGCCTAACATGATCCTACTTAGAAAGTACTGAACTTTTGAGTATTTCCCAAAATCAATCCAAGTCTTCGTCAAAAAAAAAGGTGAAATAGTTTATGAGTTTTCAACATCAAGGATCTGCAGCGACGGATGCATACCCGGCAGACGTGGCGGCAGATGATGCGGCGGCGATGAGGATTCAATAATATCCCTGACTTTTGGGGGATATAATAATCAATCTTCACCATGATCTGAGTGGCCCTTATGAGGTAAAAATGGCACCAGTGCAACAGAACTGAGGTTTAGAATCCATACACAATGCTAAAAAGATAATTAGTGATAAGTGACTCAACGCTGGAATGGAAAGCAAACCCAAGCTTGAACGGTTTGATGCATTGTTGTGTTTTTTTGGGGTTGACCCTTGTTTCTTTGTCTGGAGGTTTGGGCGTATAAAGCCTCATAAAGTCGATAGGAAGGCCTGGAGGGCGTAGTTGTAGTAAATGTAGTAGTTGCTGTAAAATATATTAATGCCCATATTTGCTTTGTTTACGCAAGTAACCCAATAAGTCGTTGAATCTCTGTCAGCGAATCTGTCACATACTTCCATATGTAGGCTAAACTGATATCGATGTGTGGACGGAATTTATGGAGCACAGATTTTAGGTTGACTTTGGCTAGATAAGACTGTCCTCCAGTAAGAATAAAGCTGCTATTGGGCAAGAGTCTTTGTGCAAAATAAAGAGTTTAAACTACATCAAACCTAGATATGAATCTAGGTTTGATGTAGTTTGAATGACCTTCCTCATTCAGCATACAACCGGTTGTCACCGGTTGTATGCTGAATGAGGAAGGTCTAGCTGAGCTCCACACAGCCATATCAGAACAAAAGAAAAATACAGCAGCGGATAAAATGCCCTACATTTGAGAATATATGGAGAGCAAGCGCTTTGAAAAATTGACAGAAATTCTCATTATTTGAGTCTTTATTTGAACTTCTGATATCTGAAAAAAAAATCAAATAATATTTCATATCATATTTGATACGTCTGGTTTATTTGACATTATATTGGCCACACCATGCTTTTCTTAAACAATCACATGAAGAACACAACATTTTTGAGCCATTCAAATCAAAGACTCATTGCGTTTATAATATCTTATTTATAATAAATTGGAAAAGTAAATTGTTTCATTTGTGTGACTTCGACACCAAAAAGAACTAACAATAACAAAAGAGGCCGTTTTTTTCTATGAATATGGCCAGTTTAAGTGAAGGTCAGTGTAAAAAAGATAATTATTAGCAAGTAAATCTCCAAATACTCACAGGTTTGTATATAAAAATATACAATATTGGCTTTGACATTCAAACCTATAGTTTTCAAACAATCAATAGTGTACTTTGTTCTATGAATGCATAAAGCATCAAATGCAATAGCATGGCAATGGATTTACTTATAATTGTTCATTAATACCTGCTGGTGCATGATTTTACTCAGTTAGTTAATGATTGCACATGTCATTAATCCATCATATGTTTAAATTGCAGTATCAGGCCCAATTACACGTGTGGATATGAAAGTCTTCTCGTAGTTTCTGTCCCCTGGTGGATTGACTGTGCAACAAACACATCTGGATGTATACATCAGTGCTTTGAGGGGAAAAAAACAAACATTCTCTCCAATTAAAAAGAAGCTCAAAAAAAATCTTGTATGAAATATGATACATTTGGCGATTTGGGCGAGATACACAGCCTGCTAACTCTGCTCTGGTCTTTGGGATGTTTTGTCCGCTGAGTTAGCTCGACAATGCTGTCAGACTCCAGCGCACTAAGCCATGGCTCCATGGTAATAAACGCCCAGCAGCTCGTCAGAGATCTCTGAGTGTAGGGCTTTACTTCGTCCATCTTGTAAGAAAGAAACCAGGAAAACATGGCAGAGGAGTTTTAATCTGATCACCTCACCGGCTGGCTGCTATCACACTTTAGCTTTGTGTCCGCTCTCCCCCTCTTGATTCTGCCTTCATCACCTTGAGGCCGTTATGGTGATCCACAGGGGTCACCAGTATTCTTGCTAACTCTGCTGGGATGCAGCCCCGAGCCACTGAAGTTGTTGACGACTTTTTCCCATGTTTTGTTAAGTTGTAGCAATGATTTCAGGGGATTTCAATGTGATCCACTACGAACTTTAAGATATGATGTTAGATCATGTATAATTTTTTTTTTTCTGTGAGTAATATAGAACCAATTGTACCATGTGTGTGTATGTGTGTGGTTAATGTATTTTATTTAGAAAAATCACGTCCTTGAGTTCTATTCTATTTTAATTCAGAATCCAGATAATAACATCAGGGGTAAAGACATCATCATTTTGGTTGCAGAAAATACAATTTCTTGACCGTTGCTTCCAAAATATAAATCAGATAGTGGCTAAATTTCGTTACTGTGAATTGACACGAGAAAATCTGTCTTTAATGTATGAGCTCAGAAAAACAGTTAATTGTATTTATCTTCATTATTGAGTCACTATGGGATCTGATCTCAGAGCATAATGCTGTCTTTACAGAAATAAGTTAGGTTGAGACACTATGGACTGTTTGAGATTATTTATGAGTTTACATCAACACAGATGTTTTGGGGATTGTCTGAGATATACCCTTGCTGTCGGGAAGACAGTGTGGGCCTAGTTTCTTCCTGGAACCACAGGCGGATAGAAAGTTAAAATTTTTTATGTTGTCAAAAAGATGAGCATGCAGCGGAAGGAGGGAAGCTTGTGTGAGGTTGACGGGGTGAATGAAAGCGGCTGAGTCTGTCTGAGGAGGATGACAAAGTCGTGTGGCATTGTGTTTAAGGCGAGGAAGTGGCCACGGAGTTTCTCGGCACGAGGAAAAAATGGCAGCTAGTCAGTGGCTTATATTCTGCCACAGGCGAGAGAGGGCAGTTTTCTGTAAAAGCCATCCCAGAATATTTAGATAAAGTGGAACGGTGCAGCCATAGAGTCAAAATCATTCAGTGAAGAATTGGACCAAGTTGCAAAACACTGTCTAAGCCATTTTTACATCCCTGAAAAGTCGGGATACAATGGAATCATCATGGGAATGACCCGCATAGACTTTAGTGTGAGGATGAACTGGATTGACATTGGGAAAGTTTGCTTGAATGTTTCCCACAATAGGGGGAGCTTTATCTCTAAAGTTGTCAGGCCATAATTTCCACAAAGCGTTTGTCCGATTTAATGCAAGTTTTGAGTTTATGAAATTGAATCGAGTATTTTCTATATCGTATACATTTTGTTTTACTCTAATAGATCATATGTTCCTAACTATGGGGGACCTTTTAATGAAAAACACAGTTTTCCTGACATAATTTCCTATTCATTGGTCTGATTTAGTCCAAGCTACGTTCAAATGACCTAACTTTAAATCTCATACTTTAATCTAGCAGCATTATTGTACTCACTAGGGGGAGCTCTCTTTTTTACTGAAAAACGCAGTTTCCTAGACAGAGCCCAAAAACTTTTTCATGGATCTTTTGCCAATATTATACCCACTTAGACATCTGTGCAAATAAATAATATATTGAATTTAGGAAATGTTGGTTGTACATTTGTCACACTAGGGGGTGCTCTATCCTGAAAAAGTTTTAGGGCCATAATTTCTCAACCATTGACGACAGCGTAGCCCTATTCAAATCAGAATATGTTGACAACCTAAGAAATGGTACGGGTCGGTACACTCCACAGGAACATAGACTGAATGTTATGGGCCGCACTTAAATCATAGATTATGAAATTAGACCTTGTCCCACAAAATATTAGAAATTGTTGAGGCAATTTAAAAAAATCCATTCTAAGTATGTATAACATTAATGGATGACGTTATTTACCACAGATATTTACCACGTTTTTTAGACTTTTTTTTTATGACACAGGTGCTCAAAGATGGCTGCCGGAGCGGTTTCTCCTGGACCAATGTATTAGTGAGACAGCCGGGCGGGTCGAGGGTCAAAAGGCCACGCGGCTCCATACATTCAATTCCCTCTTCATTAGCAGTCACATTACCTTAGATTAGCAGAGAGGGGACATTTACAGGCAACACCTGAAGCCTCTAATTATAATTCATTTAAAAGAAAAGACACAGAGAGAAGTAATTACTCCAAGTGTTAAAGGTTTTCCACCCAGCAACTTCTCTTATCCTTTTATTGCCCCGTTCTTACTGAAGGAAATAAAAATGCACGATGGACTTAGTGGGGAGAGAAATTAAACGCTGGTGGTTGCTCATTAATGACTTCTACTGATTATTGGGAATGGGAAGTCGCCCGTAAAGGTTGAGTAGCTTACAATGAATTTTTTTTAATTAGAGTGGATTTGCTCTGATTGAAATTAAATATAAATGGCTTCTTAAATTGCTTATCACGACCTCTGTGACCTGCCAAGTTCCTTCCACTGGCGCATTTTTCTCGGTGTGTTAAACAAGGAGGTGGATAATCCAGTAAAATAAGGTTTTGAACTTTGACAAAAACTATTTTGGCAAACCCAGAACTTTCTGCTTTTGGTTCGATGTTCCGATGATGATGATTTTAGTCCATCCGTGTATGGCTACTGTAAAAAAACATAAATTTTTCTCTGAGTTTGACCATTTAGGCAGACGCCTAAATGAGTCCCAGTTTGAGGTGCTGATGTGTTGACTGCATAACCGGGCTTCCTCCATCCATCTACCTCACACTCACTGCACTTCCACCACAACTGGACAGGACTGTCTTAACGTATAACCTATATTTGAAATTTAGACTCTTTGCCCCATTTTTATATTTATTTATCCTTATTTAACTGTATATACATGTTCTTATATATGAATGTGTGATATACATGCATGTATATGTTTCTATCTCTTTAATAGTTCGTAAGCGTATATGTGCATTTTGTATATTTTCAGTTTCATTTTATTTTTGTATCTTCTGCTGTCACTTCTTAAATGTTAGCGCTGCTGTAACGCATGAATTTCCCCGTGGGGATTAATAAACTCTGTTCTATTCTATTCTATTCTATTCTATGTGTGCATTGCTATGGCTTTGGTTTGCGGTCACCGAATACTCCAGGACTTTGTGTTTTTATATTATGTGATTGAGAGCATCAGTGCGAGTGAGCCTTGTCTTGTTGATGGAGGTATATCTAAATCAGTGTGTGTGTGTGTGTGTGTGTGTGTGTGTGTGTGTGTGTGTGTGTGTATGTGTGGACACGATAACCTTCCTAAACATGTGAACTGAACTTTAGTCAGGATACAACATTTATACAAAGTTAATACATTTAGGTTGCATTACCTATGAAAGAAGTAACTTCAGGGATGTCATATGTGATCTTGTAAACATTGAAGGATTGAATATAACAAGTCGTCACCCCGTTATATTGTGTTATAATATGGGGGAATTGTAGAATAGTGTGACTATGCATTACATGACGAAAAAAATATTAAAGCGATTTAGGCCCATTAAATTCGTCCTTTATTTTCCCCTGACTTTATTTTTACTTTTTATTAGTTTTATTTTCTTTCTGAAATCTTTTCTATGCCCAAAGAATTCTGCATTAATCACGATGTACCCGGCTGCAAAAAATTATTCTAAAGAGGTAGTTGGTTTGAAAAGTACTGTTTTACTTTTAAAAGTAAAAAGTTGTTTTTTTCCAGAATTATTGCACCAAAGTTACTCATTATTTATTTTTTCATCGCATTCTGTATGCTTGGCAGAGAGAAGTAAACAAAATGGAACGTGACATGACGCAGAAAGCCAAAGAAGTCTACACGAAAGTTTGAGATATTCCGTCGACATGCATTTCTTTTCTCCGAACCAGAATTAGGATCGAGTTTCTGCAACCGTCACAGTTAAACCTAAAGGGCCAGAATTCCTTACTCTTTCTTGGCAGCACAATCTCATTGGCTATTACGATACCAGTCAGAGATCACATGGTAACCATCGTCTTAGAAAAACTATTTATACGTCTACAAATGAAGAACTAGACCTATTTTGTCGTCCCCGACAGCAAAAGTATATCCCCGAAAATGAATCGCCTTGATAAATTCCTTAAAATAAATGAGAAATTATGTCCAAAAAACTGTGTTATTCGTAAGAAATGTCCCCATAAATAGTAAAATAGGAACTTTTTGAGTAATATATTTTTTAAATATTATATATATATACAAGTCGCAACTGTGTTATTAATAATAAAGGTCCCCTTACTTAGTAAAATATGAACTAGTCGAGTGAAATATTTTATTCATATAAGACAAATATCATGTAGTAAATTCATATGAACCAAATTTGCACTAAATCTGACCAGCGGTTGATAAATTATGTCCCAAAAACTTTTGGACGTATCGCCGAGTGTCAGAAATATACCAGCGACCTTTCCCTGAGGTATATGTGGATATAAAATCTGAAAACCATCCTTGAATTACTTTTTGATTATGGCGTTAACACATGTAGCAGCGATAACGATTCCATAATATTTCGGGGATTTGAAATGCATAAATCAAAAAAAATATCTGTTGTTGTCAGAGATCAGAGATGATATTTCAACTCCTGTCTGGATCCGTTACTCGGGATTAAACTAACCCGCCACATCCTGCAGTCTGACCCGAGCTTTATATGAGATGGGAGAGGAATTGTTAGTCCAACCAGCGGATCAGGTGTGTGGATGTTTGTTGGAAGGCGGTGACCCGAGTGCATGAATGTCACGTCTACAAACACGCCTCACCAGGTTATGACCAGACAGATCATTAATAATACAGTGTGTTCACCCAGAGACACACAGGGAGGTCAGAGGTCATGCTTTCTGCTAGAACAGCCACAGCCTGCCGCTGGTGCTGGTGGGCTTCCTGAGGAGGATGTTCAAAGCCAGTTTGAAGAAACCGTAAGAGACTTTATAACCTATATCTCCAAAAGGAAGACAGAAAATTCACTAATGTGGATGGTGGTGGTGGCGCCTTTCCACGAATGGCCACAACATTACGAGCTTTTTACAGTTTTGAGCTCTAATCAAACAATTTTTGAAGACTTTAATAACTAATAATTGATGGTTTATTATTTTGGTTTCGAGTGAACACTCATAACCGGTGAGTTTTTGCGGTCTATGTTGCCGGCTCCATTATGTTGCTGCACCTTTTATAAATTTTTACTCGCCAAAAGAACCAATGAATGAAATGGAACACAACAAACAAACAGCAGATATAAACATGTCAGCAAAACATGAAGAAAGGTCAACCCCTTTTATATATTTCCAGTTTTATAACCAGGTCTTTATGGGTCTGAGCCATTCGGGAGAGTTTTTTCTAAATTCTCCCTGAATGAAAAAAGGACAGCTGTCAAAATAACACTTGAATTTCATTAAGTAATTATTACAAAAACATAATAAATGCAACAAAACCAAAAAAAAAAACACGCTGATTGATGGAGCTGTGTGTGCGCTCATTCGTCAGTGAAAATGTTCCATCCCCGGCAGCTTAAACAGGATGGATGCAGATGACAGAGTTAGGAAAGCAGCTCTTTTGTTCTCTTTTCTGTGTCTCTTCTCTTGTGTCCCGACGGCAGAGACATTAGCCGGCCTGTGTTTTGACAACATACATGCACAGTTTGTGGCTTTGATAATCTTGTAGGAAACGGTTATGATAGATTGTCAGAGCGTTAATGTCCCGTGTATCTCTAAAAAAAAAAAAAAATGTTTTCCTATAAGATCAGCCTTTTTTCTGCTATCGGACATTTTCCAGACAATCGAAGATGTTCTTTAAACAGATTATTAAATACCCCAAAAAGTCGGTTATATTAGAGAATCGTCATTGCGTACGGCAACGCCAGACATTTGTGTTAATAAAAATAAGAATAATCTGTCCTTCATTTATCACATCCATTCATAGAGCACAACTTCCTGAAATGTATCTCTCCTTTTAACCCATCCAACACTCAAGAACTATTTCATGGATCATTTTCAAATATTATCCCCACACAGACCTGAGTGTGGTGGGGAATTGGATTGATTTGGGGGCAAAGTTAGCTGTATTTTTTTGACACTAGTGGGAGCTTTATCTCCAAAAGTATTCGGCCATAGTCCATATTTTACTCAGAAGTTTGAATTGATTAATCAATTAATTAAAATCAGACATATATGTGTATAATATATATACTCACATATGTATCTGATTTTTAATCATAATCTGAAAATATGAAAAATTAATTAATGTAAAATATTGAATACATATATTCAATTATGAAAGAATAAAATAATATAACACATCATAATCATAATAATCGATTTAAGTCCGAATTTGGAGTATTCTAATCGACTCAAGGAGATTATGAATATCATATTTTACTATAAAAAGTCATATTTTACTCACTAGGGGATGCTTGTTTACCTTAAAAAAAATGTCCTTGAAAGTAACTTCACATTTAATTTGAGGAGTTCAAACAGGGGGATTGGGGGCTTTTTGGGGAGATAACATTGCTGTCAGGGACAATATGTTAATGTTGTGAAGGAGAATTTTCTCAACCCAACGAGAAAGACTTAATCTTTCAGTTTACGACTGACACTGGAAATTAACTGCTCTGCAACAACGTTGCCTCTTTATCAGTTTTGTGCTCTGTCCCTGCTAAATAAACAATGAAGGCAAGAAGGAATCGGTATGGTATCGCTCTACTTAAAATGAGAAAATCCGCCTCTCGCAGAATGTCAGCTGCGATTTGACCTTAAGGACAGAGTTATACATGTGTATGATGTGTGGCATCAGCTCCAAGGTTGAACTCCTATGTCTTTCTGTGCTTCAGTTGAAATACAGGTCATAGCTGCAAGACGTGTGGATACTTGTTTGTTCTTTGTTTTATCTAAGATCAATACAACGGGGAAAACAAGAGTCAGACACAACATGCAGACTTCTAAACCCACTTTCAAAAGCTTCCACACATTCACATTTGTTTTAAAGTACCTACATTCACAAGGGAATGCTCACTTGCATTGACAAACGGTGTAAAGATTCCACCAAACCAACAGGGGGTGATAGAGATACAACCGCAAACCTTTGTCGATAAATCAGAAGCCTGAAAAAGGCCTCCGTATCGCATTCTCTTAGACACCTCTGTTATTCGGTATAGTGGAAGTAAATTTATTTGAACATCTTTGGCTACGTCTGCCATAACGGGAAATGACAAGTGTGAACAAACAAAGTCCTTGTGCATTCAGTGACATCACAGCAAAGCAATAGTGCGGCACACTTTGACAATCCATGCCGACAGCTGCGTTTTTTCCCTCCCCACCTTCAACAGAGACTCTGAAGTCCCCACACTAGAAGGAGTTCATCAAAGTATCATTATGTTGTAGTTATGGTGACCATTTATTGTATTAGCATGTGGACGAAAGGGCCAGAAGCCGAGAAATGGGCACATTTTAAAGAGTACCCATGAACACGCGGACAAGGCCTCAATGACGTGATTAACTAGTGTTTTATAGACGATTAAAACGATTTCCACATTAATCACAGGCTCCACCATTCATTCATTTATTCATTCATTAGCTATAACCGCTTATCCTGTTCAGGGGTAGCTGGGGCTAGAGCCTAGTCCAGCTGACACTGGATGAGTGGGTGAGACACCCACTCATCCAGTGGATGAGTGGATGAGGCGCCACTTCTGAACAGGGCCGACACATAGAGACAGACAACCTTTCATGCTCATGCCTCTATGTCGGGTGTTTTTGGACTGTGGGAAGCTGGGAGAACCAAGGTCGAACCCACGGATGGGAAGAAATGGGGCCATGCAAATCCCCACAAAAATCTTATACACATAAATAACAATACAATGCTGCTTTTAGTGCATTCATTGGATACTTGCTGGGATACGTGCAGAAAGAGCCTCTGTTCTGTTCTGTGGGCCCACGCACTCCCTGTTTTTTTGTCGGCGTTTCATTCGGGGCGCCCCGGCGGGGAATTGTTGCGGATAAAAATCTGTTTAGAGCTGCTGCTTTTTAAGACAAGCCACTCAACTCTCACTGCGTGTCACACCTTCACCAATCCCCCTCCTGCTCCTCCTCCTCCAAAATGCTCCCCTCTGTGAGGCGTAAGCACCACAATGCACGCTATCAGTGTGTTTGTGTGTGTGTGTGTGAGTGAGTGTGTATTAGATGAATCCATCCTGTGCAAAAGAAAAGCCTGGTCCAAACCCTGCTGTCCACAATCCACCTCTCCAGCCGCTCTATCTGCAAAGACACACGCAGCCACTGACTGAGCGTCTGCTCTGTGGAGATAAGCACAGAGTAGTGTAGTCAGTGAAGGATACCTACCAGCAGAAAGAGAGAGAGACTGATATATACAAATATATTTACCTAGGGAGAAGAAAAGAGAGGGACGAGCGAGGGAGGAGGAAGCAAAAGGAGGAGGGAAAGGTGCCTCCGATGTTATCTCTAAGTGAATATTTACTTCTCAGTTTGAAATGCTCACCTGCTGCTTCGCGCACACACTCACACACTCACATACTCACACACACACACACACACACACACACACACACACACACACACACACTTCCTGGAGCCCCCTGCGTTTGTGTGTATTTGCAGTTCATTTCACAACCTTTTTTTATTTTTATCAAAGCATATTTGATCACGGTGGAAGTCCTAATCTAATGTACCGGCCCGGTGCGGTGTGAAAACATTAGTACAATATGTGTCTTTTCATCAGGAAGTGATCAAACACTGAGTGAGGGTCTTTGTAGATGAAGAAGGTGAACCTATTGGTAGAAAAAAAAATAAATGTAAAAAAAATAAATCTGCTTTTGGCAGAGAGGAAGGTTAAAGCTGATTATTACTTCACGTCATCTGAGCACTGATGGCTGCGGTCCACCTGACTCCCCCCTCAGCACCACAGACACTTGATTACAAATTAAGCCTTAGATTAAATATTTATCTGGTGTGATCCAAATGTTTTTAATTTTTTTCACTTTTTTTTCAACTTCAAGAACGGTGTTACACCAATAATAGGTCAATAAAATCCAAGAAATACGTTCAGAAAATACACTTGAATAAAGTCAGTGTATTAGTATTACATCCATGCACACTACTATTGATTCTTATTTATCTTTTTCTGTTTATCTGCACTCAAAAAATACTTACTTAATATTAGAAAAATTCAGATATGTCAACATTTTGCACCGATCTGAGTTGTTATTGATATCATTTTTAAACCCAGCCCATAGATGGAATCACGCTCCACTGTTCGACTCTTCTCCCAAGCCACGCCCTGAGGAACTCCCACTGTGGTTCAAAATCAGTCGGCGGTTTTCCTCTTTCTGTGATATTTTTGTGATATTTTACACATTCCCTTGCAAATAAAGGCATTTTGCTCCATCTGCTTGATTATTGCTGGTGTAAAACCAAGCAGTTTCTGTGTTAAAGTGCTTTGGCAATCAGTCAGACTCGATATGAGCAGTCAATTTACCGGTTTACTATAAAACACCCAGCTGGTGTCTCCACAAGAGGGTAGGACTGAAAGCTGTCTTAATAGAATTGATAGAAGTGACCTTGGGAGTAACCTAAAAACCACTGAGGCTTCCTGAATGCCACACAGCAAGGTTGTATCTGAAACTATAGTATTTATGTTATTCATTCAAAATTAATTCAGCACAGTTAAAAGGAATGTAGCCTCAGGAGAAACATCAATGAATGCAAATAATCTCTTGCACAATACATATAAAAATGTACGTAAAACCTGAAGTGTGTGTATTATTATAACCATATCCAAAGTTAAAACAATGATTATGTCATAAAACCAGGAAATTAATTCACTGTTGGGTGTTATTAATTTTGTCTGGACTGGTCTAATACCGTAGTTAGCACTGTTTGTCTTTCTTTGTTTCCATCGATTCAGTCTAAAACCGAAATTACTCATCTGCATTGTAACTTACACACACACACACACGCGCACACACACACACACACACACACACGCACACGCACACACACACACACACACACACACACACACACACACACACACACACACACATCCTACGCAGATGGATACTGAGTGAGTTTGGCGACTTTGTTATAATAATTTTATCAACTTCATAAAGTAATGCTTGTGTCACAAAAAAAATTCATTATTGGTCTCCAGACTCATTAGCTGGCAGACGTACCTACTCCATGATCCACGCTGGAACTGGTGAGACACCACTACTACTGGTTTAAGTATATTACATCATCTACTCTGGAACTGGTGAGGCACCACTACTACTGGTTTAAGTATATTACATTATCTACTCTGGAACTGGTGAGACACCACTACTACTGGTTTAAGTATATTACATTATCTACTCTGGAACTGGTGAGGCACCACTACTACTGGTTTCAGTATATTACATTATCTACTCTGGAACTGGTGAGACACCACTACTACTGGTTAAGGTTATTACATTATCTACTCTGGAACTGGTGAGACACCACTAGCCTACTACTGGTTTAAGGTTATTAAATGATTCACCCTTGAAGTGGTGAGACACCATTACTTCTAGTTTTGGGATGATGAAGGTCTTGGGGGAGGTGGTGCAGTCCTCTGTGAGATTGTGGATCTGTCTCCAGGTTCCTTCTGCTGCTAAATGACCCCGGTACCGTTACTTACAGATCCACCATAAAAACCGTTGCTTTTATGAAAATGTTAAGAAATTGTTTTCAAATCAATGTTGGCATGAATGGTAAAAATTTAAACTAAAAGTTAAAGTGCATCTTGTCACAGTAGTTCAGAATGACCCACTTACAGTCTAATGAGTGGGGCGAGTCCCATTCACAACACAACGTCTAAATGGAAATCTAAATTAGGTCAGTGGATCTATTAAATTTAAAGCAGTGATGTTTCTTAGTGGTGCCGGATAAATGAAGCCTGTTAACATTGTTGCATTAATGCTTATTTTACTAGGGGTTATTTAGCCTACAGTGCATCAAGGAGCACGTTTGCATTTCCTTTACATGAATTAATAAGAACGTGTTTAAATTAAGATGTTTAAGAGGATTATCAGTGTGTGTGTGTGTGTGTGTGTGTGTGTGTGTGTTGCCGGAGAAGGTCGGTTACAATAAAAAGCTTAATAAATGTCTCCTTTTTGTGATGCAATGATTACATAGTTGTATCAAATAAAAAACGGTGCTGCAGCAGCTCATCTTTACAACGAGACCTATTCTGTTTAGAAAGCAAGTGTATAACATCTCAAATGAAATTGTGTGTCCACAGTATTTTTTGTAAAAAAGATCTTCTCATGTTGATTCA
The DNA here is from genome assembly GCA_037951165.1 of Lophius americanus. NCBI lineage: Eukaryota > Metazoa > Chordata > Actinopteri > Lophiiformes > Lophiidae > Lophius > Lophius americanus. Next base: position 2,426,261 of record JBBDHG010000082.1, on the reverse strand, counting down.
TATGCACCTAATTTGGACTAAGTTGGACCAAGAGGTGATAAATTATGACCCAAAAGATTTTGGAGATGAAGCTCCCCCTAGTGTTGGAAATATGCAACCGACATTTCCCCAAAATCAATCCAATTCTTCCTCGTACTAAGGTCTATGTGCAGATAACATAACCGATAATAATGAAAAGTTTGTCAGATAAATAATATCTGTTGGCATCATGTCAGTGTGAAAATATAGACAAATAGTTGAAAAGTGATTGAATGGAAGTTGTTTTGGAACAGATGATGCTCATACATAATAATATATATTTTCCAAAAAAGTCAACTGCAGTTAAAGTCTATTTTTAGTATTTTATAATATGTTGTTTTAAGTTTATATCAGAAACAAAAATGTTTCTCATAGTTTTGATTGATATCAACATCAACTGGTACTTTGATTTTAACCAGCGTTCTAGATTCCTTCTCCTTCCAGAAGAACCAAGTCATCATCAATAAACTGGAATCAATTGGACTGATTGATTATGGAGCTGGTACCAGAGCCAACATGGCTCTTCATCACAATCCTCCACTGGAGGACATCTTCACTGAAGCAGGGCTCTGAGAGCATCTGAGAACATCTGAGAGATCTCAAGCATCTTCTTCCAGATGCTTTGGCAAAAAGCATCTTAATGAGGAACACATGAGGAAATGGTAATAAATGATGATGAGCCTCATCAGAATCTTTGGTAAAAGCAGGACAGAGTAGTGGACTCGTGGATCTACATCAGAAGTTCAGGACGCCTCCTACACTTTTTTTCTTTCTTCTTGCATTTAATTTTATTTATTCTTTTAAAGATAATCATATCTTGAAAACTTATTTTTATTCCAATTTTATAGAATCATAATTCTGTTTACTATGAAACAAGATCTAATCAGTTAAAAAATATGAATAAGGTTTCAAGATTCTCGCCGGAGAACAGATTGGTTTAAATTGACGAGATCAGTTTACGTTTAATTTTGACATCGTTTTGATTTGAAGTTGAACTGTGTTCAAACAGCTGAGAGTTCAAGAACTCTCAGCTGTTTGGTCCTGAATGGTGAACGCAGGAAGTCGGAATCTGAGCAGGGAAGTATGGAAGTGGAGAAGGTCAGAGGAGTGTTTGAGCTTGTGTGTCAGTATTAATTGTCTTTTTGATCTTCATCGGTGTATTCCATAGTAAACTAAGTACGTCACTTAATGTAGTGTTCAACACCTGCATCGATACGGAACAATCCGACACATTCAAATTGTTCTGGGTTTTATTCAGCATTGCTTAGGAAAGTTACAGGAATTTCCGTCCTGTAGTGGTTACATAAACCTGCGAACATAAAACTGTTTTTAGAACAAACATCCTCCTGCCTCTGTAGCTCCACTGCATTCTCCAGCTAGTGGCCAACATCGTGTGTGTTTGGTGCTGGATGGTAGCGTATAAGTCTCGGCTAAGTCAGTTTACTTGATATTGGTCCAGAAAATAAAAAACAATGAAGTTGAAATATATATTTAACATAAGGAAAGTCTATTATTCAAACTAATTACATAGAGTTTTATTGTTATAATATCCAGTTGTGCATTTGCAAATTTGACAGTCACCTGCAGTCTCCTCTGGCCCCTCTCTGGATTACTCAGATACCAGTAATGTGTGGAATAACCATCTCTCTGCTCTTGTTGAAAACATCATCCATCAGTTTGAATCACATTTTTCAGTTTACACTTGGTTCCAGTAAAAAAAAAAAATTTTTTTCCCTTAAATTCTTCCAAAGCCACATTTCGCTTATTTGGACCGCACTGATGGAATGGAGAGCCTGGTCTCCTTCCTTAAAGCGCTGTTACTTACTGATATTTCTCACAGCAACTTCTCCATGTAGGAGGGGAGTTCATTTCAGAGGGGTGTTTGTTTTTAAGTAAAGTTTTAACTGGGTGATTTAATATTTTGCGTATATTTAGGGTGCAGTGAGTAAATTAAGGATGACAAACATTTTTCTTAAGCACAAACTTAACTGAAACTGTCTTAAAGATGATAATCTAGGCTATTATTGTTTAAATATGCAGCAAGATCCTATAGGTTTTTCTCAGCTATAATATCCAATAGTCAAGAGTCTGGAACAGCAGGTTTTTGTTCAGAATCCATTGGTGGTGCTCTGATGCTGATGCTGGGGGTGCCAATCACTCCTGTCGGCAGAATGTGGAGATAAAGAGCAGGTGTTTTGAGAGAAACCTGACAGTTGGCTTAATGTTCCTGCACTGGCAGCATCTTCAAGATGTTGGAAAGATTGAAGTTAGGACATTTCTGCAGCTTCCCGGTGACAGCACACATTCTCGAGGTGGGACAGCTCATCGCTGCGGTATGATAAAGTGAGCACAACCACGTTGTCTACACTCAGCTTTGAGAGCCTCTTCTAAATCAGTTGGTTTCTGCTGATTGCACTGAAAAGTAAGAAGTTTGATTTTCAGCACAGTTCAGCAAAATCCTCCCGACATTTTGTCACTGAGCTTGGACGAGACCGATCCGACGTACCCCCCGGGGAGAATGTGTCACCAAAGCGGTTCGTTTAAATGTGATGAAGGTGGCACAGCATTTGCAGGTGTTGGACAGTGGATGTGCGACGCTGACGCTGGAACTCTCTTTCATGTTAAGGTTCTCCACTCAAGTGGTCGAATGCTCGGATTCTCCCTGACTGAAAAAGATTCGGTAGCAAGTTCCACCAATAATCTTAACAGAATTTTTTTGTTGTAGTCAAACTCTGACCGAAGAGTGCATCCAAAATAATAAATAAATACTATAAGCACTGGCAGTTGGGACCAGCTGGGGGGAATTGGATTTTATCGGATCATCGTATTGCAGATCATTAACTTACTGTTGCATAATATGGGCCCTGTGGGATCTTAAAGTACTCAGCCCTCCCCAATCATAATATCACCGTCTTGGTACCTTTAATTATGGAAAGTTGTTCACACTATGCACTGGACCCAAGAGCAACACTGGGACTCAGGAAACGTTTTAATGTGTTTTATTGAATGACTGCGGGCGGGCTAAACTTCTGGGACTGAGAGATCAGGGCGAGTGGTTGGACTTAACAGCGAGTCTCTGAGACACAAAAAGGAAGAAGGGTTATATCCTGAGTTAAGAAGAGGTCTACAACGAATGGTGACGGACGATCACAAGTGGAGGTACACTGTAAAAAAAATCATTTGTGTACGATGGGTCTAAAATTTAAGTTGGAATTACTTTTTTTAATCAAATTTGAAGAAAATACCGAGCTGGAAATTCACTTTTCAAGGCTTTTGAGGTTTAAAAAATAATTGTTGAACTTATTGAAATTCATGGAATTACATCAAGTAGCAACCTCAATTTAATAAATTATTTTTGAGTTTAACCTATAATCAGAATTATAGTTAAAAAAAACTATTTGTTGATCTGGTAACACATTAAAATGAAGTACTACAGAGTTAAAAATTGAAGTTGAAAATACTTCTTTTAATTGCTACCTCAGTGAAGGACATTTTTTAAAATTCTTTTAACAGTGCAAAAATGTTGTCTTTAAAATAAAATCACGAACTAATAATGAAGTGATTTATTCTAAATAATTAAATATTTAATTGCTCTTTTATACTTTAGGTTTTTCGAAGGTCAAACATTAGAAACGTTTTTTGAAAAATTTCCAAAAACTGAATTTACCTTTGTTTATGTTTTGGGGGTCTAATAAAAAATATTAAAGATGAACTTGGCTTGAAGGAATTGGCAAACTTAATTTAAATTAAGTACACTTAACTTAATTGAGTGTTATCAGTGGAAGTAAGTTTTTTGAGTTCCTCAAACATTTCTCTTTTTACAGAGTGAAATGATTAATTCACTTCGGTCAATAGAAAATCACCAACACTTTTTACATTTTATAATATTTTTCTTAAAAATGCTGCAGGAAGAAAATTATGTCAAATTTGTGCATTTACTGTTATATTTATTAGGTTTTGACGGTTTTCTTTTAAAAGAGTTTGAAGAATTTCCCGTGCGAAAATTTCACCTTTTCATGCTTTTAGGGTCTAAACATTCACTGTAAACAGAAAATTGTTGTTTGATCTAGTCACTATAATGAAATAAGATATTTTTGACTGTAACTTATAAATTTTTTAGTTTATAACACTCACAGCTAAAGTCACACAGATTAGAGGGGAAGCGATAGACAAAAGCAGTGAGGGAGAAAAAAAACCTCAAAACATTTATGTTATTTAAGTATGTCAAACGGTCCCAAAGTACTATAATTTAAATGAATGGGAAAAAAAAGAAAATTCTTTATTACTGAATGCTTTTAAGTAAATTTGCTTCAAAATGAAGTGCTAAACCATACAGTTATGTTTAATGTAATAAACAGAGTTTATAACTTTATTCATTTACTGAACACCATTATGTTGCATGCACTAAAAAGAACTGTTTAATCCTAAAAGCCTAAAAGCCATCACTATCACGTTAATGCGGTGAAAATCCCTCATGTTAATCATCAGCGATCCAAATATCTCGTAGTTTCAACATAAAAAGGAAGGTAGACAAACCGTGCATATTTCAGAGTGCATAGCTGTGCGGTTCTAGAAATTGGATAGATTGATGCAGTTCTAAAGGATTTTAATCACCACCATCATCATCATCATCACATTCATCATCTGAGTAATGACCCCACAAGGTGTCGGATTCCGATCCACCAGCAGCCAAACTGAGAGTCAAAGTTCGCTGTGAAGGTCGGCTGTGTTTAACAGCGAGAGGAGAAAAAAGTGCCGACGCATCAGAATGAAACGGCGGGAAATCTCATGCAGGCTGTCGTCTTCATGTTTGCAGATGTTTTGATTAAAATTCATGAATACAAACAAGAAATGAGGAACGGCTTTGAACAACGACTATTCTCTCGCAACGCCAATATCCCGAGCCCCGCCGAATATAATAGATCTAATTCTAGATGCATTTTATGATGTTACCTTTGTGTGCGTGTGGGTTTGAACCGACCGGCTCAAAGCATTGTTATTATTCATATCTGTGCGTGTGTGTGTGTGTGTGTGTTTGTGTGTGTGTCTGCGTGTCCTACGGCCACTCTTCCACATGTGAGAGCGGCGGTGTATATACAGTTCGTCTATATGACGGGGTGTATATGATCAGAGTGAATAATGCCTCCACTCCCCAGGCGGATGCTCCGGCAAAAGTTTTTACTTTTGATCTAATGACCTTGAATTACCAAAAAACATCTGGTCGTATTCAGGACAGATCATGTTCAGTATATTAAAGAGCTAATGAGCACATGTGCTGATGCAGAATATTTTCAATCAGGAGAAACTACAAAAGACTAATATATTATTTCCATCGGCATAATGAAGTTAAAAAAAGGTCTTTGGCAATCAGGCCGTGAAAGAAGGAGAGGCGTCTGTCCTAGATCGCTGTAGTACCAAATATCCCGACTGTTAAATGTGATAAACACACATTTAACCCATAAAACAAAGACCCATTAATCCTCACTAGAATATTATAGACATAAAATAGTCTAAATGGGCCACATGGAACACATTTCGGAGATTGTTTTTGAAATGCTGGCTGCTTGTCAGAGACGTGTCGTACTACGTATAACTGAAAATAAAACAGCTTGTCGGTTGGTTTCGCTTTTGACCACAGATCTTGTTTTTTTGTTTTGCCTCCTGTAAGGTTTTTGACCTATAAGACGAGACAAATGAGAGATTAAAGCTACAATTTAAATAAACTACAAAAGACAGACAAAAAGCTCCGTCATGTTTCACCTGGAAGTATGAAACTTGACACACCCGGAAGTCGGCAATTTGGAATTAATTTTTTGCAAATCATGGTCGTTGTACTTTAACAAACTAATCTTAGAAATGTGACTGCATCAACATAAAATTGTGTTAAATTAATCTCAAAACTGTAAAAATGTAAATTCTTGAAAGGTTTTGCCGTAACTTGAAAGTTGTGTGTACCTTACTTTCCATGGACTAATCCATCCCAAACTTCACCGGGTGGATAAATGTCCCGTCCTGAAGATGACTTGATGACAATATTCAGTTTCAGTCATAGCACCACCTGATGGCGACAGGAAGCGAGTCTCAAGTGACATGTATCATTTTAAAAATTGGATCTTTTACGTTGCGCTTTTTTTGTTGTGTGTGAGATCTGAAAGGTCAAACCCGTGTTTGGGAGCTGTCACAACGAGTGAGAGTTTACATTTTCCAGTTCAAGTTTTTTTTTTTTTTTATCTGTATATTATCTGTACAGGGATATTACGGAATCATCATAGCCGGCGCGTCCACCGCCGCATATCTTCCGTGTAAACGCCATAACTCAAAAACTACGGAATGGTTCATTTTAAAAATGTTTAAACACTTAGAACTGGGAAGAACTGGATTGATTATGGGAGACATCAGTTGTATATTTCCCACTCTGGGGGGAGCTTCATTGACAAAAGTTTTGGGGCCCTAAATTCTCAAGAATTGTCCGATTTTGTCCAAATTTGGTGCATATGATTTCACTTGAGGAGATCTATCTTGTTTATATCATAGTTCACCCATATTTAATCTAATAATGCACTCACTTTCTTTTAAACTAAAAATACAATGGAAATAACTTCAACTTCAATCAGAGAGATTATCTGCACAATGTTGGTGATTGGGGGCTTTTCGGGGATACAGTAAACCCCTTGCTGGGGAGGAGAGCACAGGTTTTGTTCATTTATGTAGACAATGAATTAGAGACATTCATGTGATTGCTTGTGGGTTAGAATCGAACATTGCAATCTGAGAAAGTAGTTATATTTTATACAAGATATACTGTGATGACCACTGTCCTCTATGGCCGTTTTTACCTAACCATTCCCTCGGCAGCCTATCCCACCTGATAGAAACCAACACCCTATAATAGTGTTATTTTGTGAATTTTTCATGTAAAACAGCATTTCTATTTAAGACATATTTACTTTTTTAGGTATGTAAAAAGTTTGTTTGATGTTGTCATTGCCACCAAACAAGTCTCTCACAATCCCAACATTGATACCAGTTACTGGTTCTAATATTGTGGCTGTTTGATATAAGTTTTACGTAGCCTTTAACTCACTTTTTCTCTCTCTACCTCCTGATGTTACAAGCTCAACCTGATGTTTTTATGCATTTTTTTATTCCACAGTAAAGTTGTTTAGAACCACAAAAGAAAAGTGAAGTTTGTGACCGGTCCCTCCATCATTGCTTGTCCTCCTCCTACCTCCAGCAGTCATCTGTGACCCCATCTCTCCTTTTATCCAGTCCCCTCAATCTCTATTTGCTCCTCTCTATCCTGTATTTGAAAGACCGATTCCAGTGTGTCAGGACTGAATGACTGATTACAGTAGAGTAGCTGTTCATCATATCAACATCACTTCATTCAGTCAACTCAGCAGTGTCTCACTCCCCTCCCCTCCTTCACTCTGCTCCTCTGTTTCTCCATTCTTGCACTTTTTTGACATTTTGTAACTCTGGCATCAGCCATCCTTTATATCCTGCGCTTACCTTTGGAGCACCTTTGGTACGATAACATTTACTGATAGATTCAATCAAACTCTTAACCCATAAGACAGCATGGTGACACATTTGTGACAAACTGATTCATGCTTTATCCTTGATGTTTTTTTCCCTCTTTATGTCCCTGAGAAAAGATTTTCATCATCCTTCTGTTTTTGCTAGAGGTTTAATTATATCCATGAAAAGTAGGAGATATTATCGAATAATCATCATTACGGCCAACCAAAGGACTTTCATCTCGTACACGTGGTGTTTTACTCTAATAGTTACTATTACTAATAACACTGTTTTCTGGACATAACTTCCTAATAGTTGCTGGATTTAGTCAAAATTTGGTACATATCATTCGCCTAAAGGTGATCTATCTTGTAGATTTCATATTCTAACCTAATAGTCCATATTTTACTCACTAGATGGATGTTATACGTTATACGATTACTGTTCATGTTTATATTCACATAGACCTCAGTGCGAAGAAGAACTGGATTGATGTTGGTAAAGGTCAGTTATATATTTCTGGCAGTAGGGGGAGCTTTGACTTTCCCTCACTTTTCAAACCATTAGTCCCACTTAGTCCAAATTTGGAACATATGAATGGACCAGACAAGATCTATTTTGTACATATATTATATTCACTCCAAAAGTTTATATTTCACTCACAAGGGGAGCTTTCTTTACGAGAAAACACTCTGATCCCGATATAGTTTCATATATCCTAGGGGGAGTTAAATCAGGGATGTTGCTTGTACATGCAGGGGATTGGGGTCTATTCGGTTAGATAGACTTGCTGTCGGAGACGACAGCATAGGTCTAGTTTTTAATAAAATTGACAATTCTATCGCTTTAGCAGCATATCCTGTATTATATTAAACCGGTCTTAATCAGTTAATCTTGGACGAATTGATTGACGGATTTCTGACTAGGAGCAGCATTTTCAAAATTATTTCTGAAATGTGGTTGATTTTGGTCGATTTAATACCCCCCATGAATTTCTGTTAATTAGAAACTTGTATGAGTTCTTACGAGGTAACTTCTATAAATATTTAAAAAATTGGTACTGATCAAACACGCTGAACTACAGACTGTGTTCCATGACAGAGTGCCTCGCTACTAGAATATTCTATTTGTGCCTTTAGAGTGAGGAAGAACTTTTTTGGGAATGACCGGTTCTATATTTCTGACTTAAGGGGAGCTTCAACTCCAAAGGTTTTTGGGCAATAATTTTTCAACCATCGATTTAGCCCAAATCCGGTGCTTTGGAATCGATTCTATCTTTCTTATTTATATACTTTTACCAATATTTCAATCTCATAAATCATATTTTACTGACTTTGGGGAGTTTTTCACTAAAAATGCTGTTGAAATAGCTTGACATTTAATTTGAGGTATTGAATCGGGCGTTTCTCCTACAATGAAGAGAGATCGGGGACTTTTCATGGATAAACCCCTGCTGTTAGGGATGATAGCATAGATCTAGTTATCCCACTGAAAGAGCTCACTGCCATTGGGGAATACTGTTCCCATGAAGGGGAGGTACTTGGTCTGCAGCAATGTTGGGGCGGTTTTAGCTCAGTGTGTAGAGCTGTCGTCCTTCAACCAATATGAGCCCAGCCCCTGACGCAACATGCCATGGAGCCAAACCCTGAAACCTCTGCTCCCCGGGTGCTTCACAGGGGCCGCCCACTGCTCCCTCAGGGTTGGGTCAAAGGCAGAGATAAATTTCACAACGTTATACTGTATGTTTGTACTGTGTAAAATGTGATCAACAAAGGAAAGTGATTATTTTTAATGTTTAGATCGGTGGTGCGTGTCAAAGTTACATCCATATGAATGAGAAGATCCGAGGATTCTCAGCAGATTCTTGCCAACACACTGCCTTCCCTAGTTTCTTTCCATAATGCATCTTTCTGTCATCTATTCTCTACATAATCAAGTCCACGTGATGTAAAAGAAAACTTTCATTCATCAGACCAGACCACCTTCATCCTTTAATTCTTGGTCCACTACCGAGTTTTCAGCAGTGAAGGCATCATCACGGTCGCTCTGACCGGTCTGTGTCTATGCAGCCCCATACGCAACACGCTGTGACATCTATATGTTCTGACGTCTTCCTATCAAAACTGACATTTTCTTTATCTGCAATTTGGCTTCTAGTGGATTTTCTAGGGGATCAGAAACATGGACTAGGCTTAATTCCACACACACATCCATGAAGGTGAATGTCAGCCTCCCAGTGAGCTTGATTTTTGATATATCATGTCTCGAGATCATCCACCCCAGCTACTTGAGATTTTGTGACAAAATTTGCGTTTTGTACGTTAAAGTAATGATGGAGTGAGGCTTACCCTGCTATGTAGATTATCTCTTCTCCATTAGTGATCGCTCCTCAGTTTTTTTGTCATAGATGAAACCTGTCAGGATGAATGGGGGGTACTGGGAAGATTCCCGAGACCCTCTTAATGCTCATTTTTAGGCCATGTGACTCTTTTTCGTCATTTCTATCTTGTCTCCCTTCTTTAGCAGTTTATTTACAAGTATGAGTCTGCTCAGAGTTACATTCTCTGTATTCAGCCTTGATGCTACAGCAACCCTAGCACACCTGTGTACAGGTGTCCCATTTGTCTGTGATTTTAACACAACTCTGTGAATGTTCTCTTCCATGTTTTCTAAAGCAGCAGTTTCGCAGTTATCACTCTTGGTCCTAGATGATGATGGGACAGATGTTGATTAAACTCGTCAGCACTTTTGCAACATTCATTTAATGCAAATGTTATTCTAATTCGGCAGCAGCAGTGAGCCGAAGGGGCGTTTGGAGATTTGATGCTGCAAAAAATAACCACTAAATTAATATTTCCAAAAAGCGATTCATGAGTTTGGGTTAATCCAGGATAGAAATGTATATTAAAAAAACTCGAGAAAAGCCTTCTTAACTTGATTGAAATTCTCAATATCTTCACCTCAACTGACTGTGTTCTCATTTATGAAGGAAAAGTGAAATCTAAACATTACACTATGCTACCCTTAAATCACTTAAGTGTTTTTGTTGACTTTCAGAACAGCAGCTGGTGCATCCAGTGATGAAGTGTAAATCGGATTTGGCATAAATAGTCACTAATTATTCAAAAACGGAAATTTGGCATACGCATGTCCTAATTATAAATGCTTTTAGCTATAGCACTATCAGAAGATTAGCATATGCTCTCCCTGGTGGCTGTGTTTAAAATGGCTGCCAAAACTATTGTAGGGTAAGACTAGTCGAGTTTATGAAAGATATAATTAAGCTTTGTAATCAAATATGTGGATTTGATGAGCTACGCGTAATTATAGATAAAGGCGAAAAACCCCTATAGTTCCGGATACTTTCTATGCTATCAATGCGAGTCAGGAAATACCCGCCATGGAGAAATATTCAGAGATGCAGGAATTACATCAAAATCCACGACAATCGAAGGTGAAAACTGGTCCAGAACTTTACCTCTATGGTCCCTCTGTCCCCAAAACTTCTTGTAGTGTGAAGCTTCACAGTGAACATCTCACACCTCCAGATCTGTCTGCTGACATCATTGCCAACCCAGTGAAAATTTGATTTGATTACTTAAATTAATAAATTTGATTACAGCAGTACCTTCTGAACTGGACCATATTAGCCAATAAGAGCTGAGGCCCTGTAAAAGTAAGCCTAACATTAGCTAGTTTGCCACCGTTGACACACATTAAACAAAGAAGTTACAAAGTCACCTCCAGGGGGATGTTTCAAGTAGCAGGATTAACATACTCCGAGTTAGTGACTGAGCTTGAGCCTGACCAGGCCCGAGATGAGAAAGTCGGGATAAGCGGTGTCAGAACAGTTGATATGAATTGGTTCAATAAACTTGTTGGTAGTAGTGTAGTTGGTTAACACCGAGTTGAACGCGTGCGCGTGGACTTTCAAAAACTATTGTCGATGGAGCTCAGATTCAACATGGCGACCAAAGAGATGCTGATGAAACACCCCCAGTCCTTGCTGAAGGATAGACAGCCCATGTTGACAGCATCTACACAATCATGTCCTCATCCACATTCATTTCTTCTATTTTCTTGACTTGATACTGTTAAACAGGCTGATTGCTAGAACAAACATAGAAATCAGAGGCAGCTGAAGTGACTGACTCTGAACGAAAACCACTTTTAGTGTGCAGTAGAACCTCCCGTGGTCATTAGATGCATAAAAAACTCATTGTGCTTTAATGAACACATGATGATTCTTATAGAGGCCACTGTTTGATTCTTGTGTGCTTCTACTGGAAGCTATATCAAAACCAATTTTGTTTTCATGTAGTTTGTTTTTTGTAGCTTCCTCCATTTCGCTCTCTTAACAATGAAGCCAGGTTTGAATTTCTCAAAGTAGTTTTATTTTGCCTTAAACATACCAAAAGTATGCTGGTGGGTTTTCATCCACCCATATAGGTGATGCCTATACTCATATATTTTTTGTATTGGAGACATTAAGTTGTCGGGAAGCGACTTTATTCTCACCAGTAAATAAAGTCGTCCACCAGGGCAACAGTGCCCTGACAAATTCCATCACCATTAAGAAGGCGAACAATTACGGCGCCGTCTGCAAACTTAATAAGATGTCTTCTGGCATAACTGCTCCCTAATCAATCAACAACAAGAATATCTCATTGATCCAATGAGAAGTTCCACAAATCCTCTTCCTTCTCTTCCACTGTTAGGTGCTTGAGTGTGACGGACTGGCAGTAACAGAGACACTGATTTCTATGCAAACTGCTTTTAAACATAAACTATAAAAAATGATTTTACAGGCCTTGTACAAATACATGTAATTTTTTTTCAGCTTTATAAGTTAGCTTGTTATCTTAGCAGTTAGCTAGAAGCCCTGAAAAGCACACGTGATGTTGAATTTGGAGTTTTATTTTAGTTTTTGGGCTACGGGGTTTGTCAGGTTACAAGTGGCAATAATGTATAACATATATTGTCAAACATGTATCCGATGGCAAGATGGGAACAGCTGATCTGCTGTGAGGAACCCCTGAAGGGAGCTGCTGTAAGTAGAAGAAGGAGATCAAGAATAGATGCCCCAAGTAATTAATGAAAGATTGAATTTTGGACTTACTAAAAAAAAAAAAAATTAGTCCTCCCCAAATATGCCAGTTTACAAAAGCGATATCTTCATTTATGCCTGGATACTCGAAATAATTGAATGTGATGCATTGAGTCTGTAGCAATTGATTTTTGCAGTATCTCCACTTTGTAAAGGCTGTGATTGCCGGTAAGCCAAAAATGGATGTTGCATCCATATTTAGACGTTCTTGGCTCGATGTTGGTGTACCAGTAGTAAACAAAGCAGTTTTCCTTAGTCTGCAGTTTCACTTCTGGAGCCCCTTTGTGAGTTGTTAAATTTAACTAGGACTACAGTGTATCTCTGAGCGCAAGGGTATCTCTCTGAAAAGTCTCCAGTCCCCTGCATTGTACAAGTAACCCCCCTATTGAACTCCTCAACTTAAATCAGACTCATTAATAATCTAAAACATTCCCAAACTGACTCAACGGTCAAGATTAATGCAGTTCATTATTATTTTCCTGAGCTCAGCTTTAAAACAAGAAATATTTATTTTTTTCCAATTCCTTAGTGGTAAAATTATACAGAGGATGAAATAGTAAAATATATAAAAATCAGAGTAAAATATGACGAATACAAGTTAGATGTCCTTGGGGCGGTTCATACGAGGTAAATTTGGATTAAATTGGACCAAACTTTTATGAACTGATGTCCCAAGCAATTTTGCATTTTTCTCAGGAAAATGTTCCCCCAAGTCAGAAAAATATTAACTATTAGGGAAAATAAAATATGATATATACAAGAATACTCTTCAAGTCGATTCAAATGCATCACATTTGGACTAAATCAGAAACAGTTGAGAAATTGTTGCCCGAAAACTTTTGGAGCGGTTAGAGATTTGAGTTTAAAGCATGTCACAGCTAATGAGCCTCCCAGCAAAACCCCAACTGGAAAACAGTATAAGCAGTAATTTCAAAAAACTGAACCAAAAATATGTGTATGTGTGTGTAAAAGTGTGAGCCAGAGAAGCAACACACCTTTGACATCGTCTGTCTTCCTAATCTTAATACTTAAGATGACTAAACGGAGAGAATGAGCGTATTAGCACAACATTAGCAGCAGATAACCATTGCGTGAAATCAAAGAGCGAGTTCATGGAATGAAAGGTGCAGGAGATGTACATCATCACAACCAGAAAAAAACATCTCCACTCAGCCAAGTATTCAGGGCCCAAATAATTACCCCTAAACACCAAAGTAGAAAGTTTAACTTCCTTCCTCCAGGAGTTGCTATAATGACTACATGATATGGTAATTAAAGATGATTAAAGATTGGCAATTTCTGCAATTACACCTTTGACTGAGCTTACCAAGCAATCAGGGAAAATTTGAGATTGAGACTCTTTTTCTTTCTTTCAGCACTTTTATTTCTCTCCCAGGCATTATATTCTGTATCAGTTTAGTGTCTTTTTTTTGTTTTTGATCACTTATTCTAAAGAAGAGCTTGGCGACTAGAAGAAGTCGGTGTAATTATAGTGAAATTCTGCACAACTTCATAGAATACATTATGTCATGGTACTTGGGAAATAATCGAGAGAAAATCTGGGCAATCTGCCAGCAAATGTTTTGTATTTCTTAAACTGTGAATTCTCCAGACAGTATGTTCTTAAGACTTGGTCTGGGGTTGGGGAGTATATATAGATAGATCCAGTGTACAGTCCAGGACAGAGATGGCCCCATCCTGTTGAGTCTTTTTCTGTCCCTGTGCTTCCTCCACTCCAGCTGACCTCAGCGTGGAAGATGGCATTGTCATAGAATGTTTTTATAAGAGTCCTGCTCATTCCACACGACATCAGTATCTTCAGAATGTGGTCAAACTTTGGCACATCCTGTACAGGACATCTTTGTTGTCCAACCAGAGTCCAAACCCTGGATAAAAAGCCCAAACGCTGGATATTACCATGTTGGTTATGAGGTTTTTTCAAGTGGAAGTCAATCACCAGCTCCTTCGTCTCACTGGCGTTATCAGCAGGTTATTGATACATCCATGATTCCATGATTGTTAACACTTGGTTTTAAAATGCTACACATGTATAAACGTTAATTTGTTCAAAATCCACCTGAGGAATTTTCAAGGATAAAATAAATATTTAGCCATAGATCGAATTCAGGCAGATTATTCTAATTTACAGAAAATGTTTGTATTTTAGTTTTTCGTATAGTTTAGTGTTTAGTATAGTTAAGTATAGTTCAGTGTTTAGTATAGTTGAGTATATTTTAGTGTTTAGTGTAGTTAAGTATAGTTTAGTATAGTTTAGTATAGTTTAGTATAGTTAAGTATAGTTTAGTATAGTTTAGTATAGTTTAGTGTTTAGTATAGTTAAGTATTGTTAAGTATAGTTTAGTATAGTTTAGTATAGTTTAGTATAGTTAAGTATTGTTAAGTATAGTTTAGTATAGTTTAGTATAGTTTAGTATTGTTAAGTATAGTTAAGTGTTTAGTATTGTTAAGTATAGTTTAGTATAGTTTAGTATAGTTTAGTGTTTAGTAAAGTTTAGTATTGTTAAGTATAGTTTAGTATAGTTTAGTATAGTTTAGTGTTTAGTAAAGTTTAGTATTGTTAAGTATAGTTTAGTATAGTTTAGTATAGTTTAGTATAGTTTAGTGTTTAGTATAGTTTAGTGTTTAGTGTTGTTAAGTATAGTTTAGTATAGTTAAGTATAGTTTACTGTTTAGTATGGTTATGTATAGTTTAGTGTTTAGTATTGTTAAGTATAGTTAAGTATAGTTAAGTATAGTTTAGTATAGTTTAGCATTGTTTAGTATAGTTAATTATAGTTTAGTGTAGTTAAATATAGTTGAGCATAGTTAAATATAGTTTAGTATGGTTAAATATAGTTTAGTATAGTTAAATATAGTTTAGTATAGTTAAATATAGTTTAGTATGGTTAAATATAGTTTGGTATAGTTAAATATAGTTTAGTATAGTTCAGGCAGACTTTCAGTCAAAACATTTTGGCATGATTTCCTGTTGTAAAAGAGGAGTTATTTATGTCCAGACATTCTGCTCCAAGATGGAGGACATTTCTTCCATAACTGAACAGACGTTCGGATAACACAGGATAGAGGTGTGTGGGGGAAATGCATCGATGCTCTTCACATTATCATTGAGGAACTGCTGAACCTCTTCTTCCACTGTGCTTTTCTTTACCAGCAGGCATTGTTTTTCCCAAACTCAAGCAAAAAAAAAAATCTACCCTCATGTGTACCATCACTCTCAGCGCTGATGTTCATTTCAGCAGCAGGAGGGGTTCTGGAATCCAAATGCGCATGACTACTGAACCACACATTCTTTTTGTTCTCCTGAGGGAGCAGCCACAGGTGAAAATTTGGCATTGTGGCGGTTGCCAATTTTGCATCATATCTGCTCAGCGTGGCACTGGAGCCGCTGTCAACTACATGGATGATGTTTAAGTCACATGTGGCAATTTGTTAAAACTTAGACTTGAGGCCTGAGGAACCCAAAATAGCACTTTTATTCTCCCCCTGTAGACGATCAATGCATTGATCAAGTGGCAGTAACACAGCAACACGTTCCCTCAAGGAAAGTTATTTCTTGAGGTTGTAGTCTCGTCACCTGAAGCTTTCCACAGACGTCACCCAGCTGTCACTTCTATCACTTTGGCAAAGACCATATATTTTGAGCTCTATCTTGTAACGAATGGAACAGAAATTCTCCTGCTGAAAATATCTTGCACTGCGTCTGCAGCTGACAATGATTGGTTTGACTTATTGCACATGGATGCACACTTTCCCTTTACACTGTCCTCAAAATGACCGTTTTTGACGCTGTTTCATCCACGTCATTGTGAGCAATCAGTTGAAGGATATGTGCTGTGCACCTTTGATGAGGGCTTAGTCCGCTCTTCTCTCGCCATCTCCAGAACTGCGTTCAAACCCGAGAATTTAATCAATATAATTTAATAAATATATGGAAAGCATAAACACTTACTTCCATTATCTTTAACTGTGGCCCTGATTTTGTGTTGTACTATATAGTTTGCTTGAAATAATATTTGCAGCAACAGCTTTGGCTTTATGGACACGTTTCTTCATTCTGAGTGGAGGTTTCTTGATGACTGTTTACACGAGTCCACACATCCCATCAACGAACGTATGCACCGACGCATTTGATCGGAACATCTGTGAGACGGATATATGACAAGTTTTATCAGATTATGCGATAGAGGTAGTCATTGCTTTTTATTGTGATGTCTTTAATGAAGATAATAACGAAGGTTTAACCCTACTGGAAGAAAGCCTCATTGGTTCCCTCAGAGTGGTTACTTTGACCAATGTTATTTTATAACCCTTTAATCCTTTAATTATCCAAAAATCATTTCCTTGCATATTTTATTTCTTAGGGTCATTTATTAGTTTAATATCTTGGACACTCTACCATAAAATCCCAACCGTTTGGAGAAGCCTGTTCAAAAACGGTAAAAATAAAAGAATCTGAATTATACGATTATTTTTATTATTGCATGATGATATTTTGTATTTCATGGAAAACAGTCAGTTCATATTAGCTCTACATTTTTGTAAATGGTGTTATTATAAAACTCTTATGGACCCTTATTAGACTCTATTTGCTTTATTAAACATAAATAAGTCTTCACATGCTTTGATAGGCCAAGAAAATCCTACTCATCAAATAGTGCTTTCTCAGCAGCCATGCTTATTGCCTCCCCCTTTGTGGCCCCTTTGACCTGTGGTGTCCACCAAGGCTCTCTCCATGGCTCCTGTTTCTTTAGCATATATGTGCTCTTTCATAATGAAATGAGTGCCACTTGTCTGCACCGGTTTATAATATGATCCAAAATGTAAATGCTAAAGATTAAATGTTCAAAGACGGAACTCTGGGGGACACCACACGTCAAAGGGAGCATAAAGGAGGAGGCAATAAGCATGGCTACAGAGAAAGTGAAACGTTAAGTAACTTCATAAAACCAAATAAAAGATGAGTCAATGCTTTACCAAAAGGTCTAAGAGCTAAATACCAGAAAAAAGCTGAATAAAATTTACTTTTTTCCATCAAATACTACATTTTAAAATTTAAAAAATGTCATTATTCAAATTCAAATTCAAACACATTTTTTTTACTTTTTCAAAACTTGCTTCAAACAATTTGTCATGTTGAGGTTAATATGATATTGAGTTAATAAATGTCCAAAATTCATAAAATTTGTAAATAAATACTTTTTCTTAGTGAAGACATTAGAGGGTTATATTAATACAACATTACCAAACACTTAGTAATTAGTAGACACGAGTAAATAAAACAAATTATTCTTTCTGAAATCCCTTCACCTCATCATACAGTACAGTCATACTGTCATACATAAAAACAGAAGTCGGTGTGATCCACTTTTGTAGTAGTGGGGTTTATTAAAGTTTGTTTACCTCTTCAGTGTAGAGTTCAATACTTTTCAATGTCCCAACACAATGTTGAATTCTTTGAAAGTTTGTTTGAATGCACAGAATGAAAAGCAGGATGTATTAACTCTGTTTACATGGTGCCGTTATTGCTCCGATGGGCTTATGAAAAGGTTTATATGTCAATCAGTTTGGGGATGTTTATCCAAATAAGGCGTTTATATTCATTTTGATTTAACTTTGAAATGTTTCTAATGGGAATACTGGGGTTCACCTAAACCCAGATAATGATATCGATAGTATGCAGTCTCTCCCTTGTTTCCTTGTCAGTCCAGTGGAAGGTCACTTCTGTGCCGCCCACAAATCTGCTGTCATGCACATATTTGTCACTTTCTGAAGTGGTCATAGCTCATTTCATTGAAAGAAATTGCCCCCCAATATGTTGGATATGTGTCTTTCTGTTTTACCACCACTGATTCCCACTATGAGCTGTCTGAGATAGTCGTTCAGCCAAGGACAAAGATTGAACGTCATCAATCACGTATAAAATATAATCTAGCAGTGGCAGACCTTCAGGGCTAGCAAGGCTTCCTCTGCTAGCCCAGATGCAATTCAATTATTGAGACTGCATGTATTTGAATAGTTGTTTCCCATCTGCTTCATTCATTTCAATGTTTCTTTCCGTCGCTGCTTCCAGTGAGCTCATATGAATGACCTTTTTTTTGTTATCGAATCATATTTCCCCACCGGGTTCACTGCGTGAAAAGGCTGCATGGGGCAAACAGCTGTCACAATGATGGTCTCTGCCAATTGAGTCACAATTTTTAGGATTCATTTTAAAAATTCATTTAGGATGTGTTCTTTGACAGGCCAGCGTATACTAGCAGGGCCCAACAGCAAACTGGGCGTGTTCATGCAATTAGACTTGTCCTGCCTTAGTATTACGTATCCGGAATCCCTCTTCATCTCTCACGCTCCTGCTGAGCGTTCATTTTCAACAAATTAAAACTTATTGGAGTTGAATTAAAAAACGGAACTGATATGCAACGGTGTTCTCTACAACCGTGTTATTTTTTAAAGAAAGAAAAGAGGACACACTCTATAGCTTTGGATAGGAGCAGCTTTGGAGATTCTAATTTTAGGTATCTTGAATACTGTTGATTATTGCTTGCTCGAGATGTTTCCCGATGTTGTGGTGGGATTGAGGTCCAGATTCAGTCTTCTCACGGTGCCAATACGCCTGATAGCATGTATTTTATGCCAAGCAGAAATTCTGCTGAATCCCACTTACATTTGAAGGACTTTTCCTTGCTGGTCAAATGATTATGTTGAACCTCGTCTTAAGCACTTTATTACACTAGATAAATGTGACTTTTTGAATTTGTGCTTGTAATGTAGAACTACAGCAACCTGTGTCTGCAGAGTCATTGTGAAGGTATTTGAGGGCAGGGTAATTACATGAATACAGCACTGGAGACTGTAATCTAGTGACGGTACTCTGGGACATGTTGCTGTATCCAAGTTTTGTCTGTTTGATGGGAGGATGACAGGACGCATGTCTGTCCTCTCCATGCTTGTTAGGCAGCTCGCTCATCTTGGCACTACGAGTGACTTCTTTGGTCGGAAGCAAGTTGACTTGAAGGAGTCCACTGGGAAAATAATGCTACAACCACTAGTGCACACCAAAGCTGTTGTTTAGTTTTGACTGAGGTGTCAATCTGAGTGCCTGCTTCAATGTAAGTTGTTTCCTTTTCAGCTGTTTTGGTTAATACAAGGTCTCATGTTTGTTTCTGAGTTTGGCTTACCTACTTCTTCATCTGCAATGTGTGAATATGTGTTTAAAAGAACAGCAGTGATGTTAAATATCCACATCCTGTCTCTTTTATACATACTACTGGTACGTGCTGAACACCCTAACGTCAATAAAACCCCCGTAAACGTATGATGGTTTGGGACTTGTGTTTTCATTCTCAAATCATCATAAAGTTCTATTATAGAAGCTTATCAAATATACCAGGTTTATAACTCTGACTTATTTTTATTAACTAACTCTATTAAAGTAAGTTCAATATAGTTTAAGTTCAGTTAAGATCAGCTCATGCTTGAAAAAGTTCCTTAAACAATAATATGATGGATAACAGAAAATTTTACCTGAATTATTTATACCTGCTTTCAGGAAAAAACTTAACTTAAATAGATACTTATATACAGTCACATGACTTATTGATAAGTCATGTGACTGAATGATTAATACATTCAATTATGCAATGATAAATAGAAACATTGATGCCTACATTATATGTTGTATTCAATTACACACGTCTTGACAGGTAAAGAACTTGCCTTTGTTTATCTTTATGTTGAATAGTGGATGTATTACCTTTGTAGGTCACATGTTTTAATTAGACATAGTTGTCATCCCCAAAAGCAAGGGTATATGCCCTAAAAGACCCCAATCCCCAGCATTGTACAAGCAATACCCTTGATTGAACTCTTCAAATTAAATATTAGGTTATGCCCACGGTAAAAAAAAAGAAAAGTTAAATAAGATACATACATTATAGATCTCCTTGAGTCGAATCACATTCAACAAATTTGGAATCAATCAGGCTGATGGTTGAGAAAATTTGGCAAAAATAAAAATGCTCCCGCTAGTGTCAGGAATATATAACCCACATTTCCCAAAATGAATCCAGTTCTACCTTGCACTAAGGTCTATGGGTATATCAAATTTGAAAAGGATCCATGAAATAGTTTTTGTTTTATGTCCGGACTTTTTAGTTAAAAAGAAAGCTCCCCCTAGTGAGTTAAATATGATACAAACAAGTTGGATCGGCTCGAGTTGATTCATATGCACCAAATTTGAGCTAAATCGGATTAGCCGTTATGAGTCATGTCCGGAAAGCTGTGAAAAAACTCGAAAAACATGATGTATACGAGATAGATTTGGAGACAACGCTCACCATAGTTCCAATTCAGTTCTTCCTCGCACTTAAGTCTATGTCGCTAATTTTATAAATGATCCATGAAATAGTTTTGAGTTATTGCGTTAACACAAAGGACTTGTGCCGGATGGGGCAGCGGCAATGATGATTACATAATATCTCGGACTTTTCAGGGATATTATTCTTCACGTGTTTTTGTCTGCTCTGCCCGGTAAATGTCACTGCCTTCTCTTTATCAATGCCATTTGAACTCCCATTGTTGTTTGTAAACCGGCCAAAGGCGCTGCAGTGAACTCCAATCGGAACTATCTGGGCTCTGCTGGTGAGGAAATCCAATATACAGTTACAGAGTGTGGTCCAGATTGCTAAGGTTGCTAATCAGCACCACTGGAGAGAGCTAACTGAATAGAGAACTGTAATGAATAACATACATTTGGATGGGTGTATTTTAAGAGTGTATGAAGACTGAGTGGAGAGCTTGTCTTCTCTGGACTTGCTTGGAATCTCAGAAGGATATAGTCTTTACTGGGATGTTTCAGTTATATTTGGGATGAGTGCCACAAGGCAGAGCTTGACTAGATGAGGCGCTTCAGATCTTGTAGGAATGATGGTGTTTGTCTGGAAGCGAGTGGGCGTAGCCTCATTTGACCATTTTTCAGTCATCACATCAACAAGCTCTTTGGCACGTCTTCAGATGGTAACAGTTCCTCCATCATTCCTTAGGTTCCCTCCCACATCCGCTGCCGATTATGACATCAGCCGTTCCTCTGGAGACACGGTAGCCTTTACAGATGGTTCTCTGTTGACGGGATCAAAGGAAGCCTACAATTTGTTCAGTTCATCCGACAAGGTGTTTTCACAAATTAGTGGGGAACTTGTAACTGATGTTCTGGATTGGTCGCCACATATTGTATATGAGATGTTTCTCTTCTTGAGGTCTCTCTGCAGTATCTCCTGATGTCTATGATTAAATTGCCTGATGCAAGTTCACAGTCTCACTCTGGGAATGCTGTGTTCTTGCTTGTGGCGTGACCAAGAGGCACCTTGTGTGGAAGAAACTTAATCTCCCATAGCCCCAAGGCTTCTCTTTGAGGAGTCAGTATAATCCAACATGTACACTTAACAGTCCTATGGTATTGCGTAAGCCCCATCTATTTAGAAGTTTGTTTGTGTAGACATGACTTGGACGGAGTCAACTTTCTGAAAAGCACTGAGACGTAAGCCTTTGGAAGGTTCCTTAAACCTCACCTCAACTGAATTTTGAGATCCTGCCCATTAAGATCACAAACAGGATCGGAGACCAGGGGTGTAATATACAAATCATCTTTCATAGATTAAGAATACACAGAACGCAGTTAGAGCAAACATTAAAACATACAACATGTTGTTCCCCTGCAAGTAAGGCGCTTAATTATCCACATTGAAAAACATAACTATGTGTGGTTGTGTGTGGGAAAGACGGCCAACTGACCCCTAAGCGCCTCAGGGGAAACCACGGAGACAGGGGAAACCACGGAGACAGGGGGGTTTTGTATTCTTGGGTGATTACATCTGGCTAATGTTTAGTTGAGATTTCATGCTCATCTGTCTTCAAAGTCAGAAGTCAGAAATCCATCCAAACAAGAATGTGATCACATTAAATGCCCATCTGTCCTGTCCAACATTACATCAAATCATTCATGTGAAGGCTATTCCTGTACTTTCTCTTAACGCATGGTTTGAATGCATTCATTTTCCCTACAGCGCTTTTGGGCAGGAGATCCAAGGCATAAATTATTTGATGTGGGTTATTCTAATAGTTCATATTTTATTTAAACATTTCTTTGGACTTAATTTCCTAAATCGTTACTTTGAATAAGTCCAAATATGGTGCATATAAATCATCTCAAGGAGATATACACTGACAATATTATCTAGTCTATATTTTACTCACTAGTGGGAGTTGTCTTATGAAAAACACTGTTTTCTGGATTTTCATGGATAGCTTTCAAATTTTATATGCACATAGATCTTAGTGAGAGTAAGTGGATTAGTGGATGAGAAATGTCAGTTTTATATTTCGGACATTAGGGGGAGTTTTAGCTTTGATATTGCTCGGCCCATTATATTGTCCACCGTTGATCCCATTTAGTGAAACTTTTGAACATATTATGTATATATATATTATATATGTATTATTTTCCTCTCATGGTTAAGATTTTATTCCCTAAGGCGATTTTTTTCTATACATAATACTGGTTTTCAGCCATAACCTCCTAATTGTTGGTCCAATTCTTTGCAACTTTGTTGCATATGCAACCAATTAGGGAGTTCTTTCTTGTATATTATATTTTACTCTAAAAGTTCATATTTTAGTCACACAGTGACCTTTTTTTTTTTTTACAAAGAACTCTGTTTGTGACATAACTTCACATTTTACCTGAGTGGTTCAATCAGGGAGGTTGCTTATACAACGCCGGGGATTGGGGACTTTTCAACGATATACTCTTGATGGCACAACCGCGTAAAAATGTTAAATTTATTGCATTACACTGTAAATAGACTGTCAACACTTTAGAAAACAACGGCTAACTTTCTCGGTTTTACACATAGTTAATCTTCCGTGGGTGAACGTCAAACTGTCTTCAAGCTTTCTCTCCTGAATTTTCTTCGTCTCTTCATACCAGATTACTTTACCGGCATGGAATGGGGCCCACATGATTGATGCTGGGGGGAGATCACATTTGATCGGCAGGCCTTTGTAGGCACTGGGCCCCCGGTGTGTACAGATACGTGTCATCTAACCTGAGCAGAGCCTCTCGGCTGGGAAATAAAAGAGCTCAACTCATTAAATCCACTTGATCAATTTGTGCAAAGTGGTAATACAAAGGGGTAATATAGAGTTAATATGCCTCACCAACAGGTTCCAATTGCAATCTGCAAACACACCCTCAGTGAATCTAAATGGAATTCAATCGTGTCTATTTTACATTCAGACTTTATTCTAACCTGCCAGAGCCGACTGGATGCACCCTCCCCTCCCTTACTAGACTCAGATGTACGCAGTGGAGCGAGGAAACAACTGCAACTATTATACAAGATTGAATTTCATGTTTTGGCATGCTGTAGCAGATGCTGCGTGTATAGCCTACAGGTAGAGGTACAAATGAAGGCTCAATGTCAGCAATTTCCCTCTGTTCACTTTCCCGAAGGAAAAAAAAGAAAAAGAAAAGATGACCGAACATGAACAACAATTTGGAATGAATTTGGTCTATGATTGCAACTCCGTGAGATGCCATATTTCCTCTCTGGTCACAGCTGGCAAACAGATGTGCATGGAGACGTAATCGTCAGGGTCAGCTCTTTCTCTTGATCAATTTGTGTGTTTGTATGTTTGTGTGTGTGTGCATGTGTGTGCATGTGTGTGATCTCTGAGAGGCATTTTTTAATTTTTTCACTCCCCATCACCTCTCCTAGGTGTGTGTGTTGTCTGTATGTGTTTGTGTGTGCCTGTTTTGCTCTGACCACCAGGGAAATGTTCGTTAACAGGCTCTAAAGAGCAGCGATCCCCGGCTAAAGCTTTAATGTGAGAACTTAATTAAGGCGACAGTAAGGAAAGCTATTATAGGTAAGCTGTTAGAAATTAACCAGTCAATCTTAGGGCATCTAAATTGAATTTTTGCTGAAGCGTCCGGCATTCAACTCATCAAATCTCATCTCGTCTTACTGCCCTTGACCCCCTGGGTTCAATTAAGGTGTGAGTGTGCGCTCGTTCCGGTCTGTACTAGCAAAACAGCAGCCTTTTTTCTATGAGCGAGAATACAGAAGTCAATTATGAAACCGCTTTAGCAATCCAATTAAAAGTCTTTGGACGATTCCTGCTTTTCACTACGCCTCCCTCCTCCTCTACTAATAATGAAATAACACATATATTCTCTCTCGCTCTCTCCACCTTGTCTTAATAATGAAGCAACTTAAAAACACACTAGGGCTTTAAATGTAGCCTCTCTCTGCTTATTGCACTCTGCTATTACTCTAGTCGTTCTCTTCTATCCTGAAAGGTCAAACAGTTGATGGCTGTGTTGACTCGTGGAGCCAAATGAAGTGGCTGATGTTTAAGAGACAGATCAGACCTAGTTCATTGGAAATCTGGTGATTTGATTAAAAACAAATTTAGCTAAACAGTCATTTTAATAGGCTATTTGTGTGCAGCGCTCGCTTTGAGTGTCCGTGGCCTTGCACAGTAAAGACACTTGACAATGGTCGTCCTTCTCCCATGGTAACCTCAAGACAAGATTAGATCAATTCTGTATCCCATAATAACATGTGCATGCAGCCCAGGTCGTGGGTGTAATTACCTGGTGTGTCTCTGTGGTAACGTAGAAAAGGCTTTTATTAAATTAGCCCA
The DNA here is from genome assembly GCA_037951165.1 of Lophius americanus. Lineage (NCBI taxonomy): Eukaryota > Metazoa > Chordata > Actinopteri > Lophiiformes > Lophiidae > Lophius > Lophius americanus. The sequence continues at coordinate 2,400,889 of JBBDHG010000082.1, read as the reverse complement.
GTGGGTCGGCATTTATGAAGAAGTGTCTGGAGAGGCTGAGAGGCTGAGAGGCTGGTTATACTGTAGAGTACAGGGGATGCTCAGCAAATGTTCATCCTGGAACATGGATGAATGTTCCATGAACATGCTCTCAGCTGAACTAGCTGAGAGCATGTACTTGTGGATAAAAAGTACATAAAGTTGGTCAAACTTTTGCAAATAGAGCTCCATGAACTCTCAGCCTCACATGTCGTGAAAACGAGTAGGCGTCTGTAGGATTACATTCTTTTAATATGAAGGGGAAACCAATAAGCAACTTAGACAGATAGATAGATAGATAGATAGATAGATAGATAGATAGATAGATAGATAGATAGATAGATAGATAGATAGATAGATAGATAGATAGATAGATAGATAGATAGATAGATAGATAGATAGATAGATAGATAGATAGATAGATAGATAGAACCTTTATCAATCCCCAAAGGGAAAATTTAGGAGTCACAGCGGTCCCAACAATGTAATACGACATATTATAGACATGTATATATAGATAAATATATGTATGTATATATGTATATAGATAGATAAACATAGTATGTTGAAAAACAACATTGTTCTGGCTTCTTAAAAAAAATATGTTATTCACATCATCGTCAAGAATTACAGTAGAAAAGATTAACAACATTCTAATTTATGGTCAATAAATGAATGCATTCATTTATTCAGTAATTATATCCCCGATAAGTCTTGGATATAATGGATGGTCATCGCAGTGGCGTCCACCTACCATCTCAGAAACTATTTCATGGATCATTTTCAAATTTCACAATCCCGTGCGAGGAAGAACAGAAGTCAGTAGGTCAGTAGTATAATTCCAAAATATGGGGAGCTATAACTCTAGAAGTTTTCAGTCCATAAGCTCCGAATCATTGGACCAATTTAGTCAAAATTTCACAGGGGGAGCTTTTAATGAAAAACATAATTTTTCTGGCAAGTTTTTCCCTCCAATAGACCTCAGTATGAGGAAGCACCGGGCCATAATTTCTCAATGGTTTGTGTAATCTAATTTTGTAGCAGATGGATCGATATTTGAAGACATCTATCTTGTGTATGCTCTATTTTACTCTGATGGTTAATATTTTCTCTCTAAGGAGGACTTTTTTTACAGAAAATCGTTGTTTTTGCGGACTTAATTTCCTAACCGTTGATCCGATTGTGTCCAAAGTTGGTTAATATAAATCAACTAAAGGAGATCTATCATATATATGTATATATATATACATATATATGTATATATATATATATATATATGTAAGTTTAGTCCCATAATTCATATTGTATTATTATTAATTTTTTTAAATTAATATACTCGGGACAGAACTTCACAATTAATGTGAGGAGTTCAATCCCTGGGTTTACTTGTACAATGCAGGGGATTGGGGACTATACCCTTGCTGTTTGGGATGACAGCATATCCTGGTCACTGCGGGGGCTTGAGCCTATCTTAGCTGACATTGGGCGAAAGGAGGGGTTCACTCTAGACATGCCGTCATTTCACCAACAGTCCAACACAGAGACAGACGATGATTCATGCTCTCCTTCTCACATACAAGCAATTTTAGAGACACTTATAACGTGTGTTTTTGGATTGTTATACTATCTATTGATTTATGGACATCGCTCAGGTTCTTTACTCTAGCAAGGGTCCAGTAGAATAGGTGTACACAGTCGAGTGTTTTACACTGACATACTGAGGCTGTGCATCGCTGCAGCATCAGTCTTCGCCATCTATTTACTCCCCCTAGAGCCAATTCTGCTGGGTCAGCTCTCAGGGGGGTTCATTCCCCACTCTTTGATGACTTCCGTCAGTGTTTTTGCAGTCGTAAAGAAACAGACCTTCATGTATGTCTATCGAGTTAATATACAAAACGGCAGCAATACCAGTTTACAGAAATCGCTTCAGTAAGCCTCAAACGTTTTTTTTTTTTTTTTTTTTAAACCAGTTTGAGAAATCGTTCAATATTTATGAAAAGGGGAGGGCTGTGGTAATAGGAGGGAGATAATGTTTTTTTTTTCTTACTCCTCTGGGACAGGAGTAAGCGTTTTTTATTTATTTCACTACACTTGAATATAAACAATAAATACATCAAAACATGCGTTCTTTTCTATTCCCCACCTTTCAGCATAATCCCTTGTCATACCAATTGTTCATACAGTGAAATTCAGACCTTTATTGTGCCTCAATGTTCTGCAAAAATGCTGCAAAGACGTGATGCAGTGAAGGTGGTGACAGTGCTGAATGTGGGTGAGCTGGTTGGAAAAGACGGTATGCAAAGTTTTGATATAAATCATTATGTTTGTGATCCAAACGTGGACAATTTAAAGCTTGTAGCAGTTAGCAGCTAACTCAAAGAAGAAAAATACATCTTCATTAGGGGGAGGGAGCAGGGGATGGCATGGAACAGGGAAGGTAAATACTTATTGTTGCCATGACATTGTTAAAAAAGTGCTAATTGATGCTAACACTAGAAGAATGTTTATAAAATCATGTGTCTTCATTCTGGAAGAGCAGTATGTGATGTAAAATCCTACAACAGTCAAGATAACTCATTCACAATGATGTGATCAAACTTCCAATCACCGGATTTCACACAAACATCAACGCTGATGATGTGGTTTTTTTTGTGGCAGGTCCTTTCTTCAGGTGTTTTCATATGAGCCTCGCTTGATCTGAATTTTCGGTCAGATCCTGACAAAAGATGCTGGTTTTAATACAAGATCTGGTTCAAACGGCATTGTTTTATTTAGGGCAAACAAAAGAGAAACATGTCAAAGAATCTCTTTTTGTATTTAGAAAAAAAAGTTTTTAATAAAAATAACCAAAAGTAATGTATGAAAGCTGAGGAGTCATCATTTAGCCATATTGATTTCATTTAAGGTTCTGTAAGATTCTCTGTTCATTAACCTCCATTACTTGATAATATACGGCGCAAATATTGTTATTATTTCAGCTGATAAGTCGGACACTACTACTAATTCTACAATAATTCAGAACATATTTTATCACCATTATCAAGTGCAATATTACTTATATTACAATATTATATTCACCATATTATGATCATGCGCAACATTAAGCTTATTATCATACTGTTATTTGTGGTTACATATACTTTGTTCATTAGTTTATTACCTAGTGCAAAATTATATTACTTGAAAGTATTATTGTAATGTGTAATAGTACGCTAACTATCATGCTGTTATTTGTAGGCTGTGGTTTGCATTAACCTCAGATACACTTTGTTTTTACATTTCCAATTATGTTTGTATTTTATTTTTATTTTACTCACTGTATTTTGGCACAAGAATTTCCTTCGGGATCCATAAAGTTCTATCTTATCCATCTATCATAGTTTGGCCACCCTAGATTAGACAGCATTAGAAAAAACAAGACAGTAGGAAGTTGAATACAGCAGAAGAGGAGGACATGATGAACCAGACATTGATCTATGAGGACTAAAAACATTGTGAATGTAATTTGTTGCGTTTGACTTGAATTATGGATGTACTGCCCCCAGGGGTTTCTGTTAGTACTGCTATTTTACATCCAAAACCATTGGTTTTTGAGCACAGAAGACATGAATACTGAGTATACACTTTCTACAGCTTATTGTTGAGCATAAATGAACCTTAAGGCCATTTTAGGTTCTCCTACATACTTAGAAAGGAATATGTGCAGTGGGGAGATGAATTTAGTCGGCTGCATCTGCAAACACCACCTCGGGTGCCTCTAAATCCTACAGCCACAGAGACACGTTTGCCTTCAATTTGTATGTTTAGAAGTTCATAGTTTTATTATCTTGTATATTTCGTGTAAGCGCAAAAACTCAAAAACTAGTTCATGGGACATCTTCTAATTTTGGACCCACATAGACCTCATTGTGAGGGAAAACTTGAAATTTTTTGGTAGAGTAAAAATTGTCAGGCCTAATTTCTCAACCCCTGGTCCAATTTAGTCGTATATTGGTGCATAGGAATCGACTCAAGGAAATAAATCTAAACAACGTCATATTTTGTTGTAGTACTTCATAATTTGCTATCTTGGGGGAGCTTTTACCGAAATATGCTGTGGACATGGCTGGACATTTAATCTGAGGAGTTTCCTGTACATAACTCAAAACCTATGTCATGGATGAAACTCTATCACCCATGGATCTTAGTGTGATGAAGAACTGGATTGATTTAAGGAAAGGCAGGAGGTAATATTTCACTTGGAGGTAATTTATCTCTAAACGTTTTTCTCAACAATTGATCCCATTTCGTCCAAATCTGGTGCCTGTTAATCGCCTCGTGGAGATCGGTCATGTGTCAATTGTATACTCTTAATAATTAATAATAATAATATTCTCTTGTAATACTCTTTTGGGGTATCTTTTTTCAATGATAAATACTGGGGATTTAACCTCACATTTAATTTGAGGAGTTCAATCAGCTTGTACATTGCAGCAGATTGGGGACATTTTCGGGAATTTGCCCTTGGTATGACAACCTAGGCCTATTTTTTTTATAGTCCTACATCAGAAGTTTAGCATTCTCTGTCTCTAGTCTGCTGTTTCGTGTTGTGCAGCCTGCAAAGTTAAAGCTCAGTTGCCTAAAACAGTTGGAAACTGAACCGACGAGGTAAATGAGACAAAAATGGGACAATGTTAATATTACGAGTAAAAAAGAATTAGCTGAAAGAGTTTAATGTAAAGTGAAGTTAACAACCAGCGGACTTGAAAGCAGCTAAAAGAAGAAGAAAATCAATCTAAAATGTTTTCAAATTTGGGAAAGGGCTCGGCGCCACAGCGGTCCGTAACATATGATGTAGTAGCAGTACCATGTAGCTAGTAGTTACAGTAAATAAAGATTAGTTAATTAGTTAGTTGTAGTTTGTTGTACTAATGGTGGTTTCATTTTTTCAGTGTTCTTCTATTTTTGCTATTTCTACATTACCAGCTTCAATGGCATGTTTCTCGGAGGAGGCATCCTCGGAGGAGGAAAAGCCGTGGTAGGCAGTGTGACGCTTTGAGCAGTTTTCTGCTGAGAAGCCTCGAGTCATTCACATGTTTCTTTCTTTCACATGTACCTCCTGCCTGCATTGTAACAGATAAAGACCAACATCAGCTCATGGAAATGGGATTGAAAGCAGCCTCTTTCAGCAGCATAATGCAACAACAAGATTCAGGATTGGTTTGAGGAACACAACAATGGGTTCAAGGTTTTGACCTTGTGAAGCATCTGTGGGATGTTCTGGACAAACAAGTATCTGGTGCTGCGTTTGCGGAGGTAACTGAGATGAATTGGACGCTGTATAAACAGAATATGAATAAAATCAACAGACTGTATCTTCAACGTCTTCTTGATTCAGCTGAGTCATAGAATCATGGGACGTAGAGTCGTGGAATGCTGACTGACTATTTAAAGATACACACTGGAGTCTTGTTACGCTGCTGTCTTGTTCATTACAATAAACGACTAAGGTATCATGGAGAAAGATCTTCATTGTGACACTGTAGGAGACTATCAAAAAATCTCTTAAACTCTATTTTGGATTCAAAAATTAAACTGTTTGACGCAAGTGACAGCAGACATGACAGCAGTGACAGGATACCGTCAACTGTGAATGTTGGTATTGACAGCCAACACAAATGAATGTCTCTTGTTACACTCCAATTGTTGGTTCAAATGGTTTTGAACGGAGTCCAAATGGCAACAGACCTGATGCATTCTGGGCAAAAAAAGGAGAAATTGAAAGGAAATATATGTGGCAGGAGAGAGAGCGAGAGAGAGAGTTTGTCTGCCTCCTCTCGGCACTACAACAATGCATCTACAGCCTTGAGTCAATTTGTTGTACTCTACGAGCTATTTATCTGCTTTTGACCTGCTGGCTATTCAGCCCGAGGCTTGGATGCTGAAGGATCTGTATGTGTACATGTAACATGGAGTATTTCTGTCAGTGTGTGATGTCTGATGAGTCTAATGAGGCATGAAAAGTTATTGATATGCATCGCAGTCAGCAATAGAGACGTATAAATGGATTGTTGATTTTCAACTAGCAAGCACTCCTGCCAGCCGCTCATTGCCTTGATTAAGACTGTCAAGTCTTCTGGTTGCCTGATTAACACTTTCACTATTGCATAGTTCGCTGCACACTCCTCCACCCAAACTAAGATATGCAGCCGTTCGGAATCACAGGTGATTAGCAGGAGGAAATCACATCAAGGTGTTTTTATCATGCTAAACAGGAAGGAACTTGGAGAGACTTCAGTTTTGTTCCAGACGACTTTTACAGCGATTTGCCATAACATTAAAACCTCTCACCTAGTATTGTGTAGATCACTTTTTTGCAACTCATAAGACAGCTTTGTGATCAACTAGGTGTTCTGACACCCTGCTATCAGAACCGGCATTCACTTTTTCACCAAATTGTGCTTAAGTACGCCTCCTGCAGGGTTCTAGGGCGCCCATGAACATGTCTCTGTGTTATGCCTCCTTAAAACTCTTTGTTCAGTAACGACAATTGTAGGCCAGTAACATCGAAGATCTGCAGTTCTGGGGATACTCTGATCCACTTGTCTAACAACACCACTTTGCCTCTGTTTAACTCACTCACATACTTAGGGTTGTCCATTTTCCTTGCTTTCAACACATCAATTTCAGGACACAATGTTGCTTTGACTTGTCTTCCGATATGACGGGAAGGTATAGAGAAGCTCTGCGCACGAATCCAGAAATGTATACATCCAAATGCTAAACGTAAAAAAAATGCTGATCTTGCTGAACTACAGCCGGCTAATTCAAGACAACAAGCCGCCTTTATCAAATTTGAACATGCAAAAAGTGGCATATCTAAAAGGAAAGACTACCATGGACCCTGTCTAGCCAGTGACGGTCCAGCATAGAGGACAGTTTATGACATGGTTCTTTCCAAGCCTCACTTTCATCTATAAATCTGTCACTGGATGTGGTTTGTATAAAACCCTTGTGCTCAAACAAAATAAATAATCCCAGTGTTAAGTGTCTGAAGATGAAAAGGTAGCACAAACGAAATTCCAGTACAAAGTTTTGAACTCAAGAAGTATCATCATGTGCCAGTTAGAGCCAATCATCTAGCACTCCCTGTTTCTAAACCACCTGATCTCTATTTTCTTTCATGCTCTGAAGAAGTCCCTTAGGCCAAAACATCAGCATGTTGGTTTGACAAGGTCAAAATAAATTGGTGTACTGGAGATTAGTCAAATTCTACTGAAATTTTGTGTGTTCTACTTTTTCATCTTTGGACACTTTTAGTCACAGTTATTGATTATTCTAGTAATCAAGTATTCTGTTAGTTATTCTTGAGATAGATCGAGTATTATTGTGTCCTCTCAGCTAACCCCAGACTCATTATCTCAGTCCGACAGTCTTTGTCTGACTTCTTAACCTGCCCAAATTTGAGGTAGCGTGAGCCTCTGTTTGTACTGAAAGATTATCCCCATACTTTACCTCAATTCACCGGATGAAATGCAATGGGAGGTAAGTAAATGCAAGGGAGGCATCATCCACTGGATCAGAGACTCCTTCTCTGACCGCCCAAATACAGGTTTTGTGGGTAAAGTCTCTGAGGTGATTGGGTTGAATACAGGGACCTCACGTTGGACGATTCTATCACCGGCTGATCTTGCTGACTTTGGTTATTTAATATTCTGATGATATGGCTCTGGTCGCTCCACTGTAGAAAGGGGACACTGAGGAAAAGAGTTTATACGTCAAACATCTGTCAACTTTTCAGAGCTGGTGTTTGACGAACTCCAAAGAAATAAATGTCGGTAAGACAAAGGAGCTTGTCTTACGAAACAGCAAAGATTTAATGCAACCGATAATGATTAAGTGGGTAAAAAGTTATGATGGTTGATTAATTTAAATTTCTTGGAACATATATTGTCAACGGTCTGAGGAAATACCTAAGATCTAATACGGACCACATCTTTAAGTCTCCACTCGCTACACAAACGGACCGATTTTGGAAATTGAGTCCGAAAATTTTGGGAAGTTGTGTGTTCGAGCCTGATAGAAAGCATCATATTTTTGAATATGATCATATGGTAGAGCAATCCGAGCTCGGGGAGGAGGAGTGGTTTGCAGAAAAAGGTGAACATGGCATCGGAACTCACACGGAAACCACAGAAGAAGCACAGTAGTGCGCAGACTCTCGCACTGGTTGGTGTTTGTTTACAAATCTCTCCTTGGGCAGTTTTCCGTGCACCTTTACAAATACATCTGTAAAAACCAAAAACAATCTGGTTTCCACTCTCAAAATGTTTTACAAATGACTGTCCCCAGAGTAAGAACCAAGCTGGGGAAGAAAGCGTTTAGTCTCGCCTATCCGTCTCCCGGGAATACCTCACGGAAGGAACTGAGACTTAGTCAGTGTGGCTGTTACCGAATTCACCCGGTAATCCTCTGGATTAATTCTTTGTGATGGCTAATTTTACAGTCCAAGTATTCCCTCATTTTAGTGTACGAAAGTTGTTCATATGTATGTATTTTTATTGTGTGTTCTTGATTGATTGTTGCAGTTTCTGTGCTTCTCTATTTGTCAGGTCACAAAGTAGACTTTTAATCTCAATGATGATTTAAATGGTCAAATAAATATATGTAAATGTAGATATATGTGAAACCAAAGCCAATTTCAACATTGTGGACAAACAAGTTTTCGTATCGGTATTCTCCAAGATCTAAGTGTAAATAAAGAATCTATTCATCTCTCCAGTATTCTACTTCGACCTGCAAAATAAAATTACAAATGTCAAGGCTGATGCAAAGACACCTATCCCGGGATAAAAACGATGGCAATAGGAGCCAAAAAAGGTCTTTAATAAGGAGAAAATAACTGCGAGATCAGGGGCGAAAATCCAACTTCAGTGGGGGGGACACCAAGAGGGGTAACGTCTTTTTACCATAATATGGCCTTTGATATTACCTGCTTGGTGCACACTGAAAAAAAAACCACAACAACGATATCTGCGGATGTTAGTGGGTGTTGGTGGATTTGTGGATCTGTTTAAAAGGAGGAAGCAGAAAATTCATATTGAACTCAACTGGAAGGAATGTGTAGACTTACGATACATGCACTACGAGTATTTAGTATATTCAGTGAACTACAATCAAATGAATGTACATTTGACATTGTGAAGTACTGAATACCGCGACGTATTTCCTTAGAAGTAAAGAAAGCAGTGGAATGCAGCTGAGATATTGAAACATTAATGGGATGCTTCTGGCGGTTCGAGCGGTGACCAGGCATCGAACAGAAAACATCCATATTTGGGCAGAGCTGTTGAATTGGTGGATTGTTTGACCGCCAATAGGATCGTTGTAGTATTTCTTTTTTTTATCAAGCACTGCGATTGGTTGGTTTCGTAAAGACTCTCTCCCCCTCTCCTTAGATTTACAGCGGGGGAGTAATAGAAGGAGTGCAGGGCAGAGGCTCCTGCTGATCTCTCTTTGTCTCTCAGTCTCTCTCCGTTACTCACAAACACACGGATCATGTCATTCACACAAACTGCAGGATGTTTCAATCTACTCAGCTGATTAGATCATTTCATCACATGCATCATCCAACACCTGCTCACACCTGCTCCAAAAATGTCTCTACTGTTTTACCTGTGCAGCTTGTTTCATTAGGACAGGCTGCTCTTGTTGAAGAACGCCGCTCCTACACTGTAAAAAATGTCTGTTCAATTAACATGTAAGTGCAGGAAAATCATGACCATTAAAAGAAAAAATTTATAAGAAAACAACAGAGCTGTTCGATTTACAATAATATGTTGTAAAACACATTACAAAAAAGGTAATTTTTAAGGGTATAATACTTTGTAATGATTGAATTATATGTAGAATTTGCAGATTACTGTAGTTTGAACAAAAAAAATCTGAAATACAAAAAACAGGTAAAATAACAAGACCAGATTTCTTTTTTAACGGAATAAAACAGTTTAATATTTTAGATTCACAACCTGTATTTTAAGTTACAGATGAGACAAATACAAATACTAAAGCAGAAACAATTATTAGTTAAATCAACAGAAAAATTGTCGGGAAGGCCTTTACAGCTAAACCAAGTTGTGTTTTAGCAAAATTGATTGGGATTCAATGTATATGTAGGAAACAATAACATGTAAATATTACGGGAAGAACTTTTAATTTTTAACAGTTTGGTAATGCAAATTAAGCATTAAGTTAATTAATTTACTGGATAAAAATATTTTTCACACTTTCAGTCCGTAAACTTTACGAACTAAAATTTTTTACTTTCCAGCTGGATTCTTTTTTCACAATTTCTCTGGCAACCACAGCTGCCAGTTGTTGTTTTTTTTACAGTGTGTAAGTGATTTTTTAACAAGAGGTTGGCGGTGCCTAGCAAAACATGAGCCTCTCCTATGTGACATCATCTTATAAGTCTCTGCAACTAAATGTTCCCGTCAAACCTGAGCAGAGGTGTTAAACCAAATGCCTTCTCTCCTCTTGCGCTGATTAAATGGAAGGTCCTCAGAGATGGAGAACGTTCTCATGCCGCCACCAAAATTACAGAGCTAAGAGGGAAAAGACAAGAACAACAAGACTTCCTTAAATCCAGCGTAAAGAAAGACATGGAGTGTATTCACACCAATGTGTGTGTGTTCATCCTGGTGTGTTGTGTGTGCGTATCCCGGCCTTCTGCTGATCTGTTGAAAAGTGATGAACAACCAATTCACTTTCATTACAAAGGCACTGATGCATCTCAAATACAATAGTTTTTATCGCGTCTTTTTCTCAAGAGCAATCCTTCGATCTCCCGGTTCCTGCCAGCCACACACACAAACACAAACATAAAGTACACACACACACATGCACACACACGCATCTCTATCTTTTCCTGTCTGAGTGTAGGCATCTTGGTTAAAACAGTCCACATTTAGAAACAATGATGTAAATAATAGATCATAAGCATCTCGCTGTGAAACACGTAAAGATCAGAGGATCAAGTGGAAAGAAACAGGTTTAAGGACAGGAAGAAGGATATCAACAGTCTAATTCAAGTGTGTGACAGATAGAGGAGCATCTTTCACCCATATGCTAACACAGCTCCTCCGGTCTGCCTTACTGGTGTGGCTTTGCTACATCATGGAATTCCATATGTTGCAGGAGTTGTTAATCTTTCTAGGGATCAACCTTCAAATACAGTTAGATTCAAGATTCCAAAGGTTTACTGTCATGAACACGATAAAAAAAAACACCCAGCGGCTTATACCATGCTTGAAATGCTTACTTTGTCTGTCTCCCTTCAAACAGACAACAATCAAAGATAAAAATAGAAATGGAGGTAACAAAACAAGGAACGAAATAATCTAAAACCTGAACATAGCTGTGTTCAACGTGTGACATAACCGTGTTCAACGTGCGACATAACCGTGTTCAACATGCAACATAACCGTGTTCAACATTCAACATAACCGTGTTCAACGTGCGACATAACCGTGTTCAACGTGCAACATAACCGTGTTCAACGTGTGACATAACCGTGTTCCACATGCAACATAACCAAGTTCAATGTGTGACATAACCGTGTTTAACGTGCAACATAACCGTGTTCAACGTGCGACATAACCGTGTTCAACGTGCAACATAACTGTGTTCAACGTGTGACATAACCGTGTTTAACGTGCAACGTAACCGTGTTCAACCTGCAATATAACCGTGTTCAACGTGTGACATAACCGTGTTCAACATGCAACATAACCATGTTCAACATGTGACATAACCGTGTTCAACGTGCAACATAACCGTGTTCAACGTGTGACATAACCGTGTTCAACGTGTTACATAACTGTGTTCAACATGCAACATAACCATGTTCAACGTGTGACATAACCATGTTTATCGTCCAAAATAACCGTGTTTAACGTGCAACATTAACGCGTTTAACGTTCAACGTTCAACGTAACCGTGTTCAACATGTTCAACGGTTATCAATAATATTAATAATTAGGTGTTTTGTGTATGCTGGAGGAATCTATGAAACTTTAACTACATTAAATAAGATTAGTTTCAACACGTAGTGTATGTGTGGCCCCTTTAAGAGAGCCTGTGTGTCTGTATGAGGGGGTGGTCGAGCGAGAACGAGAGAGAGAGCGGTGCTTCTGAAAAAGACAAAGTAAGCAAAGAGTTTGGAGCATCTAAGTGATTTTGTACATGTACTACATGTGTAGAAAGGCTGCAGCTTTCAAGACGTGGAGTTTCCGACGTTTTACCACCGCTGGTCAAGACTAAAGGGGTTAGTCCCAAAGGAGAAATTTCGGAAATAGACAAACATATCACCTGTTTCCCGACTACGGTCTGGAATCCGAACAGAAAAAGGTTTACACTTATAATACCATCAAAACACTATGATGAATGAAACGAAAATGTTATAACCATGAGCCAAATTTAATGGCTCATATTTTCCTCCTGTTTGAACTACGTTTAGCTCAATAGGGTTACTTAATTCTGCTAATTTATTTTTACATGGATCGTAATGGTGGTACCCGGAGAGCCTGGTATATTGGGAATGGGTATACGGTGTAAAAAGTTTGAGCACAACTGGTTCAGAACATAAAAAGCCATTTTTTACACATATAGATCTGAAGTTTCAATTTTTGGAAGTATAGGAGTAAGTTAGAAAAACACCCACTGCAAATAATTGCTTTGAATGTAAACTAGGATTTCAGCAATTTTATCCTGTTATTATTAAATATGCACTTTAACCTTAACACAAAATGTATAGCGCCTACTTTTTTTACAGTATAATCCCTGTCTTTTTTTAAATATTTTAACGGAGCTATAATGTATTTATTAAATTGTATGCAAAAATACAGACCAATCAGTTATCTGGAAGATACTGTAAAAGTTACAGTTTTCATGAAGAGTACAAAACCTAACAGCAAAATAATGTTCATTTTACAGTAAGTTAACGCCAAAATAGTTTTTTTTTACATTTTTTCATTAACAGGAAAAGCATTCAAAAAGGCAGTTTGTGCTGTATTTTTCATTTAATTTCAAAACGTAAAATTTAAGTGACAGTAAAATAATGTTAATTTTACATTTAGTAAGTGGTAACTTCTGCTGGTTGTTTACTGTTTTTTCTTTAACAAGAGCGTGTTTAACAATCTGGCTCTTTTTTTTTCTTTTTTTTTCAGTAAATATTATCTATATGTTCTACATTCTGTAATTTAATTTTACAGCTTCTATAGGGTTCTATAGGCCTCTATAGGGTTTTTCTCCAAACGCAATGTTTTTTGATCGTTTTTGGCTAATAACGCTCACACAGTATGTTAAAATGAAGAAATAATCATTACATTATAAAGGGGATGTTGTGCTGAGTATTGTTAGGTTGCATATTAATTTAAAGTGGTTTATGAAGGCAAAATCAAAAGTGCCAAGACCTAAAAGTATGAAACTAGATTCATCTCATTAGTGATATTGGTTTTTTGAGAAATCCTACATCATGTATGCTTCTTCATGGCGTTATATAACAGTTTGAGTTCTTCTCTTATTAGTTCTGACGGTTTGTCCTCTTATGATCCATCATAGACGCTTATGTTACGGAGTTTCCCACTGCTTCAATCCAGACACCACTCTGATACTGGAACTTTAATTATCTCTCTAGCTCCACTGCCACTATCTCACAGGGTTACAAAGGTAGGAGGCTTTCAAATTCTCAGACAATATCACAGTATTCTGTTTTTATCTTTTATTACTATTTACACAAACACTGTCAGAACAAATTTATCCAAAGTCGGGCGGAGATGCTGAAAGTCTCAAGTCTGTCTTCATCTCTGCATAAAACGAAGCATTGTTCCAATCAGACGCTAGTACTCCACAAAATCTTAGCACCTCTCGCTCCACGGTGGCGACATGATCTGACTGTGAGCAGAAAACCGCTGCGGCCTTTGATGGCCGATGACATTTACCGACACGATGATCCAATAGAATGTAACACAACGGATCGCTCCACTCCTGCCGGCCCCGGTTTTCTCTCTGTTTCTCCGTGTTGTTTTACCTTCAAGCAAACATTATCCTTGACCAAATGAGTGCGTTTGCATGTGTGCGTGTGTGTGTCTGTGTGTGTGTGTGTGTGTGTGTTGTAGTTCAAAGGCAGCAGCAGTCAAAGGCCTCCCGCTGAGAGTGTCATACTAAAAAATCTCTCTGAACTCTGAATTAACGGCATCTCCACATCACTCCATTTTTGATGCTTCTGCTCCTCCACACCTATTATTCTCTCCTCCTCTTCTCATCTCCGCTCACCTTCATCCTTCTCTCCATTCTCTGCCTGTTTGCTTCTCAGCTTGGCGTGCATCATCCCTGCTCATATTTCCGCTCCACTTCTATTTGGATTACCCCCCCCCCCCCGATCTCCACCACCAGTCGTCTCTCCTTATTCAGTTTCTTTCATTCTCACAAACCCGACCCGAATCTTCAGACCCGCCGATGTACTCAAAAAAAAATATATAATTGCGTAGACCAAGTCTTAGCACTTTGATTGGATTTAAATAATCTCAAAAGTCATTATATCAGCAGGAATCTCCAAATTTGATTTAATCAGTTAAAAAATATTTATTTTCATTCCAGCATTCATGATAAATACAAATAATTTATCAAGGATTCAGGAATATGTATTATCATATATTTTTTTCTGTGTTATTGTCGCTTCACCCTAGTATGGAGATATTATTATTATTCATGAATACATAAGAACTAGATCTCCCTGTGTTCATATAAACCAGGATAAGCCTGATAACCAGGATAGTTATAACCATCATCAGATACTTGTTTACGCCAAAGTTTCTCTTTAGTTCCACGCTTGAACTCGTAGTGCATTAGAAAACGTAGATACTTTACATGAGGCCGATTCAATTAGAAGAATATTGGAACATTGGAATACAAACTTGATTTTTATCTTTAAGCCAAAGACTTACATCAGCTCCAGCTGATCTCTGGAACAGATCTATGTGTGGAATGATTCCTCCTGATGATTCCTTCTCATTTTTCATTCAACTGCGCAGCGGAGCGCTGTGTCCACAGCAGAACCAGATGGCTGTTTCATTCCACACGGCGTCTCGTAGTGGATGGTAGCGGTCGCCACATCTGGTGCATGACAACACAGTGTGAAAAAAAACACTATTTTTTTGGCTTCCACAACTTGCTGAAGCCAGTGGAAGCACACAGAGAGCAGATCTGTGAACAGTGAACATGGGGAGGCAAAAGAGCGAAGATGCATGTTTAGGGAATAGATCAAAATGTGGAACAGAATGTTATTTTATAGTTTAAGGCAAACACAAGAAACAACCACAGATCCATCACACATTCTTGCAGGAGGTCGAGCACATCCATCGCAGTCCTATATTTGACACGAAGACGGGAAGCTATGACTTACATACACCAATCAGCCATAACAATATAACCACTGACAGCGTTAGGGTTTAGCAGGAAAAATGGGAAAGTACAAGGATCTTGAAAAAAGGATCAAATTGTGATAGCTAGATGACTGGGCCATTACATTGTTTTCATAATAAAGCTCTCCCTAGCGAGTAAAATGTGATCTACTACAGTGAAAATGTCCTTGAGTTGATACATATCCACTGAATTTGGACTAAATTGAACCGACAGTTAGGCCGTTATGTCCAAAAAAACTGTGTTTTCTGTAAGCAAAAAAATCCTAGTGAGAAAATTACGAACTATTAGTTTGAAACACGACACATACAAGAAAGATCTTCTTCATTTGATTCATGTGTCATTTCCTATATGCTTATCCTTTAAAGAGTGTTGAGGGACTAGTTCGAGAGACATGATGCTAGATTATCGCATGGCCGACACCCAGGTGATTAGCATAGCCTCAGTTTAAAAACATAACCTGACTTTAAATCACCCCGACTTTGGGTTGAAGAAGACTTACATTTCATTTTGATTGTTGTGAGGCTTACTTGGATTCTCATTTCATTCCTCTTCCTCTATTAATATAGATGGCAAACCAGGTATTCTGCCTGGCAACGGCTGTCTGAAATATGTAACACTTAGTCACAAGAGAAAAAGAAAGTTTTTCTTTTTTTTTCTGCCGGCTTTTCATTGATGGAGCGTAAGAGAAAGTCATGACACACACTCACACACACTCACAGACATGTAACACACAGCGCATTCATTCCACCTCCTCCCCATTCAGAAAGGAGGAACCATGCTGATCCGTACTCTCTATGAGAAAACACTGAATGTATGTGCGCGTGTGTGTCAGTGTGTGTGTGTGTGTGTGTGTGTTTGTGAACTAAAGATGTCAGCTGAGAATGGGGTGATTAGCACAACAAAGATTTCCCATCCTGCTCATCTCATCACTCGTACACACCCATACACGCACAAATACACGCTCACGTACACAAACATGCACGCACAAACCCAAATATATGCACACTCACACACACACACACACTAACACACACACAAAGTGATCCATCTATGGCTTCCAGCTGTTTCCCCACTACACACCTAATAAGGATGAAAGGTTATACAGTATACCATCGTTCAATTAAATATTAATCACTTTCCCCCCTTATCATATCCTAACGCTGAATGAAACATTCCCAGCATTTTTATAATTAGCATTTTTTGTGGACACCACACCCTTTTTCGACTGCATTCTCACCCTAAACTGTAAAAACACCTGTAAAATGAAGTTTTCTCTTTCAACCCAATCAGTGCAGGGCACATGGACTTTGGAGGATTCAACAAAATGTCCACTGAAACAAATTTGTTTTGTGGAAGATGTGTTAGATATAAGAAGAATAGATGAAAACACTCCTAGAGCAACACACAACAATGTTACCAAACTATGACTTCTGTTGGCGGAAGAAATCAAACACATCTGTATAGAAATTTTTTGAGGTCATCTTTGGTATGGATGAAAGTCAGTAAAGGTTGCAGTTACGTAAATACGTAAATAAGTTATTATAATGTACGTTACAATAGAAATAAGTCCCAAACTTAGAGGTTAAGTGTACAGAAACCCACCTCTCACTCCTGGCTAGGAGTAGATGTTGTCCTTAAACCTAATCCCTTTTCAGGGATTAAATAACATTTGTATCACTATGAGATTTTAAGTTCATATTCATCTACTTCCCCATTTTACTGCAATTATACAGCAATGTTAGCATTCACATTATAGCTAGGTCATTTAGCTAGAGTTACTGAATCTAGCGAATGTAACCTAAGATGTACTCTATGCGGAGGCGGGGTGATATTAAGGCTGATTATTGGTTGTTGTCTGCGTAAAGCTGTTTAAATCACGCAGTTTTTAACTTTTCTTAATGCTACATTGATTCATCAGCTCCATTTCCCCCATTGTGATGAAGTTAGTTTAACACTGACTTAATTTTATGACAAAATTGGACCCAAACGCAGACTAAAAGGCAAGTATTCCGATTTTAAAACTGTGTTTTGTTTGAGTGTGTGAGTTTGTGTGAGTTTGTGTGTGTGTATGTGTGTATGTGTATTTGTGTGTATGTATGTTTTTGTGTGTATTTGTGTGTATGTGAGTAGGTGTGTGTGATATGTGTGTGTGATTTGTGTATGTGCATGTGTGTGCGTAGGTGTGTGATGTGTGTGCGTGTTTTTGTGCGTGTGCATATATATGTGTGTTAGTGTATGTGTGTCTGTGTAAATGAGTGATGTGCGTGTGTTTGTGTGCATGTGTATGCGAGTAGGTGTGTGTGATGTGTGTGTTTATGCGTGGTTGTGTGTAGATTTGTTGTGTTTGTGCGTAATGTGTGTGTATGTGCGTGTGTGTGTGAGTAGGTTTGTGTGATGTATGTGCGTGTGTGTATGTACGTATGTGTGTGAGTAGGTTTGTGTGATGTATGTGCGTGTGTGTATATACGTGTGTGTGTGTGTGTGTGTGTATGTGTGAAGGTGTGTGATGTGTTTGTGTTTGTGTGCGTGTGTATGTGAGTAGGTGTGTGTGTGTCCTCGAGGGAAAGATTAGGAGGAAGAAACAAGAAAAACAACGGGCATAAAATAGTCGCATAGAAGTTAGTTTGATGTGAGTAAGTTGGATGTATGCAGACAGCGGTCGATCGGTGTAGCGTTGGGTATTATTTAACACCTCATCTGCAGAGGACTTTTACGATGGGCCACCATAAACTTCCACCAGGTGAATCCCCACGATTCAAAAACAGCTCATGTACAGCTTTGACATATGTTTCATCGGTTCAGTCACAATTATCTGTCTTAAAATTCTATTACACTACTTAAGCTACTTCAGGATCATCCAAAGCAGCCGCGGGTATTGAGATAATTGCGCCATGCATAATTTGAAGTGTACCATTTCTTCGCCACGCTGCTTGTCCAGGTGGTCGGTGTTCGGTGCATGTGACGGCAGGCTGACATCAGACAGTCTGCGTCACGCTGGCCAATAGGAGCGCCGTGTTGGCGCTTGAATCGATGAAAATTTAATCAAGCCTCTGTTCAGAATGGTGGCAGCAGAAGGCTCAAACGTCCTCTAGAGCGTTTTGGACATCATGCCTTCTGCTTCATGGCAACAGCTGTTGAGATGAGTGAGGGCGGGGCAATTTTTGATTATTCAGCGGTGGTTTAAATTCTGGGGTCGTAGTTTTTGATGATTTTCCTGGCATGGATCCTCTAGTTCCTGTCTCTAAAGCCCCAAATAGACTGTGCTGTGGTATTCAGAGAAAGGATCGCTGCATGATGTCTGTCTTTCTGCTTTGCAGCAACGACTCCTTGGAGCATTTGCACAGTATTTCTACGACTCAGAGCAAGTCAAGAATGCGTGAAGAGCAAAAGCTGATTCCACGTTAGCCTCATCTCCAGTTTGAGTTTCTATAAAAGTTGGGTACCCATGACGTGTTTTTACATATGGAGGCTGAAGGGGTCCCTTCAGCCTCCATCGCCGCACGCCAATGCACCGCCCACACTCAGAATGAATCCAGAGCCAGAGTCTGAAAAGCCTCTTGATGCTCTTTAGAGGTAGTCATCGCAGAAATGACGTCATGGATGAGAAGTCTCTCAGTAAGTGGTGAGCAGAGTCAGAGTGTGTTTGCTGCCACTGAGCCTCCTCCACATCCTGACGACAGGAGCAGCTTTCAGTAAATTTAGACTGCAGCCACAAAGGTGGGTTCATCAGAATTTCTTGTTGCCAGATATGTATATATTCTTTATTCCTTCCCTCCAACTCTTTGGTCGAACTGGCATTAAATTCAGGGAAGCTGCTGTCAAACCAGGTGGGGGCAGGATCACTGGATTTAAAGTTTGAAGGGCCGTGGAATTCTTGTGAGTCATTTCCTTGTGAGATGCTTTGTGGCTCATTCATGCTCACATTCCCTCCTACGAGCAATTTACAGTCACCTGAATGATATATTTTTGAACCGTGGGAGGAAACCAGGCAGACACGGTGGGAACATATAAACTCCACACACAAAAGCCCCCAGGCCAGATGTGGATTTGAACCTGGAACCTACTCACATTGCATGTTAGTTCTTCAGGTCAAAGGATAAGGTTGATTACTATAAATGTGAAATATCATTAGTTCTTCACATATATTACACTTTGATCACATTTCATTGCCCGTCCTCTGACAACAAAGGGTCTTCCTTTTACATTTATATGGAACACGAAGTTCATTTATTTTCCCGTAAAAGTTATCTCCAGCTCTAAATTACATCTAAAACTTTTTTTTTATTAATTGTTAAGTCATGTTTTCACATAAACCGGATATACACGTTATCTCCGTTTACTGCTTATCACACAAAGATTAAATGAAAAACCTTCAATATAGTCATGAGAAGGAATGAATTACTTGCTGTGCTACATAAATACATATAACCACCTAAATCAATTCTTCTCACAGCTCCTGTGTTGTATGCTGTTGATATTTATTGTTTTATAATGGGCCGCCAACTGCTTGAGGCTGCGGAAAGCGTTGTATTTATTCTCAGCTGAAAAATGATGAGATGTGCTTTCTGGATGTTTAATTCCGGCACATAGAGAAAGTAACGGAGTCCAGCTTACGAGTCAGCATTCAACCATTCACACAAACATTCATGCAGTCATGATAGAGGCCGCCATGCAAGGCGCCACACGCTCATCAGGAGCAATAACCATTCACACTTCGACATTTGGATCTGCTGTAATGAGCTCATTACCATCATCATCACATATTATACAATAGAAATATATATTAATCTGTAGAAGGAGTTCATTCTAGTCTGAAAGGTCAAAAGACCCCATCACTGCGGACTTTCTACATGTGTGTAGCAGCATGCTAGCTTATAGTGCGTTAAATTGTGTAAAAGACAGACTTCGTTTCATAAAAGGAGATGTGACACCTAACTAGAACACAGGCAGCAGAAACCGTGACTACAAAGAAAAAGAAAGCCTCCTCAAGCAAAAATATGACAACTCGTACCTTAAATATGGAGTTATCGCAACAAATGCTTAAGCCTTTTTGTGTGATGTGTGTCTGGTGAGGCAATGAAGCAATCACAAGTGCTCTGACACATTGAGCCTGAGCACCCTGTGCACCCTGAGCACCTTGAGAACCCTGAGCACCCTGAGCACCCTGAGCTTGGACACAAAGAAGAGATTGAGGCAGGACCCTCTTATCCTTAACTAAGCCTACTCCGTTGCTGATGAAAGCCCCCAGTCCCCTACTTTGTACAAGCAATCCCCCAGATTGAACTCCTAAAATTAAATGTGATGTTAACACATTAATGAAAAACTGTTTTGCATAGAAAAGCTCTTCCTAATGAGTTAAATATGAACTTTAAAGAGGAATAATATTAATAGAGGAATAATATATATGTATATATACACACATATATATATATATATATATCTCCTTGTGCAGATTCTTATGAGCCAATTTGGTCTAAATCGGACCAATGGTTAGGAATTTTTGTCGGAAAACCTTGTTTTTTATAAAAAAAAGTGGATCTAAATGTGTTAAATATGACCTATTAGAGTAAAATATGATATTTACCAGGTGGACCTCATTGACTCGATTCGTATGCACCAAGTGTAAGACGCTTGGCCCGACTAATTTGGGAGTCAAAGCTCCCCTAGTAATCAAAATATACAACCAACCTTTCCCAAAATCAATCCACTTCTTCCTAGAGATAAGGGTATGGGTGTATAAAAAATGGGTGCGAATGATCCATCATCAGTTTTTGAGTTATCCTGTTAACACAGAGAACCTGCGGCAGCAATAATTATTCCATAATATTGCTGATTTTTCCGGAATCTTTAAATATACCTCAGTGAAGTGAAACAATGAAAACTAAATCGAAGAATAGTCTGAACATAAGGACCACACATTGAGTGTTTGTTGTCAACAGTAACGCGTGGATGGGACCGTCTAATTGTAGGGAAACAAGTCTGGGCCCCCTTCACGGCTGGTTTAGTGACTTTGGTGATTTGCAAGGTTTTTATTTCATGCAAGAAAAGTTAGTGCGCTCTATCTTTAATAGCCAACCCAATATTAAACAGGTCCAAGCCGCAAGAAAAGTTGACGCTCCTCCTTTAAATCATTGGGGAGCCGTCAGTTTGATTTGTTTTTAGTGAAAGTATAAAGTCTTTCTTGAAGTTCTGAGTCCCAACTTTCACAACCTTGACAACCCTCTAAGAGTAACCTTATGGGGTTAAATTCAGGGTTAAATTCTGTGCCTTCATCTAAGCAGCTAGGACGACCAATATTTAAATTCTGTCAAAATATACATATAAAAACCCCCGTTTACAGGCTTTTTTCCACTCATCAGACAATTTGACTGGCAAGAAAGCGTGTAATTTTCTCACTTTCCTGCCAGTATTAGAAATCAGATTAATCTTAAAGTGAAGTTCCGCTGCCTTGTATATAACCACACAGCATCATGGGTGTAAGCATACATGTGTTCTACCAGCTTTGAAAAGCTTACCATCATCCAGAAATATGTGCACAGAAGAGTAGAGCGGTCTTTTCAAAGCTTAATGTCACCAAATCTATCTGCTCTCCAAAAGGATACACTTCATGTCTCCAGTCTACTTATCAAAATAAAACGAAATGAGATCATATTTGAGGGGTGGCTTGGACAAACGTACCGCTCAACTAGCCATTCAAATATTGAATTTAAGGATATGTTCTACCATCAGCGCGGCCTTTAGCTTCAATGACATCATCGGTCTAGCTCCCCTTAATCCCTTACATCATCAAAGTCACGTGACTGACCTTCGCCGAATTATCTTGCCATGTATAAGACCTCAGCGAACGTGCATGAGAGGGAGACTTTGCGTAAATTCAGGATCATGACCATATCCACTCTAAACTTCAAAGACTGAACCTGGTTGCATTGTTTTTTAATTTACATCTCTGAATGGGAACCACAAACCCCCCCCCACCATCCACCTCAACCCCACTTTAATTTTTGGTTCCAAATCCTACATTATGGAATTGTGCTACAATAACATCAAAACACATAATGATTTAACAAAAAGAACTCATTTTCAGTAATAGAAAAGAAAAGAAAAGAAAAGAAAAGAGGTGAATAAATAAATAATATCATTGGAAAAAAGGGGGGGTTATAACTAAATAAATTAACAAAACGAATGGAAAAAAGGGGAAGAAGAAAATGAGTAAGTAAATAAACAATATTAATGGAAAAAAGTGGAAAAGGAAAATACGTAAATGAACAAACAATATTAGTTTGGAAGAAAAGGGGAGGGGGGAGTAAATAAATAAACACTATTAAATGGAAAAAAAGGGGGGACGGTGAAAAAACGTAAATAAACAAACAATATTAGTGGGGGAAAGGGGAAAAAAGATAAATAAATAAATAAATAATATTAATGGAAATAAAGGGGGGAAAAGAGAACAAGTAAATAAATAAACAATATTAATGGGAATAAAGGAGAAAAAAGAAAACAAGTAAATAAATAAACACTAACTATAACAGAGGAGAGTATGGTGCATATACTGTATGTATGGGTCACTGTGATGGCGGTGTGGGGGATGGGAAGTCAGATTCTTTACATAAGTGATCAGATGCAGCCGATTTGTCTGTTGAGCTCCCTGTGGGCCACAGAGTTGAGGATGGAAGAACGAATAATGGTTATTGGAGAAGTAAATTAGATTATATTTGCATTCCTTACTGACCAGAGGCATAACAAATACAGCAACCTGTGGGGCTGTGTGGATCGTTCCATGACTTGTTCTGAAATGATTGAAACAACTCTCAATTTAATTTTCTATTATTTCCCAAACCGTGTACATGGCCAAAACATGTGAGTGATATTAAATGTGTTGACCTTCAGAAATCTTTGGGTATATCTTGATGAGTCTAATACGCCCTACGGTCTATTTTGAATCGTTTTATTTGAACATTCGCACAATCCAAAAATCCTCAGATATTAGAGTACCCACTTCTATTTCCCTTTCTGTTATAATCTTCAGCAAAGCTAGAGTTGGAGCTAACAGGACATATAAAAGATATACCAAAAGAGCTAGCTTGGTAGGGTCGGTGGTGGTCTTTTCTTATTGTCTTAAATCAACTTGCTGCAGTTGGACAAGTTCCCAGCTTTGTTACCTGTTGTGTTAGTATGTATACACGGATCCCTAGACTGCTCCGTAATGGAAGTCAAGTGAACATTTTGTTTTGACTGAGGGGTCAAAACAAAATGCCATATTGTGATGACCTGCAGCAATTAGTGCCTATTGAACTGCTCCAAGGAAGTACAACTACCTGCAATTCATTGATTTGCTTGGAAGATCAACTGTTTCATAAATTCCGGACAATGTTAATATTGGTTCTGATATAAAGACCTTGGACCCCCGCAAAGCTGCTTTGGTTGCAAAAGGGGGATGGACAGGTGGCTTTAAGGTTGCGGTTCATCAGTTTATATTAACCATAATACGGTATTTAAAATATCAAAAGCCACAACTACTCTCCTATGTAGTTCTATTGGTCTTTCATTTTTAAAGGGGACTCTGGAGGTTGGTCAGCCATTACATTATATCCACTGACAGGAGAAATGAGGTGGTCTTAATCTTATGGCTAATCGGTCTACTGGCCACCTGTAGGCTCAGCAAAGGAATGAAGGACATGTCCTCCTCTTCCAGTTCTTGATCCTTTGGAATCGCAGGTTGAGCTTGTGTTATAGTTTCCATTATTCTGCAGTTTAATACGTTTTCTAATGTAAAAAATATCTGAATTAATAAATTCCTTTATTTCATCTCCACAGTTGCTAGCTGTTCTCATTGAGTGTGGTCTCAACTTCCTGTTCTTTCCCTTTCCTGTGCAAAGTCTACAAACCCGCCGGAGTTCAGAGTTACTAAGAAAAACTCTATTATAATTGTTAAACATTCAAGTCGTTAAAACAACTCTGTACTGGAAACATAACTAATTTTTGGTACTATTTGACTTAATCCCATGTTTTCATTGGACAGACTTTATTTCTCATTCTTTGAGTTCAATGCATCCAGCTGCTGTTTTTCAGTCAGTGTATTGACGGCAGACTTCGGCCACCAGGGTCTCATTCCTTTCCTCAGATACTCTTTGCTCATTGGACAACTGCCTCCCTGTCATGTTACTCCTGTCACGCTGGCATGGACCCCCACAGTGGCCACCAGGAATGTCCCGGTGGTCTTGTAGTTGCCCATGTGATAGCGAACATTGAGAAGCCTCATGGTGCCACTCCTGAGCTCCCTCTGGAAGAGTGCACAGCCCTTCAGTCCACACCTCCACAGTCGAAAAATGGCAGCCGGGTTTCACAGCAAAAACAGCCATACTAGAAAGAATTCAAATATTCTTAATTCAAGAATCAAAGTGTGACTAAAAATAAAGAAAGAAACATTGATATATATATATATATATATATATATGTATATATATATGCGGGGACAAACATTTTTGCATAAAAGCTTATAGAATGTGCCACAGAAACTCAATAATGGACCTTAAAACCAAGCAAAATGCTCAGATTTTATTTGATAATAATAATGTTTCCTTAATCAGACCCATTTTTTATTCATACTCAGTTTAACATAGTGAAAGTCTTTCTCAGCCTTTGACCGTGAGAGAGCATTGGGCAGTCCCCTTTGAAGAACCCAGGGAGTGTGTATTGGGGCCGTACAGTGTAATACTTTCGGTAGTTACCTACACACCAACTGCCATCCAACTGTTGTTTGACACGGTTTGTGTAGTTCCCGGTCTACCGTGAGGCATTTCACTTAAAAGGTTAAAAGAGTGAAAATACGTGTCTTTCTAATGAGGACAATCTTAAAGCAGTTAGTATTTAGATAGTGTTGGATTACTTCAAACTCAAATGGATCAATTATTACTGCTGTTGGTTCATATGGTTCATATTAAGCACATTACAGAGAAGAATAACTGGGATGAATGATTCGTTTGTATCTGTATATATGTATATATATATATATATATATATATATACACACATATACATATATACATACATACATGTGCAGGTGATGTGACTCTTTAAAAGCCAGTCTAAATTACACATGAAAAACCAATAAGCCAATCAACCGCACAGACAGACAGGATTGTAGGAGATGGAGGTGTGACTTCCAGTATTTTATTACAAATACCACATTAAAAAATAAATTACAGAATAGGATAATACCAGTGACATAAACTATTGTAAAAGTGGAACAGATCAAAAATCCAAATAATACAATTAGCAGTAAATATCTCTACTATGCTGGCTCTGGATGACCCAAAACTGTAGAATTGACCCTCCCCATGAACACCTGTGGGAGTTAAAAGAGAAAAAACGACAAACAGGAGACTAGGCATGTGCAGTGTCGGGTCATCAGGGCTGGCAAGGCCTTTTCTGCTGGCCTAGATAGTGTCAGATTCAGAAAATTATATTTTCATAATTTAATTAACATTTCAATTGAGAATACCTTTATTTTAAATACCTTTCTCCATCTTTATAAAAACGTCATTGAATTGCTTTTCTAACGGAGCTTGTAAAATTTAGAGCTTTGTTTTATGCGATCACATTTCTTCACTGCTGTCTCCGGGTAAAATATCTACTCTGAGGTCTTCAGATTTTCCAGTGAATCCGTCTTTTGCTTTTTGTTAATTCTCATGTTCATTAAGAATCAGATTTCTGATTTGTCATGGTGTGTGTATTCTTCGGTACACCAGGGGATTCTAGCGTAACTCGTCCCTGCATCAGTATGACATTTGGAGAAGGAGGGCCATTCAGTGTCACCAACTCAGCCATGCAGACACGGGGATAAGATGCTAACTCCACTAAAGGAGTCCGGCTGAGTGAGCTTACTAGACAGGCTGTAATGAGGGGAGGTGCTCCGGCATTTAGTGGAAGTTTGGCTTTAATTGACAGTGAATACTGAAACCCTTCTGGACAGCAGGGTCATTTAACCCCTTCTGATTTTTTATCTCTATATACCAAATGGTAATTGGTACAAACTTATGAAGCCCTTTTTCTACTCTTCTTGACCACTCAAGGTGCTTTACTACACGGCCCAGCATTTACCCTTTCACACATTCATTCAGTGGTGACAGAGGCTTCCATTTATTTGCTCATCGGGAGCGATAACCATTCATAGGGGGTTGCAGCAGGGGGGCTACCAACTTCCAGTTAGTGGAGGACCGTCTAATTCCTAAGCCACAGAAAAACAGATTTGGACACTGTACCTCAACAAAATTTGCACAATAATACACTTTGAAGGAGAATGTGATCCTTCAAAGATCCATCAAGTAGAATCATTCATTAAGTGCCAAGATTTCGCAAATAATGCAAACATAACATCAGAAAAATCTAATTATATACAAACAACACACGCATAAAGCAGGATGCTGCTCACTTTTAGGACAGTAGCAGGGTCATATTCTAAAGCCGCTGCTGTGGCCGCGTTGACATGGTTTGAAGACCCCTCCCCTTGGAGGCCTCCTTGTTTGAGCAGGACCGGCTGATGACGCACATCCTCCGTGTACATGTACATGAAAATCACTTTGGTTAAAACTAATGCAAGACATGTGTTTTGGTTCTGTGTATACATGAAAAACAGGTTTACACCTGGGCTCTAATGCTTCAGCTTGTTTTAAACTTGAAACAGGAACTACTGGACGTCTGGGCGACACGCAGACAAAGGTAGTATCTCACTGCCAGCCTAAAAATGGCTGACATTTACCAGCAGTGGCTGTCCCATAAACCTGTCATGACAAACACCTTCTGGTTTATGATCCATCCCATATTAGAATTTCACTGTGAAAGACAAATGTGAGTGTCTCAGAGGCGTTTTGTTAATATGCCATTCGTTTATGGCCAACAGGATTTAGTCAGTGTTACGGTGCAGGGTGCTATGACTTACAGTGCACCGTAAACTTGATCTACGCTTCTGTTTTGTCAGCTTGATTGAATCTTTTTGAAACCAAAACAACAACCACTTCAATTTTCTGGGCCAGATTGAGATGGTTTGGACCCGTGAAGAGGAGGGATAGTGGATCTATTGGTAGAAAGATGCTGGAGATGGAGCTGCCAGGCAGGAGAAAGAAGGGAAGAACAAAGATGAGATTTCTGGATGTGGTGAGAGAGGACATGCAATTGGTTGGTGAGACAGAGGAAGATCTCCTAAATGAAGAAGAAGAAGAAGTCTCATGATAAAATCGATGCAGCATTCATTATGTTGACTACTATAGCCTGATAAACATCAACATTTTTTATAAGTATTCATAATCCTGGTGACCATTGATTGATTTATGTTTTGTTTTTTTATCAGCTGTATGTAATAATAAGAGAAAAGATAGGGGGAATTCGGAATACATATTTTTCAATGTTTTTTGTTTGTCTTTTTGTTTGTTTGTTTGTTTTTTGAGATTCCTAAAAATATCCATCCAACATCTAGGATGTGAAGACCGAGGTTAAAAGCTTCATTACTTACAATTAAATACAAAAGCATGTATGTGTTAAGTTGCCAGTAACAAAACTGGCAACCTCTGAGGAATAACTTTATGTAATGTTATTAGATAACTTTAAAATGTGCTAAAATTTGAAATAATAATCATCAACTTTATGACTCTGGTTCTTAACTAATTAAACATTTGTAATTACATTGTAATTGTAATTTGATTCACCAATTCACTTATAATCTGTTATCACACAACCTTGGTAATAAATTACGTCTCCGGATAAATAGTAAAAGTACTATAACCACTGTGACAATATTCTGCTCCGTCATTCTAAACTTTAAGTCCCTTAAAGTATCTTTTACCAGCAAAATGTACCTACAGTACAGAAAGTATTCATTACGCTGTAATATGGTGCCTCTCAGTGTATTACTATTTTATAGGATGTTTCGTGATTAATATTATTGCGGCGTTTAAGACCGATGACGCAATTGTACAGGCATAAATATTAAAGACTAGGTCATTTTAACTACTTTGTGTGCTGTCGAGACGTTAACTATGGTGAGAAGCGCTTAGTCGCTTTTTCATAAAATCAGCCCTTATCGTCAGCTGTGGGACATTTTCTACCAGCTGGTTTTTAAATGGTTTATTAAGGAAGGATTACTCCTACAGTTTGTCACAAGCATCCTAAATCAACACATTTGGAGATCCCTGTTTTTAACTGGACAGGATGGGTAATCTGAAAGGTAACTACAGGTGTCAGATAAATATAGATGAGGAGAAACTACAATGTTTCCTCAGGTGGAGTAGAAATGTAAGGTAGCATAAGATGGAAACAATCACATAAAACACCTAAACGTAATGTACTTATGAGGGATTTACAGTACCTGATACACTTTACTTAGTTACTGTCAACCACTGGGTCCTGAGAACCTTTCATTTTCCATATCATGTACGCAAATTCAGCAGAAATGGATCCACTGGAGTCTGGATACTGGTGGTGGTGGCTGTTGACTCTGCTGAGACTGACAGATCTCTGTGGACTGGGAGAGGACTGGAGGTAGAGGGCATGGAAAGCAGCAGCATTAGGGAACTACGTGATTGGAGAGAGGGTCATAAATAAACAGCAGCTGATGGTGATGCTCTAAGCATGCAGGTGTGACAGTGAATGGATGAAGAGGCTACCTGAATGAGTGCAACTGATACCAGTTGATGCCCTAGATTATAAAGCAGATAACTGAGACTGAGTCTGTGCTAAACATTAGAATAATGGCGTGGTGAGAGTGTAAGAGGATATTCTTCCTTTCATAGGATTTCCATTTTTTGTGACTGTTGGTAGCAAAAAGGAAATAGTAAACAGCCTATTAGGACAAACCTTTAATGATATCTTCATCAACACTCTAAACCTGAGCTATAACTGAACTCAAACTTTAGAGTGGTCATGGATTATTCTTTCTATACGTTGAAAGAAACAGAAGCCTTCTCTCTTCGAACTTTAGGACTGTCTATGTGCAAGACATTAGAAATGTTCAACATGTTTGTTTTTCTTTGTGCATTCTTCAATCCTAACACGAGGGCATTCTGTCTGAACTTCATGCCCTTAAAGTTTATGATAAAAGGACTTTCCACCTAGTCTCCTTGCACACACCACTTCTTCTCTTTCTGCATCTTCCTGTCCCTCTGTTCATCTTTGTTGTTATCTGAATCCTGAGAGGGAGGACAAGCACCGCCTTGTCATTGGGGTGAGGTTGTTAGACTTTCTTGTCGGCTTGCTTATCTTCCTGTTTGTCCTCCTGTGTCCCAGGGGATGTTGCGAGCCAGAGAGACTGTCATTATCTTCACTATCTCAAGTCTCCTCACCCCATTTTCTCCTTTGTCTAAATCCCCGGTCTGGGCCGAGTTAGACATGTCAGCCACGGGAAAGTCATTTGTTATGTTTTTATCTAGCCTCACACCTCCAGCCTGCAGGCCTTTGGAGTTTATTGGTGTCGACTGGCAGCTTTCTCGGATCAGAAGGATTCACCTGTTGGCTTCAGGGCGCCAGCAAGTTGCCCGAGGTCAATGCAGTTTTAAAGCTATGTATAAAACCCACTTTAGGAGTAATTGAGAATGAGAAAGCATCAAAGGGCCTGAGTGAGACCTTTTATCTTGAGCAGTAGTACAGCAAATGAAAAACGTGCAAGTTGGAGATCAGTTTTATGAAGTGATTGCATATTTATTCATATCCCCGAAAAGTCAGGGACATTGAATCATCATCAACGCCGCCGCCGCCATGTCTGCCGCAGATCATTTGTGTTAAAGCGATAAATGAAAAACAATTTCATGGATCATTTTCAAATTTTATATGAACTATTAGTGGGAAATATGATATAAAAAAAGTTAGCTCTCCTCGAATTGATTGATACGCACCACATTTGGACCAAAAATTGAGAATTTCAACTTATGGAGATAAAGGTCCCCTAAGTGGCGGAAATATATAATCAACCTTTTCCCAAAATCGGTCCTCACATCTAAGGACTATGTAGGTAAAGATTATTCATGAAATAGTTTATGAGTTATTATGTCAACATAAAGGATCTGGAACAGTGAAGATGATTCAATAATATCCTGATTTTTTCGGGGATATTATGAGATTAACACCTCGGTATGCATCACATACTGATATCGCGACTACTGTCACAGCCTTATACCTACATTGACGGTATTGATGATGTGAGATGTGAGATGGCATATTTCCCTGTTGATCACATGTTAGAAATCATCAAACAGACCAGAGAACTTCTGCAAAGGGACTTAGGAAGAGACAAATCATAAAGACAGGAACTCCTTCAGCAGCAGAAATGTTCCCGGCTCTAATAGCTCAGCATATTTAAAGTGCGGACGTTCCAGAAAACTTTATAAACACTGTGAAACAAAAGCAAAATGTGAAGAATTTTCCATTAAACGCAATCAAGGTAAAAGTTTTGAAATAATCGTGATTATGGTTTGAAGTCATCATCACCCCGCAGTAGTATATAATAAGAGATTCTACCCATTATTTTACAGCCATCTTTGAACGTAAACTGCATCTGAATCTGTGCTGGCAGATACTGTTGCGATGATCATCATGTTATCATCATTATCATGATTATCATCACCATCATGGCTATCATCAACTCCAATCTTTTCCGATCTGTTCCTGTAATGAGCTCCTAACAGCATGAGGATGATTGCACTGTCACACACACACACACACACACACACACTCACACATACAAACACACACTCACACACTGTGAGTCTCAAACCAACCAGGGAAACAGCTGGCGAACGCTCAGTTGTGGCATCTTCATGGGACGAGTCGTAATCTGCCCCCTCCATTTTTACTTTCAGGTCTCCTTACCTTCACCCCTTCATCGCTCGCCCCCTTTCATTCCTCTTGCTCTCATCTTACTTTCTGCACTCCGCACGTCATGCTCCGTCACGTCAAGTCTGCTAAAGTTACACACAAACGCCTCTCCTATTACGGGCCCCAGTGTGTCCAACTCCCTCTGTGTCACCTCCTTTGTTCAAACAAACACCCTTTATCTAACCACACAGCCATTCAAGGACACCTCTCTCCACACACACACATACACACACACACACATACACACCCACACACACACACAGCATGACAGTCAAATGACTCTCCCTTGCTGCTTCCCTTTGAGGAATATTATAAGCCTCTTCACGAGTCTTCTTCAGAGAGGTGACTGCTCAACAGCTATTTGAAGAAGGCTCACACGGGCGCTGGATGTTTGTTTATGTGGGCAACAGATAAAAATTAAAGACATGAATTTATTTTTTGCAAAGTCGTGCGCACTACAGTGAAGATGGGATGAAAGGTTTTTCGGTTATAAACAGAGAGTTATTACCATGCTTCTGTTTTGTCCGGGTGCCCCGGGGAAAACAGCCGCGGCTTCCCCTCTGCGTTAGCGCCCCTGGCTCGTGTTAAGAGATACACAAAGTTTCACACAGCTGCACAAAGCCAGCCTTCAGAACTTCAGACTCATAATTGTGGGACTTCATCATGGGTAGGAAGATGAAGATGGGGAGGGATTAAAAGCAAGCTCATAGAAGAACAGAAAAATGACTGTCTGCCAATTTTAAAAAACAAACAAAAAAATAAGGTTTCACTTGCTCTCCACACCTGAGCAGAGGACGAGATCTGTATTGCCACATACCAGGGAGAGAAAATAATTGTTATTACCATGTTATGCCATTGCTGTTGATTAATTGCTACTTATATTATTATGCTGCGCATCATGTCTCACTGTAAAAAATCCAAAATAAATAGTAATTATTTTTTACGATAATTCCAGCGAAGTCCTGTGGACTTCTCCGTGAGGGGTGGGGGGGGTTCTACTGTGTGCTTAGTGTAATTGTCCGAATGGTAATTAATATGCTTTTGATTCATTTTCGCTGGGTACTCCAGTTTCTCCCCACAGTCCAAAATCATCTACTTTAGGTGTATTGGTAAATGGACTGGACTTATATAATGCTATGTGGTCCCGGGATCCTCGGCCCCTGTGGACTGCAGGGTCCAGGAATCAAACAACCAACCATCCGATAAGTGGACAACCGCTCTGAGCCACCTTCGCCCCTTTGGTGACCCTTAAAGGCCGGTAGGTGTGAATGTGAGTGTGGCTGTCTGTGTCTAAGTGTCGGCCCTGCGGTGAATTGACAGGTTGTCCAGCGTGTAGCCTGCCTAATGTCAGCTGGGATAGGATCCAGCCCCCTGCCCTCCCACCCCAGTGACCCTGATCAGCATAGGATCATGGATGAATATTATTTTTTGTAAATGATCTAGTAATGTAGCAATAATGAAGTGACAGTGACTAAACCGGTGGTTTTCAATTATTTTACAATAATGATTATAGCTGACTAACAACAGAAGCAACAGGACCTACACTGTTGTTCCCGATAGCAAGGGTATATCTCAGAAAAAGACCCCATTCCCCTGTGTTATATGAGCAATCCCCCTGATTGAACTCCTCATATTAAATGTGAAGCTCTGTCCATAGTATTTTTAGGTAAAAAGCTCCACAAAGTGTGTGAAATATGAACTATTAAATTGCAATATACGTCAAATATAATAGTACCAAGGCATTTTTCCTCAAGTGGATTCATTTGCAACACATTTGGACTAATTCGGATCAATGGTTGATCTATTATGGCCCAAAGACCTATAGAAATAAATCTTCTCTTAGTGTCGGAAATATTCAACCGACCTCTCCCAATATCACACCATTTCTTCCTCAAATGAATCTCTATCTGGTTATAAAATTTCAAAATGATCCATGAAAAAGTATTGGAGTTATCACGCTTACACGAAGGATCGAATGACGATGATGACGATTCTATAGTATCACACATTTTTTCAGGGATATTATAACATGAAGCATTTCAAATGTTAACACTGGATTATTAAAGGGCATTGGGGTGACGCAGTTTCCTCACAGCAACAAAAGTTTCGGCTTCAAATCCAACTGCCACCTTGGGATCTTATTTCATATAGCTGACTTCATAGAATTAGTTAGGATGTGACGATGAGGAGATTATTATATCTCAGAAAACTTGGGGGAATTATGGAATTATCATAATCTTCAATCCTGCAGATGCGTCGTGTTAACCTGTAACTCAAAAACTATTTCATGGATTGGTGCTGGCGCATCCGACCCACCTTAGTATGACGAAGAAAGAACTGGATTGATTTTGTTAAAGGTAGGATTTTATCTTTCTGTTTCAATAGAGAGGGTTCTTTTTCCAAAAGTTTTAGGGTTCATCATTTCTAAACCTAAAGTCCAATTTAGTCCAAATTTGGTGGATATGAATTGACTCAACGAGATCTATCTTGTATATGTAGTATTCTACTTTAATAGTTTATATTTTACAAATAAATAATACATTTTTCACATTTCATATTTGATATCAGATGTTCAATCAGGGGGATTGGTTGTACAACGCAGGGGACTGGGGGATATTTGAGGATTAACCCCTGCAAGTCAGTGACGACAGCAGAGGCCTGGTTGTTTTATGAGTACAGTGTTTGAATCCAGCTGCATCCTAGGACAGGAACCTGGCTAAAAAAGTCTCTTCACTCACAGAACAGAGGTCATAGTGAGTGACTAGCTGCTCATTCGGGCGAGTCTGGAAACCATCACTCAGGGTGATTTCCTTATCTTTCTCCTCACTTCTCTGTCCTGTGGGTGGAGCTTAATTACACCTCTGTAGGTTTGGCTTAACACTAATGAGCTCAACTTTGATAACTAACTCAAGCAATGAACACAAAATGTGTTAACATTACATTTTAGGGAGTAAAAATCAACTCTGAAAGACAAAACACTGAAATATCAGACATCTACTTTTTGCTCTGCTTCTTTCGTATTTCCAGCCAAGGAGTATGTCCTTAAGGTTGTTTTGTTGTCTTGATTTCTGAACACGGGGCTTCAGTTCACTGAATTGCAGATGTCAGTGAGGCAGCGTGGGCAAAACCAAAAACTAGAAACTGCACATGTCATAATGTCCCTACAGGTTTTTTTTTTGTTTTTGTTTTTGTTGTTTGACTGCAACCTTAAATCACCCACCACAAACACAAAAGTAGTGAAGATATGAGAGGGGAAATGTATCATCTGTTGTGTAAACTAGAAAGATGAGCTGTGTTGCTGCACACCGACTGCTGGAAAGGCTGATATTTTCCCTGGCTTGGAAGAGTAATAGATGCTGTGATTATATTATCATCTCCTCACATCGTTTTTGTTCCATTCAGACCAAGACATCAAAACGATTTTCTTGGGTACATGTGTGTGTGCGCGTGCGTGTGTCTTACTCAGTGCGGATGACTATTTTCCACAATCTTATTCTCTTTTCTCTGCGCCTGTGGAAATTATTTTGACCCTAATCTTTCTCTCTGCTCCCTGCCCGGCCCTTTTTATATCGGGAGTAGCGTCCGACGCTAAACGGTACAAAAGGTGCTGTCACGCACTAAACAATGAGGCGACGGGGAGATGTCTCTCTCTGTGTCGCACGCAAACGACAGGCAGATCAACCTGTGATGATCTTAATCTGCGCTGTCACCGGGCGTAATGTGCTTAGCTGCAGCTGTCAGCACGTTGATCTGAAGATGCTCATAATGCTGTCGCTCCGTCACCTTCAGCTCTGCTGCGGGGTCCAAAAGGTGATATGCTGAGAGACGTAGTTCATGTTCCTCTGCAGTTTCCCAGGTATTCTTGTTCATGCAATGATGCACTGATCAGTCATAACATTCTAACCAGCGAGAGATGAAGTCAGAGTGCCGTTGATTATCTGGTTACCATAGCACCTGTCACTGGGGGGGGATATATTAAGCATCTGAGGGACTTTGACAGGGGCCAAGACCGAAAACACGTTTTACAAGCTTTTTTTTACAACACTGGAAATGAGATTCAAGACTTATTTCACAGCCACATGGACAAAAAATGTCTGTTCAATATCAGGGACCCGCAATTATGTCCCTGATTTTTCGGGGAGATCCTTTGTGTTAACGCAATAACTCAAAAGCTATTTCATGGATCTTTTTCAAATTTGTTCCCACATAGACATTTGTGTGAGGAAGAACTGTATTGGTTTTGGCAAAGGTCAGTTGTATATTTCTGAAAACTATGGGGAGCTAAGTATCTCAAAAATTGTCAGGCAAGAATTTCCCAGTCATTAGTCCAAATTCGGTGCATACGAATCGACTTGTGGAGATATATCTCGTAAATATCATGTTTTACTCTAGCAGTTCATATTTTACTCACTAGAGGGATTTTCTTTTTTTTAATGAAAATAATTTTTCTGGAAATAACTCCAAAAATTATATATGGATTATTCTCAAATTTTATGCCCACATAGAGCTTAGTACGAGGAAATACTGGATTGAGATTGGGAAAGGTTGGTTGTAAAGTTCCGACACTAAGGGGAGCTTTATATCTACGTTTTCGGGCCATAATTTCTATGAATCAAGTCGAGGAGATCTATCTTGTATACGTCGTGGTTGACTCGAATAGTTTATATGTTACTCACTAGGAGGAGCTTTTTATGGAATACACCGTTTTCATTGCAAAATCCTTCTTTAAAGTGATTTTGAAGGATGGGGGAGAATTTCATAACTAGGTCTATGCTGTCACCGGTAAGGGAATATCACTGAAAAATGCCCCAATCCCCTGCGTTGTCCAAACAATTCCCCTGCGTTAACTCCGCCCAGAAAAAATGTGACATAATGTCCAAAAAAAACAACAAAATTTTTGAAAGGAAAGCTCCCCTTTTTAGGGACGACAGCATCAAAACTTTTTTAGGAGTTTTGTGCAAAAATAACACAAAACTCCTAAAAAAAGGAGAAGAATTATGTATATTTTTTTGATTTAGACATAATAAACTCTGATTGTGCCACCACTCTTTGTGACGTCATATCACATCATGCTCCTTGCATATCTGAATGGTGAGTGGTGTGAAAGAGACACCCTTTTTTCCTGTGAACCAAAGAAAGAAGCGATAGACTATGTGGGACTCAGCTCTGTATTGACTGTAAATGTGAATAGTAGCCCATATTAACCACTCTGGGATAAATTGTTGCCCTGACAGTTGGGTACCCTGAGCTGTGCTCGTCTCCAGTCCCTGCTGAGCTGAATAAAATGATCCAGGGAAGAGATGGTTTTTTGGTGGTTCATATCTCTAACCCTTTGGTGCAAAATATTATAGGATGTATGGCAGAGGCTCAGGAGGCAAAGCCAGTTTTCTATGATCAGAATCAGAATGTCAGTGAACAGTTCCCTGAAATCAGTTGCATGCGATTGAAGGATAGGCTGAAATATAAGCATGACCTCAGCTTTCATGGCATCCTCTGCCCTCAGTGTGTGAAGGTGTGTGTGTGTGTGTGTGTGGTCATCCTCCATGACTCTAGAAGCACCATGACGGGATCATTTAAAACATCTATGCAGCACAACACGGGAGATCTCACACTTGGAGCTGTGTTTCTGTATTTAGCTTCTAGATTACAAAGGAAGCTGATCGTAGCTCAGGATGTAGAGTTTTGGCTTTCCACTTATTGAAAAGTTGATTTTTCGATCCCGGTCCCCTGCAGCCTGCATGTCAAACTTTCTTTGAGCAAGATACCGATCCTCAATTTCGCTGCCCGGGGCTGCCAACTGCTCCTCAGGATGTGACGATTATGATTGTATGTGGCGATAAAGCTTCTGCTTCCAATGTGCCTGTAGTTATAATTTTGGACAAAGGGCGGTGATCAATACTGGGGTCTCTATGGGGTACTAGTGGGTCTCAACAAAGCTTCTTCTCTATCAAATGATTTGTTACCTCTGCCAAGAGGGTTACGTTTCCACTCCTGTGCGTTTGTCTGTGTTTGTTTTTTTGTATATCTTTTTGTCCTTGAGCATGATTACAGATAAACTACAGGACGTAAGTAAGAGTAAGATTTCGGCATAGTACGGGGGAATGCATTTTGCTGACATTACAAGTTGTGCTACATTTTAAAGTAATATACACATATATATATATATATATATATATATATATATATATATATATATATATATATATATATATACACATTCCAATAATATGAATCACATAAAATGGAAATCAAACACAAATCAATTAAGCCCACGTCAAATAAAGCAAACCTATCTTTCTGACAAACCCCCCACACTATTAATGTTCAGATAAGAATATCTGAACATTAATAGTGACTGGTTTGTTGTCTCTGAAAAGTCCAAATTCTGTCAGTGTTTGTCTGAATTTCGTCCAGAAATGTGCCGTTGTATTAGAATTTATGAATTTCCAGTGGGTGTGCGTGTTAGAGTGCACTCACTCCATACCACTGCATGCTGGGATAGGATTTTTCTTTTTTTTTGTTATGGATGGATGAAGCGTCTTTCTTAGCATATTCTATGAATTCCCCTCATGGCGGTGCCTCTGACACTTTGAGGTTGACTCACTCTGTTGTGAATGTTCCTTATAAATAATGAGTTTTTGATCCGGTCTGCCTTCAGTCATGACACCTTAAGGTCACCCGATTGACAAGATACACCGGTGGAATCATCAGATTTCATCTGCGATAGCGTTACCATGCCGAGGCCGCTGGTCTCTCAGGTCCTGGACGTGTGTACTGTATATTGTGTGTGTGTTCTTGTGTCAGGTCTACAATGAGGTTGTAAAGCTAAGCCCAGCTGACTTTCGCTTTCTGTCTCTGTCTTTCACGTTGCAGAAATCCATAATTCAGCTGTCACTGCCGAACCCCACAGCAAGCCACCCCTTGACGTGTGTCTGTGTGTGTGTGTGTGTGTGTGTGTGTGTGTGTGTGTGTGTGTGTGTTTGTGTTCATTGTTTTCTAAAAACATTCTCTCTTGCTCTGTTCCTTCCAGGTAAATCCCTGCCTGCCACCTCGCCAGCAGTGAAAGTAAGAAAATCAATACGTGTGATCTGTCTCTCTCACACCCTTGTGGTCTGTCCTGCTTTCTGAGGCTTTGTCCACAAACACACGGCACATTGAAAACACACACCACATCTTTTATCCATAAGGCAAATAAACCTGACATGCAAACATTGACTACTGAATAACACACTGGTCGATCATAACATTAATGGCGCCTGCCTAATATTGCAAAGGTTCCTCTCTTGCTGCCATAGCAGCTCTGACCAGTGGAGGAATGGTCTCAAGCAGAATCCTTAAGGTGTGAATCCTTGTTTTCTCCAGCACATCCAACAGATGCTGGATTGGACTGAGATCTGGGGAATTTGGAGGCCAAGGAAACACCTTGTACTCGTTGATGTGTGTGTGGCAGGGAATCTTATCCTGCTGTAAGAGGCCCCTGCCATTAGGAGATTCTGTTTCCATGAAGGGGGGTTCTCGGTTTACTACAATGTTTACGTACACTGCCTCCCCTGATTGCCTTTCTTCCTTTATGGCATCCTTGTACTATCACTTCCCCAGAGCAGTGATTCACACGCACCCGTCCACATGATGTAAAAGAAAACTTGATTCATCAGACTAGTCCACCTTATTCCACTACTCAATGATTCAGTTCTGATCATGTTTTGTCCACGTATGCGCTTTCAGCGGTCGACTCCGACCAGTCTGCAGCTACGTAGCCCCTACACAGTATAAGCTGTGATGTCACTGTGTGTGCTGACTGTCTATCAGAATCAGAATGAACCTTTTCATACATTCGTGGTAGAGTTGCAGTTCTGTTTTTCACGCTTCCAACATATCGACTTCAGGACAAAGTGTTCACTTGATGCCTCATATATCCCACCCACTGAAAGGTGCCATGCTAACCAGATAATCAATGTTAATCTGACTTTGTCTGTCAGTGACTATAGTGTTGTGGCCGAATTATTTCTGCATTTTAATTAAAACGTTGCTTCTCTAGCTTTTTTCCCACAAGTCAAAGTAAAGTTTAATTACTTAATAATTAAATGCTTGAGGACAGGCTTTTTTAAAATTGCTGACTTACTAAAATAATTGTGTTCCAACTTTTCACCCTTTATTTAAAATAATGTTAAAAGTGTTATTACTTTCTGATTCTGAACAGATGTTGTGAAGTCCACATTCATAAAAAAAAAAATCTGTTTACTGAAAAACAGCTACGTTAAATCTTATCCTGTAGCATTTTCATTTCTAACGGATAATTTACAGCCATGCAACATCCACCAGTATATATTCAACAATATGATTATTATACAAGTCCACAACATCACGGGAACACGGCCAAACTGATTCCTATAGTAGAAGGTAACACTATAATTAAAAAATTACAAGTAATGGTTATCAAGGCATAAGTAATTGCTTCAAATATCAACATTATCAAGTGATCACCACTCATCAAAAATAATGCTTACAAACCACATGATTAGAAGAAGTCCCAACGCTGTATTTAATGAAGTGGTGGCATGATGTCCTCTTGATTATTTTCTTATTGTGACTTTTGGTTTGACACTACATGACTGGGCGGCAGTGGACAGTATCCCTGTGGAATAAAATTAAACATTTATTTATAGTCCCATTGTTGTACAATGTTCTACCAAATTAAATTTCATTGTTTGCAGTAAACAGAATTTAAGTATAGATAAATAAGACATATGATTAAATATGATAGTAGATAAATATGATTGTCATATGTCAATGTCATTGTTGGTGGACTAGCATGTGCTATTTATGCCATTCTTATAGAATCAAAATAATCAGTATTTCTAGTGAGGTTTTGACAAATCTTTTGGAATACACACAATAAATGTATTGTTAAGAATTTTTTCATTTATCTGAATAAAACTGAGTCACTAACACATCGGTTATCCATGAAATCCATGTCATAGAAATGAAAATGAACCTGAACCCAAAAAATATAGCGGTAAAATTGGAAGGAGAATTAAAAGTGGAGGCATTTATAATTAATTTGAGTAAATATGAGTAATGTAAAGCTGATTTGATTAAAAAAGGTTTTAACATGATTTATCGTCAGGTGCGGTTCAAGCTTGTATAGAGTGCTCGGCGAACCTCCCCTACAAGAGACATGGACCTTAGCTAGTTGACGCCCCGGGCGGCAGCCCATGTTGCCTATGGCTAAATCTGCCAGTGATCATCGTTCACGACACAAAAACTACCATTTATGATTTAAGGGAAGTAGCCTGAAAGGTGGAAGCAACATAAATTAACTAATAAAACTGGAGGTGATAGAAATACACATGAAGTGAAAAATGGAGGGGCATATTGTCATTTCATTTGATAAACATATTGAGATTTTAATAAGTAGTTTTGCTCATATAATCATTTTATCATTTGCAACACCAAAGTGGCATTGATCATTTACAGTGGGCAATTTTTTTTATTTCCGGCCAAAGAAACAACAGCAAAAAGACAAAGAACCAACGCCATCTCTCCAGAGCTTTGACTGGAGGTGGGATCTTCATATCAGACATTGTGCTTTTCGAGATGAAGAAGTTCTTCAGAAAGAGTTGGAATACAGGCTCTCTGCTGTGAGCAGCAGCCTGGAATATCCCCCATTTTAGTTTCTGGATACTGGTGGTGGTGGTGGTGGTGGTGGCTGATTACACTGCTGAGCCTGACATATGATGGGGTTGAAGGGCTGGGTGGACAAGGGGATGAGGAGGGTGTGCAGAGCATCACTGTTAAGAAACTAGATGAGTTGAGGGAATCATAGAATTAAGAACGAA
This sequence comes from Lophius americanus, assembly GCA_037951165.1. Lineage (NCBI taxonomy): Eukaryota > Metazoa > Chordata > Actinopteri > Lophiiformes > Lophiidae > Lophius > Lophius americanus. Next base: position 2,359,709 of record JBBDHG010000082.1, on the reverse strand, counting down.
AGCAGTAAGACGATGATTATGCGCTAACGATGAGGCCGTGTGACAGTGATTGAGCGGATTTGTCAATGATGGCAGCTGATATCGATGTTGCCACAGACTGCGAACCAAGTAATTGAGACTGGCATGTGTGACATAAGAATAATAAAAAGGGATGGGCAACAAACACCGAGTGTGCAAGAGGATAGTCTTCCAGTCTGAACTTTCAATAGATCTCCATTTATTGATTGTAACTAATGCTAACTGCCTTAGGTTGAGTTCAAACACAACATGGATTATGTAATTGAAAGTCTGTTGAGATATTTTTGACGGAGCTCAATTGTTTTATTCTTCAAAGAACATCAACTGATTTGGGGGCCACCTCAGGCACTGGAAGTAAAAAAGATCTTATTCAACATTTTAAATCCTATATACTGGAGGTAATGAATCTCACTTTGCTCTCAAAGGCGGCTCCATTTGTGTTGCTCCCTCTCCTGGTGAGTAGGGAGCACCTAGCATGGAAACTATTGTCTGTTGGCCTGCAGGCTTGCGTTTAAAGTGCTTAGTTACACTGTAAAAGCACAATATAAGTGCAGTTCATTCAGCTGGAAACATAAAGTGAAAGAGAAGCACAAAGAGGGAAAGTAGTATAGTCTTTTGAGAGCAGATAGTTCATTTCTTGGCATATATTTTCAAAGTGTATTGCATGTTTGAGCCATATGTAAAGACTTTTATACCCATCTGAAACTATCTGTCCTGGGAAGACTAACTCGACTGGAAGACCGGTGAGCCTTGACTGAGGGAGGAGGGAACAGGAAAAGTTTGAAAGGGAGAGAAGAAGAATAGAAACAAAATATGGATGAAACTGCTCAGGGTTTGGTGGTTTAATCCACCTGAACTGGTCATGGAAGAGGAGGCCAAAGTAATTAAAATGAAGTGTATGGAAAGAATATAGATTAAACTGCTTGGTATAAAATATTGAATTTGAGTTGTAGAAAAGGAGAGAGGCTGTCTCTCAATTTACTTTTACAGTTTACAATTTACTTGTCCTTCATACCGACAGACATCAGTGTTTGATAGCTAGTTTAGCTAGTAAGGTTATTTTTACACTACTTAAACTTTTGTTTTTGTTGACATAATTATTTGCAATGGTGAATAAGCACACAAAGTCCAGAAAAAAAATGACTATTCAGCAAAAAAAGCAATATTTCTCAGCGTGTGAGGTGATTCCTGACCACATGGTCATCAGGAAAATATACCCTCTCAGAACGCCTGTTGGTTCTATTGGTTCCGTCGTCAATAAAGTTGATGTACAGATCGTATACAGCATCATCATCCAAACCGACCAAAGATCAGGATCTTCAACGAACATAACAGATTTCAGTACAGTGTCTTGTACATGTTAGAGATGCAGTCTGGGAAATATATTTTCAGGTAGTCAACTAGAGTTGCGGGTTTTATGGATTTCTTTAAAACCATTATTCTTCAAAGGAGGGGTCGGAACCATATCGTCTGTAGTGAAATATGCAATGGGGCTTTGTACAAATACTGTCAAATAACATCCTAGCCGTTGGTCCGATGTCATCCAAATTCACGTCTGGTTGTCTATCAGGGAAACTGCTTGTACAACACAGGGGATGAGGGGCTTTTCTGGGATCTACCTCTGCTGTCAGGGACAGCTGCATTGCTTAAGCATTTTGGCGGTTTCTGTGTTTTGAGTAATGCTCTCTCGAAGCTCGGCAGTGTGATTATTTGCAAGCCGTTAAACAAGATCGTGGTGTTACTTTTGGGCATTCAGATTGTTAGTCTGCAGTGTTCACATCTGATTTTTGTTTGTTCAGAATTATCATGTGGTAGGACAGGAAGGAGTCAGGTGACTGAAAATGATGTGGTCATGTACAGTCTCTGATCGAACACATTTGGGATAGTGTCAATCAAATGAATTGACATGAGTAAGATCCCATTATTTTGGATTAAGGTTTTAGATGTCGGATTTTCAGTAAATGCTCTTTAATACTCTAGCCCTAAAGTTTCCTATCGGATAGAGCAGTGAAGTTATGGCAGCTAACCAACATCACCCCAGAGAGCTTTGGTGGCTTAGACTGTTTATGTTCCAGCGATATGATGTTTGAGGAACATGTCTATGTCATAATATATTTTGTTATTATTGAAAATCAATGGTTGATAGTTTTTGATTAAAAAATGTATTTGTTTTAATGTTGTGTGAACAGTGCGGTATGAGACACGAAGCCACACAATTGATTTCTGCTGTCTCCCATATCCTCTTTGTTTCTGTGATTTCCTATTTAGGCTTGAATAAAACATATTTTCATCTTCTTTTAATTTATTTTTAATTTTAATTTTACTGCAGGTCCTCTGCCATGGAAAACAGTGTGATTTAGAAGATTATAACAATGAATAGATCATGGTTATTGGATGCAATCTAGCAGAAAGACATCCAACTTCAATAACAAGTACAAACAGTATTTATTTTTGCCTAAATTGCTTGTTATTGTATATTTTTAGATTAAATCGTGTCTTTGGTTTTGGTATTCTTGGAAGCAGTTTGTCTATTCTCTAATGCAGGGTAACATCTTGCTTTTGATACAACTCATGAACATTCTACTTTGGCCAACCTGTTTCGGCTGTTTTCCGCGTGCATGATGTTCTCCATAACATGTGTGGCTCTTAGTCTGTACAGTGAAGGTTCTGGTTCAAGGGTCCTCATTTGGGTTGGTTGCTCTTACACTTCTTGTCTGCTGTCATCATTTTCAGGACTTTCCAACAGCTTCAAGTCCAGGTTTTGTTGGGAACTCTACTTTGGGCGGTTGAGCACTTGCAATGGCGAGAAGAATTAGTAATAGCAGTATCAAAAAAGAGAGTAATCACATGCAACGTCCATTTTCTGGTCATCTTTGTCAGGTTTGAGGTTCAGTAGCCTTTGAGTGTAGCGTAAAGAGATTCACAGGAACAAATGCTTAAGCTTTAAATTACAATTTTTGTCATTCTTGTGAAAACACAGACCAACAGAATTTACCAAAGCTTTGTGATATTTGGATTAAAAGAGGTGTGTAAATACACAAAAAGTGTGTGGGATGGGAAATGGGACTGCCGTGGAATGTGACAAAAGAATAACTTCAACGAACAAAAGAAGCTTCATGGGATGTCGGTAAACAGTAAAACAAGTAAACAAAACAATAGTGAGCTTGACAATAAATACAACACGTGAAATTTATACACAATGTGGTGATGGTTGGGGTGTCTGGGTCCACCCAGAATCTGGGACATTTTTACTTCAAGTAAGCGAACAAATGTATTTCTATTGTACATTTCATACACTGAGGAAATACAAAGTGCTTTACATTAAAAAGCAGATTAAAGATCAACTAAAATAGATCAAAGAACAAGGTATAAAAGAAAATAAGCAGTGTCAAATATAATCAAATTACAATAAAAGTAGCCCCCCACCAAAATAATTCACAGTAAATTTAAAAGTCAGAATGTAATTAGGAGCAGTTAAAAGCACAGTTGAACAACGTCTTTAGCCTATTTTAAAAAGTCGCTAGAGTTGAGGCACAGCTAAGATCACATCAAACAACTTTACATCGATTCAATTATTTAAATCATCAAATATCGGCAAGTTGGAAACCTTCAAACTTGAAACAGGCAGAACAACAGATTTTTCTAAAGAAGGCATAATTATTTAACTAAACTCCACAGGATAGAAATGATTAAATAGCCAAAACGGAAGCAGATTAAAGCATATGGTATGAATGTATATTATTATTATTATTTAGATTTATTGTCCCAGAAGGATATTTTTTTCCACGCATAGCAATACATTGCAACATATAGATACACACATAGCCACATACAAATATAGTCAGTATAAGTGGATTTCTTTTTAGATTAATAATGGTTTATCAACAGTGAGGGTGAGAGAAGAGATTCCGAAATCATTTTTAATCATGCAGTACGTATTTATCAAGGATTTTTGAGTGGTATGTTTGGCTCCATGAATGAGGGTTATATGTTACTATTTGTAAATACCTGCCCACTGCTTCTCAGGGATGGGTTAAACGCAGAGAAACAATTAAGCTATGTTGTACAACTTTTTACAATTGTATGTGATATTTAAAGGCTTCTTCTTCTTCCAAATGACTGCTTGTAATGACTTTATACAGACTCAGGGGTTCAATACTACTTACCCTGAAACATGTTTAGTGCATACATATGAACACTTGCCCCATAGGATGTTACGATGCAACCCTTACGTTGTGCAGGTCAATTGAGCTACAAGGGGCCCCTGTTTTGACCCCTTAGCAGGCAGAGCAAGATATTTTGTTTATTTTACGTTGAAAATATTATGTTATACAGAGTTCTGTAACACTTTCATAAGGTTTGATAAGATCAGTTTGTCATGTGACATTTCAAACCTATATATTAACTGAAAAGTATAATATTTTCTACGTTATGTATTTTGATTTGCTGCATATAAAATGCCTAAAGAGCAAAATTTTATTTATGTTTACGTAATATAGTTTTCCCTGTGTTCTAGTGCATTTGTCAACCCCAGCTATTTTGAGACAGCTGATAAAAGGTTGCACCCGTTAAGAGATTCTCTTCCGTCATTTCTGGTCCTGAGGGCAGCGACACTACTTTTTAAATCAACCCTTGACTTGAGTAGATGAAGATGAGATTGTAGCTACTTAGTGATGGCAGTGAGAGGAGAGTTCTCCGATCAGAACCTTGGGTCCTGATCCAGGCCGGTATTTACGTCGACTCCTGGTTGTAACTTAACCCAAACAGCCGACATGCTGTTGATGGGGATCTCATATTATGTTGTTTTTATTAAAATATTAAATCATCTTACTGCTACAATTGATCAACATTTGTCATGTGCATTATTGAAATGTGCTTTTGAAGGTTCTGTCTAACGACAGAGAAAGCTCCTGAGGACAGTCCTTAATAATGATGAGGTCAGCGAAGAAGCAGCAGACATGATGAGGGTGAGTAATGAAAGAAGGCCTTCTCCCCTTCTCTGGACTGATATTATAGACACAAGGGTACATTAATATACAAACCTATATTACAACCTGGCATTTAAGACAATGCCATGGAGGTAAATTAAAAAGTCAACAGCTTGTTGAAAATCCACTTGACATTTGCAGCCTAACGGTGGAACCAGGGCTGGAACATGTTGCTTTATTGCTCTCCATGTCTTCACCTCTAGCTTAACAAGACATATTCTTTGGACTCAGAGAGAAGAGCCCTGAGCTTCTTCCCAAGGATTCCCAGAATGCATCGACATTATTCCGTCATTTGTTTTCATCTCGTTCAAGTTTTTCTGAACTGGTATTTGGACATGGTGTTAATGTTTAATGTCCTCCTGAGGGATAGTCAGCCTGGGCTTCAATGCAGAGTGCCACAAAATGCGATGGCTTTAATAGTAATAAAATATAAAAGCAAACATATTTGTCAGCCCTCAATTTGCAAGTTGACCATTTTCCTGCACTGACGTGGATTTTTTTTAGCAATATTTACAAACGGCTCTCCGATCCGATATGCGACTCTTGGGTCCTCTGTAGAAAGATTTAATGTGGATTTTTTTTTTATTATCTTAGTCTAATGGATAAACACAGTTTCCAATTCATATCTGTATTCTTCAGTTGTTCTCTGAGCATTAACGTTTCCCTCAGAAAAAACCATCAGTAATTCTTTCTTTAGAGTGCAGTGTTTTACAAGGTATGTGTGTTTTTATATGCACATGTATGGTTAGGGGCAGTATGGAGAACTACACTGTAAAAACATTGTTTATGAACTTCATTGATCAAAATCGAGTCTTGTATTAAGTCTAAGTTAATTTAAGGTGGATTTGAGTTTTAAATCAAATTAACTCTACTCAGTAGCAGAGAGAATTTAACTTAAAGCATTTTGTTAAAAAAAAAAAAAAAAGGTTGGAAAAAATAGAATAGAATTTCAAATATTAGGTTTTTCTAAAGTGGAAAATTTTTTAAAAAATAATAATAATTGTTCTTCGTTGTTCTTCCTTAGATCACTTTGATAGTTACTTTCGTTCCTTTCATAAGGCAGCGCCACTTACCCTTAAGTCTCCCGAATGCATTCTCAACCACGATGCAGACTCTGGATATTTTCTTGTTGTTCTGCTGTCAGGAGGCCATTGTCAGGAAAAGATTTGAGAAGCCAGTTCTTTAAAGGGTAGGCAGAATCTCCCAACAAATAGTGGCCGATATTCACCCCGCCAATGTTCTTGGTGCAAGCGGTGTACAGGCTTCCATGCTCAACCAAGTCCCACAATTTGGACAATCTCAGAACTCGAAGGTCATGCTAACTCCTTGGCATTCCTGCATATACACTCCAGAACACTGCTGTCCCATCCACAACTCCTTGGAGGATGATGGAATGCCAGCCTTTTGTTAAAATAGTCACAGTGGTTCTCCTGCGGGGCCATAATGGGAATGTGTGAACCATCAATAGCACCAACACACTGTGGAAGGCTCCCCTGTTCTCAAAGTAGGCAGCCATCTCTTTAAGCTTCTCCCGGTCTGGAAAGCAAACCATTTCTGGTACTACCAATGTGCAGGCAGCCTTACAGAAATCCTGCACACACAGACACATTGATGATCGATGCTTCCACAGTGCAATGGTAACTTTTTTCTTCAGGGGCACACCTGCTCTGAAGTTCGTGTTTTGCTTCTCCATCGCTGGACGCATCTTCGCACAAAGGTACAAAACCGTTTCTTCAGACAATCTGAAATTGTGCACCTGCTGCGAGTGTGTGTATCACATAACACATGACTACAACCACATGAGAAATATTGTTTTTGCTTACCCTCCGGCACCGTTGCTTTTGTCTTGCCAGTACAAAGGCATCCATCTTGTACCAACTCCTTAACAACTGCCGGAGTCTCCTGCGTTTTTGGCAGTCTTTTGGATGTCCTCCATTGTTGTCTGTTGTATCGCGTTTGTTGTCGTCGCACCGGAATGACGAGCTATTTATTTCACTGCCGCGGCTGTCGGCGTTTGGCCAAGCCCCGCCCACCAGGTGAGGGTGTGGTTGGCAATGGAAAGGCACCAAAGGCCAGGCCATTCTAAAACCATACCATACCGTACCTCACCACCCAGTAGAAACACGCTAGATTGACAGTTAGTTATACTTTGTCGTCTGTCATGTAGCCATCACAATTTGGTCCTTGTCAAAGTCACTCAGAACCTTCCAACACATCAACTTCAGGACAAAATGTTCACCTGCTCCATAATGTCCTGCCCCCTTGACAGGTGCGACTGTAATGACATAATCAGTGTTATTTCACATGGTTATGGTCATAATGTTGTGGCTAATCAGTGTACTTCTTATTTATCCGGTGTTGTATTAAATATGAGATTTCAGAGGTAGATATAAATTGAGAATACACACCGTCAAGCATTGACAAACACAGGCACTCATGTTGGGATTATAAATTGCCTTGAAACGGTGATGGTCCTCGCTGAGAGCACATTGATTAAATCATACACCACTAATTGACCATAGGAATTGATCCGCACTCATCGTAGACACACAAACACACACTCGTACCTCTGTGTTTGTGAGGACCAACGATCCCCAGCTGCTAACCTGGAGCTGAACCAAATTCTAACCTAAACCATAAAACATCCAAAATTAGGACCGGAAAAAATGTCCTCTCTCTGAATCATTCTGACATAGATAATATGATGGATGCACACAAACAGAAACACACACAGGTCATCCACACAGATGAGACAAATCACACATCGGTGCCCTGAGAGACGCGCCGCAGTTTAAACATTCATTAATGCTTAATGGAGGCAGAAAATGTGATTGATTAGATTTTATTAGCTGCTCTGTGGGAAGGTGAGAGTGGCCTTTTGTTAATTGATTAGATTGCAGTAAATAAGTAATTGGATTAGTGAGTTCAGTACACACATCTTTCTTAGGTCGTGTTTTGAAATTGATTGAATGTAGTTCTCTTAAAGGAATTTAACTTTAATGAAAGATTATATTGGTCTTGTCACATGTGCGTCACTTTTTACTTTCCTTATTTTTATTGTGTACCCGTTTATTGTGCACTCAGATGGAACACGATTCCTGTAACGAGGTCGGCTAACTCAGACCCAAAAGTGAGTCATGTGTTCTTTGTTGTTATTTTCATGATGCCAAATCACAAGAAAAGTTATTTCAATGCAAGAAGGACGGATTTTTGACTTAACCAATTATTCAACGGATTCCCAACCATTACCACAAACATGGAAGAAGTGGGGAGAAAAAAAAACTGCCGTTTATCTCAATAGATCACGACAAAACAAAATGTGTTGTAGCTATATAAATAGAATGATTGTAATAACTAGTTATTATGATGTCTGTTAAATCCCCCAAAAGTCGGGGATATGATTGACTAGTCTGCGTCTACTGCTGCAGATCCTTCGTATTAATGCGATAACTCGGAATTATTTTAAAGATCATTTCCATTTCAATTTCATACCATCATGGACTTTAGTGCGAGGAAGAACTGGAGTCATTTTGGGAAAGGTCGGTTGTATATTCCTACCACTAGGGGGAGCTTTATCTTTTAAAGTTTTGGGGCCGTATTTTCTCAACCGCTGGTCTGATTGAGAGTAAATTTGGTGAGAGATCTATCTTGTTTATGTCCTACCTTACTATAATAGTTCATATTTTACTCACTATGGGAACGTTTTTATTTCTATATTTTATTTGGACTAATGTTATAATTTAATATTTTAATAATTTATATAACCTACCTAGTTTATATTCTGTAAATTAACGGGGGAGAAAAAAAAATAAATAATAAGATTATATCAAAAATCTATATCGCTACATGTCCCACACTGTTAATTATGAAAAGTAACACTTAGCATTTGATATATGGAATACATCATTTTTTTTTGTCGATGTATTTTTGTCAATTTAAAGCCAGGGTATTATGTAAACAAATTTGCATTTAAATTTGCATAAAACTGTAACCCCCAATGTGGAAAGTGTTGTAAGCCATCCATGAGCGGCTGAACATTCTAAAAAAAAACATCATTAGCGTTATATGAATGTACATTGATCCACCATAACATTATAACCACTGAAAGGTGAAGTCAGTAACGTTGATTATCTCGTTACCATTGCACCTGTCAGTGGGTGGAATAGATTAGGCGGCAAATTAACATTCCGTCGCAAAATTGATGTGCTGCAAGCTGGAAAAATAGACATAAATAAGGACCTGAGTCCTTTTGCAAGAACAACTTGCAATGACTGGACAAGTATGTCATTTCAATTAAATATAAACAAGACAAGAAGAGATAAAAACACACTTTTAGAGCAGAAGATCCTCACCCTCTACTGAAAAGTTCAGAATAGCGAGGTAATGGACCACAAGTGATACTTTTTGTCAGGCGTGGAAATAAATAAGAAATAAAACAACAAACTTTTATAATACCATAACTTGCATACCTGTTGTTGCGCTGCTGTGACTTCTACTCTTGACCGATTGTTCTTCCAGTTTGCCGCAGGTGGCCAATTAGCAGCAGCCTGAGGCGAAGCTCCTGCTGAGTTTATAGCTCCTGACCAATTAGAGGGCTTGATTTATACCAGCAATAACGCACTGCTGCAGACACAATGTGGACACTGAAGACTCTCGAACACACACACACACACACACACCCACACACACACACACACACACACACACACACACACACACACACACACACACACACACACACACACAGGTATATTATGAGGAACACTGTATACATGCAGGACAAAAGAGATGGGGACACAACTCCAATTGCAGACATTAAAAGAAAACCGCCCCCCTACATGTTATATAATAGTCAGCAATTAGAGCTTAGGGGGATCAGTCATCTCTCAGCTCAACCAACTGTTGCTGTCAGCAGGACTTTAGCTGTTCCGTATGCATACACACACACAAACACACACACAAACACAAACACACACACACACACAAATAACAGTAATACATATTTCAATTAAGGATCCAGTTCCCACTTGGCAAAATATCCCGAATCAGCGCTGATGCGAATGAATTTATCACTTGCTCTGAAACAAGCAAAGAATAATGAACGGATTTTTACTGTTCAGGCTATTGCTGAATTTGAGCTGCCGACCGTTCCTGCTTTGACAAAATGAGGAAAATGAGCTTTGGACTTTTTTCTTTGCTTACTGTAACAATGCACCTCAGTTCTAAGGCTACACTTACACTACAGGCAAAAGGACAGTTTTTTTTTTTAAGGACACAGTGAACAACACAAATCACAATCTGATCTTCGATTTAGCACTTTGGCCACTTCTTAAAGCAGATCTGATTCTGGCCGAAAAGTGTGAACAGTCAAATCATAATTTATGACGCTTTTCTCCCACTGAGCATGCTTACAACATTAAATATTAAAAAAATGTTAAATGTCAATGTTAAAAAGCAGAAATTCCAGATTTTAATAAAATATTTCAGATTCATTCACAAATTGATTTGTTTGTTAATATTGACTGCTTTCAATCTGTTTTCTATATCAAGACTGTAAAAAAGCTTTCTAAACTTACATAATATAATTGATCTGGTCATAAAAGGTGGAAGGTGACGTCTGTGACTGTCAATAAAATACTTCAAATCACCGGGTGGTGCTCTGATGACATCTATTTTTGTAGTATGGACTTCCTTAAGATCAGACCCTCATCCAGTCTGTTCAGTTTGGGACACAGTGGAGTCTTTAAAGTCATCTTTCCTAGAGAAAATGTCAACATTTGCCGCGCCATCAAACCATCACTTTTAGAGTTAAAAAAGTTTTTCATGACTTTTGAGATTGTAGAAGCCAAGTTTGAAGTTGATTGTGTTAATTCTCACCGAGGATTTTAGTGCATGGAAAGAAGCAGTTCTTCATCAGCAAAGTCGATTATTTGAGTAACAGCCAAAAGCTTTCCTATTTTTCTTATCAGTAGCTCCAATTAAAACTAAGTAAAGACTCATGGGTAATATCCCTGCTGAACAAACATTAATTCAGTTGTATTATACTTATCCAGGGTTAATTTGCATTGGCAGCAGTTTATTCCCTAGCCTGATGAGATATATAGTCCCTACAGCGAGTTCCGGGTCTACACGGGGTTCTCTTCCCATTTGGACATGGCTCTTTTCCCCATGAGAGTGTGGACAGGAGCAATGGCGGGTCCACTCAGACTCACTCATGCTACATCAAAACGCAGGTCCTTTATCCCATCACTCAAAAACAAAAACTAATTTGTTGAGGCAGCAACAGCCCCTGTCCACAGTTTTCAAGCAGAGTACGACGGCCTCATATTTGGTTCTGCCGACTCACAAGCCAGATGCTTCAAACGCAGCTGCAAACTGCCCCATTGTGCACTGAATATCACAGACTGATGAAGCCAACAGGACCACATCATCTGCATACCTCAGCGAGCAATTCTAAGCTTCCCGAACCGGACACTCTCCTCATTTTGACTGCACCTTGAGATCCAGTCGATGAATATCAACAACAGAATCAGACACTAGGGCCAACCTTGACCGAGTCCAACGCCCACTTAAACTGTGTTTGACTTTCTGTCGGAGATACGGACACAACTCTCACTTTCATTGTATTGAATGGCTTGAAGCAATGGCCCCAGTACCCCATCTTCTGCCGTGCACCTTGTAGGACTCTCTGGGAGACACAGTCGTAGGCCTTCTTCACAAAACACATTTGGGCTTGATTTCGATTTTTCTCATTGTATGACTACAGCCAGATCACTAGCTCTAGTAGCTGGTAGCCTGGGTGTGGGCCTGGAATGTCAGTTGAGACAATAGTAGGTAAATTAATTTCATGGCTGGAGATTACTAAAATAATTCCTTCTTATGTTGCTATGCGTGACTACTCAGAGAGTTTAGGAACTGTGAGGCTATTTGCTCAGTGATAAAAATCTCTTAAAACAGGCTGTGTTCAAACATATATTGCAGTTGAAAGAATCTGATAAGGTATGATTTCCCCCAAATTGAACCAGACAAAATAGTACAGGTTGCAGGATACAACTCTAGGATGCATCATAAGTGATATTTCTGTAGTCATCAAGAGGTTTTGGGTCTTCAACATAAGACCCCCTCAGTAGGGTGATCCAACCAGGGTATATCAAGTCCCAATTAGCATCCCTCCATAAACAATGCATGTGTTTGCCCTCTTTATCAAAAGTCACTTGACGGTTCTCTCTTTGGCTTTGGTGATATTGGTATGGCCCTCCTCTTCGTAGCTCCGGGGACTCCAAGCCCTGCCATAGCTTTGCAGATAGAGCAACCGGCAAACCCCCAGGCTTAAGCTCCTGGTATTTGACAAGCATACTCCATGTGTTCTTCCCAGGACACAGTCAGCTGCCACAAGATCACCTGCTTAGTGGAGTCTGAGAGGATGTTCAAGTCTGACCGGAGTGTTATGTGTGTTATGTGAACAGGGTACTGAATTTGTCGTTCAGGTAAACTTACAGAGGGTGTCAGTTGAGTAGTTGGTCATTCAATGTGACCCATGGTACTTTAGTATATAGATAGATGAAGAAATGTGTCAATTTGCATCCCAGACCACTTGTCAGTTTGGTCTGCACATTCAAATACGTTGTGTCTGTCAAACTTCCACAGTTCTGTCCAATCTGGATGTTAACACCAGGTGCAGGTCCTCAAACATCCGAAAGGTTCCGAGGAGCTTTGCTCCAGTTCAAGGAAAGAAGTCAGTTGGTGTGGATCAGGTATATCGTATGGATGCCGCTATACCCCAGGGGCAAACCCAATAAAGACCCAAATTATGTAATCTACTTTAGGAACATCTGCTACCCCTGCAACAGAGACTTAGATATACTGCAAAAATGGGCATAATGACACTCAACATTTTCAGCCTCAAAATGACAAATTGGTTTTGTTACAATAAATTGTGATTTTTCTGAGAATGTTACCATAATAAAAGACAAAGCTACAAATAAAAAACAATAACTCAAACAAGGAACAAGGACAAACAAGGACAAGTGTTGATTACTGCTTCATCCTCCAGTGCTGTCCTTGAGGCCATGGACTCTCAGTGTTTTTGTGGAAACCTCATTAAAAAGCTTCTTGTCAAAGAGGCAGTAAGAATGAACAGCCTTGCCCCTAATGATTCATTTCACCCAAATTAATGGATAGGATTTGGTCTGTGAGTGGGTTTGACGTTTAGCGATAAGATGAGGTCTAAAAGAAAGTATAAAGAAACAATATTAAGAAGAAAATGCATTATACTATTTTTATTTGTTATTTTATTGGTTATTTATTTTTATTAGGTGGGACCAGTACTCACAATATCCATGTCTTGATTCAAATCATATTTCAATTTCTGTATTTATCACCAGTTTATTTACTAGTAGTACTATTAGTAGTAGTAGTACTAGTACCAGTGGTACTATTACTGCTACTATTTCATCTGTTCTGTGTTTTCCTTTTTTTTTTTATTTCCATAATGCTTTTCCGCTTTCCTCCTATGGTTCTCATTTTATTCACAATGTTTTAACTCTTCCTCTCCCATTCCATTCACCCCTTTAGCCTCTTAGCTCTGGCTTTGGCTTAGTAGGTACAGTGGATTTCCACTTATCGGGAAGGTGGATGGTTCGCCCTCCTTGAGCAATACACTGTACACAACTTCTGTCCCAATTCCATTGTTATTTCTCCTGATAACGAGTAGATGGAGCCTTGTCTATTTTCACTGCATAATTTTGTGGTTGTGTGTGAATGAGTGAATTATAGCTCATGGTGTTTTTTTTAATATTTATTTATATATTCAGAATTTTGTGTTGTTTCATCAGACGAGAAAGATGTGACAGAGGTCTGTAGACCCATCCCGTTGTCCTCGTCTTGTGAACGTAAGATCTTGAACGTAGACTTTATTTAATGAAACAGTGACCCCGTTTACACCCGTTTTTAAAATTTGGTTCTGGCCAATCGGATAGCAAGTGGAGAGCAGGACACATCGCTAAATATAAGTGTTTATGACCACAATCACGCATTGTGGTCCGATCACTGGAACCACTTGGGTGATGGTGTCTCAGTTGGTAGAATGGTAGTGCACTTATCTGAAGGTCAGTGGTTCAATTCCAGTCCTCTGCAGTCCACATATCAAAGTGTATTATACCTGTTATCACAGGTATAAACGGTGATGTCTCTCACTGTCCTCTTGTAAGCCGATCACCGATCTGATTTTAAAACCAAGTCTAGACACGTACATCGAGTCATACAATAATGCAGTTATATATCCATCCCTTTTCTTTTGCATAATCTATGCAGGGTAATTAAGACCTTACTCTCCCCAGCGACACTCTCCAGCTAATCCTTGAGGGTCCCGACGTTGCTAACCTTATGCTTCTAAATATTTTCCCCTATTGTAAAAATAAACGCCACACCTGCACAGGCTAATGAACAACTTTGTTTCGTAAGTTCAATTCATGTATGTTCATATCTGACATGTAACCTGCTTGAAAAAGAACGGAAAACAAAAACATCCTTAACGACTTCAGAGGAAAGGGATCAGGGTTATACAGTATTACCTGCGTGTTTGATAAAAGACTATCTGAAGATGCAGAATCTATTCAGTGCTAAGTGCCTTCTCCAAACACTTAGAGTGAACCTTTCATTATAGTCATTGATCTCATAGATTTCTGGAACTACACACACTGCACAAATTCATCCATGATGAAATCCATTAATGCCAATCCTTATGGCATTAATAGCAACCAATGGGCAATGCATTTAAATCATAATGTATCAGGGAAAGCGTAATGCAGCACAATTCTGAGTGGGTCTGCATACCAGGCATGCTATAAGGCATATATAAAGTGAAACTCGTTTTATGTATTTAACCCATTCCAGTGGAGCAGTGGGCAGCCATGTGGCACCAGGGGATCAGTTCCACTCTAAGCTGGTGCCTCAATGGATCTCACTGGGGAGCATGCGTGTGCTCAGCACAACTCTTATCTTTTTGGAGGGAAAAATTCAGTCCGATAATAGAATTACAGGAAGAAAAAAGATGGAGTTCACTGGATATTTGACCAATTTTTTTCAAAAGTCTTGATGGTGCTGCTGGCATTTTCTTGTTGACGTGAATCAGTCGGTTCATCTCAAAAACAGACAGGATTGTGCAAATCAATGTAAATATATCCATTCATAACAATAGAACCACATGCCCGATATTGTGTAGGTTCTGCTGGTGTTGACACTTTCGGAGTTTTTTTTCTTCAGTAGCTCGTCTGTTGGATCAGAGAACAGGGATGGATGGATGGCTATGGAATTTTCAGTAAACAGTAAACATGTATGTTCCCCAGTGGGTGAAACTACTTACTGCAGAGATCTTGACCCTGAACCCCCCAGGTGCTATACAGGGGGTTGCCCACTGCTCCTTGGGGGTGGATCATAAGCATAGAACTGATTTCACAATGCCATAATGTGCATCATGTGATGATAATAAAGATATTATACATTCTAGTCAAAAGGTTGTGCATATGTAAACAATTATCCTTCAGATATCCACGTGTCACTTTATCCTCGTTAATATTGAGCCTATTAAAAAGGGTATTGGAGCACTGGTGTCATGTGAGGAGAGCAGCAGTATCAGCTTTATCGTCTACACAGGATTTATATTTGGTTTGTGGTTTGGTTTGTTTTCCGTGCAGCAGGGAAGAAAATGCAGAAAGATCTTAGTAATTTATTTTTTAAAAATATGAACATTCAGCAGTGGCTGTTTGGCTGTAATTCTTAAAACAGTACAGCAATTCAAAATAATGGGATTATTGTAATTTAGAATAAAAAAAACAACAAAAACTATTAAACCCAACAAAAGCTAATTCATGCTTTGACTTTGTCGGCCAGATGGTAATTCCTAAACAACTGCAGCTTGTGCTCATTTATACAATACAGAGCAGGCACAATGGGCCAACTAACAAGCACACAAGAAGGCAAATCCTAAGGGTCCGATTTAAATAATTGAAAGCAGGTGGTCTAACGTCCAAGGCACAAGTGAATTTAGGAATTTAGGGCACGTTCTATCTCTGTTTTCCCATTTAACGTTGCACAGTTTGGGCGCAAAATAAGGCGTAAAGGGGTTGTATTTCCTTTCTTAATTATTCATAGGTGTGTTTTGGCTGCAACATAGATTTAATAATAATGATAATGAACTTTATTGAGAGCACTTGAGAACATCCAAGAGATGTTACTAAAAATGCTTCACACAAAGAAACGCCACGTTAAAGCATTGAACAACATAAAAAGCAATGGTGACAAAAGTGTACTAGATAAAGTGAAAAACCGAATAGTTTTAGATAGAAACACAAATAAGTTTCAGCTGCTTATATGTAGATAATCTCACTGCTGGGACGACAAAAATCTGAACTTTCCAGGTTCTTTTATATTTTTTTAAATGTTGCATCTTTTAAGAACCAGGTTGTCTGAAATGTCCCAAACCATGTTTGTCCTTTTTCACCACGTAAAAGACAATAAAACAAAACATAAAATCACATCTCTCATCTCAGATTTCCTTTTTGCTTTGGGCAAGGCAACTGTGTAGATGATTACAAATAACACTGAAATCAGAAACAGTGCCGTTGACCGGAGATGATGATGAAGTTTCATACTAGAGGTTTAACATTATTTTACTCTTTAAGGAAAAAATTATTAACAGCTCCAATTTGAATCCTGATTTATGAAAAAAAAAATCATTACAATCTGATTTTCTTCATACAATCTTAAATTCACAAATTCATCATTATATAAACGTAGTCCTTGCTAGCTCATATTTTAACACAACGGTACAATTACACAGCATCTCTCCTTCTGATCTCACCGCCCTGTTGGGCACTCAAGGTGACGTGATCCCATTCTCCTGAAACCATCCATAAGGCAAATTTGATTGGTTGGGTGCATGTTCCATATTCTTATTGTTGTTTGCACACTAAAATCAGATAACTACGTCATAAAAGTAAATGACATAAAACGGTGGAATGATCGAACACTCTGGGATTTTCGGAATTAATTAAAGTTAGTTTAATTGTATTTATATAATACTAAATAAAAACTAATGTTATATCACTGTGCTTTTCCAAACCACCAGATCTAGATCAAGCTCTTTATTCTTTACTCTACAGAGACCCAACAATTGCCCCATTAGCAAGAACATGAAACATTTTGGGGGAGAAATATGCTTTTTAACAGGCAGAAACCTCAAGCAAGGTCCTGATAACAATATTATCAGCTATAATAGAACGATTGCATTCATTAGTAATTATAATACTGATCGTAAAACTCACAGAGAATGAAAATATTGTACAAAAAAATTAAAATTATCGTCTCTCCGACTATGCTGATCGGAAAGCATCTCTTCCTTATATCCCCCGAATAGTTTCCTCCGGTTTGGTAAAGTATCGTGCTTTTTTCAACTGTTCCACTAGGGAAGCAGAATCTACAACAAAATACATCTTTCCTATAGAGCAACATTTGGGAAAACTCTGGCAAACCAGGAAACTATAGTGGATATAAATGGATCCTCAAGCGTTGGATATAATGTTGCATAACATCCCTGACTTTTCCGTTATGTAATAAGGCAAAGCCAACTAGCAAAGTATAACTTATATGTAATAGATGTTTCACTGTTGAGAATAAACTAACACTTTTTGTTTCTCATTCCCAGTATGCGGCATAATCACTGCACATATGTAAAGTTGAATAAAATTGAAATATAACATAATAATATCTTTTTTGGTTGCATATGTGAGCATTTAACAGGTGTACATCGATCCCAACTGATACGTGCGAGACGAATGACTGAAAAACTGCTGAAACAGAGATTTTTGGTTGGAGCCTATCTCAGGTGTCATTGGGAAAGAGATGGTGTACATCCTAGACAAGTCACCATTGCATTACAGGACCTACACACTGACGCTGTCAGTCAAACCTATCGGTTATTTAAGTCATAATTCACCCTTTATGCATGTTTTCGGAGTGTGTGGCCGGGGGGATTCCACGCGAATACAGGAAAACATCCACACAGAAAAGCCCCAGAGGTGTTTACAGGTGCACTCAATCCCAGAACCTTCTTGCTGCGAGGCAACTCACTATCCATATACATGATCCAAAAAGTTTTTCATGGTGGTTCTACAGAGTAGCCCAAGCCTGTCAATCATTTTCTCTACTTGTAAAGGAATACTCCTATAAGCAACCCCCCTGAATTAATCCCTCAAATTAAATGTGTGTGAAAGTTATGAAAGGTTTAGGAGGTTATATCCAAAAAAACAAAAAACAAAATATTTCGTAAGAAGCTCCCCTTAGTGACTAAAATATGAACTATGGGAGTTAAAAATTATGTATACAAGATAGATCTCCTCAACTCAATTCATATGCACCAAATTTGGACTCAATTGGACCAACATTTGAAAATTATGGTCAAAATCATTTGGAGATGAAGTTTCCCATACTGTTTGCAAAATATACAAATGACCTTTCCCAAAATCAATCCAGTTCTTCACTGCACTAAGGTCTTTATGGGTATAAAATCTCAAAATGATGAATGAAGTATCTTTTGAGTTATTGCGTTAACACAAAGGATCTGCCGCGTCAATAAAGAATTCAATAATATCCGCAACGTTTGGAGGATATCATGGAATCACCATTATTAAGAGTAAAAAGTCAGTTGAATAAAAAGCATTCCAGCCAAATTGAGCCTTATATTGCTTTTTTTGCATGTCCTTGAGCACTAGAAGAGACCTTAAAATACTCCCTCTAGGAGCTCAAAAAGTATCTTCTGCAGCATCATTGTTGGGTCTAATGGTGTCTTGATTCACTCCAGAGACCTGCAGACAAAGAGATGCAGACGATACTTGTGAAGTGGTGAATTAGCCAGCTGTCACCTGCCACGCTCCTGGCTTCACTTTACTTTCTGTTCCATTACGGATTACATCAGAAACCGGTGTCCCGTGTACAAACACAACAATGATCATCGTATAATCAGTTTTCACTTTGTGTGTCTGCTGGGTTCGAAATAACACCTCAGTCCCTGCCATTCCAGGACGAACCCTGCGGTGAAACAGAGCCCAATATGTGTTCATAAAAACACACACACACTCTCACACACACGCATACACACACACAGACACACACACAGACACACACACACACACGCACACACACGCACACACAAGTAGTAAAATGGAGCATGTTCTGTATGTGCACAGATGCATAATGGCAAATTGACATTCTTATACACTACCAGAGACACAAAAGATCTGCACCAGACACGGACACACAAAAGCGCAGAGACAGGTTGCCTGCCTGCCATGCCAAGTAGAGGATTACAGAGCAAATCAGAGGATTACCTGGAGAGAATATAATGTAAAATCAGAAAATACACTGCGGTGGCTATCTGGATACACACTAGGAGTGATGGTCAGCATTTTATTGTCTGGGTAACCTGGACATAACAGCTGCAGCGATGAATTTCTAGGAAGGCCGTCTTTCTCGGTGCTAAAATCATAGTATGGATTTTGCTAAATTATTCTGAGTTGAGGTTGTTGATATTTTAAAAAAGGAGTGCAGATTAATTTAGACTTTGAATTTACTGTAAGTGATGCCTTAATGCAAAATATCCTGATGCAATAGTTTTGGGTCAGAGTGGCAAAAGTGTTACTATTCAGGGAGCAAAAAAAAAAAATCAGTAGGAGGTTCTTCCAAAAATAGGCCACGCCCCTTTCAAACTTTCCAGCAAAGTGCTGGATCGCCAAAATAAAGATGCAGCTCAACATAGTTAAATTACATAGTTAAAAATCAAAATGGAATCACTGCTTGGAGGTGGTTTGAAATTAAATATTTATCAGATCTCTGGATGCCAAAGGCCCTGACAGTGTCAGTAATCCCTCGCTTTTGGGAAAACAAAATGTTTGAAGGACACTGTGTCTGGAAAAAAATTATGTAGGAATTTGTTTCAACACATTATCAGTTTTAAGTGTGATGGATTTTTTTCTGTTAATTATGTCATCAAAATTATGTGCAAGAACAGGACACATAGCAAATACTGGAGTGTCGAAGTTCAATAATTTAAAGAAAAGTTTAATTTTAACACATTCGGAGACAAATGATGTTGGAGTTAAAGGACAAGACTGATCTCACTGGTATTAATCCAGCTCAGCAGAGATGGAATTAAGCTCAAGCCACATGAAGCAATTCCCCTGATTGAACTCAAATAAATAATGAAGTTATGTCCGAGAAACATTATTTATCGGAAAAAAAAGCTCCTCCTAGTAAGTTAGATATGAACTATTAGAGTAAAATATGATATAAACGAGATAAATCTCCTTGGGTCGATTCTTGTTCACCAAACTTGGACAAAACCGGATCAATCTTTAAGCTGTTTTTCGTAAAAAAGCTCCCCCTAGTGAGTTATAAATGAACTATTAGAGAAACAAATTACATAAACTCTACAAGATGGATTTCCTCGAGCCGATTCAGCTGCACCAAAATTGGCTGAATCGTCCAATAGTTGAGAAATTAGGCCTCGATAACTTTTGGAGATAAAGCTCCCACTAGTGTCAGAAATATTTAACCCACCTTTCCTAAAATCGATCTAACTCTTCCTCGCACTAAGGTCTCTGGGGTTATACATTTGGAAATGATCCATGAAATGGTTTCTGAGTTATTTTGCTACACACAAACACAAAATGCGCTGGAGAAAGTTGAGAAGTCACCCTTACTTTGGGAATTGTAAGCCAGACGTGAAGTCAGACTGCTCAGCTATTTATGTACAGGTATATGGCATTAAATATAACCAGCCAGCTCAGATTGAAGAGACCCCCACTCCCCATCCCCCATCATTCCTTACATCCTGCTGTGCAGGTGGAACCGCCACCTGTTCTTGTACTGGAATGTGTTGGTAAATGAGAAGTGAGTCTAGTTACGGCAGAGATATTTTTTGAGTTCTGACGTTTTGCATTATCATTAATGTTGTTGAATACTGGAAGGAAATTTAACACTGTAGATGTTGGAAAATAAGTCTCCTAGTAAAAGAGCATATGTTACTCTTTAAGATGTCAGAATACATCCCTCTTAATGTCAGAAATGAACACTAGGAAAGAGTTATAGTCAGTTAACATGTAAAATGAACTTTTTGGATTTTTACGTGTAGGATCGGTGCTCTGTTGATCAAATTTCTTTCAACAGCAAGTGGCTGATTAGTTTTATATGTAAATATAAGAATGTACTCAGAATGACATAAATGACAAACAGCCTTTTTAATTTTTCCACATTCTAAGGGTGGATTTGTTCATGAAGCATCAGTGAGATGTAGGTTATAATATAGTTGAATCTTAGATCGAAATTATTTCATACGTAATAAATCCCTCAGCCAGAACTCATGTTATGAGGGGATTTATTTGGTCAAGATGAGTCATTTGAAGGACGAGGCTTTGGAGACTCGATGTCTTGTACTGAAAAATGTAAGTTAACTCAATTAAGGAGAGTTGAAACAATGATATATGTGGACCACTGCACTCCAGTCTGATTGAAAGTTAACTGTAAAATTTACCCGAAAATAATGGCGGCTGGGCCTGCCAGAATTTTGCCGTAAAACATGCGTTGACGGTAAAATACCATGATTAAACAAAACTAAAACATATACTATAGCCTTTTTTTTAACATTACATAAGATAAAAGTAAATTACAAAAAAATTTAAACTTATATATGAATGATGTTATATAATGCATAAATAATAAACTTTCTGTTTCTGTAAATGTTTTAAAAAAAAAAAGAAATAAAATATGCAAAGAAATATTTGTCCTTTAATGCAACAGACATTAACGAGTCGGTTACCTTTTTTCATACACTGAATTCTGGCAAACATTCCTGCTAGTATTTTACTAAATCAAAACACATTTATTTTTTATGTTTTTCAATCCATCAGCTTCATCATTCATCATTCATCAGTTTCAGCAGACTCATCAGCCACCACCACCAGTAACCAGACTCAACAGCGGGGGGTTATACCTTGCTGCTGCTCAGGCAGACACCCTTCAGTCACAACCCTTCACTCTCTGGAGAGTTTTCAGAGAGCTTTCTGACGGACTGATCATCGCAGATCATCTGTTGGAATAAGTCATTAATCATTTCTTCCTCTTCCGTCTCTCCTGATTGAAGTGGAGGGAGTCAGGAGGCAGAAGCGTTGGACCTTGACTAAGTCAGAGAGGTTCCCTGGGGTTACATGGGCGCAAGGAGAACAGTGGAATATTTCTCCACAACCGTTATTTTGTTCGCAAAATGTAAATGCAATGTAACTTAGGTAAAATAATATAATCAAGGTCATTCTGAACCAAATTCTTTGATCCTTTTTGATAAAGTCTTGAGGAAAGAAAAAGAATGACACTTTTTCAAATATGAAGAAACTTTGAGTGGGTCTCTGTAATCTGAGCTGACTTTTGCTTTAATTGCCTATTATGGAAATGGATTTATCAAAGTAGGGCTTAATTGGTGACTTCAAATTAGACAAGACTTCATTAAATCATGGTGCTTAATGTAATGAGGGGAAATCAGGGCATTAATGTGAGTCTTTTGTCTCGCATAAGCACCAGTGAAGTAACAACATCATCAGAACCCGAGCGCTGGCTGGCTTGACCACAACGGGTGTGTGACGAAATGATACCATTTAAGCATCACAATGTGGAATAAGTTACCGAGCATGACGGTCGAAGCAGTCGGCAGGGCAAGATTAAAGAGATTACACAAAAAACACATGAAAAATAACCAAAATTTGAATTAATAAGAGGTAATCCATGATGGAATGTATTTAATTCTGTATTTATTAATGGATTTCATTCGTAATGATGACGTTTTTGTTGGAATTTATTATATCTGTTTCATGTCCTCTTCTGAACCCTGGAAGATACGCTGCTACCTGGAGCAGCACCAGATTTCCCACTTTGGCTGGGTCTGTATAATTTTGGATGACCATTTAATTCCATAAATGATATATGTGTAGACCCTGTTGGGACTTGAATCGGTTACCTTCCGATCTTCTGATTGGGAGACGGACGCACCCTAATATATCTATATATATCTATATATATATGTATATATAGATACATTTACATATATATATATATATATATACAAATATACATTATATATATATATATATATATATATATTACATTTTATTTATATAAATATATCAGAAGGTTACCAGCACATCAGTGTCATTGTCAGATGTTTAAATGCTGACTAGGAAGCTTCAATACCTCCTTGCAGATATATTCTGCACTTAAGTTATTTAAAGCGGTATACACCGGTATATAACTCAAACCTTGCGAAGATGTTTGAATAACTATGATGTTTACTTTTGCTGTGGATTATGTTGATGCCTCTGTCAATTTATTAGATCACTAAAAGGTAGGGAATATTATTGAATCGTCACCTTTGCCGATCATAATAACACAATAACTCAACAACTATTACTTGGATCATTTTCAAATGTTAAATCCCCTCAGACCAAAGTGCGAGGAAGAACTGGATGGATTTTGGGAAAGAACAGTTGTATTTTTCAAAGAGTTTTTCTTTACGAAAATCTCTTTTTTACACATTTAATTTGAGGTGTTGAGGATGCAACGCAGGGGATTAGGGGCTGTCTAGGACGACAGGGAATGTCTAGTTAGATGTTCATGGGAGGAAGAGAGAGAGACAGACAGACATAGAGAGAGAGAGAGAGAGAGAGAGAGAGAGAGAGAGAGAGAGAGATTGATTGCTGCGTAAGCTACATTGACTTTTAACACAAGTAAGAGACGCCGCTCTGAGCTCTCAGTCAACACTTCTTTACAACAGCATCAGAAGTTTATTTCTAACTCTGCAACTATACCTTCAGTCGGGTCTGTATTACATCTAGGGGTAATTTTTAAACTAATTTAAATTTTTAAATAGGAAATGCATTAGTAGCTCTTTAAACCGAGTTAATCTGATTCTAATCATTGGTGTACACGGACTGATCAGCCACAACTTTAGAACCAGTAAGCGGCTGATGGTTGTATATAAAGTTATACAGAAATTATATACATGCCTTCTTTGCTTTATAAAAAACAAAGAAGGCATTTATGTGAGTTTTTGCTCATAAAAGTGGATCTATTTGGGTTTTTTTTGTACGGGCCTCCCCAGTAGATCCACCCATGGCCTCCAAATCATCCTCTGTAGACTCTACCAGTAAATGCATCTCCTACATGATTGGTGAGACACCAGTACTACCGGTTTAGGTTAAATAAACATGTAAGGCTTATGTCGGGTGAGATTGGGGCTGTACATTTATCCAGATATCTTAGAAAGCTGATCAACCTACAGTGGTTAAGTAGTGGAATATTTAAAATGGGCTGTTGTGATTGGTCCAGACCTCGTACAGCAAAGAAACTTTTTGAAAAGTTTGCAAAGAAACTCTCTTAACTCTTTATTGTTAAGAGAGAAAACCAGTGGTTTTAATCTCTCTTTAGTAGTAAATGTTGATTTACTACTAAAGATGAGATAAACAACTGTATACGCTCACAATCACACCTTTGAGCATTTCAGAGTCAATTTATATTACATGTTTTTGGACTGTGAGAGTAAGCTGGAGAACCGGAAGAGAATTTATGCACAAGTGGAGAGAAAATACAATCCCCACCCCTGATGGGGGTTCAAAAAGACCAAAGGTGGATTTGAACCCAGAACTTTCTTTCTGTGAGGCAACTGTGTTTTTCACTGCTCCACCATGCTACTCAATTTCATTGTATCCCCCAAACTGCAAGATAACTCAGAAACTTTTGCATTGATATTTTATATTTTTTTGATATATATTTTTTTAATTTATACCCCCACAGACCTTCATGCAAGGAAGAACTGGATTGATTCAGGGATATGTCAGTTGAGTTGCATATTTCCTCCACTTTTGGGACTTTTAAAACTTTTCGGGCCATCATTTCTCAAACGAGATTACTCTTATATTCATCATATCCTACTCTAAGACTTCATATTATACTCACTGGGGGGGCCTTTTCTACAAAAAAAGCTTTTTTTCGGAGATCGCAACCTCACCGTTCGTCCAATACAGTCCAATACAGTTCAAATTTGGTGTATATGACTCTACATATCACTACACATTAGGGGGAGCTTTTTTGTTGCAAACACAGTTTCTGGTCCATAACGTCCCAACCATCAGTCCAATTGTGTCTAAATTTAGCTCATATGAATTGACACAAGTAAATCTGTTTTGTTTTATTACCAAGCTCAGAACGGTTTCTAACTTCATTATTGAGTCACTCTGGGATCTGTTCTTACAGCACATGGCAGAGTTAGTCCGGTTGAGTGAATATGGATTGTTTGAGATCACTAATGAGTCACATGAGGAGTTCAGTCAGGGGGATCGTTTGTGCAACGCGGGGTATTATTGGACTGCTCAGGGATTTGACCTTGCTGTCGGCGACAATAACGTACGCCTAGTTCAAACTATGAAAAACAAACGTTAACGAAATGTATAGATATTTCTTTCATTTCAGGTGGTGCAGCTGTAAGAGTGGGTGGACCCAGGCCCACTAGGCCCACCAATATCACGCCTGGCTGCTAATGCACCTGGTTCTGTTATAGCGTGTTCTTCTTCTTCGGTTAAATGCGGGTACAGCAGCCTCTAGCTGCATTACTGCCACCGGTCGATGGTGGCACCACTTTACTACGAAGTCGGCCGCTAAAAAACGGGAAAAAAAACAATTTCTTGAGTTCATACTAATTGATTTTATATACGTGGATAAGTGATTATTCAAATATTTAAAAGTCATAGCTCGTCCCGACTCCACAGAACTTACAGTCTCATCCTATTTACATAAGACATTGGTTTTCAGCCTCTAAATGCATATAAATAAAATAGTTTCATCAGTTTATGTAGATGTGATGTTATTTATTGAACTGTAGGGTGAAAGTAAACGGAGGGAAATAATCTATTTTCTTATTTCCATTTGTGGTTGTAGTATTATATGTGGGGGGGGGGGCAGGCGGTGAAAGTGACATAAATAGAGGAGCAGGGAGGCTATAAGCATATCGCCTCTCACTGATTTCCTTTAACCCAACTCTGGAAAGAACAAATTTATGAAATGTGTGTGTGTTTATGACAGTAGTGTGCCACTTACTGCTGTGGTGCTGCATTTTAAACAGAAGCACTATCAATAAGTGATGACATTCCCAGCAAATACTGAAATGAATACCCCAAACCCACCCACCACACATTCACACACAAACACACACACACACACACACACACACTCACAAACACACACACATACACGCGCACGCACAGCTCGCTTCTAAAGCTGTCAGATGCACATTTTGGAGAGTGCTTGTTAAAACCAGGCAACTTGTAGGCCTCCTCGTTTGCTTGTTTGTGTAGATTTCTGTCATAATAATTGTTTTACCCTGTAATAAGACAGAGAGAGAGTGAGCTAGAGCGAGAGAGAGAAGGAGAGAGAGACTTCTGGAACAATTTCACCTCCTTCCAAGTAGCATGGAGGAGGGATAAAATCTCTTGGCCATGAGCAGAACCATGTTTTTCTGTGGGGTTGGGCACCGCTCACTTAGGGTAATATACAGTATTGTTACCTGGAATTGACTTTGGAATGGTTCTTATTTCATGCTCCTGTCAGTGGAGCGTGTAAAGTAAAACCTGTTCATCCATTTGTCTGTCTGCACTAACAAGTTATGATATTTTACATAATCCAAATATGTCAGCAATTTCCCAAAAAGTATTGATATAATTTAATAATATTGTTTATTTGAAAATTAATATAAGTATGTTGCAACCAACATGACTGCATCAGGTAAGTGTAAAATTGTATTTTAAACAGGGATCATAAGTGTCAAGAAAACAAAACTTTAACATTATTTAATCTTTAAAGAGCCAGCGAGGGACAAACTTAATATACTGTTTAAGTTTGATTGCACAATATCGTTCACCACTATTAACCTTCTGCTCGGTGGTTGTATTAAGGTAAGCCTCACCTGGATTACATTCCAAAAATAAACTTGAAATAGCTCCACAACTATCACATGTATTATAATGTGTGAGAAATCTGCGATTAAACACACAAAATAAAAAATGTTCTATCCTCACCTGATTTATATTTCTATAATGTCATTGTATTAGAGTGAAACCATGTAAAACAATCAATGTTTTTGCTCAGAAACTTTATTCTAATAACCATTACATCAAATTTGATAGAAATACCACCATAAGAGTTCATGTTAATCTATACAGTTCTGGTGGGATTGGACCAGGAGGACTCTCTATTTGGTACAGTTGAATTGCTGATGAACACAAAATGTGCCAAATGGGGATTGTGGCCCAAGAGAGGAATTTTGGCTGCGAAATACCACCTGTATCCACCTTTGGGAGCTTTATGCACATACTACAACCTTTGGCTGAGGCATGAACGTCAGGTTTTATTCAAATATAAAAATAGTGCACAGTAAAAAAATGACAGAAAAAAAAAAAAAAAAGCCCCAAAACTTTATGAGCCACTTGTTAGAACAGGTTGTGTTGTGTTAATTTTTTTTTAATTTATTTAAAATGTTTCGTCACAACTGCTAAAATAGGCCAAGTTTAAAAAACTACAACATATTTTTTTTATATATATATATAGTAAATTGGTTGCAATCCACTTTTGAGTGTGTATGAATATAACAGGGGAAATCTTATACCACCATTTACCATTAGAGCGTGGAAGAACTGGATTGATTGTGGTAAAGGTTTGTTCTATATTTCTGCCACTAGGGGGATGCTAACCTCCAAAGGTTTTCAGGTCACATTTTCTCAACTTTTGGTGCATATGAATCAACTTGAGGAAATATGTCTTGTGTTATATTTAAATCTAATCTTTGATACTTTTCTCACTACCAGGAGCTTTATTTATGATAAACAATGTTTTTTTTGCACACAACTTCACGTTTGATTTTAGCAGTTCAATCAGGGGGATTACTTTTCTAACGCAGGGGGTCTAGAATTTTTGGGGATTTACACTTGCTGTTGCGGTGAACAGAGTAGGCCTGGTTTTTTAATTCACACCCCGAACCCCGAACAGGTCGCCAGTTCGTCACAGGGGTGACAAACAAAGAAACCGTCCGCGCTTTTATTCACTCTAATGGTCAATTAAGAGTCGCCATTTCACTTCTATTAAAGATTTTTAGTCAAAAAAAGTAATTAAAGTACTGGTGGCACAATGGCTCACTTGAATGCCTAAGGGCACGACAGGACTGAGGCATTCTTATTTGGCACCGTGTGTGCCAAGTAAATAATATAACAGGCAATACTATTGAAGTATTACTATCATGAATGAATAAAGTGCTTACAGGAAGCTTTTGGTGTAATTAGGAAAAGGCATCAGAGCCCAGCCAGAGTCTGGGACAGACAGAGTGATGAAGTCTCAGTTGGGTGTGTTTAGCTAATGCTTTGTGACGTGACTTTTCAGTCCCGTCTTATTTTATTTTTAAACTGTAACTAGCGACCCTGATAATGCTGAAGTGTGAACAACAAGTCTAATCAAACCAAAGTTTAATGTTGACATCAGCAGGACAGCTCTCTAACGTAGCCGTCAGCCACACATTGCGCTGAAATGGTGCATTCAATGTCTATTGAGTAACTTTTCATTTCTAGGCGATGCAGAATTGTAACGACATTAAGACAGGTATCTATCTTGTTAAATGTAGTTTTTTGGCCAGAAACTTGAATAAAAATGTTTTCGAGTAACATTGCCAGATGTTTTCAAGGCAATATCAAATCCATACTAGAGAGGAAAAAACAAAATAACCCCTATTGGTGGCCCGCCAACGCTGATATTGGATTTTTGCTCTTTCACTTAAGTTGGATTTTCATCCCTGCTCTAGTCTAGTAAAATAAACAATAGGTACATTCTATTGTTAATTCTGTTTGAGATACAACTCAAACAGAAACCTTTCTGATACAGCGTTTACATGTTGCGACTGGCTGTCGGAAAGGCTTCCCGAAAAAGGATTTTGACTACTTCCTTGCAATGGAATGAAATCTCATTCGGAAATGTTCTTTCCATTCTGAAAGGGGGGTTTACATGCAGCATTTTCTTTACGATTAGACGTCTTTTCCGAATCTAATCAGAATTAGACTGTCCATGTAAACCCACCTAATGGCTTTATTTATCTGACTTGTTGTCTAGTCACAGTTAGAATAGCAGAGCGGGATCATCGCCTATAAAAATGGTGCTAATAGAAGAGTTGATTTATAGTCCCCGTCTCATTATATGCGGCCTCTACTGTATATGAATCAGACGGAGGATGATGGACAGCAGTATTATATGAATAATATTTTAATTTGCAATATTTACGCCAGATGAAGAACTTGTAAACGCTGCCAGAGCTGATCTGCTGTTCCTCCAACACAAACATGGCCGCATTTTATCATCCGCGGAGAAACGTCTGCCTATGTGGAGTCCTTGCCATGAAGATATTTCAGAAGTCGTGTTAATTCTGCACCATGTGCTGTAAAGTGCCCGTGGATGAAAGCGTTTTTTTTTCTTTCTATGAAAGGCCTGCTGTGTCTGTGAAGTGGGTTAGTTAGTAGTTAGCCAGCATACAGGCTCAGTGTGTTCCCAGTTACCATAACCTGCTTGCTCAGTGTGTCTCCTCCAACACCTTGACTCTGTGCTAATTGGAACAAACCCCCTGTAGTGTGACCCTCAAGGGGAGCCGTACTGGTGTGTGTGTGTGAGTGGGAGGAAGGCGCAGAGAAAGGGAAGATACTTTTAGAATTTTTTATCCTCACATGCAGATTTTCCTTCCATTTTGTTTCCAATCACTCCATGACCTAAGGCTGGATAAATATCAAATATAGTATATATTATATCAACGTAGGCAAAGGGTGTGCAAAGCGTTGGCCATGTAAACCAAAGGTTACTTGACGAGGAGGAAAGTTCCATACCCTGTGTGTTTTTCGCCAATGAAGGCCTCCTGCTGTTTTTCAAGAACCCGGAGAAGCCATGTGGTTTTTATGTGTCCGCATTCGTCTGTGCGCCATCATTTATTAATGTTCCTGCATCCTTGAACCAGTTTCTTCCCATTAGCAGACATGTTGCGTATCGCATCAACACACCCTCCCATGTCCTTGGCGATTGTGATATCGTCACCTCGCCTCTTTACACCCTCTTAAACCATTTTAGTTGATACTTTACTCTAAGAGCCAGAATTGAATAAAGTCTAAGTGTCTCCCTTTATTTAAGAGAGCAGCTCTTTAGTATGCAAGTCGGGGAAACATTTTCTGAGGTTTAGAGAAAAAAATGCTTGTAATATGGGCGATGGAATGGGCGGAAACATGGTCTTCGTTGTACAAAACTTCGAAACTGCACATATACTTTTTTTAAATTCATTGCCAAAAAAGCAAGGCAATCACCGGCCCACCAATTAGGTCTTGATTGACATATTGCATCAACTGTAAAAAGTAAAAATACACTGTCTGGTGAAACTAGTGTGAATGTCTGCTTTAAAAGGGCTCAATTGTTATGCTCTCCTCTGAAAATTTTAGTTTGCATGTTGTGTGCCTTTGACTGCCTTCATATCGTCACGTTTGTCAGTCTGTCTGCCTGTTAGCAAGATTATGGAATAATTCCAGGACACATTTGCATGAACTATTACCCAGAGTTCGGTTTTGGCATTGGTGACAATAAGTGTTTCGCCACATTGAAAATAAAATCTTCTACATTCTTTTTTTCCTTCTACTTTCGGTCGCTTTGATTTTCATTTGTGGGGGTGGAGTTGAGGGCTAAGTGGGCTGAACAGGGTCGGTGAAGTGGAAGGTGCAGGATAGGACCAGCTACAGAGTATTTGAAAGCTTCTCAGAGAGTTGGTAACAGTTGTCAGTAGATTTAGAGGTTGGCGAAAACTTCAAGACATTAATGGAGAAATCTGCATACATATTCCCTGAAGCTGGGGTATTGGTGTGCCTTGTTAATTTGAGGTTATATACTGTGTGTGTTATACACACACACTCAAACAAACAAACAAACAAACACATTCTAAACAGGTTAGTGTTGTTGATGGGGAAGAGCTGTCTCGCTCCTCAAACCTCCCATCCTGGATGCTCTAAGAGGGGAAGGCATGTAACTTGAAACCCGGGACAGCTTAGAACTCCACCAGGTGCAGGCGCAGTGCATGCAAGAAGACAGACAAGCCTCCCATAATGAGAGGAAGGACCACTGTGAGAATGGTAGAGAGAAAAAAAAATACTGCCAGAGGGCTGAAGCCCCCAATGCTTCAAGAAGACACACAGATGTACATGACACTAGAACGTGACATCCACTCCCTCTCACTTCAGTCCTTGCTTTTACTTAAAAAAAGATTCCACAAAATCACTAAACTGATCGATTGACTGAGAGATTGAAGAACACAAGATCTGATTTGCACAAGTCATGGAAAGAGCTTCTGTTTGGTCGGTAGTCTCATACATCATCTACAGGTAATAGTTTGCTAAAAACAACTGCTTTCCTAAAATAGAAGATACATAATAATGTGGATGGATTTATTTATATGCAAAGCCTCGAAATCTTTCTGGAAATAAAAACAAATCTTTTCCCAGTTATACATGCAGTCTACATTTCGTAATGTCCACGGGCAAAACACTCAACCCCCATTTGCTCCCCAAAGGGGTTCCTCCCTGCTTTTCAGAACGGGTCAAATTATTACTACGTATGACTGAATGTGATAAAAGGGTTAGGGTTATACTAACTTATTCTGACACTCACATCTTTTTTATTACTCGTCGAGTCTGAACCTTGGATGGAACCCTCCATCCATTGTTTTTCGGTTATTTGTATCTGGGTATCAGTAGCGTCTATCTCCTCCTGTGGCTACCTCATGATTCCATTCCTGGTGTCTAATGACGGGTATGTCTTGGGATCAGGTTTTCCTGAACTCGCTGTCTCTGAGGTGATTTGTCAGTTCCTGCTTTCTGCTGTATGTCTGCTTTTATGTCTTCTGGTTACTCTGACGCTTCCTGATCACATTTCCTCTTTTTGGCACCATGTGGACACACTTTTCCAGACAGAACACTATTCTAGTGTCCTTTCTGTAGATGATTGTCAGGCTAAAGGTCACTACCATTCTGAATCTTTAGCCATATCTACTCTTTGAGATATTTTTGCCGAAGGGGTTCCTATGCAGTGCATCACCGTGGTACAGCCGACCTTCCGGTGTTGATTTCTCCAGCTGAACTGAGGAAGTAATGAAGTTATCAGAGTTCTGATATCTGATTCTCTGACGATCTGATGCTTCCGGGCCTTGAAGATGCATTAGCGCGTGCTTACTGAACTTAACGCTGCTTTAATGACAAACAGGAGCCTCCACGTTCTCAAGCTATCATCTGGTGGTCCGAAGGCGTTGAAGTCTTATGCGGATCCTTCAGGCTTTATCCAGTCAGGCTGACTGTCCTTGTTGGCAGCTTTTGTGCTCCAGTCATTTGTGTTGCCAGAGACTATATGGAGATGTCTGCCTTTGTAATGTTGATTGGTTCTTGTTCTGGAAGGACTCTGCGTTATGCTCTTGTCACTTGTCATCGGTGTTGTCTGGTGATTAGTGATGCCTTTTTGCACATCTCTCTTTACAGTATTGTTCAGGCTTGGCTCCGTGTCAGTGTCTCCTTTTGCTGTTTTTCTCTTCCACATGAGTACACCCAGCCTCACAGCCTCAGCAGTAATGGCTTTATTGGGTTCTTTAATGATACATTGCTACATATTAAGTACAATACGGAATATATTATTGTCATTGTAGGGACATTTTTCGGGGTTCGGTGTTGCTGCATATTTAATGTCGTTCCACAATTAACAATAAAATGAAAGAGAGTGAAAATAACGTCAACAGTTGCCCTCAACTGTTAAAAAACTGACTTTCAAAAGTTTAGACCCAAAAGCTCTGTGACCTTAAGGTCAATAAAAAGAGAACAAATAAACATGACAAAAATCTATTTTATAGTGATATAACTATGAAAAGTCTCACCCCCGATTACTACTTCAAACAAAAACAGTTGTTCTCATTGCTTTGACTGAGACAACTAACATAAATCTTATCCATACATTCAGGGTTTTTTTGGCACCCATCTCTCTATGAACACTATTTAAAATTGTGTAATTGAAATATTTGAAAATTATCCTAACAACAAGTTAAAATGGCAAGGTCTTTTTCTTGCCTGAGATGGAAAGAAATAGTGTAGTAATAAAATTAAACTGTGGCCCAAGCATGAATTATCAGCAATCATTTACGTCTTATTGTTACCCCACACAACGTTGTAATAATAATCTCCACTTCAATGTCAGTGAAAACTACAGAAACGATAACTGGCCACACCTCACCTCAGAGCCCCATAATCATTAAGTGGAAATATTATCACCTCAAGACAGTAGTAAAAACTACTTATTGGTACTCCTAATTACCTCATATTGTTGATAATATTAATATAGCGACGGCTATGAAGGGGTCACAAATCTGTGTACTTCCGCTGCCGTTCCCAAGCCCAGATAAAAGGGGAAAGTTGTGTCACGGAGGTCATCTGGCATAATATCTGTACCAAATCAATGTGCGGAAAATGAAACTGATTACCAAACTGGATCCGTTACGGCCAGGGTTAACAAATACCATCACTGCTACTGTAAGCCATCATAACCAACCTTATGATGGTTCAACTAAAAACTGGGAGCTCTGAGTGCAAGAAGTGGTCTCTTTTTCTTAATCTACTGTCAAAAATATATTTGAATGTTCATTCACATCATCAAAGCCCAGGAGAACTCTTATCTTGCACAGAGTAAAAGGGAGAATGAATATGAAATCACTCCAGCTGTGAGCCATCGTCATTACAGCGTCCTTAATACCGTCTGGAGAAGCAACCAACATTCCTCCCACGAACAGACGGTGCTGAGTTTAAGCATGTTTTGAAGCATTAAAGCATTTTTACAACAAGAGTTGATTGTTGTTATTTAATATGAAATATAAAAGCAGAGGCAGTGGCTAGAATATTATAACGTATCACATTATCACATATTATATATCATAAACGGTGGATTGTGACTCAATCAATAAATGGGGAATGGATGGAGATCTTGATCTAGTCAGGTTTCGGATCCTTGTTGGCCTATTATTGTAATATCTCTGAAAAGTGAGGGATATTATGGATTCGTCATCGCAGCTGCTGTCGTAGATTATTGGTGTTAAAGGGTACCCCTACTGTTAACTTGTATGCTTAAAAACGCATTTGACTCCATCAACTCTATAAATGAAATGTTAAATTTACTCTACATCCTGTAGTTTGTACTCATTTTGAAAAAAATTATTTAACTCGTAGGTCGCCATTGCTGTTTACGTTGTAATGCCTTCTGGGTAGTGACGTCAAATGGTTTCACCTCCGATCCACTTATCCCAATTCAACAGTTAAAAATATCTGTCCAGCTTTTTCCTTTTGAACCTGAGCGACAAAAAAACAAGGTAATCTTGGTAAACTTTACTCAAACTGAGCCAACACAAGAAGGCGATGAGAAAGGTGATGAAGAGAGAGTGGGACACAATCGCTGGTGTCTGTGGTTGAATTGTGTTGCCATGGCAACCATGAAGGAGAGTGTATGTTATAAACAGTTCCGCTTTTTGTCAGCAGCAGTTCAAGGTAAGCACATACTGGATCATACCATCGTTGTAGGATTTCTTTCATGGTCATAGTCTTGGTTGATGTCCGTTTTCAGACTCTGCATCCGTGAGCTGGTTCACATTTTAGCAGGAGAGCGTCCAGTGTCTCCTGTCTTTGTCACTTCGTACAGCGGTTGTCACTCGCTTCTCAGTGGCGTTTTGTCTCCTTGTGGAAATACTGGAGGCACAGCATCTCGTTTTAGCCTTTGTTTATAACCAGCATGACTCGTAAGCTCTTTTAACATGAGTGGTCGACTAAATGCTTCAAATGCATCAGGAGAGCAGTGACGCAAACCCAGGCGCGGGTCCTTTTGGAAGTTGTTTACGTCCACAGAGGTCTCACTGTTTTCTCTTCGTCTTATCTCTGAGAAAGCTTTAGCGAATCAGCGCAACAACAACCATTCTACGTCATCAACCCATAATGCAATGCGCTGTTAAAGTAATGGCGACATGCAGAGGTCAAATATGTCTTAAAATTTTAGGATTTATAAAGTAATGACAGTATTTTATTCTTTGTATCTTAAAGAAAAAACATTTATTGCATAAATATGCCTTAATGTCTTTATAATCGGGTTCCCTTTCATGCCGTAACTTCAAAACTAGTTAATGGATCACTTTCAAATTTCCTGTCCACGTAAACCTTAGTACCCGAAAGAATTAAGTCATTTTGACAAAGGTTGGTAATATATTTTTGACACTAGAGGGAACTTTATCTTCAAATATTTTCGGCCATATTTTACTCACAAGGAGAGCTTTTTATCAAAAACGTCAGGTTCCAGGACACACTTTCCTAACCATTGGTCCGATTGGACCAAATTTGGTGCATATGATTTTCATTCGAGGAGATCTATCTTGTTTATATCATTATACATATCACATTTTACATATATTTTAATATAACAGTTCACATTTTTTTCTTCTACTAAAAATACTGTCTAAATAACTTCACATTTAATTTGAGGGTTGTTAATCAGAGGGACTGCTTGTAAAACGAAGAGGACTGGGGAACTTTTGTGGGTTAAACCCTTGCTGACGAGGAAAACAGCATAGGTGAAATCTCTATGACATTATAGTAATTGCTACTTCCTATATTATGGGTCTTTAGAGACAGTACATTGGAGTAAATGTTATCATCGTTGAGGATAAATTTGTCGTAAGAAAAAATCACAAAAACCCTAGAAAGGGCGGAAAGAATGCAGTTGCTTTACAAGAAAGCAACTTAACACTAGACATAATTTAAATACACTGGACATTGATAAGACGGAGAATGAAAGAAGGAAACAGATGTTTTGAAAAGAAGTAATGTGGAAATGTTTTAAGACCGAAAGTGTCTGTTTGTTTATTGCAAACTGCTCTATTACATTAATCTTCAGAGATTTTGACAGTTGACAAGGCCTTGTTTCATGACTCCGTGCTCATATCCAGCTCTGTAAAGGTCAATCATCTTTCTTTCCCTCCCTATTACCTTCATAACTATTTTGGTCATGCTGCAGATCCTGCGTTTCATTTGCAGCGATAGACCCTTAAACCATGTTGTAATTCCATCTCTAACAATACTGCAGAATTGCTCAGTAGAACATGAGCAGGATCCTGCTGCTCAGTCCGTACAGCCTAAATCGCTTCAGATGGTAAAATATCGACTACAATCAATAGCACAGCAAAGGTTTCCTTTGTGGTATGGCTCATAGCCAACCGCTTGCCTCTGGTGAAAAACCTTTTCCTGAACTGGATACTGCATCCAGGATGGCGTATAATTCTGAAGGTATAACGTTTAGGTTTAACTACAAAGCGTATCAAAAAGTGGGAATGAAATGTGGCATTCAGTATTCAGTAGTGAAATACGATGGTGTCTGTGTGGAAGAAAAAGAAAATCAAAGCCAAGGCCTGAGGAGTATGAGGCTTTTTAGCAGATTGTTCTCTGACTGTCTTCCACATGGAACAGGTAATGTGTGCTTTTACACCGGAACACCAGGCCAAGGGGCTTCCGACTGACTGATAACCTGACCACGCCTACCGGTATCCAGAACACGCAGACAGAAAAAGACAGCCCAGCAGCCAGTAGAAGCAATCTCATCGCTATACCTACACAAATCTCTTAAAATCTCTTAAAATAATTCAATCTGGAGAGACAGGGAATAAAGAAAAAATTTACAATTTACTTTTAATTTATTTATGATGTGTGATAATCAGTCCATCAGAAAGTTTCTAGGCGTCCAGAATCTTCAGGGGAATTTTGACCGAAGGGTTTCTGCCCTGAGCAGCTGCAAAATATATCCCCCCTTTGGAGTCTGGTTACTGGTGGTGGTGGTGGTGGCTAATGACTCTGTTGAGACTGATGAATATTGATGGATCTGCGAGGATTGAGTGGAGAAATATGGAGGGCTTGCGAACCAGAAGCATGAGAGAAACAGATGAATGGAGAGAGTTATATTTGAAAAGGCAGCCGTTGATTGAATAAATGTGGCCGGCTGAATATGGTATCAATCAATGCCCCACACTGTGAAAGAGGTAATTGAGACTGAGCATATCTGAAAGGCTAAAACAATAGATGGGTATGAGCAAATCGAGTCTTTCTAACTGAACGTTCGATAGATCTCCATTTCTAGATATCCACTATATAACGATTTATGTTTTTTTTCAAATATACAGCTTTTGTAAACTAAAGAATTTGCTGAACCACATTCAAACACAAAAAATGATTCACCACCACACAGGTTTTAAAGAATGTGAAAAAATAGCCTAAAAATGGTACTGCAGTTGTAGGTGCACATACTGAGAAGAAACACATTGTTATTATATGCTATAGAGGGTGTTGCACAATTTTTACAGTAGGGTCCTCCATCACGATGATAAGTATGCATCAGACTGAGAGCTTCATCTGTAACCCTCTATGTATCATATCTGACTATGTCCCTCTACGATGATTATAAACTTTTAAATTGTGAATTGTCTGATTGAACCACTGAATATCACCAAACAACGAAGGCCCTCCATCAGACGTTTCTCTACTTCAATGATCATGTGATCACATTCCACACAGAGTCTACTCATAAGAGCACCACAGATGCAATGTTTGCTATGGGAGTGCTGATGGAGAAGCACAGAGAAGGTCATAAAAAGCTGCACTGGTTCTTTGTGGATTTAGAGAAAGCGTAAAACAGAGTGCCGAGGGAGGAATTGTGGGATTGTATGAGGAAGTCTGGACGTCACTCTTGACAGAGACGTATGTCAGAGTGGTACAGGATATGTATGAGAGCAGTATAGCCACGCTGATGTGTGTAGTAGGAGTGATGGATGGGTTCAAGGTGGAGGTGGGAATGAATCAAGGATTGGCTCCTAGCCCCTTCTGGTTTGCTATGGTGATGGACATGCTGACAAGATGAGATCAGGTAGGGGTCTGCATGGACAATGATGATCAAGCGTGGAATAGAAATATTTAGTGACAGCAGGAAAATGTGGAAGAAAACCTGGAGACGTGGAGGTATGCACCAGAGAGAAGAAGAATGAAATTCAGACAGAATACATGTCTGAGCGAAAAGGAGGCAGGTGGAATTGTGAGGAAAATGGCGGAAATGGCGGCTCCAACCAAAAGAAAGGAGGCCGAACAGAGGATGTTCAGATTTTCTTTGGGAGTGAAGAGGATGGACAGGATTAGAAAGGAGCAGATCAAAGGGACAGTCCAGTTTAGACATCTTGGAGCCAAAGTAAGAGAGGCCAGAATAAGATGCTTTGGACACTTGAAAGGGGACTGATAGTTGATCTATTGCTAGAAGGATGCTGGAGATGGGAAAGAAAAAAAGGGAAATATGAAGAGGAGAAGACCAAAGTGGTTTCTGGATGTGATGAGAGAGGACTTACAGTGGGTTGGTGTGACAGAGGAAGATGCAGGGGACAGGGCAGGATGGAAACAGAGGATCTGCTCTGGAGACCCCTAAAGCGAACAGCCACAAGAAGAAAATTGAGTTTCTAGTTGAAGCCAATGCATCAACTTTAAGGACAGATGATTTGACCTCTCTGCGGCACAGAGTCGCCTCAGTGAACATCACTTGTCCAACTATTGATTCCCAGACAGCGAGTACAGCTTATAAAACGCAGTCATTTGACCTGATTTGACCCAGTATTCTATAACAGCGCGACGGTGTCCCCGATTGAACGGATTGAAAAGACTAAATCAGTCACCTGTCAATGCGGGAGGCAAGTTGTCCACTCCTTATTCAGGGGAAAGAACATTCTTTCACAATTAGCCTTTGTTGTTGAGAAACTGTCTTTCTCTTCATGGCGTTTTGGTGTTGAATCAGACCCGCTTTAATGTCCCTTTAATCCTTGTTCCCCTCACCGAACAAAAGCTGAACATCCTCCAGCAGTAACGGCTAGTGAGGGAGTTCTTCAGGAGTGTAACTTTCCTAAGTGGTGGATTGTAAATGGGAGTGTTTGATGGGTAAATTGGAAGCTGTGGGGGCTGGAGGGACCACAGCCTTGAGTCCCAGCGCCATGCCAGTGCTGCACAATCTGTAATTGGCACCAAATAGAGACAGCCAGCTGTCACCAATACGGAGAGGCAGAGAAAGAGAGAAAAAGAAGAGTGTGAACTACAGGATGGCAAGACCAGTGAGGGATCTGATACTGTGATGACTAAGAACCAAATCTCCCTCCTCTCTGTTGTGTCTCTCCTTCTTTATTTCCCTTCCATCTGTTTGTCTTTCTGCCTTGTAAATCAGTCAGTTATTTTCGCTTTTATTTCATTATATTCGCCACTCTAATTATCTTTCCTCTTTCGGATATATTTGTGCTATTTCATTCTTTTGTCTTTCAACTATCTTAATTTTTTAAAATCAATTTTCACTCGTAGTCTCAATCTCCCTGCTACAATATGACTTTTTAATTTTTGCTTTTACAATTGAAGATCTCTTACTCATATTTGTAAGGTCAGTTTGAAACACTTTATTGGAGAGAGTAATCATGTCGTGGAAAAATAAAAAATAAAAAGCACAGTATTAACACGAGACACTTCCTCTCTCCATTATCATCTTTGGAACTTGGGACTAGGGAGCGAAGTCCACCAGTGGAGCAGAGGACCCGAGCGCGACTGCGATTCAAGCAAGTTCTGTAAAATAGTCCTACATCTCCAATACAGAATAATGTATACCCCTCTCTCTTTTAGTCTCTTAGAAGTCTCTTAGCAGAGACCAAAGAGAGAGAGAGTAACTTTAGGGAGACAGAAACAGCCGAGAAAAAGAGTCTTCAGAAAAACTACAGAGAAACTGAAACTATTCCAAAAAATAAACTACCAATAAATACATACTAGAGAGAAACTGAAACTACATAGAAACTACAGAGATAGAAACACTAAAGAGTAACAGACACTAAATAGAAACTACAGAGAAACTCAAGAGAAATAAAAACTACCAAGAAATAGAATCTACAGATAAATAGATACTTAAGAGAAACAGAAATGGCTCAGACAACAGAGAAACATAACCTATAACGAAACTGATATTACAGAAATATAGAAACTACAGAGAAGTAGTGTCTAAAGAGAGGCTACAGAGAAAGTGAAACAGCAAAGCAAATTCTACAGAGAAACAGCAGCTACAGAGAATTGGACACGATAGAGAAGCCAAAACTGAAAATACAGAGAAAAGTATTGTACAAATCAGCCAAAACTACACAGAAATATATTAAAATATTGTAGTCACGACTAGAAAATAGTGACTACATAGAAAAAGAAACAACAGTGAAACAGAAACTGCTGAAAAAACAAACAACAGAAAGGCCTTAACTGAAAAATAGAGAGAAATAGATATATATAAACTACAGAGAAACAGCAACACCAGAGAAATAGCATCTACATAGAAACTGAAACTTCAGAGAAACAACAACTGCAATGAACCAGTGACTACATAGAAACATAAACTAAGGAGAAACATAAAGTACAGAGAAATAGTGTCTACATTGATACAAACTACAGAGAAACAGCAACTACAGAGAAATAGTGTCTACATTGATACAAACTACAGTGAAACAGCAAATACAGAAATACAGTGACACCTGTATTTCTGTAGTTGTTAGAAACTGAAGCATACAAAAACAGAGATTACAGAGGAATTGGAAAAAGAGAGGTTAAAACTACAGGGAACCTAAAACTACTGAGAAACACTAATTTCCAATAGTTTATTTCCATTTCCTGATGTAAACAGGCACACGTTTATCTCTGTAGGATCATCTCCATGATCTCAGACATTCATAACACTATGATCCTGAAAGTGCTAGAAACCACTGTTTCTTTGTTTATAAATATTATTTCGCCATGGGATTACATTCTATTGTTTTAATGTCTAACTATACTGATCCGGTTTCACTCCTTCTGTCCTTTGTGATATTTTCGACCCAATTATTTTAACAGATCTTTGTTTTCTTCATACAAGGAGCTTCTACTCGAGCTTAATCTGGCCTTTTTTTTCTAAGACAGTTATCATTTTGTGTAAATCTCATAGAG
Source organism: Lophius americanus (assembly GCA_037951165.1). Taxonomy (NCBI): domain Eukaryota; kingdom Metazoa; phylum Chordata; class Actinopteri; order Lophiiformes; family Lophiidae; genus Lophius; species Lophius americanus. Next base: position 2,318,467 of record JBBDHG010000082.1, on the reverse strand, counting down.
TTGCAACCCCACTGCTGCCTTATTTTGGCCTTAAAATGTTTTATTTTTACAGTATTTCTGTCTTGCTGCTGATATATTGATGTTTTTCAGGGGTTTTTCTGCAATATGCTAAAGTCTTGGTCTTTCGGCTGGAGATACATTGTGTGTTTGTGTGTGTATGTGGCTCTGTGTGTGAGGAGGCGGTGCTCTATGTATGTGTGTTTAGTTTAAATAGTTCAGCTCCTGAAATTGTTCTAATGAGATATGTTTTATATATTTATTTGTCAACTAATTTGCATTTAAATGTTTTTGCATTTATTTCTAAAGATCTTCTGTTTATTCACACTTCAGCCGTTTGTCCACTAAATGGTTTTATTTGTTGTAGTTATGGTTCACAAGCAGCACAAACCGTTCTATTCATCTAAGGAAAAACGCTGTTGTTACACGACGTTCATTGTGGCTGATAAATGTTGAGTCTTTCAGTCCATGGTGGTTGGAGCTGCCTTGATTGTTATGATTTGGGACGTACAAATAAAGAAAATAAAACTGACAAAGGGTCAAGAGCGGCAGCTTTGTCACAGAATAAATGGAGAGGCTGAAAGCGGAAAGGCTAGAGCAGGAGTTCAGAGAAAAATGTCTATCTTTACATTCTAAATATATATTGAAGCCTTAGATAAAACAAAAATCAAATAGATGCCAGTACTTAAACTTTAACTATGCAATTTTTGTATTTTTTTCACAACAGCTGCTTTGCTTCTGCTTGAATTTCTTGAAAATCCACTTTCTTAAGGCCAAAAATGAAGATTCATACTAGAGACGTCCGGAGGTGTTCTGTTCATCCAGCTCGGCCTGCTCTCCTGTAACACAACTCGCCTCTGAAGCACTCGCACCTCACAGAAGTCACTATTAAAGCATGTGGATGTAAAGGTTTATTTAAGGACACTGCTTTCAGTGAGGCTGTTCAGTCAGTGAAGTTGGCAAACACTCTGATTTTGATCAACTCGGCTACTATTGCTATAAATTTAATGACTTCTGCAGTTTGGCACAAGGCCGTTTTCTTTCTCGTTTCGGCGCTGTTTGCTTGAGGTTAGGGATCAGTTGGTGACGCCGTGGAGCTCCTATGTTTCATAAAGGGCCAATAGTGTTGAGAGTTATTCCTATAGTGCGCACAATCAACAAGATGACTAAAGTTAATGTCAATGACTCCTTTTTTATACTGAGACATGTTATTGAACTAAATTCTGACGGAACCACTCTTTTAACTTTGTCAACAGCCTCATCAGAAATATGTCATATATATGCTAAAAACCTCTACAATAATTCCAACTGATGACAAACCTAAATTCATCTTAATTTAAGCCCACCTCAATAATTTTTTACAAATATTAATGCACTTATTTTGCAGTATCTACTTTATTGCTACTTGCTAACAGCATACAACTTGCCTTTGGACTATAAGTAGAGCATAGTTTTACTCTATAGTCATATCTACATTCTTGTTTTAATGTTTTTATCATGGTGTTGTGTAAGTGTATATGTGTGTAAGTGTATCAAACTTCTTGAAAAAGTGAATGTCCCATTTCTGTGATCATTAAAGTATGTCTAAGTCAAAGTCAATCTTAGGCTACGTTCACACTGCAGGCATAAGTGGCCCAAATCATCAGTAACATTACAAATCCGATTTTTTCAAGTCAGACCAAGGCCACTTTCCCATGTGGTCCTAAATCAGAAACAAATTGATACACAAACGCTGATCTTTTAATTATCGATGCTGCACATATCGATAATTGTCGATTTGTCCATATTTTTACTCGTACTGCGTCATACGTAGCACAAGTAATTATAATTTATAATGTGAACAACCACGCAGAAAATCGTATCTCAGCAAAAAAAACGTAATTGAGCATTAAGACCTCCAGTGTGAACGTAGCCTAAGATACACTGTACCTCTAGTATATATACTCCTTTTTTTAATTAACAGGTAATCCGGTATTACCAATTCCAGAGTTACTGAATATTACTAAATTTATAGACTATTAAGTATTAAATTAAAAAAAATATAAGTATAGACTTTGATTTCTTTGTCTATGTGAATATTAACATTCACATAGAGTATGGAGCAGTAGCATGATAGGCTGTAGCAAACAAGCTTGGCTTGTGAATAGAGAGAAGAAGCAACTGGACTTGTTTGAAGTTAAAAATATTTCACTATAAACAGTATAAACGTCAATAAAATCACTATAAACATCACTATAATCATAATGAACATCACTATAATCAACATATACATCACTATAATCTCTATAAACGTCACTATAATCAACATAAAAAGCACTGTAATCACTAAAAACATCACTATAAACACTATAAACGTCACTATAATCAATATAAACATCACTATGATCACTATAAACATCAATATAATCACTGTAAATATCACTCTAAAAGTTATCAACATAATCAACATAAACATCACTATAATCACCATAAACATCACTATAATCACTATAAACATCGCTATAAACATCATTTTAAACTCATACATTTTTACTATTATCAATATAAACATAACCATGATCAACATAAACATCACTATGATCACTATAAACATCACTATAATCACTATAAACGACACTATAATCACTAAAAACATCACTATAAACACTATAAACGTCACTTTAATCAACATAAACATCACTATAATCACTATAAACATCAATTTAAACTTCATTTTAAACTCTATATTTCTCACTATTATCAATTTAAACATAACTATATACACTACAAACATCACTATAAAAACTAAACATCACTATATTCACTATAAACATCACTATAAACTCTTTAAATGTCACTACAATGGCTATAGACATCAGTATAAACGCTACAATAAACACTGTAAACATCATATTAAACATAATAAACATCATAATTAACTATATAAATTTCACTATTATCAATATAAACATAACTATACACACTATAAACGTCACTGTAAACACTAAACATTACTATAATAACTATGAACATACACACTACTACTACAGACATCAATATAAACAGTATATATTTCACTATAATCAATATAAACATAACTATAAATATCACTACAATCCCAAGTATAACCATCACTATAAACACTATAACCATCACTATAAACACTATAACCATCACTATAATGACTATAACCATCACTGTAAACACTCTAACCATCACTATAAACACTATAACCATCACTATAAGCACTATAACCATCACTATAAACACTATAATCACTATAAACACTACACTATAAATGAAAGCATTCAAACTCACTTCAGTGGCTTTCTTTTTGGTCTGTATTGACAGCATGCTGCGTGTAAAGTCTGTTATTGTTCTTTTGAGCATGCTGGACAGTTTAAAGCTTTGAACTGTTCATACTGGAGTCTGATATAGAACACATTTAAGAGATATATGAACAGTTACACAAAAGAATACAGTCCAAGAAAAAAATGGATTTGATCATGAAGACTGGCAGTGTGAAAGTAGACAAAGACACATCCTTCAGAAGAATCCTCAGCTTTCAAAGATTATTGCAGGTCTAGATGAATGAAGATCTACACAAACAGTTTTCCATTGTTGGATGTGAGAGAGCGAGCGTGAGACTTTCAAACGGATTGTAATCGAGTTTGGGTTTGAGATTTATTAATAAGCTGAAACGTTGAAAAGTTGAAACGCCACTTCTCTGCCAGTGCCTCTAGGAGTGAGTATCAGTATGAGTCAGGGGGATGCGTTTATATATATATATTCCTCACCATGCGGAGCAAATCAGTCTGATAATATGAAATCAGGGCATGTTAAAAAAAAGACTTTTGCAAGCCATTCCTCTGCAGCAGAGGTCTGCTGCTCAGGAATCCACACATAATTTTCCTCGTGCACTTAACTTTTTCAATTCTTGGAGAATGTTCATATTTATTTAGATTTTTAAGTAAAACATCACTTCAGACACAGTGTTGGTGGGGTTTTTTGTTGGGTGTCATGGTTTGGATCTTTATTTTGTAGATTCACGGTTCTGAGTTTTGTGTTACTGTTTCCTGTTTTATTTTTGAAAGTATATATCTTAATGGTGTTTTACATTTGCTGTTTTGTTCTGATCTAATTTTGCTCTGTCCCCTTTCTGTCGGTTTTTACTGTTCCGTGTCTGCAGCCATTGTATTTACTCCTTCATGTCTCGATTACGTGTCTCGTGTCTTCAACGTTTGTGTCCTTCACCTGACTTTGTCTTAGATGTTCTCTTCTGTTCTTCCCTCCACACTGACTCCCTACTTGTCCTGACCCTCCCATTGTTTACTTCTCTCCATTATTTAAGTCCGTGCGTCTCTTTCTTCTGCGTCTGATGTGGGTGTTGGACTCTTTATCACTCATCCAAGGCTTTTTGTTCTCAGTGAACTTCATGATCTCTAGAAGTTTTCTCAGGATTCTGATTCTGCTTCCTGGGCTTCACCTTTTCTCTCTCACTTTCATTTAGTTGCTTTGGATATGGATGTTTGTAAACTGGTTCTGCCTGCATTCCCCATGGACTACTTTTTATACCTGACCCCTGCTCATATCCGGTTCTGGCTGGCTAAACGCCAATGCAACTAGTGACTCTGTTACTTTCAGCGTATCCACCAAGGTGATCAGATCCAGTTCTTAGTTTAAACCCAGTTTTTGTGTTTTCATAGTCACAGAATGGACTCTTGGCCCGGATAACTGCTCCCGTATACTGGAACCAAGACCTTGCTGGTCTAGAACCAAGAACCAAGTCACATCAGTGGCTGCACTGATCCACTCCACTATATTGTCTGTATACACAATAAACATTTAGAAAACTCTCCAGTCACAAGTCGAGTTGTATTTGAATTCGTAGTATGTCGCTATCTCTGCTTACTTTTTATCCTCTTTTTATTATCACCACCTCCTCTACAGCCGTCATGGTTCTAGTTGTATTTCTGACTCCTCACTGCCCTCTTGTGGATGTACTGATATAAATATAGGAAACTTTAAGCGATGCTTCAACCACTTCTCGACATCTTCGTGTTAATATACTGGTTACTTGTTGATGGTAATATTTTGGCTTTTTGTCACTCTTTCAACTTGGATGACTTTCGGTAACATTTTTACACTTTTGTGTTTTGACCTGTGACAACCTTCATATTCTTTTTGCTAATTCCCTTTCGGGGTCACCACAGCTGAACATCTGTTTCCATCCATTGTTACGACCAGAATCCTGTTGGTTAGTGTGCCTTTTTTTTGTAAAAAGCCGCAACTGATTCATTTTGGAAATCCATTTTGTATTCCTGTCCTAAACATATCCTAAAACATGAGTGTCAAATGAAACATATATATAGAGTAAATATACAGAACATTCAAATGCAATTGGGGGAACCGTAAATGCATTTTACTGCAGTGAACTGTTGCTGTTATTGATCCTTATGTCAGTTATGTATAAAAGTCGTTATTTAGTCCTATATTGGTGCTGGCATTAGTGTCTTCATCTTTAGGCTGGGTATCAAGGATAAGTAAACTATATAACTAAAAATGCTATATTCAGTTACTCCTATGGTTTTTTCTTTAATTATTCACTAAAAACACACAGAAAAAAAATAAAAATGTATATATTGTGTGTATCACTTTGTAAATTGACAAATGAACGTATCCAATCTCTAATTCTCTGTCCTTCATCGGGTAACAAAACATTTAGGATCCGGCTTCTCTCTTTTCCTGAGTGCTTCATTAGCATTAGTTGTTTAAAATATCTCATTGCGATGTCTCCACCTCATGAATGCTGAATCAGCATGAAGTGTATATCCCCAAAAAGACATATAGCCTCTGCGTTGTAAAAGCCATCCCGCAGATTAAAATGGGAAGTTATGTCAATAGTATTTTTCCATCAAAAAGCTCCCCCTAGTGTGTAAAATTGTACTACGAGAGTAAAACACAATATATGATAGAAAAGAGATCTCCTCAAATCAATTCAGAATACATCATTTATACTGATTTGGAAATGATGTCCCGGAAACTTGAGATAAACTCTTCTAAGTATCGGAAATATGCAACCTTTCCCAAAATCAATCCACTTCTTCCTCGCACTTAGGTCTATGAGGGTGTAATATTTGAAAATGATCCTTGACATAGTTTTTTAGTTATTGCGTTAACACAAAGGATCTGGGGCACCGATGATGATTCCATAATACCCCCGACTTTTCGACATAACATGATCTCATGCTAGCATAACACCGACCCGAACTGGCTGTCAGTCAGTCAGAAGAAGACAAACCTTTATTTCTTCTTTCTAGCTTATTGTGTCTTGTGGAATCATATCAACATTTGAGGCTTATCAACAATGTAATTTCATCTCCCAGCCAATAGGGGGTAAACAGCAGCAGGGCAATCCGTGTGTTCAGACAAACACCTTCTAGTTTAACCAGGAAGCTCTTTCAGATTAAGCATTCCAATCGTTCTTATAACAATTGCTACTTTTCATTCTCTTGGCCCCTTAACAACTTTATTTGGAGAGTTTTCCTTCCCTGCATTACAAGATTCATTGAAAGCACAAAGGATTCACAGTTTGTGATATTTCTGTCTCTGGCTATTTTGTGGATGTTTCTGGCTATTTATTGAATGTTGCTGACTATTTTCTGGGTGTTTTGCAGTTGTGCGATCGCATGTTGGACATAATTCTTTTTTCATAACGTCACGCCTTGAATCATTCATTTTTTGTTCACTTATGTAGCCTTTCCTGCAGTGCAGGTACTTAAAGGATATTTCTCCGCAAGTGCTCTCATTAATTAATAAATGAGGATAGAACAAGTGGAGAGGATTATAATATAAACAGTATGTCTGTATTTGTTCATTGGCTCATTATATAAGCAGGTTTTCTTACAGCAAAAAGACTGAAGCGTCTCAGTTTTTATCCCTGACTTAATGTGTGAGCTCTGCAGGGTTAACAACGGTTGCATTAGAGTGATGCTGCTGAATGGATCCATTATATAACCTTAACATGAAATTTGTATCAGCGAGGTACTCTCATAAAAGAAGCTCAAGGTGTGTTTGGTACCTAGAGTAAAGAACTCAGCTGCTGTCACTCTCTCCACAATCATCAACAGGAAAAGGTGAAAGAGGTTCAGGCGGCCCACTTCCAGTGACTAATGTGACTAGGTGTACATTTATCTGAAAACTTCAGCCTAGAAAGTCTAGAGCCTTGAGACTTCATTTTTTTTGTGTATTTTGTTTTTTTCTGCTGGTACCGTGGTGCTATGGACTCTGCTACCACTGCAGAACGGAGCCCCTCCTCACTCACTGCTGCAACGTCTGACACTCCCGCTGCATCACCGCAGACAAGAACGACCTGCAGCGGATCCTTAAAATGGCTCAAATGGTCAGTTCCCTTCTCTCCAACCTGGGTTAATATCCACTCAAGACATCCTCACAAACAGGCCTGAGAAACCTTCACCGTCGTCGGGTAAGCTGAGAGCCGTCGGCTCACTGATAGTTTGAGAAACAGGTTCTACCAGCAGGGGACAACACCGAAATAACTTCACCAAAACAATCCAAATTAGATTTAGATTGGAACATGGCAGGATTTAATCTATAAAAAAAAAAAATAGACCCAATAATGATAATAATCTCTTCTCATTATCAACTGCTTATCCTGTTCAGGGTCACAGAGGGCTGGATCCTATCCCAGCTAACATCGGGTGAGAGGCAGCGTACACACTGGACAAGTCGCCAGTTCGTCGCAGGGCAGACACACATAGAGACACACAACCATTCATGCTCATGCTACGGGCAATTTAGTTCAATTCACCTGTATCACATGTTTTTGGACTGAGAGAGAAAGCCGGAGTTCCCGGAGAAAACCCAAGCAGACACAGGGAATGGTAAATGTACTATACAGCGCTTTTCTAGTCTACTTGACTACTCAAAGCGCTTTTACAATGTGGGTCAGCATTCACCCATTCACACTAACCTTCACACAGAGGCTGCCATGTAAGGCACCACATGCTCATCATGAGCAGTAACCATTCACACCATCATTCACACACCAATGGAACAGCCATTGGGAGCAACTTGGGGTTCAGTATCTTGCTCAAGGACACTTCGACATGTGGACTGTAGTGGCCAGGGATTGAACAACGGACTTTCAGATAAGTGGACAACCGTTCCACAGAAAGGCCGGCAGAGGATGTGGATTCGAACACGGTACCTTCTTTCTTTGAGGTAGCAGCACTAAGCACTGAGCCATAATAATGATAATAATAATAATAATAATACACAGTTTAATACAGACATGTTGGATGCACACATGTCAAATATTGCGTTCTGAAATCTAACACAACTCAGTTTGGTGGAGGTTGCAGACGTAACAGGACCGACAAATAATGTTTTGAACGAGATACTACATTTCTAAAACACATCAGCTGGCTTGATGTAAAGCAGACTATGAGATAAACATGTAAAACCACAGGAGGGCTGTGTTCTTCAGCAAACCCACAAGCTGTACGTCATATTTGTTTTACGTAATTTTGCTGCGGTAAAAAACTTAACTAATTCACTAATGTGCACGGGAATCCGTTCTTCCAGCGCCTTCTGAATATTCCTCTCCGTAAACACTTTGCCGTGCACAAGGGCAGAAGCAGGGCTGCTCAACATGCAGCTCCAGCCCTGTGTGTGAGACTACTTAGTAGCCCGAGCCCCCCACGGTGTTTCACCGTAGGTGTGCAGATGAAAGCGCTGCTGGTGAGGGTGCATACACACACACATGTGTGCACACAAACATCTACACACAAACTCACAGAAGGAGAGAGAGAGTGTTTGAAGTGGCGCCCAGTTGTGGTGCCTGAGTTGTGGCCGTAACTTCATTTTGACATCTGGATAAAATCCTCCCTGAGAGGATCACCGCACATACACACACACACACAGACACACACACACACACACACACACACAGACACACACACACGCACACACACAGAGTTTCCTTGCTCTCTCTCTCTCTTGCTCCACCATGTGCGCTCAACCAGCACCATAATATGTCTAGATGTCGTTTAGTGATGTCATTAAATGAGTCATAACTGACTGAGAAACAGCTTCACTACTTCTGCTGCTCTCCAACCGCCACCTTCACCCCACCCACCTCATTGGTCCAACAGAACGCCTTTAAATCACAGAACTGCACCAGGATCTTCATTCCACAAACAGAATTGGGAAGTGTTGGGTTATTTCCTCTGCAGCTGATGGTCACATGATGGCGCAGTTCAACTAAAAGACATCATCCATCACGTATCGGGCATTTTGTTTGTCTGACGCGAGAAGTGGCAGGAGGGGCTTTTCTTATCAGACGATATGAAACCCGGTCATTGACAGATGTAGAAATGTTCCACTGCAGATGCTCTGCTGTTGTGATTTATTCTGAAATAGCCCACTGGACGGCGGCCAACGCTGCTTTGCTGCTAATATCAGCGGGCGGAGCAGTGCCACCGATTGTTGGCGAGAGCAATTTGAGTTTGAGATTTTTATTCTCTACTTTTCTTGAGGGTAGGCATGAAACCGCACTGCTTCCTCCTTTTTTTCCCCCAACATTTTCTCCTGGTTGAAACTCAGGGAGGCGGGGCTTATCCTCCATGACACACAGCCAGTGTGCTGAATTAATGAAGCGACACATTATATTTCATTTTAATCATTTAATTTCCGTCTTTTTCTTACGAAATTCCGTTTTTTTCCGTTAATTGTGAGGTTTTAAATTTCTTATTTTATTTTGATACACAACAGTGTGTGTGTGTCTGTGTCTGTGTTTTTGTTTGTGTGTGTGTAGGAATTTGTATTTTGCCAACAGGCAAGATACTGAACTCAAAGGAGTTCTTTTGAAATCCACCAAACAGTCATTACTTCTTGGATGTCCTGCTGTGTTTTCATGCGTGCGTGTGTGTGAGTGTGTCAGTGTGTGGTGTGTGTGTGTGTGTGGGTATGTGTGTAGGCCGACCTGCGATACCTCCAGCAGAGTTGATAATGAGCTCCATTGATTAAGGCTGTTAATTAAGACCAGTTTTTAATAAATCATGTCCCTGAATCTGCGTGTTATAAATTATTCCTGACAGACAGACACTTGTTTTCAACAAGGCAGATGTCATAAAGTATTCCTGCGCTCACTTTCAGCCAAGCCTAAAAATAAAACGAAAGGAAGAAAACAGACACAGGCAAAAATCTCTGACCTATTTTTTTCTTCTATTCCAGTCATTGAAGGAAGTTCATTTTCCCTCTGTTTATCACACACAACTCAACTGAAATGCAGCAAAAACTCTTTTTTTTCACCAAACATTGCAGATATGGAACATATAAAAAATTCATCAACAGATTGTTAGAACATCTCGTTCAAAGACAATTAAAACTACCAGATGGGTTTTTACTCATTCGTTGGTCAATGGCTGTAAAATTCTAAATGAAGAAAAATATGGCCGACACTAACCAACCTCTGAAAATAAAAATAAAATCATGCATTGCTGCATAAACATCAAACATTTAATCTCTTACATGAAATATTTGGTTTCAACTTATTCCGGTTTATCTGTAGTTTTTAAACATTAAGAAAAAACATCTTTATAGGCTTAATATAAATTTTTCATTTAGTTTAACCTGAAGTTGGGGAGTCAAACCAACAACCTCCTCTCTTTGATTACTTCTCCGTTAATTGACATCACACTATGCAGTTTTATCCAGTATTGTATATATTATCTAGTATATAACAAAGAAACAAGGTCTAAATATTGGAGGAAATTCTTCCTGTTTTTATTTGACTGTAATAAAACGTAATTATTTTTTATAACTGTTATTTTTATCCTATTTAGAGCAAATAAAGATTTTATTTTCTTTCTTGTTTCCCTGTACATATAAAAAAAAAAAAAAGAACATTTTTGGCTTACATTGATCTACATTGGGTAAAGTTTTATCTCTAAATAGATAAATGGTGGTTTGCATGGTTGTAAGCAATGCCAACTCACAGTAAGAAGGTTGTTGGTTTGAAACCTCCCACTGTCCACAAGCATGCAGGTTAAACAGAATTTATTTATTTTTTGGTCAATTTAGACAAAAATTATTTGTATTTAGTACAACTATTAACACATGATTTAGTGCCACATTAAGAAAATAGTTTGGATGAAGCTAAAAAACTTTAAAGAAATGAATTGAATAATGTCAAGGTCAAATATTTATGTACTATGATAATATAATATTATAATAACAATGTTATAAAATATAACATTGGCTACTCTAAGCTGATCCAATGCTTTAATTCTAGAGGTAATTACATTACGTTGATGCAAATATTGGTGACAAAAAAAAAAATCACCTCTCAGATATGCTCATAGTGCACAGAAAGAGCTACATATTTTCAGGCATTACAAATTAAAACAGGGTTGCATAAAGGTAGCAGGTTTTTTCCAGGTTTGCAGGGCTGCAGATGGGAAAACCATAATTACCATCACTTTATTTCCCACAATGTCTAAATGCTCATTTGAAAAGGTTTGAATGTTGCCAGCTACAATCATGTGGTGGAAGTAGAGCTCTGTACGTTCTATTAAGTGTGAACATTTTGAAGTTTAAAGTACCGATTGTATACATCCTTTGTTATGAAGCAGTACATGTGTGACTGGGTGAGTGGTCTTTAAATGGTCCGTCAGACTCGTCAGGTTTTATATAAGTACATAAAGCTCTTCACTTATTTAACCCTTATCTTGCGTTCCGGTCACACTGACTATTAACCTCTTTTATTTCATTTTATTCTAATTTTTTTTTAATGGAGACACTATGACCTTCAGCTTTTTGAGATGATGAGCACATTATAGAAAAATAAAATCGAAGAACACACACCTTTGTAGATAATTAAGACATTAATAATAATAATTATAATAAACTTGATGGTGTTCAGCTCAATCTGATCCCAGAGTAATAAAAAACGAGAAATTGCCACTGAAAACACACCGGTCGTGATGAATATCGAACTAAAACATGATGAAGATGCACTGACACAAGCGCAAGCACACACACACACATACACAAACACACACACCTGCAGGCATGTGTGCAACATCCATCCACCCATTTCCTTCCTTTCATCTGGGTCGGGTTTATGTGGCAGCAGGCTAAGAAGGGTATTCCAGACGCCCCTCCCCCAGCAACACTCTCCAGCTGAAAGAATCACTACTTAAATGTGGAAGAGGGGGTTTTGGGACTCTGTGATCCTGAGAGCTGTGTTGTCGGGGGCGTTATCCCCTTGTAGGGTCTCCCGAAAGGCAAATTGGTCTCAGGGGAGGAGCTAGACTAAGAGCGATTTGAAGACCCCAATGAATAGGGACCAAATAAGTTACAACACCCCATCCGGAGTGTAAGGATACCGGTGTATCTTTCTTGATCCGGACCTGGGAAGTGAACTTGTCTGTAGGTAGGTGGGTTTACGTGAACAGCCTTATTCCGATTAAATTCGGAAAAGACGTCTAATCGTAAAGAAAATGCTGCATGTAAAAACCCCTTTCCGAACGGGAAGAACCTTTCCAAATTAGATTTCATTCCTTTGCAAGGAGGTAGTCAAAAACGTATCGGAAAGCCATTCCAATAGCCAGTCGCTGCATGTAAGCGCTGTATCCAAAAGCTTTCTGTTTGAGTTGTATCAGCGCATGCGTAGCGTCGTGACGTAGCGCTCCGCTAAGTTTTTTTCAAAACTGCAACACATTTTAAATATGGCAACTTCAAAACAGTACCGGTCTGCATCGGAGAGTGATTTATTCTTGCAACTTGGTTGGCGATAATGCTTCGATGAGTTGGGTGCTGACCGCATGGCCAGAAGAAGAATACGACAAAGAGGGCTTGCACAGAAGTGACATTTCGTCCATCTAACCATCCAACTATGGTAAACTTTTTCAAAGTTGCAATGAGTAAGTTAGAAGACCAGTACTGTTTTGAAGTCCGCGTACCTAATATGTGTCGCGGCGCGGTGGGTGCACTGAAAAAACTCTGCGAGAGCATTACGTCCCGACGCTGGGTATGCGCAGATACAACTCAAACAGACATCTTCTACCTCCTTGCAAAGGAATAAAATCTAATTCGGAAAGGGGTGTTTACACGCAGCATTTTCATTGCCATTAGAGGTCTTTTCTGAATCTATCCGCAATTAGGCTGTCCATGTAAACCCACCTACTGAGTGTCTGGTGGCTGGGCTTTTTCCATGAGGCTCAGCCAGCATCAGCCCAAAGAGGCTTTACGGAGGTACCCTCCTGTGGGCTCACCACATGTGACGAATGAAGAAGAAGAAAGAAGAAGAAACAATCCTTTATTAGTCACATAGAGTCATACACAGTACAACATAGTGAAATTACTTCTCTGCATTTGACCCATCCCTGAGGGAGCAGTGGGCAGCCCCTCGTGGAGCGCCCGGGGAGCTAAGGATTCAGGGTCTTGCTCAAGGACCCTACGACAATGGTGTTGGGGTCAAGTGCAACTCCATGTTCTTCCCACAGTCCACCACTCGACCACTCAAAGTGCTTTACTATACGAGCCAGCATTCACCCATTCACACAAACATTGATACACTCAAAAAATGAATCCTTGTATGGTGCAAGTTTAAGTACCTAAATCTATTTGATTGTATTTAAATAATCATATTTTGAAAATGTACGTATTCAGCTTTCACAGAATCAACATACATCTGTTAATTATGAAAACAATTAAATTGAATCAGTTGGAAAATATGGAAAAGGTTTAAATACTCTGTAATGCAGAATAAGTTATCGTTTTTGGGGTGTGATTTTTTGTTTTTTTCTTCTTCTTCTGTTTTGCTTTTCTTTCGTCAACGGAAAAATCAATAAAAAGTCATTTGTACACAAAATTCGGCACTGGGATATACATTATATACCGTACCCCTAACATTGTGTAGGTCCCCTTTTTGACACAAATTTGTGCTACAGTGGCTCTTCTGCTGGATCTGGCCTTGTGGCTGATCATTAAAATCTACGCGTCGAAAGCAAGAGTAAATGTTCATGTGTTGCCTAAAACAGTTTTTCCCACCCACTGACAGGAGCCACGGTACAGACGAGACGATGCCACTGAGATAACCAATTGTCTTCACCTCAACTATCAGTGGTTAGAATGATTTGGCTGATCGGTGTGTTATGTTATTCCCTAAGTCTTTACGACTTCAAAAGTCTAAACGAAAAATATATCCATCAACAGATTCCTTTTTCTTGAAAAAATGTTAAGTGTACAAAGGTGCCACTTCAGACTTCATGGGTGGCAAGTACCAATCCACCCCCCCCTCTGAAGAAACTAGTCCATCATCATCATCATCATCATCATCATCATCATCATCATCATCATACAACTGTGTTCAAGGTGAAGGACTGAAAGGATCCCATTAGGTTACTATGGTTATTTACAGTGTAAGTGTTATTATCATAACCATAAAACAGCTTTAATACATCTTTCATGTTTTGTTTTTTTCACCATTACTGTCCTTCATTCATGATAATTGCCAGCGAGTCTTTAGAAGGAACGTGTCTTTTGTTCAGGAGAGTCAGGGAGGATAATTAGGACATTCCAAAGCACAAACAAACATGCCCATCAATAGTTGTGGTAAATCTCTTGACGCTGCAGAGACGTTTTATCATGAGACCCTCAAAGAAAATATGTTTAGAAGCCATAAAGGACTTCATTACTTTGTATTTGAAGAGAGCGCTTCCTGTGGTTTCTCTGGCAGGCTCGGCCATGGAATGCAATTGAAAACAAGAAAACAAGTTCTAGTATTTATCTCGGGCTAAATGAAACTGGTTTGTTCTGCTCTTGAGTGCCGCTGACATGTTTACAGTAAAAGCTTTCATGTAGCCTTTTGCTTTTCGTCTCTTTGTCAGCCGGTTGTATGTTCTCTGTCCAAATTTGGTTTTACCGGTGGACCGGGACGAGGAACAGTTAGGGACCACTGCCCCAAAGAAGGGAATACCTCTCTGTATTCCTCTCCTGGTTTTTGCCCTCTCCTTTTTTCATTCTTTCTGCTGACTTTACCACATCTTTACCACTTTTCCACTCAGTTTGCTCTCCTTTCCCGTTATTCAATGGTTTCTGTTTACTATCCCCCTGAGCAAAGACCACAGTAGAAAGCTCACTGGAGCAACCAGTAAATAGTTGTTTAGGAAAGTCTGTCTGAAGACCCTGTTTGTTTTTTTCTGCTGTAAAGCAATGTTTTGGTACGTTCATATGTAAGACCAATGAATGAAAGCATAAGATTAAAAAAAAACTAAAAAAAAAGCTTTTCACCAGGTTGGCTGTTTAGATGGTGTAGGACTAAGTTTGTTTTCTGTGGAACATAGTTTCGTTGGGTTCACACAATCGACTCGTTTCCAATTCACGATTATAACATGATCACCAAAAGTGACAGTGTTGGTTCTGTGGCTCTTATAGCTGAAGTTTGAAAACAATATTAAACCAGGACACTTCAGTTCAGTTCATCAATCCTTAACCCCTTCAACGTCTTTAGGAGGAGGTTGTGCAGGATTCATCAATGATACTTTACGGAGCAGCAGTTACGTTTTGAGTTGCATTTTTTCCTATGTGAACAACGTTGTCATCAGCATACATACAAATACCTCATGGCACGGCCGTGGAGCATTAAAGTTGCGTAAACTAAAAAAATAAGGGTCCCAAGACCAACCCCTAAGGTCTCCAATTGTACACTATCTGTTGTCAGACAACCAAGGCGTTCGAGAGTTCTTTTCCAGCGGTTGTCACAGATTCTCGTGTTGAGGGATCGTTTTCACAATGTTTTCATGTCAATGCGGATGTTTTTAAAAAAAAAAAAAAAAAAAACTTTCGGTTGTAGCTAAAAGCATGAAAATGGGTCTTGGTTACTTTTGCGGCGTTCAGCTTCACTTGACCTAAGGGTAACAGTGTCATGGGAATAATAAATAAACTCAGATTTAAATCCATAACAACACTGAGGCCATGTACAATCTTACCTTGTATATAAAATAACAGCATCATTAATGAAGTCAAACATATTTATCAGTGAGGAGATCTTTGTCTCTTTGTGTGTTAGAGAAATTTTGTAGCCAAGCCTTGATGGTCTTCATCACTCAACAAAGAAGAGATCTCTACTGAGCACTCGTAAATCCACTCTTGTGAAGAGTCTTCTTTGGCTCTAACCTCCATTGACATCCTTCTAATACCTGACTAGTTCGCTTTCAAAATGCCTCACGGCTTTCATCTCGGAATGTCCCTCAGCATAACAAATGCAGCACTTCCTTTAGATTTGAAAAGCAAGGCTCAACTAGTCTCTGCATAAAGTTTCTACACAGAAAATAACACAATTTCATTTGAGGATAATGTTTAGAGGAGTTCTGTACGTCCTTCTAGCCATTTTATTCGGTTCTTCCAGGGTCAGGTTGAGGTACTGTATAGCATAAAGCAGATCAGGGCATTCAAGACATCTCACTCCCAAGAACCAGCTGGTTCCCATTCTTGATAAGATAGATATATATATTGAACTCTATTGTAAGTCTTGGATGTCCTCCATCATATTCTGCTTGTTGTTCAGTTGAATAAATCTATAGAGACCCGATTTAGTTTTCCACTCATGTTAATAGATTCTACTTAAAATCCAAACTTGACCAACAAAAGTTAATTGATTTGAGTCGACTTTTCAGTTGTGAGTGGATGAAACAATCGAAACGTTGCCATGAGTCTCTTCACAGAGTAAACGCCGTTCAGTTAATCAAAAATAAATAACATTTAGGTTAATTTATGTTGCAGCCTTAAGTTTGTCCAATCTTGGTGGTTACAAATGTTTGTGAGGTCTGTTCTTGTTTAAATGTATTTTCTTTATGGTGAAGTACATTTTTACATTTTATTATTCAAATTGAGGTTCAATTGCTCTTACGGCTCAGGGGATTGGGGACTTTTTGGGGACATACTTACTTATACTAATATTACACTACCATAATCGTTGACATATCTGGATTGAGGAAATTTGACAAATAATTTGATTGAGTGCTCTGAAAAATTCTCTCAGGATGTTTGATATGCACAGCGTATAAAACTATTATGCATCGACTAAATGCAATATTGAATGAAATACAATGCTGCCCTGATTGTACCTCTTATCTGCAAAATGGAGAATCATCCCCCCAGCCCCCCACCCACAACCCCCGTCCAATTTGAACAAAGATGAGTGGTTAGCAAAAATAAGAGGATTGATTCTGTTTTATTGTTATTTTTGTAAGTTGAGGTAGCCACATCCCCTTGATGATGGTCATGTGATCATTCTGAGATTCACTTAGAGTGAATGTTTCAGTCACTATTCGCTTAAAACTCCCAGTTTGTGCGACCTCCTGTTTCTTGTCAGCCGGCGCATTAGCCCAGACGGTTGACATCGTGTGTGTGTGTGTGTAATGTGTGTGGATGTGTGTCAGGCAGCAGGCCACAGTGCTAACAGGATTAGCATGGTAGTGGAATGTGTATCAGAGAGCAAACAACCAGGAGAGTGAATGCTGCAGAGACGCGCTGCCCACTGAACACGGGGCGAGTCAGAGAGCATTCAGATGCTACGTGACCGGCCTTTTTTCTGCAGTGTGTTTGTCACACCGGTTAACGAAGTTAATTCTGCTCTGACATCTAAATCTCACACTTTCTCTTACATTCAGGCTTGTTAAACTGGTCAGATGCTTCATCCACAATAAAGGCATTCATTATCCACATTATTGTTGAAGAAACTCTAACTTTTTTTTCAAAAGTGTAAAAAAAAAATGTTTATTTAATCCATATACGTCTCACTTCCACTAAACTGAGTTGTGTTAAATGTAATGTATTATCCTTATTAATTTAGATGAAGAGTTATGGACCTTTGTGGAACCATACCCATACTCTTCCACCTGCAGGTTGGGGTTGGGCTTGCTGCCTCAACCGAAGGAGTTTAAGTATCTTGGTGTCTTGTTCTGGAGCGATGGGAAAATGGACGGACAGATTGACAGGCAGTTAGGTGGAGCATCAGCAGCTATGCATCAGTCTGTTGTGGAAAGAGCTGTGTCCCAATGCAAATCCATACCTCACCTCTGGTCATGAGTTCTGGGTAGTGACTGAAAGAAAGAGGTCAAGGATACAAGCAGTTGAAAGGGGCTTCCTTCATGGGGGTCTGGGCTCAACCTTAGAGATAAGGTACGGCGCTCAGACATCCAGCAGGGGCGTCTGCTCCCTCACATGGAACGGAGCCAGTTGAGGTGGATCGGTTATCTGATAAGGATGGCTCCCTTTGGAAAAAATTTTCAGGCACTTCCATCTGGGGGGAGACTCAAGACTCATCTGGCCTGGGAGGACCCCGGGATTCCCCAGCATGAGCTGGAGAGGGCTGCTGGGGAGAACATATAGAATATTCTTCTTAGCCTGCTGATGAATAGAAGAAAATAGCCCGATGGATCTGTGCAACCAACATGATTGTAATGGAAAACTGGAGAACTCTCTGTTAAACCTGGATTATGAAAGTCCAGTTTACAAAACATGTCACTGCATGATATTTCTATTGTTTGAAGAAACTGTGTTTATTGCCTCTGTCATGAACTAATCTAGGACAAATCTAGATTCCCAGAGACCTTTGACCCGCTAAAGTGAGGTAGGTTTAAAAAGCTAACGCATACGTGCTAATTGAGTGGTTTATAAGTACATTTATTCAATTAAACCAGTCACAAAGTTTACTTCTGTGGAGTGTTTGCTGAATTTGACGGCTTCTTCTGTCTCTGACAGTGTGTCACAGAGGGAGCTGTCCTTTAAATTGATGAGTCTTTTAATTAATTTCACACACTAGCTTAAATCAGTCTCACTTCAAAAAGTTGTGCCTCCTCATATCTGGGCAAGAGCGTCTCAAAGTTCTGTCCCCTGGACCCACTTTTTAAAATTGACAAGCCATCGTTACCCACTTCACACTCACGCGCTTTCTAATTGAGAGATGGGCGATTGTCTGCATGAATTAATGTTGCCCATCATCTTCACTGCCATCACTTCATTATCTGGAACCAGACATTGTTCGAGTTTCACGCAGCTGTTATAGAAGACGACTGGCTCCTCCTAGTTGGTATTTAACTTTTCTGTGTAAGAAACCTGTGATTAAACACTCAAAAAATAAAAATATTGCTATGCTTGACTGTTTCTTTTATTGTTTTTTTTTAAATTTTTTATTTTATACTCACATAGACCTGAATTTGAGGAAGTACTGGATTGAGTTTGGGAAGTGCAAGTTTTGGTGCATGTTAATCAACTCAAGGAGATCCATCTTGTATATATCATTTATTCATCTAAAATTTCATATTTTACTCAGAAGGGGATATTTGTTATGACTGAATACTGTTCTTTGGATATAGCTAAAGAGTTCAATCAGGGGAACTGCTTGTACAACACAGGGGATTGGGTCAGGGACGACAGAGTGGACCTTATTATATCACAGTAACCCCACGACACAATTGATCAATGAATTTAATGATATAATAACTACTGCATTAGATTTGATATAAATACCACAAAGTTCATATTATTCCACCCAGTTATGGTATATGACCAGGAGGACTCTGTATTTGGCGCGGTTGGATAGCCAATAGATGTGTCAAAAATTGGATTTTGACCCCAAAGATGGATTTTGGCTGCAAAAATACCACCTATATCCACTATGAGGAGTTATATATTCACATACTGCAAACTTTAACTGTGTTCTAAACCTATGCTTTTATTGAGGTATAAGAAACTGCACAATAACAATAAAAAGAAAGAGCAAAAACAAGGTGGAAGTCTGGTTCTGAGAAGGACCGCAGTGAGGGCCTGAAATGATGGTCGCATGTAATCTATCATAAAGTATTGGCTCACCCCCCTACTGGTCCGTTTTATGAGCATCACGAGATTATCTTACAGACACATAAGAGTAGAAAACCGTTTTTGGTCGGAGGTCACTTCCTGTTTGCGTGGAGGCCCATAGATGGGCATTTCGGGTGGAATGGGTTAATCAAACAGATCTTAAACTCATTTTGTAAATCAGATAAAACTAGGCCTACGCAGCAAGGGTATATCCCCTAAAAAGTCCCCAAATTCCCTGCCTTGACTGCTTTCCTTGATAAATATGAACTAATAGAGTAAAATATAATAAAAACAAATAAGATCTCCTCTAGTCGGTTTATATTCACCAAAGTTACTCTAAATTGGACTATCGGTGAGGAGGTGATGTCGAAAAATCAGTAAAATATGAAATATTAAAGTGTAATGATAGATCTCTTTGATTCGATCCACATGCAACAAATTAAGAAATGCAGCAGACCTCCCAGAGGTTCTGACAGGTTCTGACTTCCTGAACGTGTGCATTCAGAGGTGACATCATCAAAACCATGAAGTAACTCCGCTTCAACAGCCCATAGCTGGGAATGATTCAAAGATATAGACGATGCTTAATTGTTTTTTAATCAGTAACGCTTCCAATTAATGATAAAAAATTACCTGCGAGCAATTTACATATTATTTTTAGTCAGAGAACGGCACATCTGGTGAATACTCAAATTTTCCCTCAAGCAAACACACAATTAAATCTTTGTGAGGAATATTTCCCAATAGTAACTGATGATAATCATTATTTATTTTTCTATAAATAAAGCACTTTAAGGGGTGAATCTTATTTATTTTCCTCTCCAATCTTAAATCGTGGCATTTTACTACCTGGTTTAATCACTGACAGTAGGATTATTCTCACCAATGAGAGAAGAGAACACAATAGAATTGCTAAAGTTAGATGTGGTAAGAAACATCTTTAAAATAAAAAAAAGTAGCGGTTTCAGAGACAGTGTGTTTGCAGAATCATTAAAAAAATGTGTCTGGGTTAAATATCCGTCACAGTTTACCGACTCACTTCCTGGTTCAACTCTGAGCTAAACTCCGTCAGGGTTCGTTAGCAACACTCAAGGTTCTTCACCATCAAATTTATCTCCAGACAAAAAATCGGATCTAATCTGCTCAAACTGTGAAGTTCTTACTATTTTAAGCTTTTATGCATCAACTTTGTCCTTTTATCTTTCCCCAAATTAGCAAGATAATTATTGTCTTAATTCAAAAGAACAGAGCTTCTTATTTAGTGAAATAGAAGTTTAGTTTAATCCAGTTTTACTTTCACCTTTAGGCACCTAATGAGTAAAGTCAACTTGAATCTGCTGACATTGCAGTATTTCTCCAGAATCAGTGTAGTCTCGTAATTTAGGTCGATTTTGCTTCTGAAGCTGAAGAACTCTCTCCAAAAAGAAATTAGCAAAGAAAAAAGTTCCTGGAAAAATTGTTTACAAGAAATTTTTCATAACTTTTTTTGCAAAAAAGTACATTTTAACTGGATAATGTTCTCTGAATGATAAATACAACCATTGCTGTTACTCAATATTCTTTCACTTAAAAAAATGATGAGCATTTAAAAAAGTGTGTTTTTTCAATATGTCTACATTTATAATTGTAAGAATCAGTGACAAAATATGCAAACAAGTCTGTACTGTTCAAAAATAATGAGATTGATAAACACAAAGGGAAGCAAAAAGTGAGTGGCACTCAACATTTTCATAGGAATTTCTAAAGACAAATTTGAGAAGTGATTTGGGTTTACAGTGTACCCTCTGAGTCTGGTGTGATCGCGTCCACAGAAAATGAGGCCATCGCTGAAAATGAAGACATGCTTGCTCCGTATACACTTAATGATTTAGATATAAATAGGTTGATGCATTTTGCATCTGAAGTTGGAGCACTGGAAGCTTTTTAGTGCGATTTCTTCTTTTAAGCATGGTTTTATCATTATTCATAAATTCAGTGACCATGGAAAAAGCAACCCCTAATTTAAGAAAGAAAGAAATCGTTGAAAATAGGACCGTTATATTTAATTCTATCAAAGAAAGGATGAGTAGAAAGTTCAAATCAAATTAATAAATAAATACATTTTAAAAGGAATATGAATAAATAAATAAATATTTGTAGTACTTTTGCATATTCTCAATGAATGTTTTTATTTTAGATACTACTTAATATTGATGTGATTTTGTAGATGTATTGCAAACAAAAAAAGAAAAAGAAAATATAATATAGTGAAATAAGAATAAATTGTTGTTTTTTTAAGAATATATTCAAATATTTGATAAATTTGAATATTTATTATATATATATATATATATATATTATTCGATAAATATAAATTGATATTTCTTTCATGTTTAGAATTTAAACTACCCATTCTCCTCTGAGGCAGGAGAATATGATTCGATGCAGAAAGTATGAATGATCCCTGTGAGATCATTCACACACACGTTTCCACTGTAAAAAACTTTCCATTGCAGAAATATTTGTCATTGCTACATCATTATTATTAGCTTTGCCAAATGGGGAAAGCTCTAATTATTAAATGACAGTTTTTTAAAAGAAGCTAATTTTTTAGCAATTTTTTTTCTTAATTTGGCAAAATAAATAAATAAATCATCAAATCAACCATGTAATTATTAATATATATATATATATATATATGAAATAATGAAAATGTATTTTAATTCCGTGTAAAATTTCCATGTGTTTGGATTAGATCATTTCAATAATTTTTGAATCAACTAATTGAATCCTGCTTGTTCTATAAGGAAACTTATTCAAACCATTTTTCAACTGATTCACTTTTAATTTAACTTTTTTTTCAGAATAAACAAATTCATGCTGATCCTATGAAATTTGAATACATAGATTTTAAAAACACGAGTATTTAAATATAATAAGACAGATGCAAGTGCTTAAACTTTGACTAGGCAATTATTCATTTTTTGGAGTGCAATGTGGGTTCAACCCAATGAGCCCAACCGCTCACTAACCCACTGATCGGGCTTTTCTCAGAGGAGCTCCCTGAGACCTCACGCATTTTTGAGCTGCTCCTGCCATCCATGTTTTCTTCTCTGCAAAGAGAGAAAACAAATAACAAAACAGATTGTGGTCATGACATTACTTAGATACTAAAAGGTATTTGAGCATTAAAGCGTTTTGTGACATTCTAGTAAAAGAAGAATAAATAGGAGACAATCAGAGGCCTGACCTCTTGCTTTCTTATTACCGACCAGTTCTCCTGAGATGCCAACAAAGAAAAAATATGCAGATGAATGCAAAAAATCGGAACAAAACAAGGATTTGGAGAATTAAGCCCCCGAGTGTGGAGTGGTTGGGAGCTCTCCAACTGAAAATATTGAAGGCAGACTTCAACCATTAATAAATACAACTACTTAAATAAAGTAATAAAGAAACTCTCCGGGGTCTACTCTCCTGTGGATGAAGCTGCAGACGTAATTTCTCTTTTCAAAATCACATCCTCGGGCGAGGCAGACAAAAAGCAAAGATTTTCGAGAGGATATGGGATCACAAAAATTCAATCAGTTTGGGAAACATGACCAAGGGAAATGAAAATAATTAATTAGTTTAACCCCTTGTGCGTTGGCCTGGTCTCTGAACCCGTTTTCAATATATGGGCAAATATCAAATCAATAATTTCTCTCCACCTGAACTTCTAGGCATCATCTTTTTTTTTTTTCAAAAGGACATATTTCCATCGGGTCACCCGATAAATGTACTGAAATAAAGGTGATGGATAAAATCATAGAGTGCCAACAAGTCATGAGGTTGTGATCACACTGTTAAACAGTCCATCTGAATTATTCTGAATTCATATAATACAGGGATACACTGTAATGCATTCTGGGAGAAATAATACATGATCACAGCATGATTGGCTGAATTTTTTTCAGTAAGGTATTTTTAGTGCAAGCAGCATAGCATCATGGGAGATTAAAATGATAATAGAAAAGAAGTTTTAACCTGACCAGAGTTTAGACCCAGGCACAACTGACAAATTTCAGTCTCCATTTTTTTTATGCTCGCCCCCGGTCCATCTTTCCGTTCACATCTAACAGTTTCAGCTCAAAAGCTGATTTCCTTGGCCTCCTATGTGCATCTCATTTTTGCTCATATCCTTCTGGTATTATGGATGTTATGATCAACCTACATCAGCATATTTTTTTTTCATTAACGGGGAGACTTTACTGTAATGCCACTTTAGTTATTGGTTTATTTTCCATTATTATAAGGAGTTTTTTTTTGGGTGGGGGGCAATACGACCCAGGAAAAATAATTGTCATCCACTTTACCACCTCTCTGCTTTTTTCACATTTGGGATTTTTATCAATTAAAATTTAAATAATATACAGTATATTTTGTCTTGTTACAACTTTGCACTATTCAAAGCCATGCAAAAAAACAAACAAAAAACAGGTAGTTTATTTACATTTGTCCAGATAGATCTTAGACTCACAATCTATTCCATTCCAAACCTGTCTGGCACTTGATTAATGGTAGATGCAACTATTTAATGACAACTATTTTACAATCCATGTTACCTGTATTGCTTGTTATTACAATGTTATTACTAACAAAACCTCCATTCAACATATTTTTTTAGATGTTCTGATGGAATGGTATAAAACCTGTTCAGACTCCAGTTCAACACTGCCAGATGCACACTAATTACCATATATATGCAATTATTTTACAAGAATTTGGCCTAATATAGAATAATCCTACTCTTCTAAATTTACTTTGATGGTTTGAGTTATTCACGATTGAAGATTCCATTCTCCTTGTCAATGTAAAATATGCAATTAATTCTAGAGGCACTGCCTAAATTGGAGTTCAGTAAATATTAAAATAATCCTTGCACATTCATGCTGTATCACATACTGTTAAAAAAATAAAAAATAATTCCAGAGTTTGCTTTAAAAGAAATATTAAGAAATATTCCAGTAAAAGGTAGTTTTTCACATGTGTGACTTTATGAATGAATCGTTAAATGGGTGAGTGAGTCCTCTTTAAGAATGATGTTATCCTTTCAGTGGCATTGTCTCCTCAATGAAGGAGATGGACCCTTATATTCCTCAAATTAAGATAATCTCATGTCTCTAGTAAGACACCTCAATATTTCCCATCTAGCACCACTGTTTCAGAATGGATCACCCGTGTTAAAGGAAACATGTCCTCTAAACATAGAGATGAAAATGTTCCAGTCTGTCCATCGTCCAGGGCATCTGAGGTTGTTCGAGCTGTTTGTATGAAAAGTGAAAGAAATGGCTGAAAAGAGTGCTTGAAAGAGAAAGCTGTCCAATAAACCGCAAAACAATTTGAGCAGTAAATATGTAATTCATGGGGATGTTGGGCTTATTTGTGGCCCATTTGTAGGATCAATTGTTGTATCACAATAATCAGTGGGGATTCATTCACTCTCTGCTGTTGTGTGAGAATGACTCCATTCATTATGGATCGCCCGGTGGATTGTGGGTTGAGCTGCTTTTGCAGACGAAGCTTTGGGGACACGGTTTTAGCAACATAAGAATGTTGAGCAGTTTCCAATTTAGCATGCACATGGCCTGATATATTCACCACACATGGACCTCCTGCTGCTCGCAAAGTCAGGATTGGCTCGCACGCCCCCCTTCCTGTTCCTCCAATCGCCCTCTCTCTCTTTCTGCTTTTCTCTCAACCAATCACTTTGTCTCTCCTTGTCAGCACAATACGAGCTCCATTCCCGTTCTCCCCGATTCCACTCCTGCCTCCACCAACATAGATGCACCCGCTCTTACAAGCTCAACAGTCTCCCTGGGGCTTCATAGTAACTCAGTAGGAGGGGAGCATCACCCCGAGTGCACTCCTCTCCGTAACCAGCCCCCCGTCCCCTTCCTGCCTTCCATCCAATCACGTCCGTCCACCCAAATCGTAGCCTTATCCCCTACACTTGCAGGTCGCTCCCAGCTCTGGGCCAATAGGATTTGCTGGTTTCTGCATCGCAGCAGGGGGTGTAAAGCTGCTCGGCAACAATGCAAAGAAAAGAGAGAAGATTGTAGTAAAAATGGTGACCCACTTTTCTCTTCTGTTTTTTCTTTTTTTTTTTTTTTAAATCAAGACCCCCACCCGTGAATTCTTCCTCCTCCGCAGAAAAATCCTCTTCAAAAATAACACACCAGCACCGTTCTGTGATTTCTCCAGGCAAAGTAGGCGCTGGCAGAGAGGAAGTGAGATTCAAAGGGGTTTGAAGAAGGTGAAGCTCATTCCATCAAACAACTCCATCAAGCACCAACTCCATCTTAGACTGAGCTCTTTCTTTATGAGGTACACTCATCGACAAAACCTTCGTTTGAGTGAAGGCATTGGTGTCCCGGTATCGCGATAACACACACGGCACATACATACACAGGCTCACAGGGGGGTACGGGTTACATTTTTTTAGATTTTTCTGCTTTTGATCACTCGACTCTTTAACATAGCTGCATCTTTTACCCTTACACAAGCCCACAGGACCTATCCTGTATGGTGATCTAAGATTACTTCATTACCCCAAGTGTGTACCTCCAATATGTGAGAACAACCACAAACACACGTGTCTACTTGAATACTGGACTTTCTAACATTTGGTCCTCCTTCGTATAACGTGCCGAGATGATGTTATTATTACGCTGTTATTAATAGGGCATTACAGTGGCCTTGAAAGAAGATGGTTTTAGGTTCAAATCCTTCAGTGTACAGTTTGCATGTTCTGCCAGTGTTGGCGTGGGTTCAATCCAGTTGCTCTAGCTGATTTGCTGATTCTTACTCAAGGATTCTTTATAGTCATTTTTGACACGTAGATACATGAAATAGAACAACCTCAGGCGGATCAATATAAAAATGCATTACGCATTGTTATTTTCCGCTCCTGTTTATTGTTGCTATTATTTTTCTTTTGTGACCAACTATGTAAAGCGTCCTTGGGCTTCTTGAAATGCGCTTCATAAATTAAAGTTATTGTTATTATTAAAATGAACGATAAAGGTAACAAAAGCAGCAGCAGTTCAGGCAGACTTTAATGCAGCAGGTATCGTGGAGCAGTTAAACATTCTGACAGCATCCCGCGTATAGAAGCTGTTCCTCAGCTTGGTGATTCTGACCCGAATGCTGCGCATCCTCCTGCCTGAGGGGTGTAGTCTGAAAAAGTTTGTTTGCTGGGTGGGTGGATTCTTTTATGATGCTGTAGGCCTTGTCCCTGCACCTGATGTTGTAAATGTTTAAAATGGGCGTTAGGCGGCAGCCAGTAGACCTGTCTGCAGACTACACCAACTTTCTGCAGTGCTTACCTCTCTGCAGCCGTGCAACAACCAAACCACACTGTAACGCAGGGGAGGATGCTCTCCACCACCCCACCCCCAAAAAGAGCAGTGCAGTAAAGCAAAACAATGGGGGAACTCTTTGGGTTTTTGTAACTATGGCTACTCTCTAACGCTGGGTTGACGTTATGGTGGGTTGATTATGACAGTGTCTGCAAAGTTTTCTGATACGGTAAATATGCTGAACTGTTCAATCTGTGATAATGATGCTGCTTAATATTAGTTGATGATTTTTCTCTCCCTGAGGAGCTGTGCATAAAAACGTTTGTCTCGGGTATGTATTATCATGTCTAACTTGTGATTATTGGGCAAATATGTCGTTGCAAAGCATTTGCTGGTTCCATTCACGGTCGGCAGAGAAGATGCACATCTCACATGTTGCGTCACCGTCCTTCCTGACCGGAGATCAGCAGTGGGTGCAAATTAAACAGCAGATCTCAGTTGAGCGGCTTATTCTGCTCGCAAGCAGCGTGGTTCTGGTTTTTTTTGCAGGTTTTTAATGAGACATTTATGACAGCTGTACCGTAGAGCCACCTTGCTGCTCTGCCTCTTTTCTTTGAAAAATGCATTCTTTATACTAAACACGGTGATTATTTTGTACGTAATTAAGTAAATTGTTGGTGCTTCCTTTGGGCACCCATATTATCTTTCGACAGGGTTTACATTTGACTTGTTTCTGTTCAGTTTGCTGTCGCGTCTGCATGCGCTGACTAAAGTTGGTATCGTACAAGAACCAATTTTTCCTTCTATGACGTTTTGTATACAGTATGTAGAAGTCTTAATCTTTCATGTTTTACAACGTTTGGAGAAGGTGCAACTAAATCGACTAAAGATGATTTGCTAGGGAACAGTTTCTGAGCGACCACAATGTAAACAGTATTTACAAAATAATCTGCATTAGTAAGATTACATATATTAGAGGTTGTAAATGTCAAGTTTCAATTTCTTTCAATTAACTATCCAGCTCAAGTTGATAATGCTTTTTATTAGTAACTGATGAGTTATCATTTCAGCTGTGGAAGATTCATATTTTGATTCCCATCATATTTTTACACAAACAGAGAGAGAGAGAGAGAGAGAGAGAGAGAGAGAGAGAAAGAGAGAGAGAGCGATAGATAGGGACTGAAAAAAAGAGTTTTCTCTGTCTGATTAGCTTCCTCCAAAAATAAGTTTAAATCCATCCAGCATGTTTTGGAATTGGATTTGCTCCAAGGCTTTGGCTGCTCTAAAACAGCAGGGTAAATATGAGAACATTAAAACCTGCTTTGGGTATTAAAAGGAAGGAAGGAGAGAAGGCAGAGGTTTTGGCGGTTTTTGAAAATTTGAGGTGAAAATGAAACAATCTGAGGTTACCTGAGGGGAGATTAGTATTTCTTTTTGTTTTCTTGCTGAAAGGTGAGCAAGTGAGTTGATACCGTAAACAACACAACATCCCAAGGTCTGTAATAATTTATAACCTTCCTTGGATATAGGTGCATGTCTACAGATCATATTATGCCCATATCCTGCTCTACTGAGATCAGAGGAATGGAAAAATCTCATTCCCACTCAGCTGATCGTGTATTTTGGGTTTAAATCTGACATATCGGTAGAGCTTGGGCAGTCTATATATTCAAACTAACATGGTTGAAGCCCCCAGCTATGAAGACAAATCCTTTAGTTTGGACTGTTTGTTTCTCACAGGTTGCAGTGTGTGTAGAGCACATTCGGTTACTCCAGGTGATGGATTCAATTCTCTGGGAAAATGAAAGTCAAGTGAATGTATTCATACTACACATTTGAAATACCACAGAGAGTTAAACAAAGTGCTTCACAAGGCATTTAATCAGATTGAAAAACAACAACAAACTAAAACAGAAAGAAACAGTTAACTCATAAAGAGTGAATCGGCGGAGGGGGGCTTAAAAGAAAAATCCACTGTGGCAGTCAAAACTACTGTAACTGAAGGAATATCAAAATTGGGTTGAGAACAGATGTGTTTTTAACAGAAACGTAAACACTGCATATTGTTGGTGATTTGATAAAAGTAAAAGTTTAGAGGCTGCCAATGAGAAGGTCTTATCGACCATAAGTACCAGTCTGTATCATCTGGATCTATGCACATCCAGATGAAACCCAAGCTGTCAGTACTTGACCTGTTAAAGTTTCGAATGTGTTAAACAGTCGGGGACGGCATGTTTACACAACGGATTTTATCAGTATAAAAACACAAGCCGCCTCAACCAGTCATACAGTATGGACGCCACTAAACGTTCCCAGCACCTCCTGTTCTGTGGGGTCAGAGTAATTCAAGGCTATTAGCTCTCTCGTTGTGATGACAGTGGTGAAAACCTCCACGAGCTTCTCACTGAGAGGGTAGTACTACGCAATCAACAACAATTAACACCTAAGCAAGGACTGATAATTCATGCCATCCATTCAGAGCGTGCTGTCATGTCAGGCGCCACGGTGCGAAAAATTAAAAGCCTTTTGAGGCTCTCTGACATCATATTTCACTTTTAATGAACAAATATATACTGTTTAATGACATTACTTAGATATTTGTCGAGAGAAAAAAATCTTTTGTTAAACATTGTCTGATATGGCACGTGTCAGGCATTTCAGGCTAAATTAGCATTTTTTCGGTTGACAGTACCGGTCGGTCCGACGATTGTTTTATAAGAGAATAATAATGTATGCCTTATTGTACATATACATATACACGTACGTGTTTTAAATTCCACACAGTTTACATAAGTTACACATGGTACAACACTGTGAAATTAGCTCTATGGATTTTACCCGTCCCTGAGGAGCAGGGGGATGGCTCTGCGAATCAAACTGGGTTTCAGGGTTAAAGCCCAATAACGACACACTAACATATAAAATGTCACTTTTGTTAGTTTTGGGTGGATTTCAGGGTAAATGTGAGATTTTATTTCAATAACTTTTGTCAAAGAGACTATATTTTGTATGCTTCCATGGGCAAAGCCAAACTGAGCTGTTTTCAGCCTCTTAAAAATGTTTCTTCATTCAAGCTGTAGCTTCAATTCAACTCACCAGATTGAAAGATTTCTTTTTCTTCTTCTGAGAGGAGGGGATCAGACTAGGATGTGAATCTGAAATGAGGAGCCCGTGTGATACGGCACAAGTTGCCCAGAGTGGTGCCTGTAAGACTGGCAGGAAGTCCTGCCTTGGAACTCTGTACCTGCTATTAGTGATTACAGAGTCTCGACATGGCACGGCTCCACACAACTAGGAAAGTTGTCATTAAAACTCTGGGACTTGTGAGACGAGCAGGACACCTTTGATGTAGGTCACAAAAGCAGACTTTGTTTTTGATATAGAGGTACAATACTGTCCTGAAGTGCCAGCTTGGCAGCTCCTGATGATGAATGAAAATGCAGATATGATGTTTTGATGTGGCTCAAATCTTGCAGCATTGTTAAAACGACTCCTGCTTTCTTTGACAATATTTCCTGCCAAAGCTACAACAGGAAACCCAGTGCCTTTTCCATATGGCACGTGGATAGGCAGTTATCGTTTGAAACGGCGTGACATTTGGAGACGGAGATTGCACCCTTTGTTGTGGATTTAGAGCCAAGCCTGTGATCCGCGCACACAATGGGCCAATGAGTTGCCAGGATGAAATGCAGTACGAGAGTGGCGCTTGGACGACTTTAACTTTGATAGCGATTGAAGAGCACACGGGAAGTCCGAGCCACTCTGTGGAGTGACCATGTCTTTTGTTTTGTAGAAGCGAACACAGAACAGGGTTTGTTCCAGGTGAGTTTGTTTGAGGAGTCTCCACGTTTTTACACAAGAAACAAGTTCTTTTGATGGCTATACAAAGACATAACTTTGTAACCTTAACAAGGACTCGTACTAACTAGCAGAAGCAGAGTAGAACAGCAAAGACAAAATTGAGCCTACGCTGTCGTCCCCGACTGCAAAGCTGTATCCCCAAAAAGGCCCCAGCCCCTGCCTAGTGCAAGCAATCCCCCTCATTTAACCCCTTCAAATTCAATGTAAAGTTTGACCACATTATAATTTGTACAAAAACAAAAAAGCTGACCCTAGTGAAGAAAATATGGCGTTTTAGATTATAATATGATACAAACAAGATAGATCTACTTGAGTTCTTTCATATTCACCAAATTTGGACAAAAAGAAAGTTATTTCCGAAAAATTTAGTTTTTTATAGAAAGTCCCCTCCTACTGAGTAAAATATGAACTTTTTTGTTAAGAAGTTCTGTTTTTTCGTGGAAAAAAAAAAAAAAGGTAAAAGAAAAAATAAAGCTCTGCTTAGTGAGTAGAATATGAACTATTAGTGTAAGATATGATAAACACAAGATAGATATCTGAGTTCTAATTCATGTGCACCAAATTTGGATTAAAATAGACCAAAAATTGAGAAATACAGGCCCGAGAACTTACCCCTAGTTCTGGAAATATACAACCAACCTTCCCAAAAACAATACTTAACAGAAAGGTTTATGTAGGTGTTAAATTTGACGATCCATGAAAGAGTTTAAAGGTAATCGCGTAAACGTTAAAGATCTGCGGCGGCTATGACGATTCCATAATATCCCCAATTTTTCAGGGATATAATAAATAATGAGAATGAAGAAAAATACATTTTTTGCAATAAAAGTATAAAAACAATAATGAACACAAACAATAGGATTAAAAAAAATCAAACACTCTGAAGTAAACAGAAGTCACCACAATGAAACAAAACTAGAAGTCAGAGAAAACGAGTTAAAGGAAGTTTGACGTATATATACGTCAGAATGGTATGACCATCAAATATTTAAGAATTAACCGTAAGACAAAGGATGAACCTGAAGGGAAAGCCAAGCTGAAAATATTTGTCTTTTGTCTAGTTCATTCTACACCACATTTTTCATCCCGACGTCGCAGAAACTACTACCTGCTGCCTTGTTTGTCTCATCAGGTTGGATTGGTCCCGAGCAATGGTAAAGAAACTAAATTCTGAGAGGACTCTTCCAATTTGCGTCACGGAGCGTCCAAGACGACACATTGTTGTTGGCTGATCGTGTCAAACTTCAAAACCCGATCATCAATGTTCAGACCTGATGAAAGGAATTCATCGGGAACGTCCAGATTGTTCTGAAGTGACCTACAACCACGTTGTCTGACCCCGGCATTAAACATGGACATCATAGCAGAGACAATTCGAAATCTCGGCGGTTTTCGGCTGGTTACCAACGGTGTAGCAGTTTCAGATTCACTGAGTCAGATTTCTGAATGCAGTAATGCAGCGTGAAATTGAGGATAAACCATTGGTGTTCTCCAAATTCAGGAAAGAGAAGGCCATGTTTGGAGCAGCCTTTGAAATGGCAGAGCCATGACCAACCGTTTCTGACATCTTTGTTCATGAAAGGAGGCAGCATACGAATTAGAGCACAGCAGTAGAATGTCCATGATGAAAACGTTTCAGCCTACTGGACCCGTGATTGTTCTTCAGCGGCTGTCAGAGTAATCCGGTCATTGATTTTAATTTATCTTGCACAAACATGGAACTTGCCACCTCGCGGTTCTACTAGAGGACGGTTAAAGGTTTGAACTCTTGGGGTTCGACCTCTATTCTATTTCACGGCGCATTTTCAAATGTTAGACCCCCAAAGACCGTAGGGTGATGAAGAAGTGGATTGATTTTGGAAAAGTTTAGTTGTATGTTGTGTACACTAGGGGGAGCTTTATCTCCACAAGTTTTGGGACCGCCATCCAATTCAGTGCATATCAATGGACTTGTGACGACCTTCCTTGTGTATTTCATATTTTAGTCTGATAGTTAATATTTTACACACTGGTATGGCACTTTTTTTTTTTAAAACATCAGATTTTCATAGTTAAATTCACAGACGAATAGAGACATTCAATCCGGGGAATTGCTTTTACGACGCAGTTGATTGGTGACATATCGGGGATATACCTTTTTTTGTGTGATGATACCGTAGGCTTAGTTTTTTGTTAGTAAAGTTAGGTTTCTATCAATTTAAGCTTCGGTAATGTTCTAATACTGTGTCCTCTGTTGTACGTAACCTGCTTTTTAACACAATTTTAACAAAATGATAGGCTATTAAAGAGATTAGGAAAATGCTATTCTTATACATAAACGATAAATATGAATGAATTAAAAATTATAAGTATTTAAAGTTTTGAATTGAAAAACAAATAAAAAGATAAACACATTTTAATATATTAAGTATATGCTCCTAAATATTGAAAAACCCTGTTATTTATATATATCTCGGACTCAATGGTCAGCATTTCCAATTAAAAGAAATTGAATAAAAATAAACAAACGAATAAATAAATCAGATATGTATTCAGTGTGGTCTTCTTGCTCCATCCTTGAAGCTGAAATGAGTTCTCATGGGTTTTACATATTCTGGGTTATGATTTTTGAGTCGTACACAACAAGGACATGGTGAACATTTGTGATTAACTTTTCTATTAAAACGAGAGTGGTCATGACAAATGAGGCAAAGTCACCTTTTAATCAAAACTAAATAATACACACATGGTTGTCAGCGGTCAACTCTCCAATTAATATTCTCATGCTGTGCTAATGGCGCCTGTTCATTATGAGAAGTCATGAATCTAATTCATTTAATATTCATCTCAATAAAAGTCCATTATAAGATGGAAAGACGGGGAGTGACGTCTTTTCACTTTGAAAGGTTATAAATAGAAGAACACCTGCTTCTTCTGAGAGTCCCTACAGCCAACCTTTAAAAAAATATTCATCCTCCTCTCTCGTTTAAAGCAGACAGAAGACAGGAGGCTGAAGTTACCTCCATTTACATGATGAGTAAAATTTTCTCTCCGGACCTGCATGTGTGCGGGATACACTTTAATATAATGCGTAAATGTAATAGGACATGCAATCAAACGCGGCTGGTTTTGCATGACCGCTTTCGCAGCTGCTGCAGCTCGCGGTGTGATTCCACCTCAACCACAATTAGCCAGGTGCGAATTAAAATCATACAGTAAATTTCTCTTGAGTTGGAGAGCAAGTGGTCCGTCAAGATCCATTTACCCGCACAGCGCAAGGATGCACGGTGTAAATCAAGCCGCGCTCCCTTAACGCCTTGCGCAACCCAAAATAAGCAATTATTTTAGATTCAGCTCAGAGGATGAATTAAGGAGAAAGAGAGAAGATGGTCTGTAGCGTGAGGCAGGGATGGGAGCTTGTTCTGAGTAGATCTAATGACTTGCTGCAGAGCCCTCAAGTCCCAGGCTGTGTATTAATCTTGCAATATAGTCAACAGAATTTAGATGAACTACACCTTTTACAACATGCAGAAGCTACCATAGATAGCTACCATAGATACCATATTGTTTCTGTTCAAGCCCCTCTTCATTGGCTTCGGGTTACTTTAAGACATTATTTTATGATTTTATGGGTACGTAGGCTCCTTCCCATGGCGCAATATTGGTCAATTGAACTTTGATGCTCTTTTATCTTATGTTCAATCATTTGAAAGCTATTTATCTTTTTTTTTATGAATTGCTGCCAAAAAAGAGATAAAGAAAAATGTATCATGTAGCAACATGCAATGAGAATAAAACATCTCTCTATCTAATTTTTAAGGCCCCTCTGGTCTAACCTGAGGTTGTATTCACATACACGGCTGTAGCTCCGGAGGTCATCCACTCATTGGACGGTTGGTAGTTCAAACCCTTGCCCCTGCTGTCCACATGTTGAAATGTCCTAGAGCAAGATACTGGACTCCAAATTACTTCCGATGGTTGTTCCATTGTTTTTTGGAGTTATAGCGTGAATGGTCATCGATCCCGATGAGCCGAATTGTCAACCACTGTGTGAGTGAATATGTGAGTGGATGAATGATTGCTGGTGTTCATGTAAAGCACTTTGAGTGGTCAAGCGGACAAGAAAGATATAGTACACGGTAGTAGTAGATACATTTAATTTCCCCAAATCAAGAAATAGTCAATAACTTATTTTCCATTATCAAAATATGTGGTTAACCCAAAATTTTACTGTGGAAACATACTTTTGGATAAATTTGCAAACGAATACCGTAATGTCACAAGAAAGTCCTTACTGTAAAAGTAACGGTATGATTCTGTGTGTAAATTAAAGATTTTGCTGGTATTTAAATCTCCAATTAACGCACACACACACGAACGCACACACACACGTGTGTTCTATTTCCAGGTGTTGGCGGGTTATTATTTAGTGAGAAAATACAACAATTTCTGCACGAACAAAATGTTAATAGTGTAGCGTTTTTTAAAAAAAATTCGAATTTGTCAACGTCATTTAATGTAATGCCCTGTTATCTTAAAAACAAAACAATTTTCTTTTTTATATTTTTTTATGTTTTACCTACTGTCTTTAAACTCAGAGGTCTCCAACACTTCAACTACACACATTATATCACAATTACCTCTATATCTCTATCCAGCTGTGTAGACTAGACCATATATGTACCAAAATCAAAGAAGGAAAGAAAATAACAATTTAAATGGAATCTTATAATCTTATCAATTAAAGGTGAACCTGTAGGACTGGAACTCATGTCACTGGCATTTACTAAGTTGACCTCTGCCAGACAACGAGCGGTCACCCCAGTAAAACAAGTCTTCTTTCTTCACAATGGGAGAAGCCTCCTGTTTACGTCTGCTGTATTTCTGTGGTTTTATTCAAATGTCACAAAAAAAAAATCTGTAAATTCTATAAGACTGGACCTTGCATGAGTTCTGGTTTTACACAATGAGGGTTTCTGATGCTGCTCCTGAACCAATTAGTTAAATGTACTTTTTCTGTTCTTTGCAGCCTTAAAAATGATTTAAAAACAGAATCATGTTTCCGTCTCAGCGTCTCTAAATTTTCAAAAGATGTTACATTAAACACGATTCCATCAGGAGAATGCAGTTTAAAACGGCTAATGTAACTCTATGGATTCATTTCTGTAAACAGGAAAAACAACAGCAGAGCTGACTTTAAATTGGTCTGGCCGCTCCGACCAATGAGAAGCCCTCCTGTTTGCCGGCTGTTTACTGTCTGTAGGAGAAAAACACATCAGCTTGAGGTGCAGGCCAAAAAATGTACTGAATTAGCCAAGAACTGTCAAAGTTCCCCCAACCTTGCTACCAACGTGAGAGTGTTATTCTCTTCTCAATGATTTCTGACATTAGAAAGGGAAGTGGAGCCTATTTATAAAAAGGACAGGTTCCACCGCACCTTTGCCTCGTCCATCTCGCCGGACAGAGAGTGTGTACGTTATTACTGACTGGACCCGTTTATATTTCACATTGTTTTGTATAGCGGACTGCTTCACAACCTGGACCACATAAATTAAGGCTAGCGTCGGAAAATAATTCGGAAAATAATGCATGTCCAGTCATGTGACCTGACAAACCCATGGTTCACCTGTCCTTGGCACATATGAATTCAGATGAGAATTTCATTTAACTTAATGTTTTTGTCATGTCAACCCAAAGCCTCTCACGGGTGATCATGTGACCTCATAGCCTTATTAGCTTAAACTTGATTTCCATCTGAGGTTGAGCAGAGACACACAAATGGAGTGTATGACTTTGCGTACATGTGCTTCAGTATCCCAGTTATGAGGCTTATCTGGTTTTCCATTTTATATTCATATGTATGCATGATGAATACCGCAAACCTTCCCCCCGGGGAAGTTGACGGCAATGAATGGATGATTATTACTAGTTTTACTAATTACTGCGTGCTGTAATGTTCATTTTGCAGTGACTTTATTTGGCGTCTCTGTAACTGCTAGCTTAATTTCAAACTAATTCCACTTCACCTTATATTAAAGAAGATATGGTTCAGTACCCTTTTATCACCAACAGAGTAACAGGCTGTCGGTCTGACATATTTGATGAGGGCGACTGGATGAAGATGAGGTAACGTGAATGGTGGGAGAGGGAGTATGTAACCCAGTTGTGTTTGGCCACGTATTGAGATTTCGTTAGTGTTTTCCATCGTATCCGGACCCCAATTGCCAAGTAAATTTGAAAGTTCTAGTCAATATTTTTAATGCAAGGAAAAGGGTTCGCACCCAGTACTACATTTTATAAAGTGTTAAATATTTTACATTAAGATAGAGTTGCAGTAAGTCTCCCATTTTTTTTCATTTAAGACCAGTCATCACATTTCCCTGTTGGGTCACTACAACACAGTTAGAAAAGAAAGCGCTGACCGTCGTGACCCCCCCCCCCCCCCCCCCCCCCCCCAAAACTGCACGACGAATGACGTCTGATGAACCCAACAGTAGCTCAATTCGTACAGTGTAGGCCTGTCTTCAGTTGTCAGGCTCTCATCACCCATACTCAGGGTAACTCCTTCACGTTCAGCACCCTCATTTTTAAGCTTAATTGCGTCCCTGCAGAGTTGGATTAACTCTAATGCGATCAACTCTGGTTATTACCTCCAACACTTGACACCATTTGAATCAGTGATAAAATGACATTTTTGGGAGCGAACATCAACTCTGAAATGAATAAAAACAGACACTTCAATGCTTGCAGTGTATGTTTCAGTACAAAGTTAATAACTTATAACTCACTTATTAGGGAATCATTTTTGAAATGTATGATCTAGTTCTGGCTCTGGTGGATGTGCCGTTTCCCCGATCCTTGAACTGTAAAACTGAAACTGTCTTTACAGAAATTTGTATTCGTTCAACTGAACGGGCCTACCTTCCACCAAAATGATGTTACGAATGTCTACCTATTGGTTCGACCAAATGAAATGCCCTTTCTTCCTACGTTCAGAGAAACAGAGACACGGATCCATTTCACATTCCGTTTGAAATGCTTGATCTGAGGCAGCAACCACCGTCTTCAAATCTCTGGGCTCAGCCTTTTTACCACCATCTGAACGCACACACACACGTGTATTTATGTAGCCTTTTATATACTCTGAGCTCCTCTCCTCATTCATGTTTTCATCTGGGTCAGGATGAACAGATGTAGTACTCTGTGCTCCCCTCCTCTGAACTCCACAGGATGGCAACATAGGACTGCATTATTAGTGTAACCTTGACGTGGTGGCTCAGAAATGTTTTGGAACGAGACACTCTCCTCCGGAGCCAGTTTGGTCCGCGCTGGAGCGCTGAGATAATCATTTCACAGAATGCTAATTAATGTATTGGAGTGAGAGTGTTCTATTTCCAGGTGTTGGCGGGGAAAAGCAGATATGGCTGCAGGAAGCATTCAGTGCAAATGCCGAAAATTAGAATGAACACAAGAAAAGTGTGAGGGGAGTAAACAGAAGGTGGTCAGTGGAGTGAGGTAGGCTAATCCTCAGTCTGTGTCAACTGTTGATGGATTTGTACATTTAAATAGTTTCTAATCTTGCTCAGGGTCTGAATCTAAAACAAACAAAAAAAAGCTGAGGTGGTGCTTTTTCAGTTCACCTCAGAAATCATGAGAATATACCGATTTGAAGAAAAAGTTTAGTATTCCAAAACTAGTCAGAAATATGTTAATATAAGATTTATCTCATCAGATGTTTGATCTAATCAAGCTCATTGAAGCTAGGTGTATTTCACGAAATGCAAAATTCACTCTTCCTTTCATCAGGACCTTTATTATTAATCCAATTATTATTAATATTCATAATACTGAATATGATATGACACCAAATGAAATATGAAGCATTTGCTCATTAGAATAAGAAAACTTCTCAGTAAATTGATTGAGTCATATTAATATTAAGAGCAGATTTAAATTGATTAACCAAGGCAATTTATGACATGTGATTTATAATCAAAAAAGGGTTAATGTAGGAATAAATACATACATAAAGTTGGCGTGGTTCCAAGAAGAGAGGACCTGCATCTGTTTTCATTTTTGTTATTTTATTCATCTTAGTGTTTGTGTGTACGTGTTTGAGAGTGTGTATGTTTTTGTGCGTGTGAGTTTGTGGATGTGTGTACGTTGATGTGTAAGCGTTTGTGTGTGGGTGTGTGAGTGTTTGTGTGTTGTGTGTGAATGTTTATTTGTGTACGTCTGTGTGTGAGTGTTTGCTTGTGTGTGAGTGTGTGTGAGTGCTTGTGTGTGTACGTGGATGTGTAAGCCTTTGTGTTTTGGTGTGTGAGCTTTTGTGTGTGTTGTGTGTGAATGTGAGACTGTGTGAGTATGTGTGTGTGATGTGTGAGTGTTTGTGCGTGTGTTGTGTGTGTGTGTGAGTGTGTATGTTTGCGTGCGTGTGAGTGTTTGTGCGTGTGTTTAGTGTGTGTGTGTGTAAGTGTGTATGTTTGCGTGTGTGTGAGTGTTTGTGTGTGTACGTGGATGTGTAAGCGTTTGTGTTTTTGTGTGTGAGCTTTTGTGTGTGTTGTGTGTGAATGTGAGACTGTGTGAGTATGTGTGTGTGATGTGTGAGTGTTTGTGCGTGTGTTGTGTGTGTGTGTGAGTGTGTATGTTTGCGTGCGTGTGAGTGTTTGTGCGTGTGTTTAGTGTGTGTGTGTGAGTGTGTATGTTTCGTGTGTGTGAGTGTTTGTGCGTGTGTTTAGTGTGTGTGTGTGTGAGTGTGTATGTTTGCGTGTGTGTGAGTGTTTGTGTGTGTACGTGGATGTGTAAGCGTTTGTGTTTGGGTGTGTGAGTGTTTGTGCGTGTTGTGTATGAATGTGAGAGTGTGTGTTTGAGTGTGTGAGTGGATGTGTGAGTATGTGTGTTGTATGTGTGTGTGTGTGTGTGTGTAAGAGGATAGGGTGTCAAATCGATGCCTCTTCTTGACCATTTGCACCATATTTGTAATCTCATTAACATAAGAAAAGATAACATTTTATTCATTACACAGGAAATTAATTTGCCAGAGTTTGCTGTAAAAATTAGAGGAACAAATCATGCAATAGGTGAGTAAATAGCATTAATAAGAATGATAATGTATGAAAAAGTGTGTGAAAAGAAATGTAAACATGTTCCTAAGAATGACGACATACCTGATATCTTAGCGGCAGCAAATGCGGATCCAAATAAATAAACAAGGAAGAATAATAATTAGTGTACTAATTATACTGTAGAGTAATAAAAGTCATATTGCGTATAATAAACATAAGGTTGTTAAGTGTATAGGAAGTAAATGTAAACCAGTGCCTGAGAATAATAGCATGATAATGAGCGTACGACTGTACCTGATAATAATGCCAAATATTAAAATTATTGCCATTCAATATTACACTAAAATAGTAGAAGCAGCATTGCACCTGATAATAATCCTATAAAATAATAAAATAAATATTGCATGTGATAATACTGCAATACAGTAGAAGCAAAATAGCACAAGGTAATAATACTGTAAAGTAATAAGAGATATTAGAGATATTACACCTGATTATGAATCTGATCATATTGAATATAACAGCAAGGCTGAAAAATGAGAATAACACGTTTTATTGCACATAATTATTAAAGTTTAATTATTACTAAAATGATTTTTTGCAGGCAGGAAACAAAAAAATCCCTACATGTTTATTATCTGTTAATTACAACATAACGACTTGTGTGTGTGTGAGGTTTAAGCGGGCCTCCGATGACTTATGCTTTTGCCCAGTGTGTCGACTGAAAGCATTGTCCCGGCACCTTTTAAACCGCCCTCTTCATCATTGTGTGCGTCTGCAGGCATTCTTACATTCCTACAGTCGTCTTTTACGCGATCTGGATGACCAAATGCAAACAACAGCTTTGTAGAATTGTTATTTCATGCTTTGGCTCTTAATTGATATCTCATCAGCACAGCTGAATCGTGCGCATCTACAAACAAGCATGCATGCACGGACACAGCAGGGGAGTCCTGAGGAGGAGAGCTGATAAAGCCAGAGAGGCTGCATGTTTGAGGAAACATGCACTCACTAGAGAATATGTTCATATATATATATATATATATATATATATATATATATATATATATATATATATATATATATATATATATATATATATATATATATATATATATATGCTTTTGCTCCAGCTGTGTAAAGTGAGTTTCTGAGCGGCCCGAATGCGGATGGAGTCCCTTCTTATGTAGCTGCTAATGCCTTTTCTGTAAGGACTTAAAGAACATAGAAGACAATGAAGGCTGAAGATCCCTTCCTGGCTTTAATGTGTCTCTACTGCCTTGAGATCATATAGATCATTCCTGTCAGGTTTATGGCTTCACTGCACAGTTGGCCTCTCTCACGATTGTTAGAAGTCAATCTGGCTCACCCAGCAGTAGCTCTCACTCCCTGCATTGAAAAAAAAAAAAAACCTTAATAGTTTTTATAGTGAATTCTTAACATTCATAGACTTTTTTTAGTTGAGGCTCTTATTTTGAAAGTCTTATTTTGAAAGCGAGCACTTGAATTATGATAATTTACCTTTATGCTGCGCCGTCATTTACTCTTTATTCATGTAAAGAGCATAACTGATCTCTGACCGGAGCCCTGTATGTGTCAATACCCAAAATCACCAGATTTAAAGGGTCAAATCTCCAAAATTTATTCAAGCAGATCATCAAATCAGCGGTTTTTCCTTAAATGCAATTCAAGTGCTCTGCATGAATGTATGTTGGTCTACATAAACCACAGCATTAATGGACTTAGTTTAACTTTCACATTGTTTTAACGCGATATATTCACCTTACAGTCCACCTCTGGATTCCGATCCAACTCCAACCCGCCTGTGGATGTTCTGTTTGGAGTTTGCATGATCTCTCCTTGTTTGTTTGGGCTGCCTCATAATAGTCCAACTTCCTCAAGCAGTCCTCAAACATGCAGTTTTGGTGAATTGATTAATCTTTATTGCCTGTAGGTTTGAATGTGTAAGTGAATGGTTGTTTGTCTCTGTGTTTTGGATCTGTGATGAATGGAATAGGCTCCAGTCCCACCACAACCCAACAACAAGATAAGTGGTTAAAGAAAATGGATGGTTGGATGGGTTGCTGTAAAGGTGAAATTAAGGGTGGTTGTGATCGAGAGATGTCAGAATACACTACACAGTGACATCACACAGAAAATGGAGGCATAAGGGACGACCTATACATTCTTAGGCAGATAGTTTTAATGTTATGGCTGATCAGGGTTATATGCCTGCTGTACTTTTACTCATGCTTTCCAGGGGAATTCAAACAAGAAGGATGACTACTATTTCGGATTAGAGTACCAGTTCATATCGAGTAATCTGGTTCAAACTAGCAGTTTTATAGCACTTTGCTAAGGAACCAAAAAACCCGCTGGCACAGAGAGTCATGTGATCACCCTCTGTATGATGTGAGCTACACAGGACATCTACTCAGATGATAGAACACTCGCTGTGATCATAATGAATAGACGATACTTCAGATAAGTTGTGCTTCGGTGGAAAGAAACATCATCAGTGGAATATGTGACACATTTATCTAAACTTCCATCTGGAAGCTTTTTAAAATAAAATGTCCTGTTCAACACCCTGGAGAGGCCATCATCAGTAATGGTAGCTGGAATGACAGGTGGAAGGTAGGATCAAAGTGATTTGATGGTGAATGACGGTTTTGATTAATTCTTGTAAGTTTTCAAGATCATCGATAATAGCTTTTCACCTATGCTGAATTCCACACAGAGGATTTTCAAAACACAACGGGACGGCTTCTTTATGTTATTTTCTTAAATCAGCACCTTAAATGAGTCGTGCTTCCAATTGAAACAAAAAATATGCTGATGACACTTTGTGCAAAAACACTCACACACACACCCATATACACACACCCATATACACACACACACATACACTTGTTGCAAAAACACACACCTACTGGTTTTTATGTTACATTGGGACCCAGTTTCCGATCCTCACTCCTGGGACCCTCCCTTTCTAGAGGGTCTCACCTTTGGTTAGTTTGTCTATACATCAGTTCAAATCTTTGAATTGATGAAATAATTGGGAGCACTGTCCTTAAACTACCAGACACACGCACACGGTCACACACACTCACACTGAAAGTGGTACATCCATGTTATTCTCTTGCTTTTGTAAGATGCATGTGGATATTCTTTGAGTTGCTGGAGTGTCACAGTGGCCAGTAGGAAAACGCTTGACTGAACCAGCCACCACGAGAGAGAGAGTGAGGGAGACCAATGGAAAACCCTACAGGGAGAGACAGAGAGAGAACAGTGACCAGATTTACTTCTACATATTTATCTGAAGGCAAAGTCCTGCTGACAAAGGTTTGGTTGTTGAATGTTAGTGGGAATGCAGCCCAGTGACCATTCCACCTTCAAACAATCATGAATTCATCTCATTATCTTTTCTTTTGAGTAATTTTGCTGTTTTTATTGTAATTAGAATTAAATCAGCAGTCCATTAAATATCCTTGAATTTTCCTCATGTGTTTCACAGATAATTTAGGTGACAGCTCCGTGTTACCCAACACTGGTGACTGCAGCCCAGAACTTTTTCATTCCAGAACTTTTTCATTCCATAATAATTACATTGATTCATTGGGGATTTCCGTGTATGGACTCTTGATGTTGTTTTGAGAGGCACAGACATGGTTGTAAAAAATGAGGGCTGGGCTCTCGACCCCTTCTACTGCCTGAGGCAGTGTTTAGCTCCGTCAGTAGAAGGGCTACCTTGTGTGCAGTGACTAATTCCAATGTTGTTTCTTGTGTTGGCACCTTGTGAAAATGGAAAACCCAGAGTCCAGTTCATTTTATATCAACACATATACTTTGCCAATAAAACTAATTCTGATTCTGATAGCAAAGGGGCCGCAAGTTAAATTCCACCTGTGACTCTTTTCCGTGTGTCACCTTACCATCTCTCTCTTGTTGTAACCTGCTCATCTACAGTTGTCAATAAAAGGCCTTTGCCCTGAAGTCAGAATACCATTGATTACCTTGTTACCATCGCACCTGTCAGTGGATTGGATATGTTCAACAGTAAGTAAACATTTTTGCACTGAAGTTGGCTTGCTGGAAGCAGAAAAATGTGTAACGATCTGAGTAACTTTGACCAGGGCCAAACTGTGACCAGTAGAGGTCTTGTTGCAAGCTACTCGTTAACACTAGCTGGTACCTGCCAGAGTTGTTGGGAGAGAACATTGATGCATGTTTGGAGTAAAGGCTATCCATTGTTGTCAGATCTCATAGAAGAGCTACTGTAGCACAAATAGCAGAAAGAGTTAATGCTGGCTCTGATGGAAAGGTTTTCAAAACACACCGTAGCATCTTAGAAGTGTTTTGGCAAGATAAAAGAGGACCTACTCAATTTGAGGCAGATTTTAATGTTGAGTTTGATCGGTGTGTGAGAAGGAAATGGTCAAAAAGAAATCCTTCAATGTAACGTATTGATACCAATTATACCTTAATACCTGGTAGTAACCTGTGAGAGCAGGTGGAGGAAAACCTGGAGAGGTGGAGGTATTACGAGAGAAGAGGTTTGAAGTTCAGTTGCAGCGAGACAGAA
The DNA here is from genome assembly GCA_037951165.1 of Lophius americanus. Lineage (NCBI taxonomy): Eukaryota > Metazoa > Chordata > Actinopteri > Lophiiformes > Lophiidae > Lophius > Lophius americanus. Next base: position 2,273,792 of record JBBDHG010000082.1, on the reverse strand, counting down.
TACATGTATGTGAATGAAAGGGAGGTAGGTGGAACGGTGAAGATGTAGGAGTAGAGGAGAAGAAGGTGCTGGAGTTCAAGTACTTGGGTTAAACGGTTCAGAGTAACAGTAGTGTGGAAAAGAGGTGAAGAAGTGAGGGCAGGCAGGGTGGAGTGGGTGGAGAAGAGCGTCGTGGGGTTATCTGTGCCAGAAGAGTAGCAGCAGGAATGAAGGGAAATGTTTACAAGATGGTAGTCAAAGCAGATCTGCAGTATAGTTTAGATACGTTGGTACTGACCAATACACAGGAACAAGAGCTGGAGGTGACAGAGATGAAGATGTTCTGATGTTCTTTGGGAGTGATTAGGATGGACAGGATTAGAAAGGAGCTCACCAGAGGAACAGCCCAGGTTAGATGTCATGGATAAAAAGTAAGAGAGACCAGATTGAGTTGTTTTGGACATGTGAAGAAGAGGATAGTTGACATATTGGTAGAAGGATGCTGGAGAAGAAGCTGCCAGGCAGAAGAAGAAGAAGGGGAAGACTAAAGAATAATTTTGTGGATGTGGTGATAGACGATATGAAGTTGGTTGGGCTGAGAGAGGAAGATGCAGAGGACAGGGAGATATGGAAAAAGATGATCCGCTGTGGAGACCCCTAAAGGGAACAGCTGAAAGAAGAGAAAGAAGACTTTTGAGTAACCTGTAATTTGAATGGAGTCTGAAAGAACTGGTGGGGGTTCTATACCCCGTTGATTAGGCCAGAAACACACAGCAGGAGGTTTTTAGCCTGATGGATCCCTGCCTCCTACCAAATAAGAGGTTCAGTTAAAATAGAGAAACTAACTTTATTGAAGGAGTCTGATTGTAATAACTCTGGAAGTTATTGAAATATAGAGTTGCATATCTTTAACATCCGTAATCTTAACTTCCTATACCTCGTTTCTATTTAGTCTAAATTTGGTGTGTATAAATCGAATCAAGCAGATCTACCTTGTAAATATCTGATTTTACTCTAGCAGTCTCACTAGGTGCAGTTTTTTATATGAAAACACTTCTATAGAAACACTGTTTTCTGGATATAACTGTATAAAAAAAAAAAATGATGTATCGTTTTCAAATTTTATACCTAAATAGACCTTGTGCGAGGAAGGACTGGGTTGATTTTGGGAACAGTTTTATAGTTTAATCACTAGGGGGAGCTTTATCACAAAACCTTTTTGGCTATAAATTCTAAAGCATTGTTCGTTTTTTGTCCAAATTTGGACTTGAGGGGACTTATCTTGTGTATGTCACAGTTGACTCTAAGACTTCACATATTACTCACTAGGGGGAACTTTTTTTCATTTTTTTGTATGAAAAACTGTTTTCCAGGCATACCTGAATAGTTTTCATGGATATTCTCTTAGTTTTATACCCAAGAGTGCGAGGAAAAACTGGATCTACTTTGACAAATGTTGCTTGTATATCTGACACTAGGGGGAGATTTATATCCAGTTGGACAGTTGGTCCAATTTAGCACAAATTTGGTGCACATGAATCAAGTCCAGGAGGTCTATCTCTTTTTCATTTTTTTTTGCTGTGATGAATACACATTTACTCACTAGGGGGAGCTTTTTTCAAGAACATACTATGCACATAGCTTTACATATAATTAGAGGAGCTCAATCAGGGGGATTTCTTATCCAATTTAAGTGATTGGGGACATTCCAGGGATATACATATACGGTAGTATTGTTATATGAAGATGCTATGGGGCGTGCTAGACTGTGACCTTTGCGCCTTTATCTGTGTCTGTGTTCTATGCTTCTGTAAAAGCCACTTACAAGTTGTTCACAAAACTCCCATCAGGATCTTGTTAAGTGCCAGCAGTGAAATATGAAGCGTGTTAAGTGGAAACCGAAGAGATTTGATGCAAAGCGGGAGTGGAAAATGATCTGGCTGCTGTTGCAACTCGATACAGTACTCAACCAAGTACTCTAGATTTCTAAAGCATATAAAGGACGGTAGAAATGAGCATCACTGAAGTATTCAACCTTAAATGCTTCCTGAAACCACAGTGAAAACAAACATTTCCAAACTACTTTTACGAGGAAATCAAATTGATAAAAGGGTTTTTATACAGAAAGAAAGAGACACGCCATTTTAAACCATTACGTACAAATGGAATTAGTCAATAATACAGCAGTTTGTAAACAGACATTTTGTGATATTGATAAAAAGGTTTCACTATTTGATGAGTTGTTCTCAAGGCAGGCGTCTGTCGAATAGAACTTTGTTTTTCCATTTGATTAATTTTATGCTAATTAAGTTTCTCCTTTAACTTTGTTTTCCTCGTGAGAGTGACATTCCCCCACAGTCTAGGAGGAAAATCTCAACAAAGTCGGAAGGTGATCTTCAAATCTTGACAGCACAGACAAATCGCTTGCAAAAACTTTTCATCATCTTTCATTTTTATCCATTCTTAGCAGCATTTACATGAACAACGTAATTTAACAATTCGGAGACAACAAACTTATTCATTATGCATGCACTTACTTATTCTAATTACCGGCTTGGCTGGTGGATCTGATGTACACAGTTTGACTTAAGACTGGAGGCTCAGCCCATTGTTATTGCCAGTCTGGGATGTTAACATTGAAATAACTTTCTGAAAAGTTGCTGACTTTGGATTGTTCCACTTTCTGGGCAAATGATTGGATTAAGGAAACAAATAAACACAATTATATGTCTATATATTTTACCAATACAGCTAATTTTATTCTCACAATAAACATCGGTTTTATGAATCCTATTCCGCTTGTGCATCTTTGCTTTCTCAATTTAATGAGGCCAAACAGAGAGAGAGCGAGCGAGAGAGAGAAAGAGAGAGAGAGAGAGCGAGCAAGAGAAAGATTGTACAATGGTACTGTAATGAAGTCTCTTTCCCGGACTCCTTCTTTTAGTCACATTTTTTATTTTACGCTGAACAAAACAGCAACAGTACACTGATGCCCAGGGAAGCAATGCGAGGCGTAACATATTGTTCATTAGGTGTGACCTCTCCTTTATGCATCCAGCAGCACATTCTACAGTTTAAAAGAGATTAACATGGAAAGCAAAATAATAATGATTAACCTTCAGCGTTAAGTGAAGGGCGTACACTGTACGATTTTATAGTCGTGTCTGTTTAATTTCAACTCACACTGTACGAATACATAATATGAGGAAGCTCACTGGGTGAATCGACCCTGAAGCCCGTTGTCCCTATTAACAATTGTCAATAATGATTTGTTTTAAAGCGCCGAGGCAGGAAAGAGCTTGTTTGCTAGCCAAATGCTAACAAGACAACAACAGCTGCCTTGATCATTTTTGCCATCCCATGGGCCGAAACCTCAATAACAAAACATAGCTGGCGTATAAGGACACATAGGCTTCTAGGACGCCACGGACAGTATGGTTGGTCTGTTTTGCAGAGAGAATTGGAGCTAACCCTATGTTTGACTGTATAGTGTGTTAACTTGATAGCTAGTACTGCTCTGACAGCCAAGGACCTTTCTTTTTCTTCCTTGCTGTCTAGTTGCTAGCAGCCAAGCACTGCACTTGCTCGTTTAAGGTTTTCTCCTTCTCTATATGAAGCCCCATGTCGGCATGGCAACTGAGATGCTCAAGAACCACTTTCCACAGGCCCAGTGAGAAAGAAACTCTCTGGTTCAGCTGTTTGCCAGACTGATTAGGCCGACCAAATTTTTGAGAAATGACAGAAATCCATCCGATTGTTCAACGTTTCTGAGGGAGCTGCTGATCGGTCTTCACATCCCCCGTACACTGCACAGCGAAGAACACCTGACCAACCCCAACAGTTTGCCTGACGATCATAAGGCACATGATCGGGTTGAAATAAGGCTCAAATCGTATCGCATATGCCCGACTTTAGATGGTGACTGATCTTGTCTTCTGCTCAGAAGCTGAGGAAGTCAGACTCCTCAACGTTGCGGCGTTTCCCTGGTTCGAGGATGTTGTTCTATTTCTTTGAGCTCGCTGCTAATCAGCATGCAATGCTTTTAAGACTTCGGATTGTGAGCCACTGACTTAAAACATCAAAACTTAACGACCGTTGTGCGATCAGTCTTGTTTGTATAGGGATGTCTGTTTCAGTGTTGTTACTACGTCCACCATCATCTCAGAAGCGGGCCATTTCAGACCCCAAATACTTCTCCGCCACCTTGTTTATACAGAATGGAAGGAATGCAGAATAAATGCCTTGTAAATGCAGAGTAAAAGGAAGAGAGAGAGAGAGAAGCATGTGTGGCGGTGAGGATGATGACTAGATAAAGAAAACTCTATTCAACAGCAGAGTGGCTGTGTTACTTTTTCCCTGTGTTCATTCGTCCTTACTCTGATTTTAGCTGACTCTGTCAAATCAATCAGGATTACTAACATTTGATGAAACACACCGACTCTGACAGAGATGCCTCATTCCTCCACAGGGATAAATGTTTCTAAAGTCATTTATAATTCATCAGATAAAGACTGTTGTATATGTGTAAAAGACATACTAAGATAAAGGTGGACATGGAACCTATGTTCTGATGCACTCTTTGTTGATTCATCATTTGTTTAAAACTGTCTGCAGTCCTCTATTGAGTTCATCGGTCTTTGGTATGATTAAGGCAAATTCATTCAGCTTTTGGTTTGCTGTTGAGGATTTTGCCGTTTTTTTGCTCAGGGTCTTTTAGAATACAACTGTAAGGTACCACTTTATAGTAAGACTACGTTTATAAAGGTATTTTTTAACTGGTTTATAATTATGTTATAAATTCGGCTTTACATTTCCGGGGGGTATAAATATTTCAAATGAGTCTGAACTTGAAACTACCTGAACAACAATAAGGTTGCATGAAAGTCTTAGGCTGATTTGGTTTGCTCTCTGAAAGGAATAAAAAAAAAACATTAATCTGCCTACCCTGAGTCCATGATTGTTCAGGCCATTCACATGTAACCTTTGTAATAAAAAACCTTTTAACGATCAGACTAATCTGTATGCAAACTGGTGGCAGGGGCCAACTCGTCAACAGGCATGTTTCAACCTCGGTCAAGGATGTCCACCAGCCGCTAATGTTTCTCCAAGACATCAATTCCCAAGTCATTCACTTCCTTCCACTCTTTGACTTACTCTTGTTTTTACGCCAACGTTTTTGTAAGAAAACAGTGTCTTTTTATTTCCCCTGCCTCTCAACCTCTATATTGTATTTTCTCTTCACTTTTCTTCCACCGTACCCTTTCGTCTCCTCTCCTCAACCTCTCCAAAGCTTTCCATTCGCCTCTCTCTCTCTGCCATAACCTCTCCTCGCATCTTTGGCTTTCTCTTTCTTTCTTTCTTTGTTCCATGCGCTTTAGTCATCATAGTCCCTTTATCCCCCTCTACTTCCTTTCCTTGTTCAATTCTCTTTCATTTTCTCACTCTTTGCTTCTCTTGACCTCTCTGAAAATGTTGATCTCCCATACACTATTGGTTCCACAGCCTCAGACCACATTATCAGCAGCAGCACTTCTGCTTCAGACTCACTACGGAGCTGCCGGTCTGCCGAAGGCAAAGCTTTAACGGAACCATACATCATCGCCCAAAGATAGTTTGGTGCTGTTGCTGCCATTTATGGAGGTATTTTTCACCACTAGACATTTGGACATGCTGTGTATGCATATCTCCTGTTGTCTGTTTTGATGTTGACACAAAAGTAACTTCATTTGAAAGTTGTTGATTTCAGTATCCCACATAATATGAACAGACTGGACATTAAGGCTTTCTATATGCTCACGCATGATTTTATTTCATGTTAGATTTTCACAACAACCTCATTTTGGATAAAACATTTTGTAATTACAGTATAACGTATGCAGGAAATATTTACCATTTTTAATTTTAGTAGTTCATTAATACTTTCACTGCAAAATCTAAAAATCTTAACAAGAGTTTGTATCTCACTTCTAGTGAATATATTAAAATTGCATTTGATTTAAGACACACTCACTGAACAAGTAACATTTCAACAAAATATACGGGCTTGTTTTTAGGCAGTTGAAGATCTTGTGATGTCTAAGAGTCTTGAAAATATCTCAAATGCTCAAAATGAGTAGTTCCAGCAAGCTTGAAAGAAATGTGAAAAAATGAATAAATATTACTCTCTAATCTTATTTCAAACACCTAATGGTCTTAAATGTAGAGCAGTTACACTAAAAAATAAAAATAAATGTAATAAATCTACACAGGGGACATTTTTGAGGAGATAAGATTAAACAAAAGATGTAAAAATATACATATAACAATAAAAAAGAAACAAAGAAAAGTAATACAAAGCAATATTGCAAATAAAAAAGGGGTGAAAACAAAATGTAGGTGTTACTGGGTGTTTGGGAGACACAAAACTTCCTAATATTAGTAAAATATAATAAAACTTAGATTTACAAACTCCTTTCAAGATGTCTATTATCAAAATCTAACACCTTATTTCAAGAAATCGTAACAAAGCAAATTTTCACTTGATCTATTTTTCACTTATTACAAGCTCAAAACACCTTGTATTCATTATTTTTCTACTTATTTTTTGATGCCGCATTTTTTCCAGTGATGAATAAATGAAATGAAGGAATGAATTAAACAAACATGATAGACTACAGGTCCGGTTTGTGCAATGGTTCAGCAGTCTCTGAGCTTTTGAACCGACATCCATTTCTTGATAAAGAAAGAGAGCCATATTTACAATCAGCAAGGCAGGCTGACTAGACGTATCATTTCGGATCAGTACTATTGTAACATTATTTTGTATTATAAGGTTTATTAGAACTATTACAAACATATCGGTTTTACTTGTTTCATTCGTGTTTTAATTACAAATATGTATGACATTAAGTTTGTTACTTTGTTTGTGTTAAAAAAAAATGTAATTCAAATGCATAGAAATTTGAAATGCAATTAAAATATATAACTCAAACATTAGGTTTGAATATTTTTTGAGTGTCACCAACCCAAACCAAGAAATGGTGAAGAGAGATGAGGAAGGAGACTTGCCCATGGCCAATGCTGGGGACCCTTATGGTTGGTGACATCTCTGAACCTGCCGCCCACATCAGTCAGCTGTGAGCTTAGTTTTCCTAATTGCCGTTACTTGAAAACCTTGTTGAGGAGCAGCAGTGGGGGCTCTCAGAGAAGTAAACTGCAACTTTTAGCTTCAAACTCTGGGGTGGACCAGTGATAGTAAATAATATCTAGGCTGGGTTATCCACAACAGTATGGTTACATCTAAGAAATGCCCAAATTCCCCTGCGTTGCACAAGCAATCCCCCTGATTTAACTCCTCAAATTAAAAGTGTAAGAGTAAAATATGAAATCTACAAGATAGATTTCTTCGAGTCAATTCCAATGCACCGGATTCGGACTAAATTGGACCAACGGTTGAGAAATTGTGGTCCGAAAGTGTCCAAAACATACAACCAACCCTTTTCAGAAACAATCTATTTCTTCCTCGCACCAAGGTCTAAGTGGGAATGAAAGTTTCCCTTGAACCTCACTTTCACGTCTCTGGAGCTCATGATCCCCAGTGGTTTTTAACACAGAATTTCATTGTTGCTGTCATGGAGCTGGATGGAGGTGTGTGCTTGGGAGAAATTAGTATCCTCAGCACTCCCTCACTGAAAAGTAAAGCAACTCCAAAGCACTCGCTCGTATAAAATCTGTAGCGCCACCACTATGCTCCAGACTTACGGAGATTTCATAGAAATCTTGAATGCATTAGCCCTGCGTTTAACCCTAACCCTAAAATTAGAGATAATACTGAGGAATAAAAGGAATCTTTTATCTTTTTTTGCATTAAGTGCGATGCATTCAGAGAGTGTTGCTCGAGACACATGCTGTCAACAGTTTTGGAGAGAAAGCGTCCAGAAACAGATAAGTCTGAATCAGATTTGGTATCTTTGAAGTGAGGGGTAGCAGAGGCCAAAATTAATCCAAGGGAAAGAGGGTGTGATGACAGCGACTTGTATGTTCTCATCATGTCCTCTCCCTATGTGCCTGGTATGTGTATGTCAAACCAAGCAATCGGTCAAAACAAACTTAAAAGACTCCGACATCAATCGTCTGTCGCTAGCCAGCAAGGGTGTGGAATATATTTAATTAACTTGGTAAGTTAAAACAGCCGACAAGAGAAGGAAATTATGAAGTGTGCAAAAGTTTCAGTATGAGGGCAGGAAAAAGAAATTGCAGAGGTTCAGCTGTCTGAACCTCCAAAATATCTGGATCTCCCCCTGCTCTTCATTATTTTTTCCCAACAAAGCACAGTACTTGCGGGAACGTTTGTTGAGTAGTGACTATAACTGAACAAAATGAACTAGACCTATGCTTTCATACCTGACAGCTAAGGTATAACCCCGAAAACTGCTTAATCCCCATTGGCTCTACAATCAATCCCCCTGATTGAACCCATCAAATTAAATGTGAAGTTATTTCCACCGTAATTTCAGTAAACAAAAATATGATATAAAAATGGTAGATCACCTCAGTTTGATTCATATGCATCAAATTTGGACTAAATCGGATATATGGTTCAGACATTATAGCCCAAAATCCATTGGAGATGAGGCACCCCCTAGAGAGTAAAGTAAGAACTACTAGTATAAAATCTGATAGATCCCTTTGAGACGATTCAGATGAACTGAATATGGATTAAATTGGACCAAAGGTAAAGAACTTAAGAACTTAAGTCCGAAAAACTGTGTTTTCCGTTAAAGTGCCCCCTCAGTGAGTAAAATATGAACTATTATGTGAAACAGACAATGTATCAAGATTAGTCTCCTCGTCGTTCATATGCATAACTGTAAAAAATCGTGTCTGAGAATTTATGGCTCTCAAGCTTTTGGCGATAAACCTTGCCCTAGTGTCAGAAACATATGACCGATCGCTCCCAAAATCAATCCAATTCTTCCTCGCACTAAAGCTTATATGGGAATATCATTTGAAAATGATCAATGAAATAGTTTTTCCATTATATCCCCAACTTTTGGGGGATGTAATTCGCCTGATTGAGCCTGTCAGCCAGATGAACTGATAAACACAGGTTCCAGAAGTCTGAAGATCTTTGCTGGACTCATCTGACTGACAATTTTTGCTCTGCCATACCTTGGAGAAGATTGCAGCGCAGAATTGTATCTGATTAGTTAAGTTTGGACCAACGTCTCTGCTATTGGGGTTTAGATTCCATTTCTTTCGAACATTTGTGCTCCCTAAACCATGAATCATAATGTTTTTAGTAACATCCTAAGCATTAAAACATGCAGCCATTACTGTGACATTTATAGAGACACTGGGAATGAGGCTGTAGCAATAGCAGAGCCATCAGTATGATTTTTTTCATTCTGCACATCGTTCTGGAAGTAATGAACACTGAAGCCTCGACAACTAAAAGGACGCTCTTGTTCTCTTTACCGTAACTTATTGTTGCCAACTGGAACATTAGTGAGTGTGGCAGATGTCTGGGGTCTACTGTAGTCTGTCTTACAGGACTGGTGCCTTCTTGTGGACAGTCTTAGTTTACGAGGAGGTCTGGGCAAATTCAGAGTTCAGTATTTTGCTCATGAACAATTTGACATGTATACTATAGAGCCTGGGAATTTAACCACCTACCTATCTACCCCCTCTGAGTCTTAGCATCCTCTAATGAGCATCCTGAACATTCAGACAAACCATTGGAAATGTTGATGCTGGTTTTAAAAGGAAGGTGACGAGAAGAGACATTGCAGAGCTGTTTTGTTGGCAAACACAATGATTTGGCTGGTGGTTTACATGTAATGGTTGTTGCATAATTATAAATTAATCTTTTTTTAAGGAAAAGCGCTGACTGTCACAAAGGCAGCAATAGCTACATTGTGAAACTAATACTCTAAACGGCTTATTATTTCATTTTAATTGATTTTAAATGCTGCGAAACAAGTATCTTTACCACCACCTCATTTATTCGTCAAAGCCTACCTCTGCGTAACATTTCATTCAAATTGGTCTTGTAGTTTTTACGTAATCTTGCTCACAAACAAACAAATAGACAAACACTCAGGAATGAAAACATTAGGTAAGGTTCTGTGGCGGAAGCTGCAGTAACGATGACAATTCCATAAAATCCTTGCTTTTTCAGGGACGTAAATATGCACAGATTTAATAATCTGACTCTCACATATGAGAGGCAGATTGGTTAGCCATCTCTTCGGTAGATCAAAAGTCAATATAAACTATAATGAATACAAACACTATTCAAATAACGATACAATACCATTATTGGTTGGATATGATTTCATCCATCATTTTCCCCTGGCTCTTCATCGTCAATGTCGACCACATCCCAGTCTGCTGTGCCGATAATATCTGCATAGCATGCTTCCACCAGACTTCCGACGCCTGGTACGGTGGTGGTAGAAAGCCTATCGCTTCCTTTGTGTTACAACAACAAAAGCTTCCAAGGAAAAAGGCTGTAAGCAGAGAGAGGGAAGGTTATTCATTCTCATAACATTTCTGAGAAGAATTTTTTAACTCTCGTGTTGTCTTGAGGGTGAAAAATGACCCACCGCTACATTTAACAGCACAGGGGATTTCCTGCGCTCAATGATATGTTTTCAATTTAAAATCACACACACACCCACTCAGAACCGGGAAATTCAGAACATGTGTACCGGTGATTGACCGTAAAACGCATACTGTGTGCTGCACATGAAACATAAATCCCTACTTCACCATTAAAAAGGGTAACTTTCTTAGCCCATATAAGTGCTATCTCTAGGTGAAAATTAAGAGTTAGAGGTATATGCAGTAGAAATAACCTCTACTTTAGTAAAGAACCCAGATGTGAAGGACTTGCTGTGGTAAAGCTGATGGTTGTCCTCTGATTAAATATAATATTTCTGCTTTCCGAGGAGGGAAAAAAAACCCCAGATGCTCACAAGTTTGTGATGAATGACACACTGTGTCTTCATGAAAAATTTGGGATGTGAAATTCAATATATTGCTTTATTTTAGAAGCTTAGCAAGGCGTTCATTTTTTGACCCCATATATCAAGGAAAGTTATAAGCATCCATATGTCAGAACGGACATTTTGGGACCATAGCAAAGTTTGGCTCTATTAACTAGATTCATTCATTATCTCCCGCTTATCCTGTTCAGGGTCATGGAGGGGTGGAGCCTATCCCAGCTCACATCGGGCGAGAGTCACCAGTTCATCGCAGGGCAGACACACATAGAGACACACCCCACACACACACTTACGGGCAATTTTTTGTGTCACCAATTCACCTATATCGCATGTTTTTTGGACTGTGGGAGGAAGCCGGAGTTCCTTGAGAGAACCCACACAGACACAGGGAGAACATGCAAACTCCACACAGAAAGGCCGGCAGACGTGGATTTGAACCCGATACCTTCTTGCTGTGAGGGAGCAGTGCTAACCACTGCGCCGCCCTTATTAACTAGATTACTAAATCCAATATTTTTCCTTTTTATTAATTGAATAAATTTTCTCATTTTAAGTTTGAAGTGAACAGAGCTGGGGAGGAGTTGTTGATCCAGTATGATAATGGTGTAGTCCTTGTTGGTCCTTTTGCATTGGATGGGTTTATTTGCTGGATTGTGGATCCTTGTAGAAAGCAACTTGGTTCCCCTTCTGTTTGGTCTTTAGAAAGGCTCTTGCAGTGTTGAGTTTCGAAAATTGTTGTCTGCGGTTTTGGAAAAGACACGCTAAGAGAAGGGCTGCCATGTCTGGCCACAGCTGGGTGAGGTTAGGAAGGCCACCAAAGTTGCTACCTCCTTTTCTGAAAGGGAAAACAGGAAATAAGGAGGATTTCCTTATTTTGACTTGTTACCCTAATGTTTCACACGTCACAGAAACTAGTTGCAGTTTAAAGGTTAACCATGAGTTAATATTCAGGTCGAAAACGGGGCGCACTAGAAGCAGGGCTTCATTCATGGGCATGAGGCATTATTAAACACTTCTGACATCATAAAATGTTCCCTACTCCATCGCAAAATCAGGCTGTAATGCAGTAACTCAATGTATATGACTGACTAATCAAAATATGACCACTATATACTAAGGCCTTCCTTTTTTTCTTTTTTTACTCTGAAACTGTAGCTGGAGACATTTGGTAATTAACAGTTAACATTTGGTTTTCTGACTCTGGAGGAAAAGCTCCAGAGTCAGAAAACCATGAATCTGAGCAGCGGCGGTAGAAGAGGACAGTAGTGACGGTAGTAGAGGCCAGCAGTGAGGGTAGTAGAGGCCAGCAGTGACGGTAGTAGAGGCCAGCAGTGACGGTAGTAGAGGCCAGCAGTGAAGGTAGTAGAGGCCAGCAGTGACGGTAGTAGAGGCCAGCAGTGAGGGTAGTAGAGGCCAGCAGTGAGGGTAGTAGAGGCCAGCAGTGAAGGATTTGACAGCAGTGATGGTAGTAGAGGCCAACAGTAGAGACAAGAATCAGGACAGAGAATAAACACAGTGATGGTAGCTACTTTTTTGCATGGTTTCATCACAACAGGCAACCCACCATGTTCCCTCCCCATATGCCTGGCATGTATTATAAAACTATCACACCAAGCAGTGGGTTCAAGCAAAACTTTAAAATACCCCTTAGAACAATCAACTGCTACTAGTTAGCAAGCATGCAGAATATTTAATTCACTAGGTAGGTTGATACAACCAAAAAGAAAAGGGTGTTGATGAAGTGTGTAAAGGATATAGAGAGAGATCTATCGGCTGAGATTGTAACCACATTGCTGAAACAGTCATGGTGCCTACATGAAGATTAACTGTCAAGCCACCATGAGCAGCAAAGGAAATAGCAAATGTAACGTTCAACTGTCAGGCTGTATGATTGGAAGACGTACAGGTTTATGTAGATGTTGATTTTTAAACAATAAACAGGAGTGAGTCAAGATTTCCCATACTCTTTGGTTGCCGTGACTGAAAAGAGATTAAAAAATCCTGGTTTAATCGATACGTCATTGCAAACAGTTTTTCCGGGATATTAAGAAATCCTTCACCAGTTCCAACACATATGCATTAAATGAACACAACGCATCACATGCATTCAGTGAATGACAATTCCATTCATTTGAATTCCCTTTGAGGCGCTATTTTCATCGGCACCAAACCGCAACCAGAGCTCAATCTGAACATGTGACTCAGTACTTCCTCTACCCATCGCCAGTCCTGTTCAAACATTTTTGACTGTAGTTTCAATCTGCTGCCTCCCTGTACAGGATTTAATGAATCAGCAATTATGTCTGGAAACAAAACTGCTGCCCATTTCATAAACACAGGAGAAACAAGATTAGACTGGGTACGTTAAGCCTGGGTAAAGAGAATATGAACACCTGTTTGCATTTAGATAATGTAAAATGGAATAAAATAACAGTCTGAATGGAAGCACTAAGAGTAGAGTATGCACTTGGGTATGTCTCTGGATTGGCACCTTGACTTAATTAAAAACATCATTTTGGAGAGCTGCTATCCTTTCTTTAATCAACATTTTAAAATTCATGATCAGGAACCTTATTCCTTTTCCCTGCACCCGTTTTCAAGACATGCCTTAACCATTTAAAGTCCTCACCAAGAAAAATAATATGGGAAAAATGTTTCTATTGCCACGGTTAATGCCTCCTCCTGAATGGCCCCTTTGACCTGTGGCATTACCAAGCTCCATTCCTGGTTCCTAGCTCTTTCGCATAAACATGCAGCCACTGGGTCGTATTATAAACTGGCTCAATATAATGACTGACATTTTTTCATTAAGATACAGTGACTCAAAACTTTCTTCAACAAACAGTTGAGCAAGACAGTGAAGGGTTATCAAACACCCCAGAATCACAACTCTGATTAAAAGCAGTGGATGACTGATGGCATATATGCTCAATGGACCTCATCCCTAATATCTTCCTAAAGATTTCCCTAAATTGGTTCTTAAGAAAACCCCTAAGGGAAAAACTTACATAGGATTCATGAAGCCTTCTTAAACTGCCAAATTGTTTGCACCCGTGTTTTTGACTTGGCAAATCCCATTTTGAATGTAAGCTGCAAGCTTTTGACTGTGTTTCCAATTATAGGCATAGGTTAATGCCCCTAAAGGGCAACAGGCCTACAGGAGCGTGTGCAACACAAACTCAACTGCCTCAGAGATTACGGAGAAGGAAAATGAAGAAGTGCCAAAGAGAAAGTGTTGAGACAGCGCAGCAGCTCTGGACTCCAAACATGAAAAATAATGTCTTCTGAAGCGGAGATGTTGATGCAGGGGTTAACAGCAAACAGGCTGTCTTATTTAGTAGCGTCAGTAGAACAGAAAAGATGCAACTGAAGCTTTAGCATTGAATGCTGGATCTGGAGGGAGGTGCACAACAGAAGAAAGGAAAAACAAAACGTGATTTGATCTCAATTCTGAGGTTAGAAAAATTCTTGCGCAATACAGAAGAGAGATTCTTACCACTGGCGTAAGTCAGACTTCCTCATAATTATCAGAGTTGGAGCAGCACATGAGAGACCAAATGTTTTATTAATAGCAATATAGATTTTATATAATAAATTTCAGCTGATGCAACAACTCTCTGAGGCAACCGCCCTCCTCCAGGAGCGGACCGTTCAAGAGGCGCGTTGAAGCGCCGTCTCTTTCAGAGACAACATCCACACTGGTGACAACCTCTGACACACATGAATCAAAATAGGAAAAAAAATAGACGTTAGAATCTCATTTTTGAAGCAATGTTTTTGATTAATTCTAAGCTGTTAAATATATTTTATTTACAACCGATCAATTATTTGCTGTTGAACTTTACAGTTAGTCTGTTGTATGGCGTCTATTTATTTTAAAATGCCATTATGCTTACTAAAAATCATGAAAATGATTATTATTGTAAATTATTAAAAAAAGGAAAAAATATAATCATATACAGTTTAATTGAAGGAAACAAAATAATCAAATATTTTCTTAAAAACGTGGCATCACTCAAGTGTTGGTGAGAGCGCTCTTGAGTGTTTGTGGGTTATGTTCTTACCTAAGAACGAATCCCAAATAAGAAAACACTGGTTAATGCCAGAGTCTTCGAAAAAAACTGTGGGTTTAAGAATAAATGTCTTCGTAAGAACGATTCATGAAATCCGGCCCATTAAAATTAAAATCATGAAATCATAATAAAATCATCTTGAGTCCCTTTATCAGTTTATCAGTATCATGGCGCAGTGGATAGTCTGCTTCAAGTTTGCATGTTTCTGCGTGGGTTCTATCAAGGTGCTCCTGTTTCCTCGCACAGCACAAAACATGCAACATTGGCGATTTGTTGACTCTCACTTATCCGTCTATGTGTCGACCGTGGAAGTGACCACTTGTCCAGGATGTACCCCGCCTCTTGACTTAAGACAGCGGGGACAGCCAGGTGACGGGTGAAGGCAGATTTATATTGATTATTGAACTGGTTACCATGGCACCAGTCAGGGGATGGGACGTATGAGACAGCAAGTGAATAATTTTCCCTAGAGCAGGAAAAATACAGAGGTATCTGAGCAACTTTGACAAGGGACAAATTGTGATAGCCAGGTAGCATTTCGAGAACTAAAGGCCTCATTGGTTGCTGCTGGTCAGTGGTAATTAGCTACCAAAGTGGTAATGAGCACCCAAGGCTCATGGGGAGAGACGGCAGAGCAGTTGTCTGATTCCACCGAAGAGTTTCTCTAGCTTGAATCAATGACACACAATTACATCTCAAAAGGGGCTGATAGCTTAGTATGAGGAAGATGGTTTTAATGTTATGGCAGATCTCTGTGTGGTTACCCGTGTTTGTTGATGGGCACTATTGTCTATCCAGGTGTGTATCTCATAATTTGTTTTTACATTTTGCTTATTATGTTTTTGAAGGGTACATTTGAACTTTAGATTTAAATTCGGGTTGATTTTGAGTCTACCAGGTTGTATTCTGCTCTGATGTTATCATGATCTGCCCAAATCAGCACACATGGAGTTTTTCCAGTAGTGGGCACAATTATTCTAGTTCTCTGTCAAAGTGTCAAAATGTTTGGAAAAGGTACAATAATCCTTGTCAGAGTGGGTTGGCAGTTTTTCATTTTTTCATTTTTCTAATTTTTAATCATAGATATAATAATCCCTGAAAAGTTGTAATTATAATTGTCATAAACATCATACCCTTCATGATTAAACGATAACTCTAAAATCTTTTCATGGATCATTGTCAAATATTACATCCACATTAATTTTAATCCAGGGAATAACTTAATTGATTTTTAGGAGAAGGGAAATTAGTAAATGCTCCTTGAAATAGTTTTTGAGAATTCGCATTAGTACGAAGGATCTGCAGTGGGTTAGTACGCGGCTGTGGTGGAGACGATTCCATGATATCCCCGACTTTGTGTGGATATAAACCTACGGTAAATTTCTGAAAGAACTCAGGCAGATGGTTAAAGAGTGTTTGGTGGTTTTAATGTTATGGTTGTCAGGTATTATGGTTGTTTGGAATCCTTCAAATCTCACAGGCTGCCATCTGTGAGACTTCATCTACATGCACTACCAGCACTTCTGGTTAACAGTATGCGTTTGTGTTCATCAACGAGACCAATTATTCACCAAAAGTCACTCTGGTTGAGTTGGCAGAGTTTTTATTTGCTGGATTTACGTAGAATAATGTCAAGCTGAGGTCTGTTTTTGTTTTGCTTCACAGAGTTCTCTGATCAAAGTTGGATTGCTCCCCATTGTGACGGAATAGAGCCGGAGGACATCCAGCATTAGGCGACTCCGCTGGAATTTACAGGGAAACACAAGAACAGAGGTATGCGTGTGCCAAACTAGCATCCATGCGGCAGCTGTGATGAGTTCTATCAGAGCTCATTGCACATTCATTTAAACAAGGGATACTAAAGTTTGAAAGGAATGTGCACAAATCATCCAAATTCAAAAACAGTACTTTGTCCTGATGCTCAGAACGCTACACAGTCGCACATGATTAAATATCATCCCGCAGCTAGAACTCCCTCGCCAATTTTCTGCTCAACATTTGAGCATGTTTGCACAGTCCCATAGACAACAAAGCCCAGGATAAATCAATTTTGGTAGAAAACATTTGTTTGTTCCTGTTGCTGAGAGCACTGGGAATCATACTGACCTTTAAACAGCAGTCTTTTTAACCATTTTCCTCAAACACTGTTCATCCAGAACTCGGACCACCATCCATATTGTACACTTATCAGCCTGAATTGCTTTTTTTAAAACCCATATTCTACAGCTTTATCTTTCCAGACCATCACATCAGAGGTTTATACGGCATTAGCGAACATCTTGCTGAGTGGGCGTGTTTGAAAACATCTACATTGCTGCACTGATGGAAGGTCAGACAAGCCCATATGTGGGGTCAGTTTATAAGACAGTCAAGCCATATTATTCAAAACTTTCTTCAAGGTAAAGTCAGAAACGAGAACCACAAAATATAGCAATACTCCCATATTTGCAACTTCAGGAAATGCGCTGGGTCACAACAGGACAACTTTGACTAAAAGTTTATTTTTCCTAAGTTTCTCTTCTAGTTAATGCTGTCCATCAAAGGTCTGTTGTGAAAGAAATGCTAGCTGTTTGATCATTTTTCTACCCTGAGTTATTTGACTCTGTGTTTATTTTTTTATATGAGAAGCAAATGATTTCATTCTAAATCAAAGAACTGTTGACAGGCAGAGGCATTGGTCCATGTTATGGCCATTCTAGAGGAACCTGAACATATCATCAAGAAAACTCCTCTCTTTCCCAGTCCCCCGTGGATGACCAGCGTCCATACCACTGGGAGTCCAAACCGAGTTATTTTCATTCTGTCAGGCATCAGGGTTGGTATGGCCAAAAAGAACAAACAAAACAAGTTTCAGTTCTTACAGCAGCTTACCTAGTTTTAGCTAAATAAAAGTAAAGGAAAGTTATGTGAACTTCCTTAACTCCCTAAAAAGCAAAACATTAGCAACAGGATTTGAGAAAAGAACAGGGCTTCCCACCCCTACAAAATTTTTGGAGAGCTCCGTAAATTGCAATTTACAATACATACAATTCCATTAACAATAGAAATACAGGGTTCGAAATATAAAATGTACAGATGAACCACACCAAACTTACGCCCAAACTGTACTCAACCATAAACCAAAGGCCACCGTCAAGGTTGGAAGGCAGGAAAGCCAACAGAGACGGCTGGTAACCTCAGGGGCCATTTCAAAGGTGGCGTCATCAGTCCCACCTACAATCACCAGCCTCCGCCTGCACCTAAGCAGCATCACCTTTAGGCAGGGAGGGAGAACAACACCCAAATCACAGCAAATCTCACGACTCAGGGTCATAACAGTCCAGTCCTTCTTTGGAAATGCAATGACATATTCTTAGAGTAAGTAATTAGTTACTGCCAGAACAGTTCAACGGATGGACCCCCTGATCGTATGTTATGAGCCTTTATTCTGAACAGTTCATGTCAAGAGAATCCATACGATCCGTTCTCTTCTAATCACTCTGAGAGAGACATTCTTCGGCCCAAAAGTTTGTGTTCTTCTGTAATGAAACTAGACCTATGCTGTTGTCACTGGCAACAAGGGTATATGCCTGGAAAGTTCCCAAATCCCCTGTGTTGTACAAGCAACCCCTGTCTGAACTCCTGAAATTGCAGTGTTTTTCATAATGAAGGATCGCCTTGTAAGTTAAATATCAACTTTGTGTCCAAACTACGCAGCCGATCATTCCCCAAATCAATCCAGTTCTGTCTTGCATTAAAGTCTATGCTGGTATACAATTTGAAAATGATCAATTGAGTATTTTTTGAGTTTGTCTGGAAGAAAGGGTTTTTCGTAACAACAGCACCCCCTTGTGAGTAAAATATGTACTAATAGAGTAAAATATGATATATACAATATACATTTCAGTCTGAATCTAAAGCGAATCTGGACTACATCAGACCAACGGTTGAGAAACTATGTACTATCTGGTTATTAGAGCCTGGAACTAACTTTTAATAACTGATAATACACTGCACAATTATGTCCAGTCTTTGTATCCCCATCTCTGTCTCTCTCCCGTTCCCCCTACATTGATTCTGGATCTTCTTGTGGTTTCTGCCTGTTAGAAGGTAGATTTTTATCACCACTGATGGGTTGGAGGGAAGTGTATGAATTTAGACCATCTTTCTTACCAAGTGCCTTGAGTTAATTCTGTTGCTCTACACACAAATAAAATGTATTTCCTCTGACCATGTACTTGTGATTCAGGAGGCAGTTTGACCCCCAACCCCCTGCAGTCAATATATCTTAGGTGTCCCCATGGATCCTGAACCCTATATTGTCCAAATGTACAAATGGTGGATAAGTGATTGCGTCACTGATTGTGGTTCTTGATGAGAAGCACCACCCACAGTACGAATGTGAAAGATAGCTCATGCTGAAGGACTCATTCAAGGTTCAGCCAGACAAGAAAGACACCATCACCAAGCTTGAAGTGCTAAAAACAATCACCAGTGCCAGCGGTAAGAACAATAGTCTCAGTCAACAACACTCATGAAACTAGAGCCAATACTGAAGCTAAGACAACATGAGAAAGTTGGCAGGCAATACTGATCCTGACGACATGGAGGGGTCCACACACACGAGCATATGGCCGGAAAACACTTACTATGACATCATTAGTGACTCAGTTATCAGGTAAAGTGGGTGTCCATGTGATGATTTTCAAGTTTTTAGAGTCTGGCAGCCTAGAACCAATTGTGTCCAGCTTCTGAATGATAGGGGGATTGCTTGTACAATGAAGGGGATTGGCGACTTTCCGGGACATACCCTTTGTCGTTGGGGACAACAGTATAGGTCTAGTTTATCAGTGAGTATATTGTCCATAGAGAATGTGCTGGATTTGTCTCATAGCAGTATGAAGGCGGCTAATAACTCATCATGACTCTAAACCTCTGGGGTTTTACTAGTTATGGTATTTTAATCAGCCCTTAAAAAGAAAAAAATGATCATAAAAAGTGTCAGTGTGGACAGACGGTGCTACTCATGAACTAAAATGATGTTTTAGAATGTTTTTAGAGACTTTTGTACTTACCTGGTTGATTGGACTTCTACTGCATCAAGTTTTATTACTGTCACTGAACAAACAATTATTTCCAGGAAAATAAGTACATTGTTCTCAAATAATAAACCATGGATCAATAATTCCCTCAAGGGTACGCTAAAGCAGAAAAAGCTAACTTTCAAGCAACAGAAAATGGCTCAAAAGTTTGTGATAGAGAAAATAAAGTGGGCCCAAGTGCAGTTATAGTCAGTTTTGGGCACAGAAATTCCTATTCAGTGGAATAAAACCTTTGCTGGGAATTCAGGACAGGAGAGGTGGAATGTTTGTAATCTGGATAAATCTGATTCCCTCCTGGCAGACGAGTTAAACCGGTTTTATTTGAGATGTGATGGCCATGATTTTACTGATGAACTGGCTGAGTCCCTTCCAAGGGTAATAAGATTCACGTTGATGAAAAGATGTCTGGAGATTGTTTGAGTAGATAAACTTGAGAACGAGCCAGGGGCCAGTGGCCAACTTCCTAGAATAAAACGGTGCTTTGTCCCTGTTCAAGATGTTCAAGCTCCATTTCGTAAAGAGGAGATTCGTTTTGTTTGTCATGTTACGGTAATAACACATTGTTGCCCCATTGGCCAAAGTTCCTATAGCAAAAACTTGAGGGACTGTTGAACTGTGGCAATTACCTCAAACTTTTGAAAGTACAGTGAAGTATTGGCAATAACATAGAACATAATTGGCCGAGCATTGACCGCGGTGGTACAACGCCAGAGACATTGATGTATCTATATTTTTCATGCCAAAATAGACTCATACATATTTATGTGTATGTCATCAGCTTGTACCTGCATTCAGCCACATATTTTACCTCAGAGACTTTTTAATGTAACTGGCATTGACTCTGGCTCTGTAAGTGGGCTGGTTGACTTCCTGTCAGTGAGCTAACGAAGGAAACCCTGTCAATGGTACTTTCTGTGCTCTACCCCTCTGACTGAGCACATCCGATTACGGTGATTCGGTGAATATCATCCTCCTGCCAGAACACGAGGTGAGCCAAGGTCCAGCTTTGGATAGATTCATAATATCTCCAAAAAGTCGGGGATATTATGGAATTGTCAACCGCAACACCGCCACCGCCGCCGCAGATCATTTATGTAAACGTGATAACTCTCAAACCATATGATGGATCATTTACAAATTTTTTGCCCATATAGACCATAATATGAAGAAGAAGTGGAGTTATTTTGGGAAAGTTCGGTTGTATAAGTCTGACACAAGAGGGAGCTTTATCACCAAAATTGTCAGGCCTTAATTTCATTTCATTTAGTCCAGAAGGCGATCGATCTCGACTGCATTGGGATTTTGTGTAATTATATATTACTTACAAGTGGGAGCTTTCTATGAAGAAAAAAAACTGTTTGTGGCAGTTCAATAGCTATGAACTGTCAATAATTTATTCACCGTAATGTATTCTAGTAGTATACGGAATCCAAAACAACGTACATAAGGAGTTAAAAGGAGTTAACGGGTTCTTGCATGCTCATACCTGTTTTTTCTTTCAAACTTTCGGTCACATAAAGTGGGTGAGCACTGTGAAAACTATTCAGTAAAGTGCTTTGAAAATCAAAACTTATCACAAAGCAATTCAGTGCCTCTCCAGCTCTTCTAAAATGTGATGTCTCTCTCGCTACATAACACTTAATCTTCCTCACATGGGAAAGTAAATGGGTTGCCTTTCAATTCCATCATGAAAAACTCCTCATCTCTCATCTCTCGCTGACCTTTCACTCAGCGTGCCAGCGTTCAATTGGCATCAAAAAGTTCACAGCCATCCATTATCAATCCATCAAAACATCAGTCCCCTGAAGTTCTCTGTAAAATGGCACCACGTGTCTGTGCTTCTGCAGAAGTCCTGGTTTGTCACCTTTAGGCCAGTATGAAGTGCTCTACGTCAATCAGCCATAACATTCTAACTACTGACGGGTGAAGTGATTGTCTTCATGGCAGCCTTTGAACCGGCAACAGGGTCAGCCCATGTTGTCCGGTACGGCAGAAGAGACAAAGTTAATGCTGATCTGTTTAGAAGGTGTCAGAACACACAAAGCTGGAGCTGATTTGGGTGGCAAAAAGGATCTACACATTATAAGGCAGGTGGTTTTAATCCAAATACAAAAAATCTAAGTCCATCCCAGTCAATAGCAGAGTTCCCCATGGATCGGTCTTGAGAGCCCTGCTATTTCTCATCGACCTTCTGTCTCTTGGGCCATATTTAAGATATTTGGTATCCAGTTCCCTTGCTACAATGATGACACCCAGCTCTACATGTCAACCCAGCCCAACTGTCACGCCTCTGTGTTCCTTTCTCCCTCGGTCTCTTTCTCCCTCTGTGTCTGTCTATGATTGGTGATCATGCTCACCTGTGTTCCCCTCCAGCTGTGTCTCATTGTCTCGTTATCTGTGTATAAAGTCAGTCCTTCCCTTCCCTCCTCCCAGTGAATGGTAAAGTTACCTCCAGTTATTTCTGTGCCTTTTATTTCCTCGTGTCTTGTGGAGAAATAAATATATTTTGTATCAGCTATACCTTCTATGCGTCTGCATTTGGGTCCGGGCAAAACCCCACAGAAGTGTGCATAACACCAACTCCACTCCAGCACCTTCCTCTAGAAATTCAATCTTGTCAATCCTCAAACTATCAAACTTATCATGAATAAAAAATGTTTTAATTGATAATGCACTTAGATTAAGTGTTATTGAGTCTAAAACTTAGGTTTAAAATTTTTGATAACAATTGTGTCATCTGTGGGAATCAGTTTTTTAAATCACCAGCATTCTCTATCTACAGTGTGTTATACTGTATTTGTCTTATATGCTGCAGGAATAAAATAATGTCAGATCAATGCACTGATTAATTAACAAATATGTATGTAAAAGATTTTTCCAAGATATTTGAAGAATTTCCAAATCTACTACAAAATTACTAAGATTGGGTGATTGATCGATTTATTGAATGTAAAAAACAAAGTTGGCAATGGATGTATAGAAATTACTTCAACTAGTAACTTGATTATATTAAAATTTTAGCATTTTTGAGTCAAACTTTATTATCTATATGCTTTACTTTATTTAAGTTTTAAAAACTCAATTTGATTGAGTATAACCAGAAGACTAGAGAGCACTCAGAAAGGCACACCAGCACCCAGGCAGACATTATTGTGATCAGATTCAGTTAGATTACTTTATTTAGGCTAGGACTGCTTTCTAAATTCTAAATAATCCCAAACCCCCCCCGCATAAATGTGTGCATATCCGTGGCTTAATAATGAGTTATTGCAAAAAAAAAAACTCCAAAATTGCCCTTTCATCTCACATTAGTAAAGAAAAGCATTATTATGATGTCACATCGTGAGGTCATGACATAACATCACCAAAATGTTCACCAGCACCCTTTCCGTAGTATGCTGCTCCACTACCATCTTTAAGCAGTTTCATTGACTTCCTGTTACAGCCATTACTGATTTCAAGACCGTTCTGCTTCTTAAAGTCAATAGTCTTTGGCTCCTCAGTTTCGGTCCGATCTCTTTCACTTACACACTGCCACTCTCTCACTCTTCTTCTCCATCATTCAAACCTCCTGCCTGTCTGACCGCCATGTGGTTTAGAACCCTAATTTTTTCCCTTCGGGCCCCCTCGCAAATCCGTAATATCCACTCTCCTCATACATTTAGAATCCAATTTAAAACGTACCTCTTCAGCCTTTAATCTGATAATTTAGCCCTCTTATTTATTTTAATTCTTTTAACCTACAATGTTGATATGTTTGTTTATTCCGCATGTTTTTTTTTTAATACTGAATCTTTTCATTTCACTGCATATTTTGTAATGTGTTCTTGAGAGTCTTTCAATGTGCCCTTAAATTAAACGTACATTTTATAATAATTTATATCGTTCATTCCAAGATGGTTATTACTCAGTAATAACATGTAACAACCTAATTGTTCAAAAAATGACTCCACTATTAACAATTGTATTCCCAAGCTGTGAGGAAAAGTGCAAACACTTTTATTTCACTATTTTGTTATCAACAAATGAAATTCTATCGAGGTTTTCATTCGAGATCCAATTCTATTTTACTAAAGTGCATACCTAAATATACTAAATTAGAATAGTGTGTCATCAGTCCCATTGTTTCTTCAAATTCTGACATTTCACTTTCATGTTCTCATGTGGTCGCCCCGCTCCATAACGCCATCCATCAGACCCTGCAGGGCAATTAGTGTGACGATTAACCTATGCAACGAGGACTGATTGATCTTTTTCCACTCGCGCTGAAAAGCTCATATTTCTCATCGAGCTCATTCTCTTCTCTAATCTAATTGACTAATCAAACATATTGGATAATTAACCTATTCAGTTTCTGCTGATGGATTCATTTAATGGCGTCTCACTGTGGGTGACGTGGGTACGATGTTTGGTTGACGCCTATCAACCGTCTTTATTGTTATTATTTGTTCATGTAATTGACGCATTCATCGTGTTGGTTTAATCACAACAATCAGTTTACCGCCATGCCTAAATGATTAAGATACTTAACAAATCTCTCCCAACGTGAACAATATGAACATAAAAAATATGACGGGCACCGTTTTAGAACATCAGACCATAGTTTTATCGCCATTCCAGCTTCATTCGAATACATAGAAATGAAGAAATAGAACATGAAACTCTATGAGAACTTTGATGTGAATATAGTTTCCAAACTCATATGAAATTATAAAAAAAAAAAACCTATATGAAAACATGGGATGGAGCAGTGCATTCTGGTTATTTTTAAGGCTCTTTTATAAAGCTAAAAAGTTCTTGAAAGAAGTTTGAAAGATGCATAACCTGATTTTTTTTCACGTTAAAAGCCTTAAATAATTCCACTCTCTACAGTTAAGACATGAGAGTTTGATGACATTAATGTGATAGAAGGAGGTTTTTTGGAATTAATTACATACCGGCGCTGAATTGAATTGGATCTGATGGATCTAATCAGGTTATTTAAATCCCACTAGTTGGCTGGAACTGAATAAAACTTGTCCCACGGTCCTTCCCGTACTTTCATGGCACCTGCACAGAGATCTCGGAGATGGAAAGATGATTCTCAACATCACCTCTGAGTTTTCCTGACTTCCAAATTACGATCCATAAATAGTTTTTCATTTATCTTTGTCCTCTTATCCTGGGAAGCATTTGAAAATGGACATTCAAAGTATTTGAATTTATTTTCAAGTACTTTCGGGAGGGACGAATAGAATTTGAATTATTTCGATTTTTTTATGTTACTAAATAAGGTTCGTGTCGAACATATTTTTACTGATGTTCATTTGCATTATTCGTATTAAGAGAGAGAGTCATGTTTCCTACACACAGAAAAACAAAACAGCAATCTAATCTAAATAATTTTTTTAATTTAAGGTCTGCAGATCCAGAACTCAGTGAGACCACAAGTATTAAACAAAATATACATTTATATGTATTTTTATTTTATTTTATTAATTTAACCTTCCCATTGATGTTAAAAATCTCCTTTTCAATAAGGAGAACTTCAGAATAAATGTGGGGTTAGAAGTTATTCTTATTATGTCAACAGAAGTCTGTTGACATAATAGGGAAACTGAGGGAAACTGAGGGAAACTGGGATTGAGGAAGTTAGAAGACGGGCATGCATGCTTTCAAGGCAGAATACAAAACAGGCTTTTAGTAATGAATGGTATCACGGGAATTATTGATGCGATGGCTCCATCAGTGACTGTTGAGCAGACAGCCAGATTTGAAATCTCAATTTTTCGTGTCCTAATTTGATCATTATTATTAGTGGTAGTATTTAAAAATGATAAATATTGTTAGTATTATTGTTTTTGTTTTTATTATTATAATTATTAGTAATATTTGAATTTTAAAACGATGAACGTTATTATTATTATTGTTATTATTATTATACTTAGTAGTAAGATTAGCATTTTAAAATAATGAATATTATTTATTTATTTATATTAATATTTGTATTAGTAGTAGTAGTAGTATTTTGAAATGATAAATATTGTTATTATTATTGTTATTATTATTATTGCATGATTATTTTTATTATTATATCATTATTATAATTATTAGTAATAATAGTACTTTAACATGATAAATATTATTATAATTGTTATTATTATTATCATTATTATAATTATTAGTAATAGTAGTACTTTAAGATGATGAATATTATTATAATAATAATAATAATTATTATTATTATTATTATTATTATCATGATTATTGTTATCATTATTTTTATTATTATTATGATTGTTATTATTATTATAATTGTTATTATCATTATTATTATTATTATTATTTTTATTATTATCTAGCATTATTATTATTATTATTATTATTATTATTATAAGGGATTGGGTGCTTCAGATTTCAGATAGGACGGGGGGGGGGCTGAATTACTGGCCTTAATATTTGAATATCTAAATAATACTAGACACTATTAACCTTCAACTACTGAAGTTAGAGTGAAGGCGTTTCTAAATGAAGGAATAAAAACACAATGCAGGTCAAACAGTTTTTAACTGGCACTGAATGAATCTGACAGATACAAACGCCTCCGTCACACTTCTCTTCTGCCTCTAGCACAACAACTATCTAACAAAGTCAGCTACCAGACAGTCTTCTGGAATTCAGCGGAGCAGTTTATCTTTGATTGACAAAATTCTTCACTTTTCATGGTTGAATAAAGATTAAACATTTTTGAAATCATTTTTACATCATCATTTAACAAAACAAGGGAATTTGAAATCTCTTTGCTAAGAATCCAGCTGGCAAAGAGAGCAGGAAACATAAAGTTCAGTTAAATCTAATCAAATCAAACTGCCCAATTATCAAATCCACTGCATTGTTTACTGGATTCCTCTTCCCTATATGGACAAAATTCTGTTTCGTCTCATCACATTCCATGAGGCCGTTTATGTATAATGATGTATTTATGACCAAAATGGTTAAAAAAAAAAAGAAAAAATCACCAACTAAAAGAAAATTTCTTGTAAATTTCTTCAAAAAGAAAATACAATAAAAAACCATGGCCTGATGATATTTATCCTTTTTTTCAATTTACCGGCTCCCTTCCTTTGAAATGATCAACCCTTCCAACAAGTTTGATGAAAATCAACCCGGTAGTTTTTGTGTAATCCTGCTAATAGTCCAACCAAGCAGTTCTTGCCATAACATTACAACCAGAGGAGATCTCTCACTCAAAAGGTTTGTTTGCCATAATCTGCTGCAAACGCGGAGCAGAAATCACTTATTGACGCATCTTTGGTGGAAAAACAAAGAAAACGTGAATATTACTGACATGTGTTGTAGGTAGATAGTAGGATTACCTTCTTTCAATCACCACAGAGCGTTACCTTCGTTTATGATGCTAATCACGTCCTGGAAGTTTTCACTCTCATTTAGCTTCTTTTATTAACAACAAAAGCTTTATCTCTAAGGAGGTCGTTCTTAGATCTAAGGGCAGCAGTGACGAAGAACCGCTCTGGTCTCATCACGCCGGGTACACGGCTACATTGTAGAGGAATGCTTATTAAATGCTGCACTTCCTGCTGGGAGATGGCCTTCTTCTTCTTCTTCTTCTTCTTCTTCTTCTTCTTCTTTTTTAAGCTCAGCACAAGTGGATACCAGAAGAGAGAGTTAGAGCGGCTGCACATACACACCTCGGTGCTTTCACCCACAACATATGCTGCTTCCACGTTATAATAAATGCATGACACGACACCCCGGTCTGCTCTGGAACCATATGCTGAGATTTTGTTTGTATTCTTTGCTGTAAGAGGTTTTCTATTAACATTTAAGCCTCTAACTCTGACATCAGTGTGATGTTTTCTCACACGGAAAAAAGAAATCGCTCAGCCTTCGTGAGATCACATCTGTTTTATATTTGTCGCATGAATTCCCATTCTCAAGTATGTCTAACTTACGGTCCGAGGGCCTGCAGTATCTGTAAAGTTCCCACATGAAGAAATGTCTATTAACCACCTTTAGATCCCAGAGATGATCTTCAGCCCGAAGGTGAAGGTGCATATTGAGTAAAATCACTGCGTATATAAGTAGCAGCGCCGTCCGTCTCACTGGAGCCTGTCACGCTAAAACCCGCTTCCATCCACGCGGGTTAAAACGTCCGACTCAAACGGCCGTATTTATGTTCTTGAACGATAAACGCAATGATGAATGGCACTTTTATCTGCCGGCCTGCCGCGTGTTTGCCGGCAGAATGATGAATGGTTGGCATTAGAGGCTTTCTTAAAAAGCCTCTCAAGGAGAATCCGTTGGCTCTAATAGTCAACTATCAGGACAAGAAAAGACTAAAAAAAAAAAACGTGGCCCAGAGAGTCTGAGGGAAATGGACGGCTGTAGAACTACCATTGACCGGAAAACCTCCAATCTGAAGGAGCTACCTCAGCATTCTCAGAATGTAAATGGATGTTTGTGACTAATGACTGGTTGGTTTGATCATGTCTCCAGAAACAGTTGATGATGATGGTGATGATGATGATGATGATGATGATGAAAGAGTACAGTCTTTTTTCATATATATTTTTGTAGAGCCGTTTCTTGAATAGACGTGTAAATCCATGCCACGACCGAACGCCCCTGATTCTTACAGATTCCCTGCATTTCAAAATGTCTCTGAAAACAAGCCACAAGAACCCAGATCTTCTCTTTAAGGAAAGAATATGGGAACACAAAATAGACTAGACCAACATTCAGAGCTAGGCCTATAAACTGGCGTCCCTGACAGCAAGGGCATGTCCTTGAAAAGTCCCCAAACCACTGCTTGGTACAAGCAATTCTGCCTATTGAACTCCTGAAATTAAACTGAAAGTCATAGGTGAAAAATTGTTTTTTTATTGAAAAATCTCCCCTTTGTGAGTTAAATATGAACTATTGGAGTAAAATATGATAAATGCAAGATAGATAATACTAATAATATTAATACATTTAATTCATAACGCACTTTACATTTGGATAAAAATTTCAAAGTGCTACAAGGTAAAAGCAGATAAAAGCATCAATAAAAAATATCATAATAACTATATAAAAACATGACCAAAAAGCAGAATGTTTTTTTGGTTTCAAACGTTCCTTTAAATCAAAAATATACTTCATAATGTTGTTCAATTCTTCCCGAAATGGCATTAGAACTGTACATGTTAAAAGAAAAATATGTACATAGTCGGCTCTTGTGGCCAGCAGCTGCTTCCTGCCTCAGGGTTAAATTTCCAAAGATTTATGGGGGATAATAAAGTATTTGTACTTATTTTCCAGGCAAACTCCCTCCAATATATAGATTGTGACGTTTCTAAATGTCTACTAAGAGAGTCTTTCCAGTCTTCTATTGATATGTTGACTTTCAGTTCTTTTATTCCCATCTCTTCGTGGAAATGATTATATCCCCGGAAAAACATATTATTGAATCATGGATGACCCTTGACCCCATACGTCACTAGATCCTTCTACGGCGCCGCAGAAGGATGCAGATGTGTTTCTTGGCACAGTGATGGAAAATGTCCTTTTAAATGCACCCAGATGGAGCGCCGATACAAGTGTTGCAAGCAGCAGCGACTTTTAGAGTCCTTCAAATCTGAAATATCAGATTAACCCAAACTGGCGGGGTCAGAGGTCAGAACTAGTACAGCACCAAACTCTGCAAATGTTCTTTTCTGTAACTGTTGACGTCGTTTCCACTCGAAAAGGGATTCCTTTGGATTAATGTATTATCCTTTTTTTTTTTAAATCTATTTATTTATTTTTCACAAGCACTTCTGTTTAATTCATTGTTGCAAAATAAGATAATAATGATAATAATAAGACCAAACTCATTATAGAAAGTTGGACTTTTACAAAGGAATTAATAATTACAAGTTAATTAAAGTAATTAGAGCTAATCCAGGTGGTAAAGTTGATTCAACCTGAATAAATTATATCGACCCAACTCAAGAATAATAATATTGGACCGAGACAATCGCTTAATACCGAAACAAAAATCATGTTGAAATACTTAACATGAAGGTTTTTGTTTGTTTTAGTGCAGTTTACGTGTGACAGCTTATCAGCAACTAAATAGATTTGAAGAACAAAATTGTAAATGAATTTATGGTAGTGAAAATGTTGGAAATGTTTGGAATAGTTTATTTTCAAATAAAAATTCATTATTTTCAGTTTAAATACAGAATTTTTTTTTTGGTCTCAAAAATTCCGTATTTTGAGTGATTTACTCAAAATAAAGAATTTAGAAAAACAAACACAATTGATTAATTCATAATAAATTGGATTTTCTTTTTAAACACTTTTGTTCAGACTTAATTAGAAATTCCTCACGGCTTTTTTTTTTTTTTCGAGGTCAGACAAACAGAACAGTTTATGATCGTGGTTCAAGGGTTAAATCTTCTCCCAAACTTTTACTGCGAGTTCTTTACAGTGGCCCACGGTTTAAACAGGCTTTAGAAAAAACATACTAGTAGACATAAAGAACGCAATTTCAGAAAACATCTTCATCGACGTGACGACACATTGATGGAGATCAGGCTGTAAAAGCCACAACACAACAAATAATGGCAAAGCAGAAGCACAAGCAGAAACAAACAGTTGGTTTTCTGGAGATACTGAGTAAACAGTAAACTTTACTGATAAACACATCAGGTTCTACTTCATTCAAGGTTTCACGCAGGCAGAAAAAGGAAAAAATCTTCGTGGCTGGGGTTTTCAGACGTTGCCACGGTGACACCAGAAGTCAATATGTAAGTTTTGTGCAAGATTTCTTAAGCAAGTATAATTCACCTCGTCTACTACGGCTTTGGGTTCCGTGTTGTCGTTCTTTAGAGTTTAATTTGTTAGTTGTTGCCTTAGTAGCAGCCCAAAAGTGGAACTTTAAATGAACCAGAGGGCCAGCATTGATTCTCAAAGTGGGAGGAACCTCACCTGATTGCCTTTGGATGGAAACGTTGGCGGGGTCCGTCCTGCAGCCCCTGCGTTCATCTCAATTTAGATGAAAGGGACTTTTTATGCGCTGGTCAGAAGTTACTCTCGCCGGCGCCGCTCTGTCGTGCACCACCGAAACCATGCACTTACCAAAAGCCCACTGGTAAAGAGGCATTCAGCCCCAGATCTCCCCAACTTCCCCCCTTAATTAGCTGATGAATTATTCACAAACCAATAAACTTCCTGAATAAGTAATGGCGTCGAAGCTTATGTGGGGTTTCCAGCCCGCTGCCAGACATTTGGTCAAATATTTGTTGTTGGTGTCGGTCCAGAGTGTTCTTTATTGGCAGTAACATTGAGGTAATTTTAATTTCCATGCTGTCATTTACTCTAGCAGAAGGAACATTGTTATTGTTGAATGGAACATCGTTGTTGTTGAATCTGATTTTGAGTTGGTCACCACGGCGCCGAGCAAAACGACAAGGACGCACGCAGGCATTTGAAGAAGACTTTGGAGGTGGTGAGTGTTCCTGTTTTCTCTCAGGCATTTTCATAAACCACAAACTGTTATATTTTTCTTGTTGTTCACACTGATAAATGTGTTGGACACAAAAAGGATTTACCGGTGGCTGGACTGGTGAGGCCCTGGGGCTGTAACCTTCATCTCAGCTGGACGACTGGTTGTCCCAAGTTTGAATATGTTTCTATCATTTTGCTAAAAAAAAAAAAGACAAACAACAAACTGGCTTTGAAAGATTCAAACTTTCATTTTTGATCAATCCTGACACTAGAAAAGAAAAATCACTCGTGAGCGCGAGAGATCTCTCTCTGAAACCTCATGGGTGCTCTTGAGACGCAGAGCTGCGTTAGACAGAATCTGATGGGTGCGTGAAGAAAGAGCGGAAGGGACATGTTTGTTTACAAACGAGGGTCGATATAGTTTCCAGTACATTCAATGCATTTTCTTTTTCTGAAAGAAATATTCACATGACATTATTCCTGGATGTTGGTTAATTTTAATTGTATATTCTTTATGCACAAAAGAGAATATGTTTCTGTTCTGGTATAGAAATGACAACATCAAATAAACATATGAGGTCAAACGTAAAAAAAAAGGAATCCTACTTAAGAGGGAGAAAGAAAATAAAGCAAATTCAAATATTCTTTTCAGAAAAATGTAAAGAGAAAAAAAATGTGTTATCATTATATGGGAAAGAATATGAAATAAATCCATGAAATAATATATTATAAAATAAAATAAACTAAGTAGAAAATAAAGAAAATAAATAGGATTGTTTTGCGATATGTATTTAGAAACACTGAATTTAAAGGCATTCTAATGTGTGTCTAAAAATACCGAATAAAGTTAACAATGTAGATTTCCACAAATGGCTAAATGTCTGACTCATAAACGTTTGATTGAAAGGGAAACAGTCCAATCTGGAAAAATATATCTCCACTTAGATGAAATTAAATTAAACTGCTGGTTCAGACAAACAGACATTTTACATCAATTAAATAAGGAATATCATTCATACTTCTATTTGCTCTTTAAATGATTCCAAATAGCACTTACAGCGAACGCTGTTCACATGTACGATGTCGAGTTTCCTTTCAGATTAAACTACAGTTTCTTTAAAACAACTTTTGCCTCCAACACACGTGAAACTCCACTGAGATTCCCTACTAAATATTAACGATTGATTATGTTCGTCATGTTTTCATTAGTGGAGCTGAAACATCGGCGACCAAATGAAACGCCTCTTTGTCTGGAAGCTGGACGTAGTTAGAGTCAAACACAGAAGTAGAAGAGGTGAAATCGTTTTGTTCTCAGCTCTGTAATTTTAGCCAGAGGTTTATTTGTATTTCAGAATGTTTTTAAAATTAAGGAAATGGATAAAAAAAAAAAAAGAACCTTGAACATCGTCATCCTTCAGTAACCGAAACTAAGATGTACCAGAGGTAGAAGAGTTTGAACTCCTGGGAGGGTTTAGTCTCGATGAACCTCCCTCCATTCTCTGTAACCTATTATCCGGTTCATGGGTCCGGGGGCTGGAGCCTATCCCATCTGACGGATGGCCTCTTCGTCACAGGACCACCACATACTCATTCACTCATTCTGTGTGTTTTTTTGACTGCGGGAGGGAACAGGAGTGCCTGAAGGGGACCCACGCAGCAACGGAAAGTATATTCAAACTCCAAACGCAGAATCTAAATAGGATTTGAACCCAGAACCCGTGAGGCTGTAAGGCGACTCTCCTTCACTGCCGTGCACCTTGGATATAGAAATAAAAAATACGCCCCCAATGTATACGCCAAACCCTGATTAATTAAAAAAATATATATATATTTTAAATATGAAATGTCATGCCATACACTGTGATATAAAAATAAAAATAAATGTAAAAAAATTAAGAAAATAAAATAAGGAAAATAGTTTATTTTTATTTTATTACATATAAGCAATTATGGCCACGATCTGTTGATGAATAAAGTCACTATTATTTCTAATAAAATTAATTGTAACTTAATTCAACATTCTTTATGTTAAAAAAACTTAATTACTAAAAGAATATTTTTCCTTTAGGTTAATGTATAATCATAGCAATTAAAGGTTATTAGATGTAAAGAATTTTTAATTCTTACTAAAATATGTGACATTGTTCCTTGATCATTTGAATCTCATCAGTTTTATATTATAGTACACTTTTACTTTTAAACTTTAAAATATTGAGTCGATATTCATCTTTTGTATATCATTACTTCAAAACATGCTTAATTATAAAACTTTTTTTTTTTAAATGACCCTTTCTTTATTGTTTTTTTTGCCAGTCATGTGACCATTTTATTAATTAATGATTTATTTTTTAAATAATAAGTGTAGATGAGGCCCACTCTTCGTTCAAAACCGAGGATATAATGAATTTGGAAGGAAAAAAAAACTGCACTCCAACCAGTTTTTAACATTAAACACATGTTTAAGTGTGTCACGGCTATCGATTAGCCATAACATTAAAACCACCTGCCTTATATCGTGTTCGTCCACCGTTTACCAACAGCACAAATTTGTGATGTCACTGTGTGTTCTGCCTCCGTTCTATCGGACCCAGCATTCACTGCTACAGTAGCTTCTATCTGGGATCAGACAATACGGCTAGTCTTCACTCCCCATGGACATCCACGAGCTCGGCGCCAGTGCTTCCTGATGACACTCTGGTAGATGCCAAATACTGCAAACCAGGAACACTCAACAACTCCTACATTTCTAGCCCTTGTCGAAATCAGGCACATCCTCACACCTACTTTTCCTAAAGCCCAACACATGAACTTCAAGACAAGAAGGTCACTTCCTGTCTAATACGGCCCACCCACTGACAGGAGCCAGGATAACCAGACAAATGAATGTCATTCACCTCACCTGTCAGTGGTTATAATGTTATGGCAGCTTCTCCCAATCCTCTCTCTCCTCTCACTGACCCTCAGCGGGTCAGAGAGCTCCTGCAGGGCCCCGTTTGGGAACGGCGGTGTAACAGACTAATGATGGAGTCCTTTTGTTGAGAATTAGCCTGACAAGGTACTTCAGAAGAAGTCAATCCACCGACACCGGCCGTCTGGGCCCGGATCCTATTTCACTTTGCCTCCCTCATCAGGCCCCACTCATTCATTTGGGAGAGCAGCTCCATCTGCCTCGGCTATCAGAGCTCTTTCATCTGTTTCCTGCTGAGCGGTAATAACTTCCTCTTTTGTTCATCTCCTCTGTTCCTCACTAGAAGCCTGTCCTCTCTCTTTTCACACCTTTCCTGCTCATTTCTCTCCTCAAGTGTCTCTTTTTATGTTTCTTCTTCTCTCTTCAGTCTATTACGTCTCTTTCTCTGTCTTAATCTTCTCACGCCCCTCTCCGTCTTTCTCTCAGCCCTCTAATCCTCATCATCTCTCCTCTCTGTGCCCCTTCCTCTCTTTTTCTCTGTCTGTTTGTCACCTTCCTTCACATTCATCCGTCCGCCTTCCCCTTCTCAAATGATTTGTCCTGTTTTCATTGCTCTCCTCTCTTCAGCTGCAGCTGCAGGTTTTGATTCTATTTGAACAACCGTTCAGATAAGGATTTATGTAGATATGACTGAAAGAGATTTCCCTTTCTTCTTAAATTAAACGTATGGGGGATAAAGAGTAGACCAAACTATGGAGCTAATTGTTTTTGAAATGCTGCTCCTTGTCAGGGGTTGTAAACAGCAATATTCTAGTTTTAATGATATTTTTTCCCCATCATTCGAAAGTAAATAAACACATTTTTCTTTATTTACTATTGCACAACATACATCCGCTTTGATGGTTAGGTTTTAGAAGACAATACTACACCGACTTTAATTAAGCAAAGTTCTTTTTCATCTTTTTCATCTCTTACATCTTTTTCATCTCTTTCATCTTTTCATATTTTTTATATTTTTCATATTTTTCATATTTTTCATATTTTTCATATTTTTCATATGTTTCACCCTTTTCCTCTTTTTCATTTTTTATGAAGGGTTTCAATTCCGTGCAGGACATGTTAGTAAGCATTCATTTCATTTAATGAATTGAAACAAAAGAACAGTCTGAAATCACTGCAAGTTATTGCATTGTGTATCGTTTATATTATTTTTGTTTTATTTAAGGACGAGATATTTGTTTATTTTAGACCATGTTTATTGTTGATTTATGTAAATAGAGATTGTTGATTATTTTTTATATTCGTACAGCATTTTGGTCAACTAAGGTTGCCTTAAATGTGCTGTAGAAATAAACTTTGACTTGACTTGACAACGGGCAAAAATAATGGATAAAGTAGAAGGAAGGTTGTTGATTTCTTTCACCACAGTTCCTTATAAGTTAAAAATAAGTTAGCCTTATTTGTGTTGTGTCTCAGAATGAAAACAGGTCTGTGTATTTTTATTCGCCAATGCAATATTCTATATATCTAGCCAAGGATTACTTCCATTAGCACCTCAAGTTACAGAATACTAAAAGAAATATGTATTCACAAGATCTTTCTCGCTCAGTACGTATGTCTCAGTATAAATACAGAATGTCCGAGGTCTCGCGTTTAAAGGGCCATTGCTCCTAATTTTATTCTATTCTGTTTGATACAGCAATCAAGCTTTTTAATCTATTCTATTCTATTCTATTCTATTCTATTCTATTCTATTCTATTTGATTATATTCTATTATGATCGATTCTAAACTATTATATTCAATTAAATTATATTATGTTTAATTCTATCCTATTCTATTCTATTCTATTCTATTATGTTTAATTCTATTCCGTTCTATTCTATTCTGTTTCCTTCTATTCTATTCTATTATTATTATATACTATTCTATTCTATTCTGTTTAATTTTATTGTATTCTATTGAGTTTAATTCTATACTACTCTATTCTGTTTAATTATATACTATTCTATTATAATCTGTTCTATTCTATTATGTTTAATTCTATTCTATTCTATTCTATTCTATTGTGTTTATTTCTATTCTATTCTATATGCTCACGTGATGTCGGTCCAAACTGTGGAAGTCATTAGATTTGAGAGAGACGTATGAAATATTTATCACATGTATATCAGTTGATATTTTATTGTTTTTATTCTCATTTGTTTTAAATTCCACAACAATTAATGCGAAAAAAAACGGTGAGTGCAATCTGTAGAAAAGTTTGTGGCATAAGATGCTGAAATTTCGTACTGACTTTTGAAATTGATATCGATTTCAAAAGTCAGTGCGACAATAATAATGCATTTAAATGAGCTTTTAATATGTTATATTGTTTTTGACTGCAGGATATTTCTCCTTCTCTTTTTAAAATCAGATAAAGACACTGAGGCGTTGATTAGATGAACATTTCTCATTACACAAATAATAATAATAATAAATACAATACATCTGACCAAACAGAATCTATACAATAACTATATAATCATTTAAATATGGATAAAATAAAGTCAAATATAGTGTCAGAACGAACAAATTATGGATCAGGTATTTTTCTATAATTTTATATTTAGATCTTAAGCATAGAGGAATATTTTAAGGACATGGATATACTCAACAACAACAAAAAAACATTACGTTGGTTATGCAGTAATTTAATTACCTTAATAAGATGGAAAACAATGGATCCCTTCAAATGATACGACTCTATCAGGCGATTACAGCTCGGACTAATTAATACGGGTGTGTCCGGTGAAGGAAGCTCAAGTATTCTCCGTCCATTTTATTACATTCTTATTATGCGGTTCCGATTGTAGGACTCGATCGATGCTGTTGTATTACGGCTTTAGCGGCTTTCACAAAGTTGAAGTTAAACCTGCAGAAGTGGATTTTGCTTAAAAGACTAACACAAAATAAATTGGATGTAGGTACATTTAATTGATTGAATAACTCACAAAGTTCCTTTTTTGAGTGTATGCAGATCTTTTAACAACTATTTCTGCTGGAAGAACCAAAGGTCTTCATCTGCTTCTTCTTCTTCTGCTTCTTTTTCTGCATCCTCTTCTTCTGCTTCTTCTTTGAGCGGTTCAACTCGTTCCAGATATTGATTTGAGGTTTTACGTCACATGCCGCTCCTGACACACCCCTCCCCATTTACCTGGGTGCGGGACCGGTTCTAGAAGCCCTTTGGTTTGTGCTGCTATTAAAATGATTGCGACGGTCAGGGGACCACTAATGTAAACGGGACTCAGTGTTCCGTTACTTCCGACAATAACCTAAATCTACTGCAGCAGATTGATGAGTGAGGCCGCCGGCAGCGACCCTCATATTGTCAAAGCCACCGGTGAGACATGAGTGGTGACTTTTAATCATTCTAAAATATACAGGGACGTTTTTTAACACTTCAGATGTTCATACGAGCAGATTGAGGGGTTAACGGCAAAAAGATGCTCTTCATTATACTCAATAAGAGGTATTTATTCTGTTTTAATTATCTTTTAGCAGGAGAGCACGAGTGAAAACTCTTGAAAAGTTCTCTTCGTCTGAAGGCCGTCAGCGTCCTGTGTTAAATCCCTTTGATGTCCCGTTCAGCCGCTTGGTTGAGCTCATTTCGAGTCGCTATTCCTTATCGATAAATGCGTGCCACTGTGAAACGGGATCCAGTGGCAGCATGTACAGCATGAGCTAAACGGTAAGGGGCCAAGGATGGAGCCCTGGGGGACGCCACAGGAGGAGACATTAACCATGGCTACACAGACGGTCTTTATTGTCGATATTTGATCAAAACAATTTTTTTTTTTGCATCTTACAGAATGTAAAATAAACTTGATTCAAGCAAAAGTCTAATATGGGTAAAATTGTTTTCTCAAAATATTCTTTAGCAAAATGATGAAGAGATGTCACTTTATAAAAAGGTGTTATAATCTTATTAAATTGGACTATATTCCGTGAAATACAAAATTTCAGTATGAAATACAACGAGCAGGATTGTGTTCATGTTTAAAATCATGATTAACCGAACAATTTGACGTTTAATGACGAAAAAAAAATATGCTTAAAGATCGATTTTCTCGAGGAGATTCACCTGCACAATATTTGGACTAAAAATCAATCCCCAACCTTCGGCAGATATAATTATGGGAACTGGTCCCACCATTGTAGATTGAATACGTGGGAAAAAAGATTAGAAACATATATTAGTAATAAATAATGTGTCACTAAACCATTTCAGTTAAGGGGCCACATTATAGACTTAGAATTAATTTCATCAACAAAGTTACATTTCATTAACTGAAAACAATTATGTTTCATTTATTAAATACAATTATGCTGAATTTACTGAGCAGAAAGATGTCATCTCAAAATATTTGATTCGTAAACTAATGCAATGAAACTTATTTTTAATTGTCGGTTTGTCGATCACGTTGCATTCCTGTCATCCTACTTTGTCGACTTTGAGCAGGCTCCTAAGGACGTTGCGGCAAATCCTGTTTTGATGTGCTGATGGGTTGAACCCACATGAAGTCGGTTTCACACCGGCTGGATTGTTTTAAAATGGAAACTCAATCTTTTTTTTTTTCTTCTAATAATAATATTGGATTATAAAAATCTTATTTAATCCTAACAAGGCAGTTATTCCAAAGCTTGACTTTTGTTTTAAAAGACAAATTCATGTCTCACTTTATTTATTTGTTATCAGCCTCAGATTCTTTGCCTTCCTCCGGCGCCGTTTGAAATATGCTCAATGTTAGGGGTCAGAATGAGGATAAGTGGCATTTTCTTGTCATTAAGACTAATTTCATCATCGATAAAACTGTTTTCCAACGCCGCTTACATCACGTTGATCTGAGTCTCCGCCGGCTGTCGGTCTCTTTAAATGAATTGCAGTTCATTGTGTGAATCCGTAATAAATGTCATCTAAATGTCACAG
Source organism: Lophius americanus (assembly GCA_037951165.1). Lineage (NCBI taxonomy): Eukaryota > Metazoa > Chordata > Actinopteri > Lophiiformes > Lophiidae > Lophius > Lophius americanus. The sequence goes on along the minus strand of JBBDHG010000082.1, from coordinate 2,234,323 downwards.
ATTCTCTTTTGCTTTCTTTGGATCTGCATGTCGTTCTTATAGGAAACGGACGGGATTTCAACTACGTGACATTTATCTCCGCCGTAAAAACAGGAGATGATGGAGATAAGTCTTATTTCTCTTCAACTCAACTTCAATTAAAAATCGAATGAGCATAAATATAATAATTAAGAAGTGTCATATACTTTGATTTACTGATCAAAGAAATGCACCAAAAAATAATGCTCCTTTTTAATTATTTTATATGTTTTTATTATCATCCTCATCATCATCATCATCATCATTTTTTAATCTGCTTTTACCCTGTAGAATTTTGAGATTTGATTCAAATGTAAAGCGCGCGATAATAAAATGTATTATTATTATTATTATTATTATTATCAACATGTCAAATTAAATCTTTCATAAATATGCGAAGCATTTGAAAAAAAGAGGGAAAAGTTATGAGAGCTTTTTGAAGCACTGGAGCTGCGATACGGTTGACTGTATGCAGAGAATTTTAGAACTTTGGGAGCTTTTCAAAATTGTGAAGGTGCTCGTCTTCATTAATCACATCATTGTAACGTTTGTTTGTTTGTTTGTAGTCTTTAAAAAAAGGGTTTCTCAAGCATGACATTCATCTTCTTTCAAGGGGAATGCACACCGATCAGCCATAACATTATGAACACTGACAGGTGAAGTGAACAACATTGATTATCTTGTTACCGCGGTTACCTGTCAGAGGGTCGGAGAGATCAGGGATTCGTTGGAAGCAGGAGAAAACAGACAAGTGTAAAGACATGAGCGACTCTGACAAGGACACATTGTGATGGTTAGACAACCGAGTCAAAGGTTAGTGTCTACCCATGAGGCGCCGGAGGCTCATCGATACACATGGGGACTGAAAGCTGAACCATGTAGCAACGATTACTGATGAATACTGGTTCTGACGGAGAAGTGTCAGAACCGACATCGGTGCATCACAGAAATGTTTGGCAGCAAAAAGAGGAGCTACACAATATTATACAAGTCCAGACTGAGAGAGTTTAGTTTCAAGGCTCAGGATGTCTCCACTTTTCAGCTTGTCCAGAAATTTATTGCCAATTACACAAATTTTATCTGTCATGTCCTTTTTTTTTTTCTTCTGCTCTTCATCCCCAAGTCTCCTCTAATGGAAACATCTGCAGACACAACATTGTTGTAATATTACAGACTATAATTCATGTTTTTTTATTGCTTTTTTCCCCCCCATGCCAACTGTGTCACCAAAAGGAAAAGAAAAAGGCAATAATGCAGTTTGAACTATTTTTCATTTATTTCTTTTTCAGTTTCAGGCTTACCTTCAGCTCCGGTTATATAAATACCAAAGACGAAACAAAATAAAACTTTGAATCGTACGCTCCAAACCTCTGGAGCAAACTTGTACAGGGTGAGCTGAGAGAGCTGAAAATATCAGTATTTTTTTTCTCATTTTAAACTGAAGCAATTATTAATCTAGCTAATATTCAGTGTTTTATCATGCTTTCTTTTTTTTTAATGATTTCTTTAATTCATCAAAATGTATTACTGTCAGTCATTACTAATTATTTTGTTTCATTATTATAATTCTTTATTTATTATTACTTTCAATCGTATTTTATTGTATTGTGTTACAACTAATTACTTGATTATGTGGAATTCCATTATTTCTGTTGCATTTTATCGACTTTCATCCTTTTGTTTAATATTCTGTCGTCTTTAATTTCTTTTCCATCTTTCATTTGATGTTAAATGCCGTGCATTGGTTTCATTTTTGTTTGTTTTTCCTAACTTCCTTTATTAGTTTATTTTTAATTAAGAACCTTGAACACTGTGAGGATTTTTTTTTTTAAATTGCTTGATTGAATGATTTACTAAGTTTGGTCCATTTTGGGCTTTTTTTTCTTTTTTCGTGTGAGGCAGGAAAACACATACGCTGAGTCGTGGGTTTGTTATTAGACGCTCCAGCTGCTGATGCATCACTTTCCATAAATAAACACTCACATTTACATGCATACGGACTTGTTTTGGTTTAGAAACGACACATCGAACAAAGAAAACAAGAATAAATGGAAGCTTAACTGTTTTTTTTTAATCGTAAACATTGAAGCATATGTCCTGGTGTGTGCGTCAGTGTGTGCGTCTGTGTGTGTGAGTGTCAGCGTACATCTGTGTGAGTGTTTATGTGTGCAAGTGAGTCAATGTGTGCGTGTGAGTGCGTGTCAGTGTATATGTGTGTGTGTGTATGTGTGTGCGTGAGTTTCAGTGTACATATGTGTGAGGGTTAATGTGTGCAAGTGAGTCAGTGTGTGCGTGTGAGTGCGTGTATATGTGCGGGTGACTGTCAGTGTGTGTGTGTGGGTGTGTGTGTGTGAGTGCGTGTATGAGTGCGGGGGGGTGTGAGTGTGTATGTGTGCATGAGTGTCAGTGTATATACGTGTGTGTATGTGTGCGGGGTAGTGTCAGCGTGTGTGTGTGTGTGAGTGAGTGTATGTGTGCTGTTGTGTGTCGGTGTATATGTGTGTGTTTGTGAGTGCGTGTATGAGTGCCAGTGACTATCAGTGTGTGTGTGTGCGTGAGTGTCAGTGTATATATGTGTGTGTGTGTGAGTGAGTGCGTGCGCGTGTGCGAGCGTGCGTAACAGTGTGTTTGTGTATGCATGTATGTCACTGTGTACGTGTGTGTGTCAGTGTGCATGTGTGTGCTTGTGCGTGTACATGTCTGTGCGTGTAAGTGTGTGTGTATTTATCTGCTCATAAGTATAATTTAGTTATGTTCTCCCCAGATTTTCCTCCACTAATGAGCTTCATTTAGCAAACAGCCAAACAACAAAGTGATTGAGATTCCCACCTTATTACCTGACTTCAGACAAATCGCTTCATGCAAACCATCTCATTTGTTTGCTTTGACAAATTCAAATTGAGAAGAGCCTCTTTTAATACGCCTGGGCCAAGCGGGATTGGGTAAGGGGCGCTATTCAATTATGAAAGTTTTCACATTGGTAATTAGTCAGGGCTGTAACGTATTGTTTTATGGTCTTGGCTGTGCGTCGAGGTGGGAATGAGATGCTTTTAATGTGTGCACTGAGAGGATTTTGTTTTGTTAATTCAGTAATGTCTGTAATGAAGCTATGCAATCTAAAAAAGCAAGGGATGAAGGAGGGACTCAAAGATGCACACACACGCACACACACACACACACACACAGACACACACACACACACACACGGAGGTAGGGAAGATGTCGGAGCCCCGTTACCTGCCTCATCAGCTTTCTCAAGAGCAGCTGAGGCGTCTGATGTGATTTTAGCATTAATGCAAAAGGAGCTCTGGGTTATGTAAAGAAAGTGTTTCAGAAAAAGAATCAAATAAAAGACTTCAGGGGATCACAGAGTATGTTTATTATATTTGTCCAGCAATAGAATATGCTAGTTAACTGGTTTAAGAGAATACCTAGCGTTTAAAAAGTAGGGATAAACTATATATATATATTTAAATATAAACATAATGAGTTAACGGCCAATAAAAGACAACTTTGATAACCTGCAAATGTTCTTGTTTTTACCACAAAATGAATTTTTTTTCTTTTATTTCAATTTTAAAACAATTATATGATCAAACAAAAAAATACTATGCAAGGAACACATCTCTCCATCTTTTCCTGGTTCCGTTTATATAAAAAGCGGCTCTCAGTCAGCCTCATTTCTTCCTCAGCACAAAGTTAAAAGGGACGTTTTTCTTCAGTGGAACTACAGGCGACGCAACCGAAAATTCAGGAAAAATCTCCTGACTATTATTATTACTGAATCCTCACAGTAAATGAATATATAAACCTTCACTGTCACATCTGCACCGTGACCTTTTTTAAACAATTGCTGAATCATCTCCCGAAACACATCCTGACTCTAAGGAGAGATGGAGGACGTGTCATATACTCATGAAGATGTTCCTTTTCCTCCCGAGGGCTACCAGAGCAGATAAAAAAGATTATATTTAACCTTATTTTTTATTGCATCGTATCTGTAATAATTATTTTTTATTAATTTTGACAGTGGTGATGATTAATAACTTAAAAAACAAATAAAACAAATGTATTTTAATGATTGTTATCGTTATTATTATGATTATTATTCTTATAAGTGTTATTATAATTAGTATTTTAATATGTATTATTATTATTTGGATAATTATTATAACTATTGTTATGGTTATTATAGTTATTGTGGTTATTATTATTATTATTATTATCATTATTATTATCATTATTATTATTGTTATTATTATTTTTATTTATTTTATTTTTTATAATAATAATAATAATTATTATTATTATTATTTTACACCATATAGGTGTAAACAAACATTATTTTAGGACAATTTGTCTGTCAAAAATATTCACGTACAAAACTTCTCTTCTTCTCTTGTTGTTTTAACGATGGCTCTACCTGCGTGTTTTTTAAACAGCAGCAGCTAAATCAGCAGTCGGTCGACAGGATACCTCCACCGCGGCTGATCAGCCCGACCTCCCACACCTGTTCACACACAGCTGTGGAAATCAGTCGATTGAATTTGAGGAACTTGTGAAAAAAAAAGAAGTTGTGAAAAAAAAATCATGGAAGTAGAAATGTCTGCAAAAATATACTTTCCAAGTTCCTTGGAAAACCCATTCAGTATTTTTCTTTCCTTTCGTCTAGTTCTGCAGAAAAACAAAACAACGAAACAACAGGCAGAGGTGATGAACGCGAATAAGAACAGTTTCTGTAATTTAGTAACTGCAGCCTCAGAATAAAAGCCCAAGGCTGCGTTTGCAGGTTACAACGAGACATCAAATTACGGGAAAAAAAAGTGTGAATAAAATAAAATTTGGGATCTCCTCTGCTAATTTGATATTTTGATGGTTCATTTCCCACCCTGAAGGAGTAAAATATTGACGACCGTAAAAATGAAATTATCACTTTATGAAAATCTGACAAAAGAACATTGATATTTTACCGGCGCTGCTGAGAGACGGGTGTGTATTCATTCAGATTCTTTTTAAGGAATCAGTAAGGACATAAATTTACTACTAAATTTGATAATCGCCTCTGGAGGAGTGCCAACTTCATTAAAAAGTAATCAGTACGACAGACAGAAAGACAGACAGACAGACAGACGGGATGGGAGGGAAGACACCACGAGTGATTCTGCCTTTTATGGCTTTCACATTCCCCGCTCTGCCAGTCCGCTGCTTTTGGCTTTGAGTGTGCCTGTTCACCGTTTGCTGCAGAGTTAACGTGTGTTTCTGGGCTCGCAGGTAACATGGAGGTGCTTCAGACTGTAATAGTGAAATAAGGACATTTTGACTCGGTTTGCCTTCATGCAAATTCAGTCCCATCGATGATAAAATGACAAATGGCGTTGGAATATGAACATGCTCCAACATATTTCTGTTTCCCTCGTTAGCGTGAAAACATTTTGGTTCATATGGTTTGACAAACATGAATGAGATTATTTGACATTCGCTGCTAGACCTGAATGATTTGGGAATTAATGTGAATTATTTTCAGTGTATCAGACAGTCACTCATTCACTTCAATGTTTTTCACCCATTTAGAAAATCACAGATTCTTTCCAAAGGAAATAAAAATTATCTTCAACAACATTTAGGAGGAAATTTCATAGAATATTTCACACACACGCACACGCACACACACACACATACACACACACACACACACACACACACACACACACACAAACGCACACACACACACTTAAGAAGGCATTCAAAACCTACAGCAGATCTTAGCTTATAGATCAGGGTCAGGCTATTAGAGTAGAAATGGCAGCATCTCTGCCTTTTTTGATGATTAAAAATAATAGCAGAGACACCAAACTATTTCTTAAGTACACAAGTTCAAAAACAGGTTTACTAGAAAAGACACCAAATCATTTTAAATTATAAAAGAATTCTCTTTAAATGAGCAAAAAACCAACAAGAAAAATCTGGGGAAAGAACATTCACCTTCACACATTCACATTCAAACTTTTTCTCATTACAAGTAATGAAAAGTTATTAATTTAAGAATGATTTCCCATTCTTACTATTTTAGTCCCTTGATTGGAATAATCTTTACCTTCATCTAATATTCATAATTAGGAGAAAAAAGCTTATAATTAGACAACAATTCTTTAAATAGAAATTCTTTATTCTTCAAATAAAAAAATAATATTTTTCCTCTACTGGAATATTTTAAAAACCATCATTGTTCCTTTTACTTATTTAGGTTCAATATTAGCTCGGACATCTTTGGGGCATCCTAAGTTGTTGATACATTTCTAGGATCAAGATTATTAGTCTTATTTTACTTAGGCATATCGGGTGATCCTTCCCAAACAGTCTGTCAACATCTTGCCTAAAACCTCTAGAATGTCTAGACTTCAGCCGATTTTCACGCATTCTTTGCATTTCATATGTGATTAAGCAACATTTGAACTACAGACCTAGTGACAATATACGTCTACTTGCAGGGCCTGTTATCTGTAGTCTGGCTACATGTTGAACGTGTTCTAAGAGAGCTTACTGAAAAAGATGGAGGAAACGGAGCAGTACCTCTGCCCCTCACAAGGGGCAGGGTTGCTTCAAGGAATAGACAATCAAACAAACATCTTAGGACACGAAACAAAAAAAAATACATATATATAAAAAAATGTTCTTTTGCACATTAGCGCCATGTTGATAGCGAGTATTTAAGGAGCTAACGGTACGTCACCGAGTATATCGCTGCCATTTGTAGTTTCTGCGTCCGTTAGCAAAACCTCTTTCTGACATCGATATGATACGCCAAAGAAGTCGAGGATATAAATGATTTGTCATGACTTCCACCATGGATCGTTTTCCCCCATAGAAATTATTGCAAGGAAGAACTGGACTGATTTTGAGAAAGGTCGTATGTTATCTCCAAAGGTTTTTGAGCCCTAATTTCTCAACAATTGGTCTGATTTGGCCCAAAATTTGGTCCAAATTTTGATTGATGTCAAGGTGAAGGACGCATGGAGGTACGGGGGCGCTGACGGATACACTGAAAGAGTGTGAATGAGCCTTCGGGTGATTTTCTTCTCAGTGTGTTTACACTACATTACATTCTCTGAAGGAGGTAATCGTCAGTCCACATGGACACAAACTGCCTTTGGGTCCACCTGTGCCCTTGGTCAAATTTTCAAGTTAAGGCTTTTAGTTTCAGTGTCTGACGGTACATAGTCAAATCATAAACGGGCCAAAATAAGAGGTACCACTTCACAATGAGACTCCTCTTATTAAGGTTTTATAAATGACTTTTACGTAGCAAACCAATTCAGTTTTTTACACTTTACAAATCATAAATAAGCTGCGAGAACTCGTTAGATATAAAGGCTATTAGAGAATTGAAGCTCGCCAAATAGTGAGCACAATTATCTGTACTGCATACATTATAATGCCAAATTGTGACCCACATTGATAACTTGAGAGCTGCGTTATAAGCTGTTTTCTAAACGTTAACTAATGGCTTTTAGAATGTTTACAACCTAATTTATAATCTAATTATAAACCATTCATAAATCCTTTCATCCAGGTAGTCTTAATGTAAAATGGTGCCAAATAAGATATTAATACGTGACTGACTATTTCCTGAATTAAAGAAAGCTTTTAATGTTTCTTCTGACGCTTGAGAGTTTTCTTTTTTTTTTTGCATTTTCCTCATATTTGACTTGTTGCACCGGCAAAAGTCAAAGCGCTAAGCCTCCCGCTGTCTCCCTTTTTCTGACAATCCCAATTAGTCCTCGCGGCTCATTACCGGCAACCTCGCTGGTACCCCCACTTAATCAGAAGCCCCAAAACACAGAGGAACGGTTGGTTGAGTGAAGAGAAGGAAGAGGAAGAGGAGGGGGGCTGGAAAGAGAAAAGATAGCAGGCGAAGGAGTCGACAATGTTCATTTAACGCCGTTACCCCATGCTGGCATTTAAACCCACCATGGCCGCAAACCCTTTGACTTCTCCAAAAGAATAATTATCATTATTGCACGTTGTTTTTCAACTGTAGTTGACCCTAGTGTGTTATTGAATGGCCCGCTAACAACGGACTGTCGGCTGGTCATTAATGAGACAGAGGTGATGGGTGACAAATGAGGGAAAGGAGGGTGAGCGATGATGCCGCGGAGGATGTCGAATGTCTCGTTGTGTGTTTGTGCGGCGTTATGCAGATCGGAGGTGTGTCACCATCATCATAGATTGAGAAAATTCCGTTTTGTGTGATGATAAGCCTGCCGCTGCTGCAAAGACTGGACTGAAACTCTAATCCCTGCCAGCCACACTGTTTCGTTACGGCCCGCAAGAACGACAGGACCAGATACTGATTATTTGGTTATTCATAGAAATACTGGCAATGAGAAAAAAAAGTAATTAGTACAGAGCCATGGGGTGAAACTCATTGAGTAGATAAAAAAAAAAAAAACTGAAATTTTATAACAAAATTTTGGGCGGATGGGGGGGCGTGACAGGAGAGCCCCTGTGGGCTTCGGTCTCTGGAGAGCGTGATGTTGTATTGAAGTGAAGATATTTAGCCTGATGGTGGCTCTAGGAGAAAAGGAAAAAACACAACTTATTCCAACCTGTAATTGTTAGTATAGTTTGCTTGGAGTCAAGATATCTCTATTATTACACCTCACCTGTTTAAAACAATTAATTCTAAAGTCAAGCAGGTTGTATCTTCATCACCGTCTGAATGTTAGTTAGTAAATTAACAGAAACAGATAGGTGTTCAGGTCCATTTCCAGGATATTGTCTGCTGTCTTTGTGGATGTTTTTTTAGTTTATCCTTCTTGAATGAAAGCCTTTAAATAGAGATTTCTTGTTTTCTTCTCTTTTCGGCTGTTTCCTTTAGGCGTCCCCACAGCTGCTCATCTGTTTCAATCTCACCCTTTCTTCTGTATTTTCCTATGTCACACCTTCAGAAACATCCTTTTTAGTCTTCCTCCTTTTATCCTGCATGACAGCTCCATCTCCGGCATCCTTCAACCAATATGTCCACTATCACTCCTCTTCACGTGTCCGAACCATCTCGATCTGGCCTCTCTAACTTTTTCCTGTCTATCGTCGTCACTCCCAAAGAACATCTGAACACGTTCATCTCTGCTTCCTGTCTTTTGGTCAGAGCGGCCATCTCTAAACCATCAGGCTCTACCTACCGTCTTGTAAACCTTTCCCTTCATTCTTGCTGCTACCATTCTGTCACAGATAACTCCTGGTACTCTTCCCCACCCACTCCACCCTACCTGCACTCGCTTTTTCAGCTCTTTACCACACTCCGTGTTGCTCTGAACAGCTGACCTCAAGTACTTAACTCCTTCACCTCCTTCACCTCTACTCCCTTCATCCTCATGTTTTACTTTCCTCCCTTTCTCCACATGCTTCCTATGCTCACTACAGATCACAATGTGATCCATGAACATCATAGTCCATGGAGACTCACCTCATCTGTCAGCCTGTCCATCGCCACACGAAACAAGCAGGGGCTCAGGGCCAATCCTTGGTGCAGTCCCACCTCCACCTTGAACTCACTGTCTCATCTACTTCACACCTCACCACCGTCCTGCTGCTCTAATACATCTCTTCTACCACTCTAACATTCTTCTCTGTCACTCCAGACTTCCTTGATGCAATCCTCCCTCAGCGCCCTGTCTTACGTTTCTCTAAATCCACTAAGAACCAGTGCAGCTCCTTCTGATCTTCTCTGTACTTCTCCATCAGCACTCTCAAAGCAAACATCACATCTATTACTTGGCATGAAACCATTCTGTAGCTCAAAATCTTTTCTTTCCACACTTTCCACGACTCTTTCCTAGATCTTTGATGTGTGGCTCATCAGCTTTATCATGTTGAACAATCCATTAAAATAATCTACTCGCTTCTTACCTAGACACCTCACTACCTCCACTGGTATGTCATCAAGACCATCCGCCTTTCCATTCTTCATCCTCCTCAAAGCTGCTCTCACTTCATCTTTACTGATATAAATAGAAATGTAATGGATAATAAAAAAATCTCTCGTTTGTAAGATCAGGTGAAAATATAAATGTGGAGAATATTTCCTGATGATTATTGAATTATCGACAGTCATTTTCTAGAAATAAGTTTGCATGTCGTTGAAACATGCCAGGATGAGTTAGACGTTTGCATCGAGACACCATCTACAACAATAATCATATTTCACGTATACCACCTGTTGGTCAAATCTCAGCTGGGATAGGCTCTGCCTTCCCTAAACCCTGAAAAGCACCTTATTTTATAGAACATGCTGTACATGGATTTCTAGAAACTAAAGGATACTTGCCAAAAAATATCCACACAACTAGGTTGTGTGGATAACAGCAGCTGAAGAGGGGAAAGGAAAATACATAATGGGTGAAAAGAATGGAGGAGGGACAGAGGGCTGATGGGAGGCAGGGTGAAAAAGATGAAGAGAAGTAACACAGACACACACACACACACACACACACACACACGCACACAAAGGTTGCTGTATAACAGGATTAGTGCACTCCTAGAAGAGCGAGGGAAGGCACTGGGACACTAGCAAACATTCAACCCAACACACGGCAGAAACATCCATTAGCAATGGACTCACACACACTTTCTCTCGCTCAGCCTCTTTCACTCTTTATCTCACAACAATCATCCTCTCTCCCCCTCTGCATGCTTATTAGTGCCGAGTCTCCCTCACTTGCTTTCTGTCTCTCAGCAAAAGAAAATGTCAAGGTTTTTTTTGTTTTTTTTTCCATGTGCATTTATCGTATTTAATCTTTGAATAATCTAACATACCATAACTGGAAATTTTAATTATAATAACAAAAATGAAAGTAATGGTACAACAGTGCTGCAAAATACATTGCGTTAATACTTATAAAGTGCCGTTTTGGGGATATGTCAGCATGATTACTTAATAGTTCTGAACAGGTTTTGATTGGGGAGGTAAGGAATGGTAGAATAAACAGTACTTTAGGGGTTGCTGGTCTTTCTTCTTGTGTTTGAGGTAGCAGGGGTTATGCCTGAGAAGATCCAGCCGGTTCACTGTTTTGTGGGTGAGATCTGTGACGCTGCCTCATCGCCAGTAAGGAAGAGGTTATTCACCACTTCTCAGTGCTGAACCGGGTCAGGGTGACCCACTCTTTGCAGGATCGGCCCATGCCGCGAGGAGCTTGATGTTCGTTGTGACGATACTCTCCATAGGTCAAATCAAATCAAATTTTCTTTACATGGCGCCAAATGTTGACTTACTCTTTAGACTACAGAGACCCAGTAATCCCAACATGAGCGAGCACTCTCCGACAATCTTGAAATAAAATGCCTTTTAAGAGGCAGAAACCTCGAGTAGAACCCCAATTTAGGCTGAACCACTCTTGTTGTTAAGTGTTGTTGGACTGAGAAAGAGTTTGAGACGTAGAGAGAGAGATGGCAAAAGAGAGAGAGACATGAACAACAACAACTATAATATCAGCTATGTTTGAATCATAGTATCTTCTGGGTAAATACCACTACTACTACTACTACTACTAATAATAATAATAATAATAATAATGGCAATTACAATAATGATTACAATAGTAATAATAATGAATAAAAATAATAATAAAAAAATATATAAAAATAATAATACTAATAATAACAGTAACCACAATAATAATAATAATGCTGATGATAAAAATGATAATGATGTTAATACAAATTAATAATAGTAATAATAATAATAATAATAATAATAACAATAATAATAATTATAGTGTTAATTATAATAATAATAATGGCAATTACAATAAAGATTAAAATAGTAATAATAATTAAAAATAATAATTATAATAACAATGATAATAATAATAATAATAATAATAATAATAATAATAATGGCAATTACAATAAAGATTACAATAGTAATAATAATTGAAAAAAATAATTATAATAACAATGATAATGATAATAATAATAATAATAATAATAATTATATTAGTACAATTAATAATAATAACAATACAAATAATAATATTAATTGCTGTAATAACAATAATTATTATTATGATAATAGTAATAATAATAATAAAAATAATAATATTAATAAACATAATAATAATAGTTATGATAATGATAATGATAATAAAAATAATAATAATAATAATAATGTCAGTTATTCAGTGAGAATCAACCAGGTCTGTTTGAAAAAGTACAAAGACTCCATGTAGGGAAAAAATGAATAACATGCAGTAATGAATGTTCAGCCTGGTTGGTGTTATGTCTGAAAGCCTCGGCTGGTGATCTGTCACAGATCACAGATCTGTCAGCAACCACTTATGATCCTCATGGTGTCATTGAGCTCGAAGTCCAACTTGTTAGTGTGAGTGCTGTGGAACCATAGAGCTGCGTACTCAGCGCCGCTACACACCATGGCAAGAACGCTGGATCGGGGGATGGACATTCTAGACCCATATGACAATTCAGCCAGACTACCAAGGACGTGTTCACTGAAATCTCTGAGGTGTGTCTTAGAGGTCATCGGCCAAATCTGATTTCACACTGAGGCAGATTGACTGACTCTTTCTTGGCTGCCAAATTGGCTGGACTGCCCATCACTGGTCTTGAGTATGAAGCTACAGTTGGCAGGGATGTTTGCGATGGACTTCATTTGAACTTCAGGTGGTATTCAGATCCTCTAGAATGGCGGCCGTCTTGGGACTTTTTTCAAAGCTGTCTCCCATCTTATTTATCAGCGTGAGTATTTTGAATATTTGATAGACGGTGCTGCGCCCCCAGCAGGGCTCTTTCGTCGAGTAGTTGGCGGTTCAAGTTTGGGTGGAGCTGGATCACAGCGATTCGTTTTAGGAGCTTGAATAGAGCACAGCGGAGTGAGAATGGTTGATAGTTCCTGAGGTCATCCAAAGGCTTATTTGGTTTGGCTTCGGGGACCGCAGTGTTTCGGACGCTCTGGAAGACTATCACAACCCTGGGCAATAAGATGACAGAGTGAACACAAACATGATGGCGAGCAGCCTGTGGGATAGCACTGGTGCTCTCTTGAGCCACAATAAAGAAGAACGGCTCCATGAAATGTGGAAACCGTACCCTCAAGTTATCTCGAGGGGTACTGGCATCCTATTCGTGACATTCGTGAACGGGTCCACAATCTTTTATTCATTTGTTTTAGTGTTTCAAGTCAGAAATGAGGTTTGAATACACAGAACATTCTGTGGTATTTTGAACATTTTAAATTAGATGCAGCCTTGATGTGGAGAAGAGATCATAAGACTCCCTATGGACCCTCATCCACCAGCACACTCCAGTAGATGGGTGGCCAAACCTTTCTCCCAGCATTCAGCTGGTGATCGTTTCCTGCTGGATGATCTTTTATAAGGTTTTATTATTTGACAGATTTTATTTTGACAGATTTTGACTGACAGATGACTGAAAGATTATTTGACAGATTTGATTTCATAATTATGTTTAATTTTATAATAATTCACTATTAATCATTTTTTATTATGTTATTTTTTTTTTTATTAATGTTTGAATGTGCCTTTACCTTGCCTCCACAAAGGCCTGCGATCTCTCAGGGGGCAGTGTTATAAAATAATTTTGTAAAAGACTCATTCTCCAATGTCATATTTCTTTTTTTGTTGGCTTGCATGTAGTACTTTCGACTACACTGAGTGGTTCGGAGATATTTTTTACATAAGTAGATCAAAAGTAGATCAAAAAGCTAAAAATGTTAGTTTCCATCTCAGCCTGAGACACAATCACGTGTTTGTAGGTTGGAAAAAAGAACAAACACAAACCTGAAAAGTCAGAGGTTGTTCTATTGTGACTTTTGTGGAGCGGTGAGGCAAGACATAGTGGCAGAGAGAATACACAAAGACATTTAAACTCCATTTTGTGTAATAAATAAAGTGTCAGGATGCAATGCGGTTCCACAGTGGTGATGAAAAAATTCAAAAAAAAATTCAAAAAAACTCGATTCACAGATTCATAATGTGTTCCGAGAGATTGTTCCCTTGCGCCCGCTGTCGCACTATTCTCACACTTATTGCTGCCGTAAATTTCTGCTGCTCTCCAGGAAGGCTGTCATTAACTGCTCCGTTCCAGAATCAAGAACCATCTCTTGAACTTAATTCTACCAGGCTTAAATGGAAAATGTCTCAGAGATTGTTCCGGTATTTCCCTTTTTAATTAAGAATATAAACGTCTTATCTAGCACCGGGTTTAAGAAATTACCAAAACTGTTTTAGTTGTAACTTGGAAGAAGTTCAGAAACTTCTTGGAGAGCGGCCGGATTTACATAAGGCTTCATGATAAATGAGGCAGACGATGTGTGTGTCCGCTAATCCCAAATTAGTATCTTAATATTTTGCGCATGTTTAAGTTCTTTAATGGTCCACAGGGAGGCTTGGCTCTAAAGTGGAGAAAAGGTAGAGAAAAGATACTTCGTTGTTTTCCATCCACTGGTTCTTGTTCCGGCTTTGGATGAGCGAGGCTTTCCTTTTCTGAGTCAACATTTTAATTGAAATGTATTTGCAATTATGTTGTTAATGCAATTTGCCCCATCATTAATCACTCCACTATTAATCACCCTATAATTAATCATTCGGTGTTTTCAGAAGTACCTACTTAGTATGTGGCCGTACTAGTTTTTATGCATCTTTTGTCATTGTTTTTCCGGTTAATGATGTCTTAAATAGAACAAGAGTCGAGAGTCACCTCAATGACAGCCGACGAGGAAAAATATGTGTGGTTGTTGTCGGGTTTCGAGAGCGTACTTTTCAAAGCCTTTCTTGACAGTTTTAATCGAGCAGGAGGTCAATTAAGTTTTGATGATAAATGCAGGGGGACATGATCCAATAAGTAAAAAGTGACATTTCTTTTTAATGCGTTTCGAAAGTTGAGAATGAATGCAAAAACAATCCACGGAATAACTTTCAGTTGTCGCGTTAGCACAAAGTATCTGCCGCAGCGGCGATGAAGATTCCATAATATCCCTGACTTTTGGGGCAGATAATTATCTCCGCTCATAATGGCCGGCTGTAGCTCAGGAGGTAGAGTGTTTGTCCGTGTATCGGAAGGTCGTGTCGAAGTATCCTTCAGCATGATTGCCGTTCCATTGAAGTATGTATGATTGCATGAACTGTTCTCGCTCCTGATGAGCGGGTGGTGGTGCCTTGCATGGATGAAGGCTGGCTCGTGTTGCAAAGTCCTTCACAGACAATCAAGAACATTGCGACAAAATACAAAAAAAAAAAAAAAATGAAGACATGGCTAAAAACAGATTAGAAAACATTTAGAAAGATTAAAGCTGGATGAAAAACATTGTTTTCTGGACAGAACACAGGAACTACTTCATGGATCATTTTTAAATTTTATAACAAGATAGATCTTGGTGTGATGAAGAACTGGAACGGGACCAGGACACTAGCTGGAGAGCAGAGATTATGGCCACCACTGCCGACTCATGAATCGGAGAATGTTGTTGGATAATGATGAAAACAGCGTGAAGATGATGTAGCCAAAGTAACATCCATTTTTAAAAGGTTGGTAATTAGCATTTGTGATGTAACAGTTGCAAAACTGTTGATCAGGGTTCAGATAGAAAACCTCTGTATTAGCGCGCCGATCCTTTTAAATAGACATGGTTTTTATGATTTGAATATATTGGCTTATAGGAAATCTTCATGTTCCTCACTTTAGTTTAAAACAAAATGAAAATATAAACGGCCAAAAAAACAACTTCATTGTTAGCTAATCACAATTATAGCTCATGTTCCTTTAAGGGAGGCTAGCAGGAGGCTGATTTACAGGAGGGGTGAACAATGAAAGGGAAGCTGGTTGATAAATCTTTTATTATGAGCTCCTGCTTTCTTCTGATTTCTGCTCTACCATTCAGCATTGCATCATGGGTTCAGATTGCCTGGCAGCGGAGCGCAGAGAGAATTAGAGTTTCTCTGGAAACACTCTTGGATCGTCTCCTGATCTGTTCAGAACATGGAATCGAGGAATTTTGGTGGAAGAACGTTGCATGTGTGATGTAGCCGGGGGGGGGGGGGACATATTGAAGGCATCATGGGAGATAACGAGAGTAAGATAAGACAAGTGGAAGGATATGGAGATGGGGGGAAGCAAAGGAGAGGTTTGTTTTCATAGTCACTGCTCTCACAAGCGTTTTGTCTCTTCGTTCAAGTATATCCTGTGCAGGTTTACCCAACAAAGTCACACAATCAAAGAGTTAAAAAAGGAACGACCCATCTAGCTGCTTCTTTTGTTAGTAGACCATCAGCCATGAGACTGGTTCTGGTCTTAGACTGACTGACCAGAGACGCCGTGGGTTCGTCTCACTGACCATAAACTCGTCTTCGGCACCTCTGTGCCCACCTGGAACGCGACATGACTAAGATGTTGGACTCTAACGGACGTCAGATTTTAGCCCGAAATGAAAAAGGCATTAACCCAAAACTGTAATTTCCGTTGGATTTCAAAATGCTGCTGTGAAAAACAACATTTTCTGTAGCCACATATTCTGGATCTGGATTGTAATTCTGTCCCACTGTCACAGATTCGCAGCTTCTCATTAGGGTTCAATCCAGAACCCTTCTTGCTGTATGTCATGACATACAGCAAGAAGGTTTAAAGTATAAATAATATATAAAGTGGGTTGAATCAGGTCACAGAGAAAGATATGAATTTTGATTTGATAAATTATGTAGCTTTTTAATAAGTTTTGACAGAATCATATATGTTATGTCTGCAAAATGTACAACTTCCTGAAAAAAAACACAGTTTAATAAGAAACTCATATCTTAACATATGGGGAGAAATAGAGATTGTTTTAGAAGTAAAACTTTCTCCTCACCCCCTTTGGCATTTCCTGTCACTCATTTTGTGACCTTATCATTATCCTGCATCCGTGTATGTATGCGTAGGTGTGTGTGTGTGTCCAGAGCTATTCTTTTACACATCTCCAAACAGATTTTTTGTAAACCTGTAAGTGATCAGGAACTACTTCCGTTTGGTTTCTCAAATTCTTTTGTTAAAATTTCTGCTTTAAAATCAAAATCGTGGCTGGTGTGGCTGGTGTTTTGGACCGTGCTCTCCGCACGGTTCCCCGCATGCCTGCAGATGCACCTACTGAGTGCACTCTAGCTGACTTTAATAATGAATGACTTATGAGCAGAGTGCTTTAGGACACACTCATAGATTTGACTATGAGACTTTCTCTATCCCGATGCCGTCAGACTCATTTTAAATCTGCTATGATAATGCTTTAATTCATTATTTGGATTCATTATATAACTGGAATTGAAAAAAAACAATTACAGGAATTGTCTTTTAAATTGCCTTTTGTTTGAATTATAGGAAATCTGACATGAGTAGTTCATAACAGATGGTAATATACAATAATACTTTCAATGTAAACTTCCGTATTGTTACAAGAAACTGATGGGAACGCTATTCATTTGGTTTTCAAAAAAAAACCTTTTGAATCTGGAGTCTGAGGTTAGACTAGGGTCTGACAAAAATATGAAAATGCAAAACTTTTTCCGCCTCGGAACACACAATACTGATCGTTGATTATGTCATAATTCAAGAACCTGTTGTCGTACTTTGTCTCCACGTTCGGGCAACCAAATGATTTTAAAATGGGGTTCCAATCCCGGCATTAGGAATCTTAGGATTCAACGGGTTAAGAGTCATGAGAAACTCTACACAGGTGCCTCAGCTCAATGGACATCTCACTTTTGAATACATAACATCGACAACAACCTGCCTACTATTGTGAAGGTCCACCTTTTGAAGCCAAGCCAACATGAACCTTTTTAGCAATTGGCGCTACAGTAGCTCTATTATAGAACCAGAAAACCTGAGCTAACCTTCACCCTAACACGCATCAATGAGCCTTGGACGCCCATGTCCATGGCACAAGTTCTGGTGTCGTCCTTCCTTAGACCCATTTCGTAGCTACTAACCACAGCAGACCAGCAACATCAAACGGGACCGGTCTGGAGATGCTCTGGCGCCGTCTTCTAGCCATCACTGTTTGGAACTTGTCAAGAGAGTCGCTCAGATCCTTACGCTTGACAATATTTCCTGCTTCTAACACACCGGCTTCAGGATTAACCATTCACCTCCTGTTTGATATATCCCAAACCATTGACAGGTGCCATGGTAACCAGATAATCAGTGCTATTCACCTGTCAGTGGCTAAAATGTATAATGAGGTCGTACGCTGGGAGTGGAAAACTGAATGCACGTCTTGATTGGGGCCGAAGCCAGGGGCTAAAGTCGGATTTGGCCATTGGGGAAACCCTATATATTTTGATTTATCAGCAAGATTCGGACTAGGTCCAAAGAAAATCTATCATTTATTGAAGTCATTTTTCACCACATATTTAATATACGTACATGTATTTCGATATCATAATGAGGCTGATGTCATTGACAGCAGTACTCTCAGGAAAGTCACATGGATCCATTAGATCTAAGATGAATGCATGTAAAATTAAACGTCATATGAAATCAAGCCTTGAGTTTTTACAACGTGAACGCCACAGACACATTTCTCCCACGTCAGCAAGTGTAAACTAAGGCAAAACTGAGAGTGTTAAGTTGATAACAGCACAGTAAAAACATCCATGACAATAAAATCCTGACTGCTGCGTTCTGGTTTGGAGCCGAGATGCTCGACATGTAGAGTGAGGACAGATGTCTCACTTGAGTCTAAATCCACACAGAATGTACAAAAACATACACATGTAGCAGGAGGTCTTTAACTCTGCGTGAACTTTATTCCACTTCCCCCCAAGACGGTCCTTACGCATCAAGTATGAAAACAGAGTTGTTGCTGATTTCTCTGAGGAGGATCACATTTCTGGATTGGTGAGCCAACTACAAGTTTCCTGGAGGCGGGGCCTTGAGTCGCGACCATCAATCTATTTTCCATCCCGTTCATGGTGTCAGGGGGCTGGAACCTATCCTACCGGGCTTAAATTGGGTGAGAGGCGGGGTAGCCCCAAACCACTCACGCTCACGCTTCACACCTTTGTGCAATTTAGAGTCACCAATCTACCTGGACCGGATGTTTTTTCGACTGTCGGAAAACAAGCAAACTTCACACAGAGAAGCTCAAAGTGGATTTGAAACCTGGAAACTGGAAGATGTGGAAGGTTTCTGCTGCAGCACATGAAAAACTAATTTACTCAATATTATTATACCCCCGAAAAAGGAAACTATGAGATTGCTAACGTGTTCGCCGCCGCAGATCCTTCTATTAACGCGTAACTCAAAAAGTTTTTCATGTATCAATTTCAAATTATATAACCACATAGTGTGAGGATGAACTGGAGTGATTTAGGGAAAGGTCAGTTTTATATTTCTGCCAGTAGGGGGAGCATTGTATCCAAATGTTTTGGGCCATAATTTATCAACAGTTGATCTGATTTAGTCCAAATTTGTTGCATATGAATCATCTCGCGTAGATCTATGTTGTTATTAAATGTCCGACAGAGTCCAATTTTGGTGCATAGGAATCAATTCATCGAGATGAATATATCATACATTGTGTTTTACTACAAAGGTTATGATTTTACCCACAGGGGAAAATATTCTAAAACTCCCAGTCACATCTATGTGCTGTCTAATCCCAGATTCTGACCCACTTCAACCACTGGTACCGGAGTGAATGCATATCCGTGCTTATCTGAATGGAAGTTTAACATTTCCGTCTATTCTTCAGAGTTGGAAACACAAAGGAAGCACAGCTGCGTTGCCAGATTTAGTTTGTGTTTAATGTGACAGATGGCGCCTCATCGTTTCTTTAATTCGTGCAATTTTCAGAAGTTACTCATTAGCGGCTAGAAAATCAGAGCTGAAACTGTATCACATGTGATTTCTAACTTCTTTTTCTGCTTACACCGCCAGACAAAGCACAACGTTTCTTTTTATTATTAGGGATAATAGCTTTGATAATCATTTCTTAAAATAATGACGGCCCCTATTAAGATATTTCCACCGCCGCGGTCATCCCATCCAAATCCATAATGAATAAGATTACAGCGGTTTTCTCTCTTTCTCTCTCCCTCTTTTCTCGCTGTCTTTGTTTCTCGCCCAGCTTCTAGATAACTCTTTCTGCCATCCCCTTCCTCGCTCGCCTTCGTCTCTCTTAAAGAAACCCTTCAGGCATGTCCAATTGGCTCTGGCCCCCACATGATGTCTCCCTAGAGGGAACCACCATAAAAATCTCTCTTTTTCAAACATGCACACACCCTCCCACCCTCAGACACTCACACACGCCCGCACATGCACACACACACACACACATACACACACGCGCCTCTAAATGAAGCTGTGACTCAAGGAATAGGCCACTAAGAGAACATCAGACTTCTTATTAAAGTCAGCTACACTGTCCCTGTCGCCTTACATGTGTGCGAGTGTGCGTTTGAGGGAGTGGGTGTGACACAAAGACCGATCCCTGCGGTGGTTCTGTGGGTCCACGCCTGGTTATGCGCCACAGAGGTCCTTTTTAGAGGACCCCTGCTACTGGCCGCTCCCACACCCGCACATACAGACACGACGTAAATTGGATAGATTTATATTACTGCAGTTGTAAAACTTTTTTCTCGTGCTCTTTCCTGCTCTGCCTTTTTTATCCCATCTCTTTTATTCCACACATTTTTTCTATTTGCTGTTACAGGGGGTACTTGCACATCTCAAATTCTCTTTCTATTACTATTTCTGTGCCTTTCTATGCACCTTGCCTTCTTACCTCCTCACCCTGTCTGTCATTGCTTTTTTTTTATTATTTCATGTTAGCTTGAAAAGAAACAGTAGAACCTCAGAGTTTAAATTTAATTTATTCACACCCATACTAGGAAACACAAGCTAAACTGGAACTCAAAATGCTAAAATGCTTTTTTTTAAAGCAATGCTTTTTTTGGAATACGTGATTGTGAGCAGGGATTTATTTCTTTTTCATTTCGACTTGTTTTTTTCTCAACGCATCCCAGAAATACTTTGAAACTAATTTTAAAAAACTAATAAGCATATTTCTATGCAAAGTCTTACATTCTCGGCGCCGCGGCGTAAAGATGGCCTTAGACAACATCACTTAGAGCGCACACGGCACTCTGAATTACTATTAATTGATTATTACAAAGAGGCAGCACACTCTGAAGAATAAACATCACATTCACAAAACTTGATTATGTTACCCGGTTCACCAAAAGTATGTTGATTAAAAAGGAAATTATTAGAAAAATGTATTGTTATTCAATGCTTTTCAACAACTGTCACCAAAACATCATACAGTTATGTTGAATTTACTAAACCTAATTATGTAATCTCCAAACGTTTAGTCATCAGATAAATGCAGATGAACTCTCTTGTTTTAATTATCAAAGATGCAACTATTTAGTTTTTTCAAAGGGGAAAACAACAAAACTAATGAAAATGTTGCATGTATTTAAAAACAATTCGGTTGATTTGATTTTTAAACATGTTTATGTTGACCCAGCACAATTATGAATTTGAAAAATATTTCATTATCTTAGGAACTGTTATTAGCTCTTCCAATTTAATACAGTGATGTTATGCAAACAATTACCATGTTCCATTTACTGAACACAATGATGTTGTTGTTTTTTTAAATCACGTTTATGTGGACTAAACACACTTATGTATGATCTTTATTTATCCCAAAAATAGTGCGTTATTTTAAGAACTGGCACAGATGCTATTAATTAGTTCTTCCATCATAAAGAAATGATGTAATGCAAAAACAACATCTATGTTTAATTTCTAAGGATGTTAGATGGCACAGTGACCTCACAGCAATGAGGTTCTGGTTAAATCCAGATGGGAAACTGACGAGTTTCTGTTTTGGAATGAATATGTTCTAGCCGTCTCTGCGGGGGTTCTGACATGGATGTTCCCGCTTCTTCCCACAGTCTGGAAAAATATATATATAAGTCTGTGACCATGCAGCTCACAGGATAAACAATGAGTCCAACCGATATCTGTCTGAAGTTTAATCGCGTAAACATCCATAGTGATTGCAAGTTGTAGCTGTGTGACACAGAGAATCCAATGATCCATGTCAGCAGTATAATAATGAAAGAAGCAAAATAAAGAAGAAAAGAAAAGGGCCTCCCCAAATCATTTGTGGATAACAGAAGATAATTCAAATGAATTCCTATTGTTGTGTGGGGAAAAAAAGCAAAAGTAAAATATAAAAAGGTATGTGTGACTGGTGAAGACGATAAAGGTGAAGATAAAACATGACAAAAAATAAAAATTTAACAAAAATAGAAATCTATGTGAGTAAATTAATCTTTTTTTTTAAAAAGGGCGATATCTTTCCCAGTCCCGTTATGACTCATGAGCAAACTTCCAGAGTAAAACAAGTGAATTGTGTAAAATATAATTAAATCGATGTATCGGTGAAGCAGCGTGGTGAGCTCTATGCCACAACCAGCAGCAACCATACAAAGATCGGACCGGTCCAGCAATAGAATACACTTCGTTTAAGCTGCTCCCACCAGATTGATGGGTCGGACTTGGTACCATTCCAATCTGGTGTCTGATGAGGTGGGACACGGCGACGCCTCCAGCAACAGGAGCCAATCAGGCAGAGGAAAACGACACAGTTCATTTATCCTTAGAATTCTTCCACAGAGTTATTACACACACGGGACCCGGGGCGGTACCAGCTGCGGCCGTAACACCCCTTCCCCCCAGGTGTTCTAGGGAACCGGTGATTCGTTCAGAACAGCGAGGCTTAACACACCTTAATGAACTCACGATGCCAGAATCTAACATCACATCTAAAATATCCAGATCCGACCCTTAAGGCTGAATGGAAATGAGAAAAAAAATGTCTGTCGATACGTTCTGGCTACTACTTAGACCCAACGTCCCGCCCTGAGACTGGTTCTGATAGCAACTCACAGCACCGACTGCAGGAGGGACCTCTGGAGCTCCTGGAGACTCACTAAGCTTCTCTATCGAACACCAGAGGCATTGCTCGGGTTTATTTATACTATTTTATTGGTCGATGGTTGCGCTGGGTCTCTAATGAGAACTTTATTCTGCTCCCTTGGATCCTGAAGTGTGACTCATTTATTATCTGAACTTTTAGTTGTGTATTGAGAACGGACCGCCTCTTTACTGGAGGTCTGAGGACGTTTCCGGTTAGATGCAAGGCTTAGTGGCTCGTTTGAGGTTTTCGACTGTCTGATTGAGTCCAGCAAAAAACATTTTGTGAGAAAGGGAATAGATAAAGAGACATAAATAAATGTAATATTTTTACGTAAAAGGTCCCACGTACTAAATATGTGATTAGATAAAAAGATTCTGGCCCTCAATAGTGAACAAATATTTCCCAAACCCCTGCAGCATTGCTCTGGAGACCCCTATCAACACAGTGGAGACGCCGTGATACGGTTAACTTTTCCGTCTCACCAACATAGCTTTTGTATTGCAGCCGACTTTTAACAAGAATCTAAATAACATTAAATTAAGCATTTACTGCGATGTATTCAGAGGTGGAATTAATTTTTTATTTTTTTTTGCTTGGGAAAAACCGGATTTTAACACAAGAAATTTCAAAATTCTTATATTTATCGTGTGCTCTATGTCTCGCGCTCATACAAACACACAGATGAGCAACACACGCACGCACACACAGACACACACACACATACACACACACACACGGAGCAGTAATTGCGCCTGGAGTTGTCGTAGTTACTGCGGTTTCCATGACTTAAAAGCAGAGGGAAAGAGGGGGAGGAGAAGAGGAAGGATCACAGTCCCGGGAGGTTGACATGTATTTGACGACTCTGTGAGCTGCAGAGTGGCTTAAGACCGCTCTGTGTGTGCGTTTGCGTGTATATATGTGTGTGTGTATGTGTGTGTGTGTGTGTGTGTGTGCGTGTGTGTGTAAGGAGGTAAAAAATAAAAATGAGATGAAACCAGAGGAAGAGAACGGGAGGAAGAGGGAGCCAAAAAGGTCTCACCGGCTTTGCTGTCGGACGATCGCTCAGGCTGCCCTCGGTCACACACACAAACAGTCACACACACGTGCACACACAAACACACACACACACACACACACACACACTTAGAATGAGGGGCAATTGCCGCAGACACTTGTCTTTTTCCCTCTCATCTTTTTTCTCTCCAGAGGGATGGAGGCAGGGAGAGGTAGACAGGAATGATGAGGGGAAGAGAGGAAAGTTAAAAGCACTTCATCTGCCCCCCCAACAGCCCCGCCCCCGTGACCTTCTGGTGTGAGGAATCCGCGCGCACGCACACACACACGCACACACATACACACACACAGGAAAGGAAAACCCAGAGAAGACAAGCAAATGCGTCAACAGCTGCAATCCACCATCACTGCATATTTAAATGAGGAGCCGTATTTGATCTCTTTTTTTTGCCTTTCTTCAAACATTAATAAAGAATCACATTTATTGTGTTTTATATGAGCATTTTTTATGATTATAATATTTAATTTACCCTCATGGTGGCTCCTAAAATTCTACAATTGAGCCTCTTGGGCCGGTTTAGTATCTCTTATGTTTTTATTCATAATGCAGTTATTCAGTTTTTATTTATTTCATGTGTTTCATTTAATTTAATGCACGTTTTTTTGCGTATTTCTGCGATTTACTCTGCATTTTAAATTTAGTTCCTTCTCTGTTGTTATTGAGGGCAAAGAGCACGTGAGGCCGTGGTTGATACTTACATGCGCCAAAGTTAAATGTTTAAGTATAGGTTGGAGCGAAATGTCCTATCCTATATTTCTTATCTATCCTACTTTATTTGTTCTTCACAAAAACATCCTGAGAACCTTCTGGTTTCTGCAGATCCAGTCAGATGACACCTGTCAGTGGGTGGAATATACGTGGCAGAGAGTGAACATTTTGTCTTGATGTCGGGGTGATGGAAGCAGGAAAAAGATGTGAGCCGCTTTGACAGGGACAACATTTTGAACTGGGTCAGAGCATCTCCCACAATTGGGTGTTCCTGGTCCGCAGTGGTTGGTACCTACCAAAGTGGTCTGAGGAAGGACGGCGGTTGAGTCGCATGCACTTGTGTGTATTTGGAGAAACAAGTATCGTTGTCTGATCCCACAGAAGAGCTTCTGGCACAGATTGTTGAAAATGTTATTGCTGGGTCTGATAGAAAAATGGGGCCTACACAATATTAGGCAGAGTGTCATAATGTTCTGGCTCATCAAAGTGAAGATCGTCCCTAATTAATGGCATATGTGAGTGTGTCTCTCTCTATATATAAATGCATTTCAGCGAAATCCCCCCTCTCTCTGTATCACTCCCTCTCTCTCTCTCTCTCTGACTCTCTCTCTCTCTCTCTCTCTCTCCCTCTCCCTCTCTCTCTGGAGAGAGTTTAAGACCTCCTCTCCGGATTTTGAGAAGATGCTTTGTCTTCTGTTGGAACAAACTGAGCACTAATTGGCTGGAGAGAACTTTGGAGACAGCATAAAGAAGTTGAGAGAATGAGCGAGAGAGAAAGAGAGAGAAAGAGAGAGAGAGAGGTGGGGAGAGAGACAAAGAAGAGAGAGAGAGGAGATCATGTAAGATAAATTAAAAGAGAGTGAGTCAGGATGGTTTGCAGGACTAAAAGTACTTTAAACCCGTAATGGACTTGTTTCCAGACAGGCGCCAATTTCAAACTCCACCCTAACCCAAGCTGTTCACACACACACACAAACACACACACACACACACACACACATACACACACAAACACTCACACACACAAACACACACGCAGTCTTAGATTTCTAGTTTTGAATTTCTGGAAAGTGCATGAAAGTACATGGGTGAGATAAAAGCTATAAAACCAGGATATTTCCGTGACCTTATATACACTTTTCAACAAATCCTAACTGTCTGACAAATATATAACTGAATGAATCTGAATATATAAAATCTCTAACAAATTAGATCTACGATGGCAGTAAAAAAAAAAAAGAAAAAGGAGGGAGTCACAGCGAGCGCTGGCATTGAAATACGTGGCGAATAAACGCATGGGAATCAAAGTTTGTACGAACGACCCCTAAGTGAATTTTGTTACTTAAACTATTATTATTATACTCGGGAGGATAAATATCAATAACACGTCCTGTTATAACCCTTTAATGTCTATCTCAACTGTTTGGTTGAGCTCATTTTCAGTCACTTATTTCTTATTGATAAATTTCAGTTAACCTGGTTATAATGTGACCCAGCGGAATCATCTATATGGTAGAGATTAGGGAGAAGCCCTGGGGGTCACCACAGGTCAAAGGGGCAAACGAGGAGGAGGAGTCATTAACTATGTCTTTTTAGGAAATCCTATTCCATCAGTGTGACTTTTTTGTGGGGGATATATTAAAGCATGTGAGGAGATACTAAACAGAAATAAGTAACTTGATCCGACCAAAAATATTAAAGGGTCAGATTGTTTGTTTTTTTTAAAAAACATTCTTTACCAAAAAAGTTGAGCTAATCTAATTAAATTGTCTATTTTCACTGAAGTACAATATTGTCATCATGAATTTTAATTTCTAAAGTCTGAATTTTTTTTTAAACAGTTTGAAAGAGGTTCTCGCCCAAATGATTTTTCATTTTACGGTGAACATAGAGTGTCTCTGATATTCAATTACTAAATGCGCCAAATAAATAAATTACACACAGAACGAAGGAGTATTGGGGCCAGGCATAAGAAAACAAAGCTGAGAGTAGTAAGATCATTTTTACATATTTCATTAAAAAATAAAGTGGAAACATTTCAAAATTATATCGACCTTTAAAGACTTTATGAAAAAGCTCATATGACGGCTTCCACCAAATGTCTTTTCTAGATGAATAAGTGACAGAAATTATTTCCCTTTTAGCTCATAAACACAGTTTGGTAACCACATTAATTCAAACTGAAATAGTGGACTATGGAGAAATGCGAGGATGACGATGGTTAAACATACGTCCGCACGCTGACAGAGGAAGTGTTCTAAATGCAAAAATAAAAAAATTAAAATCCTTTCAGTTTGACTTTCTTCTCGACATTTCAACTTTATTCTCTAAAAGAAATATGAAAGAAAAATCTTCCTCTTCTGATTTTTGTTTGTCATGCCTGGCCCTAATGCTCCGTCGTAACAGAGAAATCATTCAATCGTGTTTTTTTCTTCTTGGTGAGGACACTAAAGTCCCTAACAGACAGAAGAACATCAACAGCAGTCATATTCTAAGACTTTTTTTTTTTTTTTTAATCATTCAGTCAGAGCGCCCGATCCCTGAACATCCTTCATCGACTGCTCTTCAACATCTTTTGATTAAAATACAGTCAAACAGTCACTCAACAGTTGCAACACGCTCCGAATTGACTTCAGTGCTTCCAGTGTGTTTTTTTTTTTTTTTATCCTTTCATTCTTCAATCTTAACGACGCATGATGCAACATGAAGCGCGTCTCAGAAGTCTGCTGGAGAAATTCATACAGCGCCTCTGTTTGGCGGTCTCAAAGACCCCAACGCTGTAGAATACGGGTCGATGCAGAGAGTTTGTCATCTTCTCTCTATCTGTGATCAGTGATTACAGTATTTTTACACACCATTACCCTCCCAAAGTAAGAGCCAGTCCGACTGAAAAATAAACCCGATGTTAGCTTCAGCCTGGAGAACACACTATGCATTTTACTGTCAGTGTTTTATTTATTTATTTTTGTGAAGAAAAAAAAAAGTGGTTTCTGATTCAATGGACCGTGGAAGTGAAATTTAAATTGGTGAGGCCCGTCGGGCCAGCGGACAAGCGGTACATTTACACATGCACCCGCGTCAACACTAGATGCAGGCCACAATACGTTCTTTATAGTAGTCCTAGTATATTCAGACATCAGACGTCAATGGCTGCTGGATTTTATCGCTTAAAGCTTGTAGGACAAGCTGCAACAAACTTGTTGTCTGGAACAAACTCCTCCAAGACGTTTGATCTGATTTACTTGACATTTGGTCAGGACAATGTCAACGTGGTAACGATTACAAGTTGTCAATGGCTTGATCATGTCTTCCATGGTGTGCTGATAGCAGTGCGGCAAATTTCTATGTTTCACTAAGAGAGAGGAAGTTGTAAAGTCCACTGTCTGTGGTCCAATCGGGTCCCAGTTAAGAGTCCAAGCCTGAGGGCATTCACAGGACAGCATGAAATTATAGTACCAGCTTCAACTGCCGGCAACAGGAAGCAAGCGTTTCTGTGACATTCTTTGACGTGTGTGAAATTTCCATGGTGTGGTACTCAGACCATTTACTGCAAAAGTACATCTAGCACTAGCATAGCAGACATTACGTTATAGACCGTCCATTCTGAGTCTGGATCTGCTCAGGGTTTATACCTTTTAAAAGGCCTTTTTCTTTTTCCCGCCTCTGCTACCGAGTGCTTGCTCTTGTTGGAATTTATTGGTACAATAAAGAATGAAAGGTTTGGTCCACATCGGCTCTCTTCGGAAAGTGCTTTTAAAAAAACATTTGTTGTGAATTTGCACAATATAGATAAAACTGATTTGATTGATGTGACGGAGGAAAATATTGCATCTGTGTTTGTATGAGTTTATGCCGGCACCACTTAACACTGAGCCCATTTTCCAAAACGACTTTGTAGAAATCTTTGTAGTGCATTGAGTTTGAAATAAAAAAATATACTTAGATTCAAGTCAATCCTTCGAATTTTATTACCATACAAAACTTTTACAATTATGTATCCCTTTGTAATTATTTCTGTTGCCAAGTATCCCCTGAGCAACACACACATATATGTGTTAGCTACAGATTCAGAACTCTGAATTTTGATGTAGAATTTTTCAAAATTTCTGACCAATTTTTTTTAAATTAATTTGTGAGTTCTGGCTTTATTCTGAGAATTCTGACATAAATGACAGGTCAGAACCAAACCCCGCAGTACGCCAAAGTACCACTAGTTGATAAGAAACATAAATTGATGATTTTCTTTTTTTGTGGATTTTATAAGTTGATTCATTCCTTATTATAAATTGTATAATTATAGATTAGAATAGATAAGAATGGAATATAATTTATTTCGGTGAAATACGTGTTAATAGAATAGAATAGAATAGAATAGAATAGAAAAAATTTACCCAGAATGGGAAATTTAGTGGTTGCAGCAGCTCCAGCATACAGATATTCTAAACGATGGCATATATAATATAACTTAAATGAATCCAGTTAAAGATGTGCAACAGCCGACCAGAAAAAAAACACACGCTTCACTGCCTCAGGGTAACATTCCGGGTGTTACCTGATCAATAGGAGTGATAACTTTATGTACCTGAGTCATTATTAATGACATGCTGAGAGGGGGGGCAGAGGAAGTAAAGTGTACAGCACAGCTCGGTGATAATAATGGTGTCGTCGGCTGGAGTTTGATGAGTGCCTTCAGATTGTGTTTACCGCTGGAAATAGCTTTTCTTTGTGGAGAAAATGAATCGTTGTTACAAACATGACAGCTGACCGGCTTTGGTTATGATTGGGAGATCAAGCAGCGGTGAGGGAACAAAGACACAAAGGAATCACTACCGCTGATGGAGAAAAAAAGAGTGAATCCGATTTTTCATCATCTTCAAAGATTCCATCCGTTTGATTTAAGGCTTTGATCTCCTCAGATCTGATAATGTTGGGTCAATCGGGTCCGGCTGAATAGGCCTTTAATTTAAACAGCCATCTTCCTGGCCGAACTCTAACTGATGATACTGTCGCAGGAAAGAGTCTCGGGGGCCGTACCAAGAAGCACAGCAAGAAAAGTGGTGGTCATACAGGAAGAAAAGCAATCAGTTGGGGCTTAAGGGGTTCAGTTAAGCGTGATTTGGGCTCACTCAACAAGGCTAACTACAGACAGATTTAGCTGCCTCACAAAAAAGTGGAGTAATGAAATTTTAAACATTTCCCGAGTTGATTTGGACTCCCACAAGTGTCGTTTTAACACTTTCAGGTACAATTGCTGTTCAGTGTTTGAGTCCAGAGCTGTCAGAGCTGAATTCATCAACGTAGCACCACTTCCACAGAGGTGCAATTAAGCTCCACCCACACAATTAAACCCGGTTGGGGAAAGTTCCGGAACTATCCTTGTAAATAATAACAGGGGTGAGAATCCGACTGCTCACCTAACGAACAAAAAGTAACTAATGCTATAACCGCTGTCCTCTGAGTGCAGAGACTATCAAGCCAAATATATGGCTAAATGTACAGACATAAATGTATGTCCTGTTTCTGTGGAATAGGTAGCTGGAAGGAAAACTGTGCAAGATATGAAAGAGATAAACCCGTTAGTGAATCTCTTGTTTTGTTTTATCTTTAACATTAATCTCTTTATTTCATATAGTGAAATGTGAATAAAATTAGGTCTAATAAATTGATTCATACATTCTTTATAGATACAATTTGACTCAAATTATTAAATTAAATTAAGATTAAAATAATTAATTGAATTGTAAATTAATTTTACATCCTCTATTAGTGTTATTATTTTTGCAACTCAGAATATGACGTTGGTTTTATCTTTGTGTGAAAGGTGACGATAGTAAAGTGGAATGAGCAGTAACAATCCGGCCAGGTCAGTGGGCCGTATAAGGTCCGCAGAATAACTATATTCAGCCCGCAAAACACTTTCTACTTTTTGAAAATAACTGGCCCGCTTATATGCAGCACAAACACCGCAGATACTACCAATCCCAGAATGCATTGCAAGCTCACCTCCCCACTCTTCTGTTGCCAGATATCAGCGTTAATCGAGTCACTCTAATAAACATCAGGTGCGTTCATATCCTCCAGCCATTCAACGTGTCAGTGCTGCTGCTGCACCAGTAAGCTGTTCATAAACTTTACTGTTTTCTGAGGTGCAGCTGCTCCTGACTGCAGAAACGGTCTAATTTTACGGTTTTAAGAACAAAAAAGACGACAGAAGAAAGAAAGCGCTAAATCAGCTCAGGCATTTTACCAAGGTTTATTTAAAGTTCCTATTTATTAATTAAATTAATTAAATTAAATTAATTTTTTTGATATTGTTAATGAAACAGTATCTAAATTGATTTAACATGTAACTTGAAAAACACGTTTTTTTTTCTGGCTACTGATGACTGTGATCAAAAACTATTGAATAAGAATATAAAACTATTAATAAGAACTTATTCTGTGAGATATTCCCTGAATGAGGACGAGAAATAAAAATTAATTATGCCGATCTATTTTGAATTTTATCTGTAATTTGAGTATTTTCAATTCCCATGGTTTGTTCAGAATTTTATAGAACGAGTGAATAGAATATGAATAAATTGTCATAATACCAACCTACCAAACATCAAGTTTAAGTTGACCATGTAATGAAAAGTTCCTTATATTTTATTATACATGATGTTCAGTTCATCTTTTCTTTTTATTTAATTTATTTTTTTTACTAGGGGTAGGTGCTTTAATAAGATGCTTTAATAACATGTCATTAATAAAATGTAACCATTCCTGACAACATATTTATTTGTTAACAAAATATTTGTTCTCTCTTCAGGAATAGGATTAAGAAATCCTAATCCGCAAAATTACAATTTTGTTCCATGCTGTGGAATTGCATAAAAAAAAGAAAGAATGACTTAAAGCCCATTGTAATTTACATAACATGCATATAGCATTGCAAATCTCTGACATGGGACAGCATTCCAAGAAGTGGGGTCAAATTGCCCTATTATATGTAATACATTTAAATAAATAATCACTTCAGGAGAAATGGCTTTGGGTATATGGCTCTTTTTTTTCAGTAAGGTAAAAATTGAAAAATGTCTTCCAAAATGTTTCTTTGTTCCTTAAATATAGAGATGAACGAAATTGAAGGCCTGAGTAAGAGTCTTGAGGAAAAGTGTGATCTTGAACTGGAAGCCTTTACTGTCGTTGTACAAACAGTGGCCGAAAAGAAATTAGGGGGGCTACTTCTGTTAACAAATTAACAACAAACAATGACGCAAATACTAGCAATGAATTCAACGTTGCAATAAATAATGAAGATTAATAGAAACAGTGATTGCACTTGAAATAATGAATGTGTGACTTAAAATCACTCTGATATGTTAATGTGTTCTTTGGACAACTTCACACCCTCGATGGTGTCACTCACTCCAACCCTCCCTCACTCACTCCCTCTATAAACTCTGGAATGGAGCTGATCTTTCATAAAAACACACATAGTGACTTTGTGAAAACGATTCTAAACTTGTTTACACATTTGATCAGGTTTCAAGTTTAAGAGACGGCAAACTTAAAGGTCCTAAAGTAGGCGTCCGTTCAGTAGTAGTTCCCATTATTTCTTTTCACAAAACAACATTAAAGGTCATTTTAAACCATTTCCCAACAAACTCCATTTTTAGATATATATTTCGTATATGAGCTAGACTGGTTACGAGGCGAAAAAGTGTAGGGAATAGGTCAGTCTGCTGACGTGTTTTGCGCATCCAGGTCAAATAATAATCGTGCAGCGCATCAGAAAGTCTTTAATATCCGTGTGAAAAGGTAAAACAATCTCCTCAATATGGTATAAGTGTTTCAAAAAGTCTGACTAAGCAACATTTCCAATCTCCAAAACATTTTCTTTTCAAGAAATAGAAAAAAAAAAGACCTTACAGCAATGCTGGCCAAAACTAAACACCAACTTACCGCTATTTTCCTGTTTTACTTTTCTGCTCCAGAGTCTTAAGGGACAAAACATGAATATTATGGACTGGTTGGAGTAAAGAAAATGAAATAATTTGACGCAATGGAGTAATGAGAATTTGGTCACATGCTCTTTTGAATATTTTGATTGATGTTTGACTTTTTTATTGGTTGAATATTTGTAAAACCAACACACAGACATGGAAGCTGACCAATAGTATGTCTTTATTGAAAAAAAAAAAAAAAAAAAATGGAGGTCAGGACAGTTACGATTGGAGGCTTAGCATGATAATTATCCTTTATAATTTTACTAAATAAGACCGCTTGGTTGAACAGGCTTCATGTCTACTTCCTATTCCTATATTTAAGTTTGTTTTCATCAATAATGTTAATAATGTTCTTCTTGATTTACGACATTACTTTCAACAAACTCAAGTTGTATCATTTTGCATTACGCCATGGCCATTATTCAAATCACCGGGATTCATAAAAACTCATTTGACCCTTGTGTGAAGCAGTTTGGCATTATGGATCTTCTAATTTCATATGCAGCGATTATTACAGCAGGGAATGCTGGGAATAGTCTTGATTGGAGCCTGCAGAGTAAATGAATCGTCCGGCAACCACACAGCAGTCTCCAGGCGAGAATGAATTAGACTGATTGAACACCTCAATAAGTGGGAGCATGACTGCAAACACACTCCCACACAAACAGAGGAGAGGCTCCCTCCATCACTCAAACACTCCAAGCTCCACACACACACACACACACACACACACACACACACACACACAGACAAACACAGACACACAGACACAGACACACAATCAATTTACACATCAGGCATTGTATTGATCAGGCTATTTGCTGCTCGGGTCCCCTGCCATGAACTTTCAATTAAGACAGGAAAGAGAGCGAGCAGGGAGGGCTAAAATATAGATGAGAGGCAAAAGATAAATGAAATTATCAACCTGTTAACTTGTTTGGTCCAAATTTGATGCATGTGAATAGAACCGAGGACATCTATCTTTTATGATTGTGTTCTACTGTAATAGTTCATATTCTGACTAGGGCGAGCTTTCAAAACAGCAACAAAACTTTTTAGGACATAACTCCCCAACTATTGGTCCGATTCGGTCCAAATTTGATGACTATGAATCGACTCAAGGAGATTTTATATCTTCTTTATTCCATATTTACTCTTATAATTCATATTTTACTCACTAGGGGGAGCTTTTTTTTTTTTTAAAGGAAAAACACAGATTTTTGGACATAACTTTTTTTAGTTTGAGGAGTTCAATCAGCAGCATTGCTTACATGACGCAGGGGATTGGGGGGCTTTTCAGGTAAAGTAGTGCTTTCCCAGTTGAAATTGTTTAATAACAATGAAACGCTGATGCATTTCCTTTAGCCTTGGAGTGAATGGGTTAAAATAAAGTAAATAAAATTCCGGCGTGGAAAGATTTTGTTTGACGTTCTGGAGGTCCTTGCACGGATCGATAAGGTTCTTTTTCTGGCGGTCAGAGGTTCAAACAGGTGATGGGCTGGATTGGATCGGTGTTTGATGCTCCGCTGGGCTCCGTGGAGCTGTGGATGGAACAGATGTCAGGTTCCTGAGCTCCAGCTGTCTTCCCAGTGCTCTCCTCTGCTCACTGAAGATCTCTGCTCTTGTGCAGCTGGTGAACCACGCTGACACGCTAATCTTCATGATGCAGTAGAAGAAGAAGCTTCTGCGGGAGGTTTTTTTCTTCTTCAGCTTCTCCTCGGTGAGGCGGTGTTGCTGCTCCAGGTCGGTCCTTCAGTCGCTCTCACGACCAACCAGTCGTCACTGTGTGGGATGGTCTTGTTATCCCATCCTGCAGAAGAACTTGACTGCTTCTTGGAGTTTTTTGATATCAGAGGGCCTTAAGGGTCTCCTGTACTCTGAAA
Organism: Lophius americanus; assembly: GCA_037951165.1. NCBI lineage: Eukaryota > Metazoa > Chordata > Actinopteri > Lophiiformes > Lophiidae > Lophius > Lophius americanus. The sequence goes on along the minus strand of JBBDHG010000082.1, from coordinate 2,199,649 downwards.
CAAACGGTGGCGATCATTAAAAGTGACTCTTTTACATCACTCTAACGGAAATATGCGGTTTCCAGTTTAAACTTGTTTTCTTTACTTTTGCCCGTATGTAAATGATACGCACTCACAAAAAAATTACAACAATATTTATAGAGAGGTAAGTAATCTCACCTCACAGCGGAGGTTTTCATGTCTCAGGACCACATGATGTATAACAGAACCAGCTCGCTCTGTGCCAAGTTTTTTGATCCGTTATTACCTCGCTTAGGGAACGCCGTCGACTGATTGCGAACCGTTCTGGAGCAAAACTCCAATCTGTGTTGTTTTACAGTGTGTGTGTGTGTGTTCTTCTATGTTCGTTTATGAGTTCAAGACAGAATAGACAAATACACTGCAAAAAGACACCAAAGTGAGTCTAAGTAATTTATTTAAATTTAATTTAAGTTTAATTTCATAGCGCATTTAGCTTTTGTTTACGAGAAATAAATTAAGCTGTAAAAAATAAAAGGAGTGTTTTTAAATTTAACTACCTAAAAAAACTATGTTGCTTTTCGTGCAACATGGTGGCGTATTGGGTTCTGGGTTAAATTCTACCGTGGGGCCTTTCCGGGCCTTTGTGATGGAGCTTGCATGTTCTCCTGGTGTTTGAGTGAGTGGGTTCCCTCCGTTCTTCCTCCAGCAGTCCAAAAACACGAATGTAAGTGAACCGGTGAGTCTAAGTCATCCGTGGGTATTAATGGTTGTTTGTCTCAGCTATGAACTGGTGACTCGTCCAGGTTATACCCCGCCTCTCGACCAATGTCAGCTGGGATAGGCTCCAGCAAGCCATGTTGGGACCCCCACGAAAACGAGTTGATTGATAAATTAGAAACAGAAATCCTGTGAAACCCGGACCAGAATAACCAGTTACAAAAAGTGGACGGGTGGATAGAATCTACATTTTGAGGAAGTCATAAAAATGTATTGATTAAGGTTTAATTGAAAATTCCAGATTGGAGAGAATCAGAATTCAAATGCAGCAAAGTTAATGACACTTCTGTTTAGTTTATTACAATGCTATAAATATACTTGATGTAAATCATAAAAGCCCTTTTCAGAGTAAAAACTATTTACAACGTTTTCAAAAAAAAAGGTTAATCACCTTTTTTTTTTAAGTTTGTTCAATATTTTCAGTGGACCTTGCTGCCTGTTTTAGAGCAACAGTATGAAACACTTCATTAGACTTCACAATTTCGTCTTTTATTTGTATTAGAATTATATTGTATAATATTATACTACATTATATTATATTATATTATATTATATTATATTACATTATATTATATTATATTATATTACATTACATTACATTACATTACATTATATTACATTATATTATATTATATTATATTATATTATATCATATATATATAATGAGAAAATGTAGGATAATAAGCATTATTATCAGACATAGAAAATGGAAATGCTAAAAAGAGATAAATTGCGACACAGCATTTGGCAAGCCTCGACAACACCAGATTATTTGTAATGGGAATGGAAATTTTTCAAAGCTTTCGGAAATGATGACTGATTTAACAACGGAGAGAATAAGAAGTGGCGCCAAACAATAAAAAAAAAATGCACTTTGTCAGCAAAAGCTAGGAGGAAAAATATGTTGCAAAAGACCATTGAGTTCATTGAGGTGAAAAACATTCCACCATGTACCTTGGTGGGGTTTATTTGCGGGAAGAGAAGTCATAACCTTGACATTAATTCCCTCTCTCCCTCTCTCTCTCTCTCTCTCTCTCTCTCTCTCTTTATGTCTCTCACTCACACACACATAAAAAAACTAGAGTCAACCTAATTGATGTCAGCTTATCTGAATAAAGCTTAACATGCACACACACCAAGCACTTTCTCTCCTGCAACATTTATGTAACAGCAATGACCTTTGCTTGAACTCTGCAGTGAGATGTGTGTGTGTGTGTGTGTGTGTGTGGGTGTGTGTTTGTGTGTGTGTGTCAAGGGTTGCACAAAGTGCCCTCTACAGACGAGTCATGTCTCTTAAACCTCCCGAACCAGACGGAGGGAGACGGAACGCCTTCCATCAATTATTCAATCACCAAAAAAGAAGATGAGGGAGGGGGGCATGCAGAAGACAAACACTGATATGGATGGATGGATGGATGGATGGATGGAAGGATGGAAGGATGGATGGATGGATGGATGGATGAATAGGTGGATGGATTAATGGATGGAGAGAGAAGTGGATGGAGGGATGGAGGAAGACTGATTCACATAATGGAGAAGGAGGAGGTGTGACTCAGGCGGTGTGTTTAATTCATGATCCGGGTGAGAAAAAAAAACGACTGATTAAATATTAAAATGCGTATAAAATGTTTTTGACTTTTTTCGACCTTATCGCTCGGGTCACGGTGATGTAGACTAAAGAGCTGCAGAGGAACAGACCAGGAGTGACATTTTTGGATACATTTTCTGGGATTCAGGTGAATCAGGTGAGGTTTTTTTTCAAGCCCAGTCCCTGACGGACATTTATGATGGTGTCTTTAAAGGAAGCATGCAGCGGCTCGGAGAACATCTGGAACACTTACCCTACTCTTGTAATTTTTTTTAAATATCTGGAAGAAATGATTCACCAAATAAATGACACCTACATATGTTTTCAGATGAGCTGTCTCTCTCAAACGGGGTGATACTGCACCCTTGGGTGCTATCCGGCTTCATTAGTGGTGATTCGAATGTCGCTGATAACGTTAAATTCCAAAATAACCTGACATTAGTGACGCAACCTATCCAGAAACTGCAGATCATTACCCCCCCCTCGTACATCATGAAAGTTTGTTTCTCATGCTCCAACATCTACGTTTGACGAGTCACATGACCGCCGAACAGAGACTTTCATTTTCATGCATGGCGAAAATGCAACAAACATTTTACAGACTAGTACGCAACTGGGTTGGTAATACACCCAAATACCTATTCTTCCTTAAATTAAATTAGTGGACTGTACTTATTTCAGTAGATTTAACGGATACAGGTATAAAACTAAGTTCACTCGAGTATTTAGAGTTCCTGGAGAGAAGGCAGAATCTTACTTTAAATGCGTTAGTTCAGTCTACTTCTCTTATTTCTCATTATCCTGTTGATTTAAACCATCTGGGGAAGTTTGGTAAATGAGGGCTTGATTACGTGTAATTAACATGTAATTAACAGAGTCAGCCTGATTTAAATAAAGCGGCGTGCCTTTGAGATGTGAAGTGTGGGAATGAGTAAGATGATTGTAAAGATTCTCTACGTTTATATATACAGAGTGATCAATGTTATCATCTATCTTTCTCATAGAAATAATTCGGTGGCAGTCAACACGAAAAGGCTTACATTCGGACAGTAAACAATAAAATACAATTAATAATATTTCCTGGGTGACGGAACAGTATTTGTTTTACATCTGCATGTAGCCTTTTGCTACAATGAGATATAATTCTGCAGACTTATTAAGTCGGTTGTAGCTCAGTGGGTAGAGTTGTCTTCTCCCAATCGGAGGACCAGCAGGTCCGTCCCAGGGGTCCAAATGTCGTAGGTTCCTAGAGCAGAGAGACCATGAACTTCAATATGCTCCCCGGGGTGGAACTCTCATTAATGGGTCAAATGCAAAGAATTAATGTCACTATATTGGACTATGCATGACTGAATGTGAACAATAAAGGTTAAATTATTATTATTATTAACATTATTATTATTATTTTCATGATTGTTGTTATTATTATTATTGTTATCATTATCAATATTGTTATTCTATATTTATTTATTTATTAACTTATAATAGTAATAAAAAAACTAATAATAATAATATATTGGCTCGCTATGATTGTTATTATTATTATTATTATTATTATAAGTATCATTATTGGGGTTAGGGTTTAGGGTTAGGGACTTGGTTGTTACTTTATATAACCTTCCATGTTTAAGTTGGAACAACTTTACAAAAATAAGAATACATCTACATATTAAGTAAATTTAACTACCATTTAAAAGGTAAACATAACTTAGTGTTACTTTATTTAACATATACAAACAGATATGTTACCTATTTCAAGGCCACTTGTTTACTTTTTATTAAATTCAGCATGTCAGATTTTACAGCGTAGAGGTATTGTGGGTGTGTAAGGGTAGAACAGATTCACATTCCTTCTAACGGAAAGTGTCAAAATGATTTAACCAAACAATTTAAACAGCTTCATAATCTTGTTTTCGGTAATCCCAGATGTCCGGTTCGCCGACTCTCATTAACCGTGTCCACCACATATTTCTAAATGCCGATCGTTGTTTCTTTCTTTTTTATTTCTTAATCCGTCCTTTGGGATTCTAAAAATCTGACAAGAAGTATCAGCAAGTAAAACAAAGAATTTATCGCAGCCTAATGGAGGAATGATTGGTTTGACATCTCCTTCCTGTTGGGCAATGGGGCACTTTCTTTCTCACAGCCGAAACCTGCTGACTGAGGACTAACTTAATGTAATGTAATATAATATTATATAATATAATATGATATGATATAATATAATATAATATAATATAATATAATATAATAAAATATAATATAACATAATGTATTGTAATATAATATGATATAATATATATTATAATATAATATAATATAATATAATATAATATAATAAAATATATATTATATAATAAAATATAATAAAATATAAAATGAAATAATATGATGTAATATAACATAATATAATATAATATAATGTCATATAATATAATATAATATGATATAATATAATATGATAAAATGTCATATAATATAATAAAATATAATATAACATAATGTATTGTAATATAATATGATATAATATATATTATAATATAATATAATATAATATAATGTAATATAATATAATGTAATATAATATAATATAATATAATGTAATGTAATGTTATATAATGTAATATAATGTAATATAATATAATATAATATATATTATATAATAAAATATAATAAAATATAAAATGAAATAGTATGATGTAATATAACATAATATAATATAATATAATAAAATATAATATAATATAATATGATATTATATAATATAATATAATATAATATAATAAAATATAATATAACATAATGTATTGTAATATAATATGATATAATATATATTATAATATAATATAATGTGATATAATATAATATAATATTATATAATATAATGTAATATAATATAATATAATATAATGTAATGAAATATAATATAATGTAATGTAATGTAATATAATGTAATATAATGTAATATAATATAATATAATATCTATTATATAATAAAATATAATAAAATATAAAATGAAATAATATGATGTAATATAACATAATATAATATAATATAATGTCATATAATATAATATGATATGATATAATATAATATAATATAATATAATATAATATGATATAATATAATGTAATATAATATAATATAATATAATATAATATAATAATAATAATAATACATTTAATTTATAATGCACTTTACATTATGATATAATATAATATAATATAATATAATGTAATATAATATAATATAATGTAATGTAATGTAATATAATATGATATGATATAATATAATATAATATAATGTAATATAATATGATATAATATATTATAATATAATATAATATAATATAATATAATATAATGTAATGTAATGTAATATAATATGATATGATATAATATAATATAATATAATGTAATATAATATGATATAATATATTATAATATAATATAATAAAATTTAATATAATATAATACAATATAATACTTTAAAATACAATCAAATATAATACAATCAATATATAATATGGTATAATACAATATAATATAATACATTACAGTACAATATAAAGCAATCTAGTGAAATATAATATAATATAATGTTAAGAAATAAAAATACAATTATGTAAAAAAAAACATAATAAGGTTATGTAATAAAATATAATTTGATACTTTATAGTTTATATATTTAATATCTCTGATTTTTTTCTCTTTTTTTTTCAAACCCGACCAGTCATGGCAGTAGGCCATCCACCCTGAGTCTTGGATCTGCTTGAGGTTTCCGCCTGTTAAAGGACAGTTTTTTCTCGCCATTGTCGCCAAGTGCTGCTCAAGGAGGAATTTGTTGGGTCCTGTGGATAATTATGTAAAGAGTCTGGTCTAGACCTGCTCTTTCTGGAAAGCACCTTGAGACAACTGTTGTTGTGAATTGGCGCTATATAAATAAAGATTGATTGATGATTGATTGATTGATTGATTGATTGATTGATTGATAGTTCACTACTAACACTGAAATGTTTTTTTAACGGCTTAAAAAACTTTTAAGGAAGGGCTTGATTGACAAAAACAAAAACAGCAAACAGAGAGCGACACAACAGGAGAAAAGAACAAAACCACAAGGTCAAAGAATTGTAGAAATTAAAGCAATGAAACACATAAAAGACGACATCCCATCTCAAGGCTAAGATCAAATAACCCAAATAAAAAGAATGAAAGAAATAATTCACGATGAGGGAGAAATAAAAGAAAGTACGACACATGAAAGAGTATAAAAGACACTGCAGTCGTAATTTAAAATATTTGATCAAGTCCAATCACAAAAACAAACAGACATAAAATGCAAGTAGAAAAATAATGACAGTCTTAATGACAAGTAATGAAACGGTGCCGATATGAATGGAACCTGATTCATCAGGCAGGTGAACAGGGTTTGTTTTCCTTCCCGTTCGCATTACGGACGATGATTATAAAGGGGAAAAAGTGACGCATGTCCTCTCGGCCGCTGCCGCATCACTACAGCCAATGAATAAAGTGAATTAAAAATCTATTAGAGTCAAAGAGGATAAATGTGCTGAAAGAGGAGGAGAAGCTCTGCTTGCACGGCGCCAAGAAGATTTGGTGAAAAGATACACTTCTTACTGAAGACTACTGCCGACATTTTTTACATACTGCTGAGCGAAAGTGAGATTCTCCCATTTCGGAGTTTGATGTAAGACGTTCCGCTAACACACCTGCACTGAGTGATCCGGCGGGTGTGTGCGTCGGACCCACGTGTACAGGTAGGTGTGCCGAGCGGTGAAAGAGTGATGGCGAGGCGTTTCGCAGTGATGAATGCAAGCGTTCTAAGCAGACGTCCGTGGAATAAATCAAGAATACTATTACTCCGCCTTTGATGAATGACACATCACAAATAGAAATGCAGATCCAGGCAAAATGGCTTCATTTGGGGGAAGAAGGAGTGAGTCAGGGAGGGAGAGAGTGTTCGGAGTGAAAGAAGGAGAAAAGATTCATGTGAGAGCCCATATATGTATATGCATATATAGAAAAATAAGCCAGGTGTGATCTTCAAGAGGACTTTCCTCCTCTTACAGGAGATGGAAGGGTGATTCATTATAATGGTAATGACAAATAAAATGTGTTTTTCCTCCGGAGAAGAACACAAGTAGCATTAAAGACCGCTGGAAAGACCACAATTTCAATTAGGCTTATCGCCAAGTTACAGCTGAAGATCTCCACGTATTTAGTGATTCATTGTTTTGACATTGATGAAATGTGTTTGATTTTAAAATGTATATTTTAGCACCAAAGCCTTGGGAGTGAAAAACTTCACGTTCGCTGCATCTAATAATATCAACCGCTGTCACGTAAGCAGATCCAATACATGGGAAAATTAGTACCGCAGTAATAATTACCAATTACCTTTAAGTAAATGACACTAAAACGTCTTCATTAAATGCCTAATCATACGGTTTAGGTAAATTGAATAAAGAAGGTTATGTTTCATGACCTTCATTAGGACAAAGAAAGAAAAAAGAAGAAGAAAAGAAATGATTCTTTTGCAGGAATTCCTTGTTTGAAAGTATTTCATTAAGGCAATGAAACCTATTTCTAAAAGTCAGAGATGAAACTGTAACATTTCTTTCAACATAAAAAAGTCAAGTAATGCAAGTGACATCCACGTTTCATTTCCAAGAGTGAACTTCGTAGAACGTATTTAGGCTTTAGCAAAATTAAATGCTTTGAATTTGAAAATGTATAATTTGGCGCAAAGTCTGATTTGACCTTTAATTCAGCCGAGCGTCATGATTCATTCGTTAAAGTGATACGTTTAACTGTCCTGAATTAGAAGCACACACACACACCGACACACACACTCAGACACACACACACACACAGATATATAACACACTCACACACTCACACACACATAAAGTTTTCTCGCCCACATTGTCTGTTTTTTATCCGTCATTATGGACCGATGGATCTGGCTGTATCATTTGGCTTCTTCAAACAGTATCTGTGTGTGTGTGTGTGTGTGTGTGTGTGTGTGTCTGTGTGTCTGTGTGTGTGTGTGTGTGTTTGTGAGTAAGTGTCCAATCTTTTAGTAGGACTGTGTTCCTCAAATACTGTGTTTTACCTTCAGCCTGGTCTGCTGGAGACAAAAGACGGCACTCACGTTCTCGTTCTCTTTATTCAGGTGGAGGTGGAACTTAATAGCCCCTTCAAATAAACGGAAGAGAGTTCTAGTACTGGAAAAATAATTAAAGTAAACGAGGAAAAACAAATCCTTCATTTTCTCCCTACACAGGAAAAGTTTTTATGTCGTGTAAATCTAAAAAAAACCAAGACTTTTTTGGAGTAAAGAGGAAAAACTGGAGGTGTATGATATTTAAAAAAAGTCTTTTTGTAAAAAGATGACATCAAAGGATCCTGCTGGGGGCGGATCTGATGCTGCAGGGTTGATGAAAAGCAAGAAGAAGAAAACAATCAATATTATTTTCGGTTCAGGTAATTATGTTGTTATTCTTCTTCAGGTTTTGTTTGAGGGAATTTAAGGGAGCGGGTTTTCTGTCCGTAGACTTCAAATCCAAGTTTTCCAGCTTGGAGGTTGTTGGTTCTATTTTGACTTCAGGTATAGAACCAAACACAGGTTTCAGACTCTGTGCGAGGACGTTCTGCACGAGTGGACATAGGAGAGTAAGGAAATATATTGGATTGTAATTATAGTCATTGACTTGGAAAGAAGCGAGCTCAGAGAGTGGGTTCACTTCTGGCGATGCAGCCACGAGGAAATTGTTTCCAGACCGAGCCTAAAGAACAAGCTTCTTTATTTTCCATTTCTCTTTTAAAAAAAACAAAAACCGACAACAAACAAACAAACAACTAGAATATGTTTAAAAATAGGTTTTCACTATTAACAGAAAAAGATAAAAGAGAGAATCTATAATAAATAAAAAAGGGGTTTGAAAACCATCCCATTAAGAATTACATATGTAGACATATCAGCCATAACATTATAACCACTGAGAGGTGAAGTCAGAGACGTTTGTGTTGGAAGCAGAAACAACATGGATAAGTGTAGGGAGATAAAATACAACGCCCAAACTGATGTCCAGAGATTACTGGGTCTATCTCCAGAACTACAGGTCGTATTGGGTGTTCCAGCTCTGCAGTGGTCAGTACCTACCATTGGATCCCAGGGCTCTAATGGAAGGTACCTATAGCACATATATGAGTGATGGGGGATGAAGACTAGCCTGTGTGTTCTGATCCCACAGAAGAGCTGCTGCTGCCAAAGTTGCTGAAAAAGATAAAACCGGTTCTGAATGAGGTGTCAGAAGGCCCAATGGCATCTCTGACACTGACACACACTCACACAGACTAACAAACACACTCTCTCACGCACACACACACTCACACACACTGACACAGACTAACAAACACGCTCTCTCACGCACACACACACACACTCACACAGACTAACAAACACGCTCTCTCATGCACACACACACATTGACACAGAATAACAAACACGCTCTCTCACGCACACACACACTGACACAGACTAACAAACACGCTCTCTCACGCACACACACACTGACACACACTAACAAACACACTCTCTCACACACACACGCTTACACACACTGATAAACACTGACACGTGGTGACTCACACTAACACTCTCTCACACAAACACACGATGACATACGCACTCACACAGACAGACACAGACACACACATTGATACACACTGACACATGGTGACGCACGCTAACACACACACTCTCTCACACAAACACACTGACACACACACACACACACACTCTCTTACACAGACACTCGCTGTCACACACTGACACACACACTCTCTCACACACACACGATGACATACACACTCACACAGACATACACACTGATACACACTGACACATGGTGACGCACACTAACACACACACTCTCTCACACAAACACACTGACACACACACACTCTCTCACACGCACACACTGACACACACACACTGACACACACACACTCTCTCACACAGACACACGCTGTCACACACTGACAGACACACTCTCTCACACAGGCACACACTGACACACACACACTGACACACACTGAGAGGGACCAGTGATACATGATCTGTTGTCTCTAATGTTCTTAATGTGAATTTTGGAGATTAGAAGATTAGATGAGGGGAAATGCCAGAAACACACACACAGCCAGCCCAGAAGCATCTGTGCACGTGTGAACATACGTGTGTGTGCGTGTGTTTGTGTGTGTGTGTGTGTGTGTTGGTGTGTGTGTGCGTGTGTGTGAGAGTGTGTGTGAGCTCTTGACGTTGATGGTTCACAAATGCAGACGAATGATCGCCGAATGACAATTCCCGTAATCGTTAGCCCTCAAATCCCCTCCTCCTCCGTCACCCCCACCCTCTGCCAATATATCAGTGTGTGTATACGTGGGTGTGTGTGTGTGAGTGCGTGTGTGTATGCTATCCATCAAGGGAGAGTGGGAAGAGGGGGAGTCCCGTGTGTGACATTCGTCTCGGCGAGGAGAGAGAGACTTTTCCAACCACAGAGACAGACAGAGATAAAGATTGTTCCGTCTCTCACTCTGTTTTCTCTCTCCAAGCAGACATGTGTGTGTGTGTGTGTGTGTGTGTGTGTGTGTGTGCGCGTGTATGTGTGTCTGTCATCTCTGCTGGCATCATACTACGAGCCCCGCTGTCGTTTATTTTCCTGAAAAACTCAACACAATTAGTGAGACATCATGATGCCAGAGAAACACAAGAAGAAAAAACTGTGTGCAGAATGGACTTAATGTTTTGGCAAACTCTTCAGTCTTTAAATATTTAATGCAATTAGCATCATCAGTGTGAAAGTACCTGCAAATAAATGCTTTGTTTACCGTTTCATTCCCGATAGGCAATAATTCGATGTTCAGCTGTTCCAGCAAAGCTTCCATTATTCAACAACTTCCATTTGTTCTTTTGACTTAGATGCAACGTTTCAACGAAATTCTTACCATTCAGAATCTTTATAAATCTCATTCACACTCCCTCAGGTTCTTCCTCGCACAAATTCATATACGCTTTGCAGTTTGGTTTCAGATTTGTCAGCAAACTTTCCAATCAATATTCAACATCTTTCCTACATTTTGGTTTTTATTCCACGTTGAATGGCGGCGCTGCAGCTCAGCTTCAGCTCCCCGACGACCAGCGTTCACAAAATACATTCTCTACAAACCTTTAATTTGGGAAATGATCTAGCTTCTCTGTATTTTTGCCTTTTTAAAAAAAAACAAAAAAACCCAGCGCAAAGTAGATGTTGCAGATCCAGACAGAACCCTTGACCCATCTCCACTAAGAGACTGTGAATAATATCTTACATAACATAGAAGTACATCCTACTGTTCAGATCAGTCTGTATTTAAACTGTACAACTGGAACGACGCAGCTATCTTCTGAAAATTTAGGGATGTTCTTTAGAATATGGCGACTCTTAATGGACCTCTGAACCTTTTAATTTGACATTTTTCTTTTTTTTAATTGTACTTATCTTTTTTTTAATTTTTCACTTAGGGGGAACCTTCTTAGCACCTAGATTGTAGTTCTATGTTTTCAGTTCTTCGTTCTGGCTGACGAATAATAAAAAACTAATAAATAAACAATTGACAAAAAAATTTTGCACCACACTATAGATTTTCTACTTGCTCAATATATATATATATTTTAACATTTAAGATGATACAAGTTGCAGCCAATTAAAATGAAATGCTAACTTGACCTGGATAAGTGGTCTTCAGAGAGTTTCCACCCACACTCTCGTGGAGGCGGGTCGGCCGTGGTGTGAAAGTTCACACTTCTGTTTAATTGGTTAAAACCAATTGGTTCTGTTCCACCGCTTAAAATCCAGTCCACATTATTGTTGTTATATTCTGTAATCATTTTAAGTGTAGTTCAGTCAGTTTACACAGAGGGAACTAATAATGATAATAATAATAATAATACATTTAATTTACAATGCACTTTACATTTGGATCAAATCTCAAAGTGCTAAACTGATTTAAACCCTTTAATGTCCTCACAATGACAAGAAATATATGGAAAATAGATTGAATTGTGTATTTTATGTCTTTGGGATATTCATAAATGTAATATTTTGCAGTAAAATAAGAATAATAAAATGACAAATCTATGGACAAACACATTTTTCAACAGTAAAAAAAAAGGCAGACAACTTTTCTATGTCATGAGAAAAAATCAGCTCAACCTTTTCGAAAGGCATGTTTTTAAAAAAGATTCGACCCTTATTATTTGACTTTTTTGTTGTTTCAAGTTACATAATTCTGTTTGGTAAGTCCTCACATATACAAAAAATAAATAAATAACATTTTTCAATAGTCGGGATTGATCCCGCCTCTTCACTGGCCCTTTCTGCCTGTGGTGTCCCCCACAGCTCCATCCTCGACCCCTTACTCTGTAGCATTTCCACATGCTGTCAATGGGTCATATTATTGGAGAACCTCCGCCGTGAGGCTGGTAGAGTGTGACTGATGCTCTCACTGCTTCTCCACGGAGACGCGCGGTGAATAAGAACAAGGATTTGCAGTTTTCATAGGAGAATTACTTTAATCAAATGAAGGACATAACTTGAGACAAACAACTTGGTTGTGATTCTGTTTTATAGCTTCTATATCCTCATCGCCGGCTCCGATCTCCTCAACCTTCATCCGTTGTTCCTTCCTTTTACTCTCACAGCCTTAAACGGTCGGTTCAGGGCTCTGATCCGGGTTTTTCTTTCATTACCGTGGGCGGGTTCTCCAGGATGACGCTTGAGGTCCGCGTGTGTTCTTGGGTGGATGCAGGAAGTGATGGATCGGAAGGACTGTGGTGGATTTCCTGCTCAGGGTTCTCATCACACCAGACTGAAGATCTCTGTTCCGATCAAGAATCACTTCCTGTTCAAACCTACTGCTGCTCTGATACGTCTTTATAGTGACTTTGCCTGTCGTTTTCAACAGCAAGGGTATATCCCCAAAAAGTCCCTAATCCCGTGCGTTGTACAAGCAATCCCCCTGACTCAGTGGTGAAGATTAATACGGTTCACTATCTTGTCTGAGCTCAGTAATAACCGAGACAGATTTCATTGTGTCAATATTTATATGAGCGGAATTTAGGCCGTATTGGACTTTTGGTTGGGAAGTTGTGGAAGAGGGACAAGTTTTTCCTCTATTGGGTAAGAATATGAACTATTATAGTGACATTTTATATATATATTTATATGTATATATGTACATATACAGTATATATATATACAGAACTCCTTGTTAGGTTTAAATCTGGACACAATAGTTGGGAAGCAACGTTCAAAAATTCTGTTTTTTGCACACACACACCTAAAATTGTACTTGTGAAAAATGAAAACAGTGTTTTTCCCATCCCTGGAAAGTCCCTAATCAAAAAAGTTCCCCTCCGTTATCAAGCAATTCCCATGATTGAACTTTTAAAAATTAGATTTGAAATTTCATCCAAAAAATGGTTCAATAAAATAATAGAACTCTGTGTGTATTTGTGTGCGTGTGTTTGTGTGTTGATTTATAGCATGTTTTCATCATTGACAAATCAGTTTAATTTTTTTCTCATTTATTTTCTAATACAGTATAAATTGCTGTATTTGCATTTGTTTTTTCCCCTTCAGTGTGTTCAGTTCAAAATAGTTCTGAAAATCACTATTGATTCAAAAACTTTATATTTGCTCTACATAAACATGACTTATGAATTTAAGTTATTTGTTAATGTTTAAGATGTTACTTGTATAAATTACAACCTTTTCCATGAGCTGACTAGCAACTCTGAAATTAAAAATATATATTAAGGGGCTAGATTTTATAAATAAAAGTTCTGTCACGTTTTAAATTCATCACCTTAATAAAAATGAGGTTCTTGCTTTTATCAACTGATTTTCAAATTCAGTTTGTTTTTAAGGAAGGTCAAATACATTCAGTTTATAGGCAAATAATTTAAATACAAAAGCAAAGAAGAAAAGTATTGATTTTAATAAACAATATTAAAAAAAAAAATCTTTGCTTTATGTTTAATGTTTAATTTTATGTTCTCATAAATCTTCATCAGATTAAATCTTAAACATTTTTTTGAGATCGGTCCTCATGAGTTAATCTTTTTTTCTTCAAATGTACAGGTTCAGTAATTCCATTAAGGATCAGTTATTGTTAAAAATAGGTGAATTATATATAAAATATTCAAGAATTAACCAAATCAAATACAAAGACATAAAATTGTAAAGTTAAATTAGATACATCCATATTTGTAGAGCGGCGCTGCATGATGTGTTTGTTTCTTTATTTATTCTTAGTGGATAAAACAGACCCCTCTTTCTAAAAAACATAAAACAAATTCGGCCATCAAGGAAAGCATACACTAAGAAGAAATACTTTAAATATTCATGTATCAATTTAAATAACATAAATGCAAATTAAATCTTATTTCATGAAAGTTCAGTGTCAAAGGATAATTTATAACGTAATGTCGATCTGTCCTGTTGATCTAATGAGAATAAATAAATAAATACACTGACTGGGACTAATTACACGAGACAAAAAAATATATATATAATAATTTGTGATGCATGATTTTTAAACACAATCTTTGAATCAAACACTTTAATAAACACATTATGAGAATTTAAGGAGTAAAGTAATAATGTCACAAGTACGCCTTTTTATGTATAGCTGCATTAAATTAATTAATCAGACATATCCATACATGTATTTATAACAATAGAGAAACACAGGAGCCTTTATATGTGATAGAAAATGATTATCTTTTAAGTGTATGACTTCAATTATTAGACCATTAATCCAGTTTATGAGTAAAAGATGGAAAACTAACAAATACATTTAAGTACAAATGAATTACTTTAAGTGAAAGTGTGTGCAGTGACACATCAAATGTGTTTACGTTTCCATTCAGGGCAACGGCATTTAAAAAATAATTTGACTATGAACTGACTGAAGCCCTTACCTCTCAGAAATACCAGGACATCAGTAAAAAGTTACGGGTCGACAGTTTAAAGGCGTCGCCACCTGACAGACGGTAACGACGGCTAACTGCTCACAGAACGTCTGTTCCTTTCTCGTTCTATTTCCTCTCCGATGTTTTCTCCCCGTATCATTTCTCATCAACCTGATTTTCCTCCCTCTCCCTCTTTGTCTTACTTTCTCTCTCTCTCTCTCTCTCTCTCTCACACACACACACACACACACACACACACACACACACAGAAACACGCACACACACGCACACACACACACACACACACACACACACACACACACAGAAACACGCACACACACGCAAAACAAACAAACACAAGCACAAATACTCTCACAGACCCAGAGGAAGCAATAACAATCAAATTCCACCCTCCCCGTTTGTCCCTGACCTCCTCCTCCCCAACCCTCCACCACCACCTTTTACCCATCCCTCCTCTCATCTCTGTCCATCTAATTTTATGAGTGTCTGGGGAGTTTGTGCGTGTGTCAGTGTGTGTGTGTGTGTGTCTGTGTGTGTGGCAGGATGTGTGTGTGTACATCAGCATGAGAGTGTGCGCACTGTGTGTGTAACTCTAGCAGAAAATGGCTGCCTGTCACATTAGTGGTTGGATGGGCTAAAAAATCACTTGTGTAATCACATTTAGACGCCAGGCCCGGTCATGTTAACCTCTTTATTTAGAGGTATGGATGGATTTTAGGGATGGAGGGATGGAGAGAAGAGGATAGGCAGAGACCAGCTGCTGCTGCTGCACACATGATTCATTTCATCCGTTCACTTCTGTTTCTACGGATCTTTAAGGAGAAACCTGCACCTGAAGTTTGTTCCTGGTGGTCTGGTTTCAAATGAAGGTGCTGTAGTGGACCACAGAACAGGTTCAGTTTGAGATTTAGTTCAAACTTCAGGATGGAGCCACCCCCATTAGATGAACCAGGACAGCACAAAACATAAATTACACCAAAAACAGTTTTTTAATCGGAATCAAAATGCTCTATATAAACACCCTATGTGGAATAAATTGCCACGAATGAAATTCATCCGGAATCCAACAGAAGAAAAACCGCTCAAGCAAACGGTGGAATGAATTGTTGATTGGTCGTGCTTTTGTCTGCGCACGCACGGCGTCGTACTAGTCAAAACTTAACGCAGCAGAGAATCTGTTTTTAATACGGACTCTTACACAATCAAACATTAGGCTGGAAAAGCAAGAATTAATGAACTCTAAATAAAAAACTAGAAGTTGACGTGATAAAAATTCAAAAACTCTGGAAAACTTTTTACAACGCCAATTATAAGGATATAAAATCTCACAATAACAAAAGTGTATCAGAACCACCGATTGCTGTTTTTTTTATGCAGCAATGGTGAAAGTTGCTAACTGCGTTCCTTTGTGTCCGCGCAGCATCGTCAGGCGTGTTTGCACAGAAATCTCTGCCACCTTCAGCAGCTTTAATGCGATGGGTTCTACCAGTGTCATGAAAGAAGAAAAAAAGAACTATACGTAGGGCTTTATCGGGTATTATTGATAGATTTATTGCACATTCCTGTCAGTCGACTTTAAAAATGTAAAGTGTGTCTTTCAGTCTGTAAGAGCTCAGCCCAGTAAATCCTTATTCAGCTGTTTTTTTTTCTTCTCCAGTGTCTGTCAGGACTGAATATGTAACCTGACAAGGAGCCACAATCACTGGGGAAGCAGCTGCTTCCCTGTCCTTGTCACTCGAACTGTCACCAACTCTCTCTCTCACTCTCTCTCTCTCTCACTCTCTCTCTAACTCTCTCTCTCGGAGACGCTCTCAGGTCAGAGTATTCACAGTGGAGCCGAGGATGAGAGACGACTGTTAATTTTCTCAAGCCACCACTTCACTTTGTCATCTCTCTTCTCTCACTACTTCCACAGTTCTCTTTTTAATGTCACTTTTACTTAGTGGGTCGAACATCAGAAATCTGATTCAAATATACATTGTTTAGTAGTAAATGATGATACACGTATCTTCTTCTTCTTCTTCTTCTTCTTCTTTGGGGTTGAAGAAGTAGTTGACATCCTTTTAGTTGAATCACTGCCTCCTGCTGGCTTTAACCAACAGCTTCTATTTGCAGTCTTTTCATTCGTCTAGTAGTTTACAGTCCGGTCATTTTTAAAAAACCTACTGAAATTTTTTTTTGCTGTCGTTCATTTCCAACACACGCTAACCCGTACCCAGATGTCTGCATGCTGGAATTATCTGCATTGCTGAGCTGGGACCGGTTCCACCTCCTCCTGGCAACCCTGCCCAACCCAAATGCAAGTGTTCTGCAGATCTGAATTAGTTCTCTGCCTGGATAACCATGAAGTCCTCAGGCGTTTACACAATATCAATCATCTAACTCGGCCCATGATGGCGTCTCCGACAGCAAGGGTATATATAACCCCAAAAAGTCCCCACTCCCATGCTTTATCTGAGCAATCCCCCCGACTGAACTCCTCACGTTAAATGTGAAGTTATATCCACAGATGTTTTTGCAAAGACGCTTTCTACAGTAAGTAAAATACAAAGTTTTAGAGAAAACATTGACATTTACAAGGTAGAGCTTTTGATATGTTTCATATGCACCAGATTTGGTCTAAAGCAGACCAACGGTTGTTAAATGATGTCTCAAAAACGTTTGGAGATCAAGAACCCCCTATAGAATCAGACATATACAACCAACTTTTCTCGGGTACTAAGGTTTATGATCCATTAAATAGTTTTTGAATTATTACGTTAACAAGTAGGATCTCTTGCGAACGCTGGCGATGACGATTCCATAATATCTTGACTTTTTGGGGATATCATGAACATCTTTAGTGATTATGTCTTAGCCATCATCACTACCGCGTTGGATGCCGCAGATCTTTCTAGTTAGGTCGATTACTCAAAAACTATTTAATGGATATATCATTTTCTAATTTAAAGTTCACATAGACCTTAGTACGAGGAAGAACTGGAGTGATTTTGGGAAAGTTCAGTTGTAAACTTCCAACACTAGTGGGAGCTTTCCACACACAAAAGAATCCACACGAGGAGATCTATCTTTTATGTTTTTTTCACTCTAATAGTTCATATTTTAACCTCTAGGGAAAACTATTTTGGAATGAGAAACACTTTATTCAGATATAATTCTTTAATTGTCGTTCCAATTTAATCCAAATATGGTGCATAGAAATTGACTCATATTTCACTCTAATAGTTTATATTTAACTCAAAAGAGGGTGAATTCTTATGAATTACACTGTTTTGCAGCTATTTCCTAATTATTAGCACCATTAAGTCCCAATTTTGTGAATGTCAAATCGACTATTGTGCATATATGATATTTTACTCAAAACTTCATTTTGTACTCAATACAGGGAACTTCCTTTTTATTAAAAATGTTGTTTTGCGGACGTACATTAACTCCACATTTAATGTAAGGAGTTCAATCACAGGGATTGCTGGTACAATGCAGCGAATTGGGACTTTTCGGGGATATATCCTTACTGTCGGGGAAGGAAAGTGTAGGTCTAGTTTTGCTAGTGAGTTGCACAGTGAGATGATCCTCATAACAGAAACTCCTCGCGGTGTCAATTTCTCCTGGAGTCCTGGCTACACGCGCGTCGACATGTCTGAGATCTGGATCTGATCGAAACATGATTGTAGAGTTGTCTCTGTTGGTATCGTCAGCAGACACAGAAAATTGTGTTTTGTTTTCACTTACAAACTCATATTTGGTTTGACAGCGCTGCTGTCAGTTGCAAAACCATCTGGACATGAAATGGAAAACCTTTGGCGGTTTCCGGTAAAACTGTGACCGTGCATAACTCGGCCTTCGATTTTTCTCCCTACATTTATTTAAATATTTTCGAAGTTTAAGGTCCGACTGTTTTGATTGATTGTTATATTAAACTTGGTAACCTAACGTGAGTTGTTTGAGTTTCTTTGTGTTGGTTCATTCCTCCCATGAA
The DNA here is from genome assembly GCA_037951165.1 of Lophius americanus. Classification (NCBI taxonomy): domain Eukaryota; kingdom Metazoa; phylum Chordata; class Actinopteri; order Lophiiformes; family Lophiidae; genus Lophius; species Lophius americanus. The sequence continues at coordinate 2,180,284 of JBBDHG010000082.1, read as the reverse complement.
TGGAGCCAGTGTAGTTGTTTGGCAGCCCACGCTTCCGCACATAATGCAAGTTTAATCTCCAACTTTGGCCTTGCTCATAACCTGGAGCTAAGAGCAATTCATTTTAACCACCCCCCAACCCCCGCTGGACTCGCGCACTCAGAGGTTTCATGCTAAAGGATTTGACATTGATCTCAGTCCATAGCCTGCGTAGGCCTGCTTTGAGGATGTGATACCTTGCCCTCCTGAAACTCCTGCTATGAAGATTGTAGACGTGGCTGCAGTGTGCGAAGGAGTCAAAGAAAAGCCTCAAGCTCACTCTAGGCCTCCGCTTACTCTGTGCTTTAAGTAAAGAGAAACAAATGGTCGGTTGCCATCTTAAGATTCCAGTCAAGCTCAGCGATGGACTGTCATGTTGTGAGGAGAAATCCTATTCTAGCAGCTTCAGTAGTAAACGGAGACCGGCACAGAACGCAACAGGACGTCCTTTCTATACCGATGGCCATCAAAATGTATAGCTCCGCCCCTTCTGCAGGAAGGAAGGAAGAGTTTTTTGCAAAAGCTTGAATAATGTGATGAGAAAACGTTCTTGATCATAGACTAAGACTTAAGCTGAGCGAACAAAAAAGTTATTCTGGGCTCAAACATGCGTTTCCGTGTTGCGTTAGTGAAACTTAGTCATCTGCATCTATTATGTTAAAACCTGTTAAGCTCTTGGGGTTATTTTAAGTCAGCCCTGTTTTTTTGGGTGGATTAAAAAAAAGGTTTTAACATCATCATAACAAACTAACACCATGAAACAAAACAATCGACGGAAAATTCCTACTGCATCAAATTTGATCGAAATACCAGAAATTGTATGTTCTTCTAAAAACTTTATCATGAGTTAGGATCAAACATGCCTTTTTCGAGCCCCTAGAGAAAATATCTCCTATGTCCATAGGGGGAGCTATATGCACCACCTACAGCATTTGGCTGTGATCCAAACCAAAGTTTTTATGGAAATCTAGCAATAAGCAGAGAAAAAATAAACTGCAAAACTAAGCAGGAGCCTCAATACGATCCTTGAGGCGAGAATAGTTTGCCGCGTAATGAGACATATGAGGTCACAGAGCGAGATGAATCAACGAAAAGTTTCCGTCTCATTAAGTTTTCTCTAATTAATTCATCCAAATAATTGTATTATCTTGACAACCCTTTAAAAACAGAACCGCTTCTTGAGTTATGAAAGCAAACATGACAGACAGACAGACGGACTTGACAGAACCCATGATGAAAAGCGAACACAACAACCTGTCAGCACTGCTTCCCTCCCACAGGCTGGATATTTATACCGAGCTGTTTTAAGACCTGGGTTTTTCTTGTCTTTGTTGATGGCAAGTGTTTTTAAAGTTGCATAAAAATTATTGAATTGTGAAAATGTTCCAGGTTCAAAACCACACACCACCGGTACCCCGGCTTCCTCCTTCTATCCGAAAGAACATTTTCATACGACCTAGACTCCATTTATGTCCGCTAATGATTCCAAGGAAAAACTACTGTTAGAATCTTACATTTGCCGGAACCACATCTATTTCAGGTTTTACGTTAACCCTTTTATGTCCCCACAGAAATCGCTGTAAATTTACCACGAAATAAGAAATCATTTGGTCAAGCATGTTTTCAAACAGTAAGAAAAAAAAACAGGCTTATAGATAATTTTGTGACGAAGTTTGAATTAGATAAGTTCAACTTAAGGCTAGCCGTTTTTATAGAAAACTGCTTGACCAAAGGTTAGATTTTTTTTTTATTGTGTCAATTTACATAATTTTTTGTTGTATGTCTCCACATGCTTTAATATGCCAAAATAGAAAATACCATTAATCAAATAGGACTTTTCAGCCAATTGTAATGCCTCATCCTCGTCGGCCACTTAGACCTGTGGTGTCGCCAAAGGTTCCATCCTTGGCCCCTTACTCTTTGGCAGATGCTGTCACTGCTTCATACTTTAATCAGTCTACTCCATCACATATGAATTAGTTGCTCAAAATGTGCTTAACCAAACTCCCTTTACTTTTTACTTTCTTGAGAGTGCGGGTGAAGTCTCTTCGTTGCAAGCAGCACTGATTTTTTATTTCGGTATTTTCACTCCTGCTCCAAAACCCTTGTTCACCACTCTAACCCTGGCCCCCTGCTCTGGTTAAAATCATCCCTATTCTGTTTCGTTTGCCCCACTCTTACAAAAACCACAGAGTGCTATATTTAGATTTGGTGTGTTCCATTAGCAGCTTTTGGCTCTGACAACTCTTTGACCTTTATCTGCTCAGAGCACAGGTATGCTCCTCTCTGCCTCGTCTACCTCCTCTTTCCATATTTCATGGTTACCAGTTGGAAGCACTTTGGAGCAGCAGCGGTGCACTCAGATTGCCCTCCCTTTTGTGGAAAAAAAAAAGAATGACGAGTTCACAAGTGCAGACAGTCGAGGCAGTGTGACCTCAATGTGTGAATTATGAATAAGCGCCACAGCTGGTTGTTTTAGTCTGCCCTCGTTTAGGAAGAGAGGTGCTGCAGGCGTGCAGACGTCTGTGTGGACACATGCTTGTTTGAGCCCGTGTGGACTCTCCCCTTCAGTACATCCTTACAGATGTTCTGTGGGGTTAAGGTCAGGTGACAGGGATGGCCACGGCAGAACCTTTATTTAGCTTATTATTTTGGGGTCTCTGAGCCGTTCTTGGGTTGACTTTGAGGAGTACTTTGGATCCTTGTATGTGATGTGATTCCACCACATCAACCAGTATGTGATGGAATCCATGGAACCCCGTCTTTTAAGAAGATGTCCAGGGCCCTTGGAAAAAAAAACGCCCGACATAATCATAGATCCAAACTTCGCAATTTGTATGAGGTGCTTGCCTTTATTGCTTCCTTTCTTGGTACCCGTCTTCGACGGGTTTTTTTCGGCCAAAAAGCTTGTCCCTTTAAGGTCCCAGTAGTACGTTACAAACTTCAGACACTTTACTTTCTGTGCGGATGACAGCAGATGCTTTAGTTCTTTCTAGCTTCCAAACAGCTTGTGTTTTTGTAGGTGCCATATGATGGAGGTCAGGGAGAGTTTTTGACCCCAAGATTGAACTGACCACCTCCTCCACCTCCTCACAGAGCGTTTGTTCAGGTTTAAGACATGACCTTTTCCAGACCGAACATCTTCAGTCTCTTTTCAAACGGAACCGGTCATGGCACTAGGCCGTCCACCCTGAGTCTTTGGTCTCTGTAGATAATTATATGAAGAGTCTGGTCTAGACCTGCTCTTTCTGGAAAGCAACTTGATACAACTGTTGTTGTGAATTGGTGCTATATAAATAAAGATTGATTAATTGATTGACTTAAATTTCTCAAGTGTTGAACTGTTTTTTTGTTAAAATTGGCTTTTTGAACTGTTGACAGATTTTCTTGTAACCATTGCCAGACTTGTGCAGATCCAGAACATTTTCTTCACACATCATTGTTGTGTTCTCTGGTTTTTCCCATTGTGAAGAAAGTCAAAGACGATTAGACCCGTGTCACTCCATATTTATACCCCAGTAAAACAGAAAGTTATTCTTCACCCCTTCACTATTTTTATTCAAACAGGTCAAACTAAAATAAAGGCTTAAGCTATTTTTTTAATTGCAGGATTTTCTAGGAGTACCAATGATTGTGTTTTAGAGAAAAAAACATTTGTTTTACGTTTCAGTCTTAAATTTTCTTTTTTGAATAAAAGTTAACATTTTGGTGACAATAAAGTCTTTATGACAGTTAATCTACCTCAGTCATTAATATATCGTACTTTGTGATAATTGGATTGTTTTTTTTTTGGTTGTTTTGCCGGTACCAAATTTACCGTACAGCAACACAACCATCTCCGGGGTTGGGGTCTTTGTTTGTGGAGGCCCCATGTTCTCCCCATATTTGAGAGGGACCTCTCCAGTACTTTTTCTCACAGTCCAATAACACCTCATAGAGGTGAATTGCTGACTCGGTATAACCGATAGAACCCCTGTCCACCCCACCTCCCCCCCTGCCACTGAATAGCATTAGCCGTTACAGAAAAAGATGAAATGTATGAACCTATTTCCAAAGTGAAGATAATTCTAAGGAGCCTATGCAGATATAATTAATCATAATAGCTCCCGATCCAGAGGAAGCTCACGTGACTACATTGCTGAAGAATATTTCAAGAAAGAACATCTCCTTTCTTCAGGGTTTCCATTCAGCTCGCCAGGTGAACATAAAGACAGCCACATATGAGAAGCTTTGAAACGGTTTCCGGAAACAGTCTCGTCTCACTGTGATATTATTTAAAGTACCTGTTCCTCCATATTCATCAAATGAATGAAAAGACAGGATTAGTTTTTTTGGTTTAATTTTCCATTTTTTTTTTCTTTCTATTTCAGGTCTTCGGATGAATTAGCCAAATTCAAGACATTGCAGAACCGGGCAATTTCTGGTGAGTGATACCTCCTCCTGAACACGTCAGACACCAATGGGAATGTTCACAAGGGCCAAGAGGATAGAATAAAGGAAACATAGAATGATTAAAGGCTAGCTGAGCGTAGATTTGATATTTAAGTCTGTGCTTGTTTATTTTGGAAAACACCCGACAGTTCCTCCGTTCTGCTACACTTTCAATTCATTCATTCATTTAAATTTCTGCTGCTACTCTTACATGTTTGGGTTCGTTCAGGCCGAAAGTGATGCTTTAAATTTCTAACCATTGTGCTTTTAACCATAACTGAAGATATAATATCAAATTTAGTTTGTGGAATTTTCGTTTGAACAAACTAAACAAACCCATTTCCAGATTTAAAAATATATAAATGCTTTTTTTTTCTCAATCCACTGACAGAACAATATCAATGAAACGAATTGTCTTGACACATTTGTAAATATAACATATATTTTGTTTTATTTTTGTTTGGGTTCAAACTCCATTATTTTTAGTAAATACAACAACGGTAATATTCGCACTTGCTGCTTAAAATGAGCAGGACTGTTATACTTTAATGTGCATGTTTGACTGAAAGAAGTTTGATGCAGTGGCTTCTATAGATAGAATGATGAAATTATTCAACCATCAGCCATAACATTACAATTACCTCCATGATACTGTGTTGGTGAATCCACATCAGATATTGAGGCTACACTGTAAATTTTATGGGTTCAAATTATTCATAGGCGTGATTTGGACATCATTTAAATCGATGTAGATATTCATGATCGGCTATAACATTATAAACACCTAACTGATATTGCGTACGTCAGATTTTTTCCATCAAAAAAGCTCAGCATGTGATATAACAATGTGTTTAAAAACCTCTCCATTGGAACAGGAATAATTATTCATTTTAAATTAACAGAATTAAGTCCACCACTTTGTGCCACATTAGCTCTTCTGTGGCATCAGACAACAATGGGCTAGCCAGTCAAGTCCTCCATCCTTAGATCATTTGGACCCCACAATCTAATATATCCCATCCACCTAGCCTACTACCATGGTAATGAGATAATCAATCATCTGACAGTGGTTGTAATGTTATGGCTGATCATTGCATATACAGATTATTATACTAGTTTTGAAAATTGTAGTCAATTTCTGAAATCATTTAGTGCTCTTATCTCAAGAGCTTATCAATTTTCAAGTTACTTTTTTTTAAAGCACATTCGGTAATTTTGACATTTAGAGTTAAAACCTTCTGAATGACAGGTTTGAGGTGAGGAAGGGTAAAACAGAGCAGATTTTCAGCTTCCTTCACCTCCTCCTCTGCTTTTTCTTCAAATTGGCATGCATTGTTATAATTTTTCTTTAACAGCCAGAAATTGTTTCACGCTTTCACATCCTGAGCCTTTTTGGACTTTTTTTCTTAGCCGTAATAACGATTTTTTTTTTTTACAGTCTGGTACTCAGAGAAGTTCAACTCCTTTCATTTCAGGTGAATAAAGTTGGAGTAGAAAAGTTTTAGTTAAAAAAGAAGAAGAACCAAATATTGCCTCACATATGGTCTGCTGCCTTCTGTACAATCTTGTCTTCACACACACACACACACACACACACACACACACACACACACACACACACACACACACACACACACACACACATACACTCACACACACACAGAAGACTGCAGATTCCCAGTTTGTGTGTGTGTGTGTGTGTGTGTGCACTCTGGACTGAAAGTAGCAGGTCTTCAGGGGCAGCCCTGAACCCAAGGCTCATTTTAATATATGTAAAAGCTATGGCTCACTGGAGAGCCTGTACAATGGACTGATCGGCCTGAGGGATGTGTCAGAACCCGGTGTGTGTGTGGCTCAGACAGGGGAGAGACAGTGGCCGAGGTTTTGGACATGCGTCAGTGGTCCGCCTGCACACTGCAGCCTCAGCCCCTGACATTTTCAACACACACGCTCACACATGAACAGATGCATGCGTGCACCCAAACAGTGGTGCGCCCTGGGGTCTGGCACATTTACATGGGAGTGCTGTGGCTGGGTCCTGCAGGTCCAGTCCACGCTGGAAACTTTGCAGCACCGACTGAAGTCTGCTTCCTGACACGTGTTGTTCAGTGGACTCTGAGTGGGACATGTGGTTTCTTCACTTCCAGCAGAGTGCTGATTTTTGATTCTGACCTGTTGGAGATGGAACTGCAGCTTTGGAACGGAGCTCTGGTTCACCGTGAACTTTAAACATGGTGATACCTGATAGAACCTGGCGGGTTTGTGCTTATTTTAACTCTCTGATTGACGGTGTCGCTGTTGATGTGTTGGCATTAACAACTGGCGAAAACTCTGTCTTCAAAGTGTTAGTTTGGTGTCTACAGAAACGTTTAAAGTGGAGATACAGAATAATAAAGTTTGCCCAAAAATCAGATTTGTAGCTGCGCAAATCTATGACCACTTCGAATATATTCAAATTCTTTGTTTGTTGTTGTTTGTTTTTATCATATAAGGACATGGAAAAAACAAAAGAACTGATAACAACATTGGAAGCTGTGGATGTTCACGAAATTATAGTTTTGTGGAAAAAGTTAAATCATTTCCAAGTGAAAATGTTATATTCTACGCAGAAAATAAAATGTTTCAAGTATTTTCCGATTTTAATTTTGATGATGTTTTGCATCCAGCTCAAAAAACCCCCATCATAGTTAGAGTAACCAGGGTGCTGGTGGTGGGGTGGTGTTGGGGGCAGGGCCTCAGGGGGCTGAACTGAGAAGTGGAAGTGAATACGCTTCGAGAGAGACAGGAGGGATGAACGATATCTCAGAGGTACTTTAAAGTCCGTTGGAGTTTTTGGTAAAAAGTAAAAAGAACAACCTATGGATACATTTTTTTTTTTCGTTTTATAAAAAATTCTATGTAACATGATTGTGTATCAATTTATCTTTGCATGTCCACATCCACTTTGATTTGTTTTCCAAATCTGATTTTAATCGGGGGTTTTTTCTGTTTTTTGTTTTATAATATTGATTCAGTATATGAAAGTGTAGAAATAATATAGTAATAATATAGTTATAATATAGTAATAATATGGCGGGCCATGTGTTGTGGTGAAAGAAACAGGATGCCTAACATCGAGATGTTAAACATTATCTAATGTGATATATAAAGGCAAATTCAAAACAATCAAAATTGACTGAATCAGTCAGAAACAGCTTAAATATCACAAAGGCTAAGTTTTGGTTATGAAACTAAAAAAGTTCCCAAAAAAAATTATAACCACTAATCAACCCCTATATTAAATATTGTAGACCATAATAATGTGAAAACATGGAAATTATGAAATTATGAATTACTATGAATTTTAAGAATAAAAGGAAAAACAATCTGAATTATTTTAATTTTGACATATTTCAGAACAAAATTTAGCTTTGAGCACCTTTACAAACAGGCAGATAAAGATCTTTTACCTTCCTTCCTCATGCTCTGGAATTGTACCTGGTTAGAAATAAAAACGCTTAGCTAATTTCCCCTTTATCAGCCATAACATTATAACCACCCAGCTGGAAGCATCTCTGACTTGTTGAGCCACAGCAGAAATTGTCCAAAGCTTCACGTTGCCACCTCTTAGTACCTTTTTTTTCTTTTTTCCATAGTGCTTTCAGGTTCCATATTTCCCCCAGGTGAGTAACATATGAGCACCTGGCCGTCATCGTGATGTGAAAGAAAGCAGGATTCATTAGACCAGAACACTTACTTTTCCCTCAGTACCTTTGATGCCTACCATCTACATCTTCAAGTGGCGATACAATGAAAATGATGACTATTAGAACCAAATCCTTTCTGAGGAAGAAAGAAAATGTTTCCTCCAGTCCACCTCACAAGACTAGTTGTAATGGCAGTGAGTTCTTGTCAGCATAGCTGGGAGTTGGATTTTAAAGAGAAGAAAAACTCTAAAAGCAGAGTCGGAACAAAGTCTGTCTCTCTGAGTCTATAATAATGAATGTTCCCTTGAGGGAAAATCCAATTTCTCCATGAAACATTGTGACTATTGTTACTTCAAATTGCGAAAAAATTGGTACATTACATTGCCTGAACAAAACACGGTAGAACAAGCACCAAGCCAAATAATAATAATAACAAGTATATAATAACATATAATAATGGTAATAATGGAATTAAAAGTGAAAGGGCAGAGGCAGTTTGGTTTATTTTCCTTAAACAAAGTGACAGAGGACACAATTAAGCTGTTAGGGGAATTGTTCCCTCCCATGCTATTACTCAATCTTGTAACGAGCAGATGAGCAACAGCGGGCGTAAAATTATGACCTGTCAGTAGAACAGTAACATCGGCGGGAGAGACGTGAGAGATGCTGACAAGGAAATGAAAAAGCGGGACGGAAAATAACTGCCGCAAAAGTGAGTGACTTCATGCGCCGTCGGTCTGGTGATTATAAACGAAGGCTGGCGTGGACGTGCAGGGACGGAACTCGCGCACGACGGCGGGTTTTAATGGATGCATGTGCAGCTTCCCGCGTGCAACAGCAGCAGCAGTATCATCCGAAGCTGAGGACGCGTCAGGCGTAGCCGTCATTCCCTCTCTGCAGTATATTACTAAATGTCTCCTCACCTCCCTGGGAACTTTCCAAGGAGCCTGTTGTAAAGCTGCGCCGGGGTCAGCCAGAGGTTAAAACACTCATAAATATTTCACCTGCCCAACAGGGCACACGGAGAAGCACTACCCTCGCCTGGTGTGCTGCGTTCACCGGAATGATCGGCGGAGGGGAAAGAAGGAGTCGCATGTCGCGCGCCGCCGTTTACACGCACACGATGTTACTGCGTCTCTGGTGTCGACAGATTATTGAAGAGATTATCGCTGCAATTTAGTGATGCAATTTTAGCAAAAATTGATTGAATGGGTGAAAAATTGAAGCAGTAAAAAATGAATTCAATCAGTTATTCAAACTCATAAAGTTTGATCTGTAGAATTTGTATGCGTGTGTGTGTTTGTGCAGAATCATATTTTCACCAACTTCAGCCCTCCACCTCAGATTTCACAGCTTTTTTCTTCAGTAAGAAAGAACGTACAATACAATCCTCGCTGGAAACCAAAGAACGAGAGTTTCTTCTTAAATCCTAGAAAAGTCACCACAGATCCATCATAACCCAAAAGCTATTTCACTGATCATTATCCAATTGTATACTCAAGTAGAGTCTAGTACGAGGAAGAACTGGATTGATTCCAGGAATTTCTGACCCTAACAAGAGCTTCAAACGCCAAAACTTACCAACCGGTCCAATTTAGTCCAAACCCGTTTGACATGTGTCGACTCCAGGAGATCTGTCTTGTATAAATCCTATTTCACTGGAATAGTTCCAACTTAAAACCTATGCTGAACCAATATGCGGTACAATATTATCTAAAATGGGCAATTGAAGAAGTTCATATTTTGATCACTGGGGGGAGCTTTTCTACAAAAAAAACACTGTATCCCAGTTGGTCCCATTTAGGGCAAATTTGGTGCATTTGAACCAACTGAATGACATTTATCTCGTGCATATAATTTTTTTCTAATGGGCTAAATACTTAGCTTAGCTACGCAGCTTCACATTTAATTGGAGGAGTTCAGTTGGAGAATTGCTGGTACAACGCTTGGGATTGGGGACTTATCGGGGATATTCTGTCGCTCTTGGGGATGACAACATGAGCCTAATTTTCTTTAATCATTAATAGATGATGATTAAAAAAAAAAGAATGTTCCTAGCAAAAATCCAAATCAAAATAAAATCAAACCTTGATTGCCTTTATTATTTTTAAAGACCTGCTTTTAATGTCTTTGATTGTAGCGGTGCAGTTTTACCATAAAAGTACCCAAATAAAAGGTAAATGAATGCTGTCGGAATAGTTTATTATTTGTGTTACGAAACATTAATAAACTACTGTTATTCATTAGATTTAAAGGGTAACAGAGTTAACCCATACTGATTATTGAGAGCTACCTTATATGTTGTTTATACATGCTCATTATAAAGTGTTTACAACCTAATAATAATATAATTTGAAACCATGTATGAATCCTTTATGAAGGCGGTCTTGTTGTAACGTTGAAGGAGATAAAAATCCCATTATGGAAACACAATTCCTGTTTTTTCAAAGTGGCAAAGCTCATGCTGCACTCACTGAAGGACAATCATCATGTAGAATTGTTCCTTTGCTTCTCTACAGTGTAAAAGGAAATATTAATTATTTAATAAATCAACTTGCTTACAGTTGTTAGCTTGACATCCAGTCAAAACAACCTTCCAGTCAGACTCTGTGACAACTGGCAGAGGATTCATATGATGGATGGGTGACCTTGATCTGGAGGTTATAACCTGACGGGTGTGTCTCTGTGTGTATCTTTGTATTTTTGTGCACAGACACACACACACTTCATCATTGTCTGGTTGTTTGTGGGGTTTTTTCGCTTTTCAGACACTCTGGATCTGAAGCTCTTATTCATGAGTCCATAACATTCATTCCCGTTAAACGGTGCGCAATATAGTTGTAAGATGAGACACAATAAATTCATCATCAGGTGTATTTTGGGTGTATCAAGATTTGACTTTGATATATATATCCTCAACCATGACATTTAAAACCACCTGCTTGATACTCTCTAGTTCTGCTTTCAGCACCAAACAGCTCTGTGATGTCACCTTTCTATTAGAACCAGCAGTTTGTGCTGCATTAGCTCGTCTGCTACCGGCTAGCCTTCCCCACCTCATGCATCATTGAGCCTTTGGCTCCTATGACTTTATAGTCTTCTGTGACTTACCTGCTAACAGCTACATGCTGCTTCAAAAACTTCCTGTTGCATACATAATATATCTTTAAAACGCCATTATGGACAGTTACAGATATCAGTTACATATCTCTTACTACCTCCACTGTCGTCTGAGGGGTGAAACAAGTCAGAACCCACCATTACATGTCCACTGTGTTTATACAGAACAGAATAGCAAAATGGGGGGGCCTGACTGAAAAAGACCGTTTCACCTATAGTCCTAAAGTGGGACTAAGGGGCATCCAGCAGAACTCTGCCTGAAGAGCTGAGACCTGCAGACCGGTTCATATGGGTTCAGTGATGAAACTGGGAGATAAGTTTTAAAAGTAACCAGTAATATCCTGAAATCGTTTCTAACACTAACTGGTAACCAGTGAAGAGAGATTAAAACCGGGCTGGTATTTTCTTGTCCGGTGTTTGTTACAACCCAAAGCTGGAGACGTGAAATTGCCCTTTGATCTCACCCTCAGAGCAGTATTCGAATCCAACGACCCGTGACCAATAATGACTGAGGCTGCTGTCGGGTTCATTGGGAACAGCGGGGGACAAATCTGTGCTCCGTTTGTGAAAGCGGGTCACTTTTAGGCCAGAATAAGGTTAAGCTTGGGTTCCCCCTCCGGCAGGTGTCCAGGAAATGAATGTAAATCCAAGTACACTCCACTGGTTTGTGTGTCAGGGTGTGTGTGTCTGAGAGAGAGCGAGAGAAAGAGAGAGAGCGTAAGAGAGAGAGAGTGTGTTTGTAAAGTACTTGCCCTCGTAAGTACTGGGGCAGCTCCGGTGAGTCACAGTGCCATGTATACTTCTCTCATCCAACATTTACAAGCCCTCTGCTCTCTCGCTCTCTCCTTCTCTCTCTCTCTCTCTCTCTCTCTCTCTCTCTCTCTCTCTCTCTCTCTCTCTCTCTCTCTCTCTCTCTCTTTCTCTCCCTCTCCCTGTCCCTCTGTATGCAGCGAACACATTACCCATACTCCACTGCTTCTCCTCTCCCCTCTCTTGTTTGTCTCCACTCCTCACATCTTCTCTGTTGGGGCTTGTTTTTTTGTTATTTTAACTCCTTCATTACATCTCCTGTCTCCTTTCATTGAATTAAATTTCATCATCCTCTCTTCTCCAAACTTCATCTCCTTCCGTCTCTCACGTCACACCACAGCTCTGTCATTTTAATCCATTTCTATATATACCACCCTCTGTACTCACTGGTCCTCTGAGGCCAACATTTTCCTCATTAAACTCTTATTCATCCCCCTTTTCATCTCTCCTTCATCTTTTTCACCAATCCTTCACCTTGTTTCTTATTTATTTCATGTTTTAATAATTAACTCCACCTGAGATATTTTGTTACCCAGGCCTACTCACGATTCTTGTCACCTCCTCTCTAATAACACTTCCTCATTTGACATTCCTTCAATCATTCAAACAGAGACGGTAGATTCTGACTCCGTGGAAGATGTGAAGACACCCTTAGAGTTTTTTTTCTTACTTCGTATTATAACCCCGAAAAGTCTGGGATATTATGGAATGGTCCTTGCCTTCACATCCGCGTCTGCCGCCACCCCAGATCCTTCGTGTTTACAATAACTCAAAAACCGTATGATTGGTCCTTTTCTGATTCGTTACTCACATAGACGTTAGGTTGAGGAAGAACTGGAGCATTTTTCGGAAAAATTAGGTTGTTTATTTCGAACACTAGGAGAAACACGAGGAGATTTGTCTTGTATTCATGTTGTTTTTCTTTAATAGTTTGTATTTTACTCAGGAGGAGCTTTGTCCATATTCCCTACTATCTGTATTAGTGCGAATTTGGTGAAAATAGCAGATTCCTGGAGATCTAGCTTGTACATATCATACTTTACTCTAGTAGTTCAGATTTTACTTACAAGGAGGATCTTTTTTCAGGAAATAAACAGTATTTTGTACGTAACACAAAAACTATTTGATGGAACAATTTCAATTTGATACCCACATAAACCTTAGTACAGGGAAGAACTTGGTTGATTTTGATAAAGACCTGTCGTATATTCCTAAAACTAGAAGGGGATTTTATCGGCAAAAGTTTTGGGGCCATAAATCCTCAAGCATTGGTCAGATTTTGTCCAAATTTGGTGCATCAACTCCAGGATACCTATCATGCATATAACATATTTGACCCATATTTACATCTAATAGTTCCTAATTGACTATATTTAGGGAGCATTTTTTTTCTTGTGCTAAAATACTATGACCAAAACTTCAGATGTAATTTGGGGGGTTTAATTATTTTATTTTATTTTATTTTTTATTTTACAACAAAGCGGATGGGGACTGTTTGGGGATATACTCCTGCTATCGGGATGACAGCATAGGTCTTGTTTTGGGGAGATAAATGGGATGTGACCGTTTGAGAGGAGCGTGTCTGCAACTTCTTTGATTTCACAATTACCTTATATAATTACGGTGTCAACAGATCAAAGGCATTTTCATATTAATAGATAACCCCAGTTTGACGATGAATAAAAAGTGACTGGAACTCAAAAGAATGTACATTTCAACCAACATCTCAGAGTGCTGTATTTGATGCATTTCTCCCATTGTCTCAGCCTTCTGCCATGGAAATCCATCCTGTAGTTTTCACCTCATCCTGATGTCAATCAAATAATCAAATGAAACAAGCCCATGTTGTGGAGCATTACAACATCTTCTAGGCATTGATCCATATTCTGCTCTGGTTCATACTTTCCAACGCCTTAAGCCAAAAGCCAGAGTTGATCATATAGCATCTTGTTTGTTGTTGGCACAATGGCCGCTGCTAAGAAACCCAGCGTGAATGTGAAGCATTTTCTCTGAGGGATAAAAATGACCCCTCTGTAGTTTTGAGTATAAATTATCTTGTCACAACCTCTGTGACTCACTAAGTGGCTATTAAAGCTATTTTAGAAAAGTTATGGACTGAGAATTGTCTGGTTTTATGCCAAAAGGGTGAAAAGAGAACCACATTGCAGTTGCAGTTTTATGTATAAAAAACACAACAACTCGATTTTTTCAGGAATCCTGTAAGAGATAAAAAACAAACCTTTTCCTTTGAAAGATTCACACGTTATGCATTTGTCTTGAACATGATTATTATTATCATTATTATTATTATTATTATTACTACTATTGTTATTATTATTATTATTATTTTTTCCAATTGTGGTAGAATTTATGAGTTGTATTGAATCTGAATCTGCCAGATAGAATCATCTGATTATAACTTGTTATTGCCTAAACCTGATATTTCAGTTTTTCTGGAAAGAAATTTCCTATACCATAAAGAAAAGGAACAAAAAAAAAAAAAAACACTGAAGAGAAGCTTGGGTTGTGATTGTTGGACATCTTCTACCAACAATCATCGGTCCATAGAAACGCCTTTATTGGCTATTCCCTCCAAAAAAAAAGAAAACTTCACAAAGCACACACACACAAATAATGAAGAAAGAATTTATGTCCAAGTATATAAGTGACTCACGCAGAGACACACCAGCACCATAATGGCTGTCCTCTTATATCAGCAGAAACACCACAAAGCTCCATTAACTGACTGCGTTTTTAGTTTGGAAAGATAGCAATCGCATGTATGTTATAATGTATAATTCATCCCTGTGCATCAGCGAGAGAAGTCTTGGACTACCCATGAAGATATATCTGGACAGGAGGTTACATTTTCTATGACTGGCTCATTTCATGGTGATGAGAGTGAATACACAAGCAAATGAAAACATGGATCGAGTGAAGGTTCATCAACAAGCCCTTTTTAAACTAGGTCTAAGCTGTCATCCTCGACAGCGGGGGTATAGCCCCGTAAAGGCCTCCATCCCCTGCGTTGAAAAGCTCAAATCAAGCTCAAATTAAATGTGAAGTTATGTCTGAAAGACTTTTTTTTCGTTAAACAGCTCAAAAGTGTGAACTATTCCAGTAAAATGTTTTATTTATTAAATATGGAACACCGGCTAGGAAGTTATATCCGAAAAACAGTGTTTATTCTTAAACAGCTCCCTCTAGTGATTACAATATAAACTATTAGAGTAAAACATGATATACAAATGAAAGATCTCTTCGAGTTGATTCATATGACTTAATTAGACCAACGATCCAAAAATGATCGTCCAAAGACCTTTGGAGATAAAGCTCCTCCTAGTGGCGGAAATATGCAACTGACCTTTCCCAGAATCAGCCCAGTTCTTCCTCGCACCAATGGCTATGGGGGTATACAATTTGTAAAGTTATCCATGAAATAGTTCTTGAGTTTCATACAGTCTTACTGTTAGAATGAAACTCACTTGACCAACATTGGCCGTGACAGTGGATGAGGCCATCTAGTGAGCTTGGCTTTATTACACTGTTATTAAACATTACTGATTACTTTACTATAAGACCTTGTCACTATGGATATGGATTTAGACTTTGAAACCTCCATAAATGATATTTTTGTACAGCTGATTGTGCGCTGTTGTACTCGTACACTGGGTTTTTGGAGATATGTTGCCTTTAAAATTGGATTTTCTATTGAGTGCAGCTAGAATAAAAAACATACTCCATCAGACCTTTGCCACAGACTCTTTGTCTTGGTTTGGAGATGACATATGAGTTTTCAAAAGAATGAGGTAGGGTTCAAGGAGGGTCCAAGTGGAATTTTAAGGTGAAACGTGTCAATGAAAAGAAAAAAAAACATCTCACATTCCATTGACTGTATTTATTCTTGCTGGGATTTTTCTCCTCATAATAAAGAAATGCAGTCAGAAAAACAAGATCAGATCAGCAAAAGCCGAGAAAGACTTGCTGTTGTGAAAATAGACCTTAAATAATGTAATCCAACGAATCGCATGAAGAAATCATTCCATTTGTTTTGGGAAGCTGAATCTCAGGAAATTGAGCCGTTGTCCATTTATCCGAAGTCTATATATTTAAGTCTCAATTTCGCATTCATCGGTTTATGAATGATTGTGTAAGTATTTACAACCATTCATAAATAAATGTTTTTTCTGTTTTCAAGTATGCTATTGGTACTTTATTGGGATTATATGAAATATAGGACAAGTCTAGAGTAGAAGTTTAAAAAAAAAGAAAAGAATATGATAAATTTAGATAAAGTAACTTTCCTAATCACTAAAAGTATTCACTTACACTTTCTCCATACTTACATTCAACAAAAATACCTTAAAGATTTCCTTCCATATAGTTTAAGTGACGCACACTTGGCGTGACTGTTGGTTCCGAACACCATATTAGTTATTTAGACTTCTCTGGCAGAACCATATCCTGAAACCTCGTACTCAGTTATAATATTAACCAAAGCCTCAGGGCAGTATGTACTTCAAATATTACGCTTCAAGGGAAATTGAAAAGTACATGCATCTCATTTTCAAGTCTTTCTTTCTCCTCCATCCGTGGAAAACTGCAGCATTTGTAACTTTTGACTTGTCCCAGGAGGACAAAACAAGGACAGTATGTGGGTTTACTTGAACAGCCTAATTTCCGATTAGATTCGGAAAAGACGTCTAATCGTAAAGAAAATGCTAAACATCCCTTTCCGAATGGAAAGAACCTTCCGAATGAGATTTCATTCTTTTGCAAGGAGGTAGTCAAAATCCTTTCACTAAGCTTTTCTGATAGCCGGTCGCTGCATGTGAACGCTGCATCGGAAAGCTTTCTGTTTGAGTTGTATCTGCGCATGCTCAGCGACGTAATGCTCCGCTAAGTCATTTTCAGCGCTGCGACACATTTTAAATACGGCGACTTCAAAACAGTACCGGTCTGCATCGGAGATTGATTTATTACTTCCTGTCCATGCCTACTTTGTCGTATTTTTCTTATGGGCGCTTGTTGTCGGTCACCACCCAACTCATCAAAGCATTATCCCCACCTTATGAACGGGAGTGTGGATCGTCTAGGCATGTCTGAAAGTGTTTCCGATTAGATGAATCGATGCATGTAAACACTGGGTCGGAGAATATCAAAGGTCATGTAAACAGGCGACCGAAATTGCAATTCGGAAAGGTTTAATTCGGAAATGAGAAAAGTGTCCCATGTAAACCCACCTACTGACAGGTTGACGTGCTCTTGGCACATTTGTACAGTTTGAATGACATCACGTTTTTTTGACATCACCCACCGCGATTTTCTTCACAGCCATTGGATACGATTCCTAAATCAACACTGTCCTGCAGAGTTGATTTAGGAAAACTAGAGTCATTTCATTTTCGGAACATCGTCTCAATGTGTGGGACACAGGGGACAAAAGATGAAAGTCCTGTGCGGTCCCAAGCAAAACGGGACATCTGCTCCCCCCACTCAGATTGAAGCCTCCACTGTATGAATGCGTGTGAATGGGTGAATTCTGGCTCATGTCGAAAAGTGTTTTGGGTGGTCAATTTAAAAGAAATGACAGCCATAAAAACTTATGTAAACTAACATTTACCAGGACATATGCAAATCATTCCTGTTGAGAACATTCGTTTTCACGTATGCTGACTCACACTCGGATCTGAATACCACATTTGTAACTAATAAATGAGTAGGCTGACTTTAATTAAATCTTTCCATGCTCCTCTCAGTCAATGAACAGTTCCGGCTTGCTGGAGCTTTACTTCGGCTGTAGAAATCAATCACTTCATCAGAGAAAAATTGGTCTCCCATCCTTGAACACAGCAGTGTCAACACCAAGCATAGAGAGATGCAAAATCCAGGGAGTGCACTTTGGGGGGAAAAAAGTAAAAAGTCGGTGTCTGTCAACAATCCTCACATCACCTGTTTGTGGTAAAATGTAATACTTCCAAGATTCTTCAACAATATCAAATCTCACTTAACACGGGTCGCGCCCTCAAACCAGAGGTGATGAAATTGATTTATATATTTTAATCATCTCCCTATCTTTATCCCCTCTTTAATTTTGAGTCCAGTGAATATGCTGTCATCATGAAAGCCACATGTTTGGCTCGAGGGATAAAGCATCTGTCGCTCGTGCCGACATGCTGGCATCTCAATACTCATGTGAAAGTCCAAAAACCTCGGAAAGTGACGGAAATCGACAATATGATCTAAGTCATACACCTTTAACATATTTGCATTTTCCAACAGATACAATTTTGAGGACTCTTTCCTCAAACCACTTTGGTACCAGGAAAACCAGAGAAGTTCTACAGTTGTGGAGATTTTCTGACTGAGTTGTCTAGCTGTTACAATCTGCCCCTTGTCCGAGTCGTTATGCTTGGATATATTATTATAATATCCAAGCATACGATTCCATAATATAGAGGATATTATGGAATCATCATTGACGCCACAGATCTTTCGTGTTAGCTCAAAAACTACATAATGGATCATTTTCAAATTTTAGACCCAGGTAGACCTTTGTGCAGAGAGCTGGAGTGTTTTCTGGAACGTTCGGTTGTACATTTTTGTCAGTAGAGGGAGCTTTATCTCCAAAATCAGGCCATCATTTTTTCAACCGTTGGTCTGATTTAGTCGAAACTTGGTGTATATAAATCGACTTAAGGACATCTATCTTTTGTTCATTGAGAATTACTATAAACTATAAAATAGTTCACATTTTACACACTAAGTGGATCTTCATGATAAAGACAGTTTTTCTTGAAATAATTTCATGACCATTGCTTCCCTTTAGTCCAAACTTGGTGCATGTGAATCAACTTAAGGAGATCTATCTTGTAAAAGTTATTTTACTCCAGTAGTTTATACGTTACTCACCAGGGGGACGCCAAACACTTGCGTCCAGACATAAAAGGTGTTTCAGGGATCCTTTTCAAATGTTATGTTTTCATAGACCTTAGTGTGACAGGAAGAACTGTGTTGATTTTGTGAGAAATTGGTTGTATAGGGGGAGCTTTATCGGCAAACCTTTTTAAATTCCCAAGCATTGGTCCGATTTTGTCCAAATTTGGTCCATATCAATCCACTCAAGGAGACCTATCTTACATTTATCATATTTTTTAAATTTTCGAGACATACCCCAACAACTTACATGGATCATTTTCAACCTTTTTCTCAATTGAGCTTAGTATGAAAAAGAACTGGATAGATATTGGGGAGGGTTGGTTGTTTATTTTTAATAATAGGGGGAGCTTTATCTCCAAGAGCTTTCCAGACATAATTTCTCAACCGTTGGCTGGTTTAGCCAAATTGGTTGCATATGAATCTACTCGACGAGATCTATCATCTATCATATTTTACCCATATTCTAAAGTCAAAGTTCATATTAACTCAATTTTTGAGTTGTTTTTTTTTCACTTCCGAAAAACACTGTGTGAAATAACATCACATTTATTTTAGGACTTCAACCATGGGGGTTGCTTGTACAACGCAGAGGATTGGGGACTGTCAGGGGCTCTACCCTTGCTGTTGGGGACAAAAGCATAGGTTTAGTTATATTATCCCTGTCTGTGAATCACTACAGCCATGTTTTCTTTCCACTTATATTGAGTGCCGGTAACCAAAAATAATTTTTTCAGAAATATTCGTGGTGAATGGAATTCCTTTGATTTCATTGTATTTTACTGTGTTTTTTCGGTTGAATTGACAAGAGCTAAGGAGGACTAGTGATTATTTTGGGGGACATAATCATTTCTTTTTGTTATTTACACAAGCATTAATTTGGCAACGTGGCTTTTTCAAAGTACATTGTTGCCAATTGTTCATATTTTTCTTAATTAGAAACACCCAAAACAAACCTTTTCTTATGAACCCTGCATTCCCTGCATGCATGAACAGAGGGTTTTAATAATAATGCTAGACTAAATCCCACACTGCAACGGCTGGGCCTCCTAAACTACCTTGTTACATGGTATTAAAACTGCATATCACACTTAACTGAATCACTCACTATCCCACTATGATAAATATCCATTAAACTGTTCTTCATCAATCATATCCAAAATGAGTTTTAATGTTGCCGGGAGGATGTCAATGCGTGGCAATGACTCATCTGCAGTGTGGAAAACTACAGTTTTGACACTACTTTTAGTTCTTCTATATTTTAAGGACTGTTCTATCTACTATTGATTGTATTATTAAGGCAAAGGTTAAGTAGGCATAACTTTCTGTTAAGATATCTGAGAATATGAGTGAGGATTTGGAGGTGTTCCCGGTTGGATTCGCGAAGTGCCGAGGAAGTTGTGATTAAAGAGGCAGACCCAGATCCGGAAAAATATTGGAGATAAAGCTCGACCTAGTGTTGTAAAAATATAAACAATCTTTCCCAAAATCACTCCAGTTCTTCCTCGTATGACGGTCTATCAGTCTATGTGGGTATAAAATTTGAATTAAGTGGTTTTTGAATTATCGCATTTAGATGAACGATCTGCCGCGACGGAAGCAGCGATGACGATTAAATTATATCTTATCTAATAATATGCCACATGGGGCCCTTAAGAGACTGGTTAGGGCGTCCCTCTCCATATATGATTTCAGAAGCGTGATGCTGGTGACAGTGGAAGGTACACCTCTGTGTCATCATCATAGCAGTGAAATGACACAATACGACTGAATTTTGTGCTGACTTAGCGTAACCATGTGTGCAGTAAATTAAATCAGACCTAAAATTGAACCAAGTGGTACGCCACAGGTAAAAAGGAGTTGTATGTGATGAAGTATTTCAATGGTGCTGAGTAGGTTATATCAAAATAAATAAGAAAATAACCAATTTAATTGTCCTTGCTGCCAAACCAGGATTTGAGGCAGTTTATGAAAATGGCATTAACGTCTTCACTTAAATCTTAAGTTCTCAAACAAGATTTGAAATTTGACAAAAATGTAATTCGAACACATACATTTTTGTAGAAAGCCCTCTCTTTACAACTTGAAGTACTGTTTTACTATGAGGCGTCCTTGAATGTCTTGAATGGTGGCCATGAATGAAAGGAAGTTGGCCTGAAATTATCCTGAACAGATGGGACCCAGTTAGGATACTTTAAAAGGGGGGGAAGTAGGAAGTATGTTTTAAAAAAAGACAAAAAAAAAACTCCCTCCTCCCAGGAAACTATTAATAAATAATAAAATACTGTGCCCAACGACATGTTGTTTCCTTCATGTGGGAAAAGATGCCAGTTAAAAGAGGAAATGAAACAGGTTTGAAACTACTGGTGTTACTTAGTGGCGAGTAAGCCTCAAGGGCGAGGATTGCTAGTGTGATAACTTAGTGGAAGGGAAATTTAATATCCTCTCACACATTTCTTGTAAAGCCTGGGTGAAATCAAAAGGGAAGGGGGCGATGAAGTATAGCGGGACATATATGGGATATGACTGAGGTTTGCTTATTTGGGGAAAACAATAAGAATTTCTACTATCTTCAATGTATCTGTGTATCTTTCCACATTGCACAAAATGAAAGGTTTTAGTCTATCTTCTTTAGTGATTTAGTGTTGTTTTTTGCCTTTTTCTCTTTGGACAGTGTAACAGAGTCCGGGACAGACTGGCAAGTAAAACTGGGGGTCTCAGTGAAATCAGCGGCTAAAGACTGGGGAAGGCAGCAAACAGGAATCTTTAAAAGTATAAAATATTCAGTTTTATATGTTAGTCTTGGAGCGTCATTATTATTCATCGTTCATCATTTCTACAAGTGGGTAACTCATTCCCTTCCATCTTAAGAGGCTCAGATATGAGCCCCTACATTGGTTTGCTATTATTTTACAGTGAACAATGCTAGAGTTAGATAAATCGCACCTAAAGGTTGTATTTTGTGCATTCAGCTCCCGTTAATGGACATAGGTGGATTAATGCAGCAAAGATCCCATTTCTTGCACATTTTGGGTACATTGTCTTCCCAATTCTTCCAAATGGAGAGTCGTCCTGGTCTTCTCCGACAACAACTGTGCAAAATAACATGTGCAAAATAACATGACCTTTGTGCTATTTCTATCAAAGCTGAAGCAGTAGTTATCAAAGAGTTTGTTAGGAAATCTATTGATTGGTTTGTTTCATGGCGTTACTGTGATCCAATGATGTTAGAGCCATTTTTAGTATAAAAAAAATGTAGAAAATCTGAATAGGATAGAACTATCGGGGCTATTTTTGCGAATGTCACTGTATGAACATAAATTATTTCAGGTCTTACCTGTCCACAGACACCCAGGTGGTGCAAAAACAGCCAATAGTTGTGGAGATAATTTAAGTTTATTCCTGGTATAACCTTCAGGTAAGACTTAACTTAAATTAAGAGTTTATCTACTGGTTTAATGTTTTACTTTCCAGTGCACTTCCTTCAGTCTGCAAGATCGTGGAAGCCAACGCCGGTCTTCTCTGAGGCTGCTTTCACACCAACATTTACTACATTCTACACAAATGTCCCTGCGGGATCATTTGAGTTAACAACACCAGCAAAGATCATATCAGCTATTTCCAGCCGCCATCTGCGGTCCTTAATTAACACTGAGAACACTGAAGTAATAGAAACATTGCTACTTTGTATTTGTCGTGGAAATCACAAACATGTCGGAAAAAATAAACGTCGTCATGTTTGAGGTGCCAATATTTCTTGGCGCCCTGGGTGTCGCAGTACGGCTGCATTAAACTCCTCCCTCACCACTTCTTACTAATAAGTTTTCACATCACTTTTTTTTGCTTGCATCCACGAGTAGATTTACATTGACTTTGTATTTAATTGTCAACACAGTTTAAGATTAAGAACCAGAGGAGGGTTAACAGTGTCTGGCTGATAATGGACTGATGTAAGCAACATAAACAACTGAGAATGGTGGGTGGGATTCATTGTACATGATCAGCATGGGCAGTGGGCGGGCCCCAATAAAAAGTCTGCTCTGGGCCTCACCAAGGCTTCGGGCCAGCCCTGATCGTAAGTTTGCATTGTGGACTGTGTGTGGAGTTTGTTTACCGTTGAATTCTGAGCGTTGTGGTTCCGTGTGTGTGCTGTGTCGGCTTGAACATCATTGCCCCTTTGAAACTGGTTTTAATATCAATCCCTCCCTGCGGTGGCCAACTTCTTTTAGTGCTTTGTTTGATCAGCGTGGCAGAAATCCACTGTGGCCGGCTCTAAGCTGGAAAGGAGAGGAGGGGAAACAGAGAGTTATTAAGAGCGTGTTTGAACAAAGATATGCCAACACACTGTGATGAGCTGAGTAAAGGCCACAGTGTGAGATAGCCAATAAGATGAGACAGACCAAATATTTAGTGGTGAAGATAATCTTGACATGTTGAACGAGGTTTAAGACAGCTTCGGTTTATAATTTGAAGCCACAGGACGGATTGTAGAACAGAGGTGGCTTCAAATGCAGATTCTCTTTGACATGGATTATTTTATAAGACATGGATGTTTCATTGGAAGGGTTACAGCTGCTTCTACTGCACCCATGTTGTTAAAGGACAGTGGTGGACTTTTGGGGGGCTTACCCCAACATGCATTTTGTTGACCCTGACAGTAATGGTATATCCCTGAAAATCCCCCAATACACTGTGCCGTACAAGTGATTCCGCTCAATCAATCAATCAATCAATCAATCAATCAATCAATCAATCAATCAATCAATCAATCACTCACTCACTCACTCACTCACTCACTCACTCACTCACTCACTCACTCACTCACTCATTCACTCACTCACACATTTCACACATTTACTTATATAGGGGCAAAAAAAAAATTGCTTGTTAACATGCAGAAGCCTTGAGCAGATCCAGACTCATGGTGGACAGCCCACTACCATGACTGATTACATGTTGAGTTGGAAGAGAGAGAGGGAGAGAGAAAAAGGGGGAAAATTAGAATTTCAAACACAACTTTTCTTCGCGAGCAGTTAACTCAAATGATGCTATGAAAGCCATGAAAGCCGGTGGGATACTATGCTTTAACACAGTGGAACAAGAACATTGACAACATGAGAGTGAAAAAAGGATAAGAACATTAAAATGAGAGAACAGTAGAACAAGGTCAAAACTCAAGCTGAAAGTAAAGAACATTACAGAACATTACAGAACATACAGAACATACAGAGATTTGTCCCTTCCCAGAGAGCAGAGGACACTCCTGAGAGCCCAAACTGCTGTGAAAGAAGCCAGGTTGTTGGTCAAACTGCAGAATGTGTGCTCCACTCTCAATAGGCCCGAATCAACCCCTTAAAGCAGGGCAGAGAATCAGGACTCAGGGTCTTCCTGTCCTTCCATATATATAGCCAGCTTTGCACAGGGAAAGATGAAATTCATCAAAACCAGTGCAGATCTCTTTTTCTGTGTATATGTAGGTCCCAATGCAAAGAGGGGAAGGGAGAAAACCTCACCCAAAGTTTTCACCCACCACTTAAGCAGGTCAAAGAGACCTACTGGTCTTGGGCAGACAGAGGGGAGAGGGTGGAGAGGGGGGTGAAGAGAGTGCAGGAGAGAGGTTGAAAGCAACAAAGAGGGAGAGGATGAGGCAGTGTAAGGGAGAGGCCAAGAGAGGGGACGTGGGAGATGGAGGGAGAGGGCGAGGGAGTGCGAGGGACAAGAGATAAGGATTGGGGAAGTGAGAGATGGGGAGGGTAAGAATGAGTGAAAAATAGGGGTGGGAAGTGGGGATGGCACACAGACATGATTGAACTCCTCAAAAATGTGAAGTCATGTCCGAAAAACAGTTTCTATTGTAAAAAAAAAAGAAAAGAAAAACAATACAATATATGGAAGAAACATCTCTTGACTAAATTCATATGCACCAAATTGTGTTTTGGATTTCAATTAAATTGGACCAATGGTTTAGAAATTATGGCCTGAAAACGTTTGGAGATAAAGCCCCCCATGTGTCAGGGAGAAACAACCGATCCTTCCATAATCTGATGGTCCCTCACATTAAGGTCTTTGTGGGTCTAAAATTTGGAAAATGATCCATGCGATAGTCTTAAATTACCACGTTAAACACAAAAGGTCGGCGGCGATGACGATTCCATAATATCTCCGAATTTTTGGAGAAACAATAAAGCAATTTATTTGTTTAAAGGATAAATGGCACAAAAATACTGCAGCTTCTAACATCTGATTGGTTGAGCCTCCATCAGCTTATCTGTCAAAACTCACTCCCTCCTATCGTTGGTCTCATTCACAAAGAGTTCGGCTTTAGTCCCGTCCTATTTTACGATGCCTCTCAGACATTGCTGTCATGGTGGGAAGGATCTCACACCAGGTGGAGGCAGCCTATAGAGACGGAGTTGCTCAACAGCAGCGGTACTTTTTAAGGACACGGATATACAACCTGTCTGCTGACATATTGACATTACATCACTGCTTTGTATGCAAGTTGTTCAGTGGCAGACAGTGAAGCTCTCTAGAGTGTCATAAACACATCGCAGAAGGTTATTAGACGGCCCCTGCCATCTCTGGAAGACATCACAGATCCTTCTGTCTCCGCAGTGCCAGCAGCATGTCCCTGCTGCCATCACCTCGTCTCTGTGCTGCCACCAGGAAGGCGCTGGTGTCAGAAAGAAGAACAGACATACTTTCAAATATTCAAGTAGAACCAAATCCAAGGAGATGGAGGGTGGAAAGGTTGTACATCACGTGCAGTATAGGACCGGACTACTCACATGATGATGATTGATGAATACACGAATCCGTGCTGTACATGTCGACTCGGCAAGTTTTCTTGCACAGCTGTGTTTCAGTGATATTTCATTTTGTCTTCTTGGAAATCCACAATACTTACCTCTCAGTCCTCCCCATCCCCCGATATCCTATTCTGTTTGCCATCTCTGTCTGTCTGCATCATTTCTATGCTTTGTACTGCAGACTGCTTACTGCTGATGTAATGACGGAGTGCTGACTCCACACTATCATCAATCCCTTTCGAATTTGAAAGAAAACTTTGAATTTAATTATGGTGACAGTCCGCAGGTCAAAATGTTCTTTGATAATGAACCCAAATTTGTTCCCAATGACTTTTCCAATTGTTTGTGGGTGATGCTGTAAATGGCTCTGAGTGGTCCGTCAATCTAGAAAGACGCTACATAAGCGCAGTCAATTCACAATTTTGGTCCGATAAAGCTCAGTTGCTTGGGTTGCAACATATACCTACAAATGTTACACGATGAAGGTCTTCTCAGAAACCAAGCTTACACTGTTGTCCCCAACAGCAGGGGTATATCCCCGAAAAACACCCCGATCCCCTGCATTGTATAAGCAATGCCCCTGATTGAATTCCTCAGTTATAATGCAAAGTTAGGTCCGAAACACAAAGTGTTGTAAATGATTACATTTTTGAGTAAAATTTGATATACAAGATAGATTTCCTTGAGTCGAATCTTATGCAAAAAACTATATATAAAAAATCAGGAGGATATGGCTGAAAAACAGTTAATTTTATAAACCTCCCCCTTAGTGGGTAAAATTTAAACTATTAGAGTAAACTATAATATATATGGGCTGGGAAATGATCAGCTCCCCCTAGTGTCAGAAATATAAAACTGACCTTTCCCAAAATAAATCCAGTCCTTCCTCCCACTAAGGTCTATGTAGGATTAAGATAAGACAATAATCCACTCCATCATTTTTTGATTGATTTCATGAAAAAAGTCCCCCCTAGTGAGTAAAATATGGAATACTAGAGTAGGTCAAAATGTATACAAGATATATCTCCTCGAATCGAATCATAGGCACCAAATTTAGACTAAATCGGATCAAGAAGAGGGTAAGAAATTATTGCCTGACTTTTTTGAGATAAAGCTCCCCCTAGTGTCAGAAGTATACAACTGAACTTTCCTTAAATCACTCCAGTTCTTCCTAGCACTACGGTCTATGTGGGCATAATATTTTTAAATGATCCATGAAATGTTTTAAGAGCTATCGCATTTACAAGCAGGGTGATGATGATTCCATAATATCCCCTACTTTTCTGGGATATAAATAAAAAAGTTTGTAGAGAAAATGTGATGAATTCTATTGATAGCTCCACCCACCATGGAAACGATCACATTATTATGCCAGATTTCAGGAAATCCACCAGAATGGTCTTATCCTTTCCTCCTATTGCTTCCTCTACACAAGGGTCACCTTTTGGTGGCCCTTGGGCCAAATCTGATCAGGTTAAAGCTCCTATCCAGACCAAGAATGCTTTTGTTATAAAAGTGAGTTTTGAACAAGCACGAAACAGTCAGTACAGTGCAGTAGAGCAGCTGATGGATAAGATACAACACATTTCTGTACGATACAGTCAGCTGAATGAGGCCCAAATCGTGAAAGAAGTTAGCAGAGAATCCAAGTCATCTGAGGTAGCTGGACAGAGAGTACTCTACACTTCTTCATGCACCGAGCTCCACCAGGCGCCAGAAGTTGAAAAACATAATAACACCATTTTGAAGCTTGACACGGGCACTTACAGAAACATACCTACATACCAACATGTCGGAGGTTAGGACTTAGAAAATAAATGAACTCAAAGCCCAACATAAGAAATCTCCACAGGCTGCCTTTCTTTTGCTCACAGCAGAACAAAAAGTGTTCGAGTTTTTGTACAGTGGATCTGTGGAAAGCATGAGAAGATCTTTTCAGATGGGGAAATAGTAAAGGGATGTATGCATGGAGTGAAACACTTCAGTGACAAAATGTCTTTGGTCACAACAACTGGTGTTAAGGAAGATGCTTCAACAAGCCAATCTTGAAGGACACTTCCTGGTCTCAAAGTCTTTTACCCCACATGAAGACGATGATGCGCCCCTTTATGAGGTCATGCACTTACACTGAAGGAAATCCAAACATTCGATTGGCTCTTCACTACCATGTCAAATGTAGAAACACTCGCGAAGGTCCTGTCATATTGATGGAACGCATTCATTTTCTATGTAACAGAAGAATAATGCACATAAATGACCTCAACTTAGACGAAAACATCTCTGCATGTCATTTAGTAACAGCTGCCCAGTCTTTCCAGAGGAGGTGGGAAGATTTCTAAAGGAACTCCAGTGATCATTTTGACATCAGCCTTGAAGAAAAGCTCCGTCTTTGAATTCAGTATCCTGTTCCAGTCAGACATGTCAACACATTTTCACAAAAGCCCAAACAGATGTACAAGTTGGTAGATACTGGATCTCTGCTGATACTGGATCTCTGCTGATACCTATTCTCAAGCGGTTTCTGATACTGATACTGAATCTCACAATGATTTTTACTGATACTGGATCTTAGCTGATACTGAATCTCATACTGATCCTTTACTGATACAAAATGTAATACTAATCCTTTACTTATACTGGTTCTCTGCTGATGTGGATCTTAGCTGATACTGAATCTCATACTGATCCTCTACTGATAATGGGTCTCTATTGATACTGAATTACTAAGTAAGTTACTTATGTTATTTGGAAGCAAATATGACATTGAGAGAGCAGTATGGATTCTTCCCACTGAATTTGTGAGCGTGAGAATGAGATTTATCAACTGTGATTTCCAGAACCAGATGTTTGTGCTTCCACGTCCTGATGTTTTTATTTCATTTTCAGCCTTGAGGGTGTTTTGTTTTCACTAGTTTGAAAGTCCTGTAAAGGCCCCTGTATTTTGTGTGATACTTTGTATATATACCAAATCATCCTGCAGGACAAGTTAAATCATCAGAAACAGATCTTTCTTTTTTAAAGATTACTCGCGCAGAAGAACATTGCTGTAAACCCCCAACATTTGTTACTTCGTTCATTAAAAATTTGACCTGATTTCTTTACTCCAGCAGAAGCATGGGCCCATATTTGAGGGTATCCTTATGTCCTCAGCAGGGGAGGAGGGAGGACTTAGTGGGGCTCCAGCAGGTTTAGTTGAACACCCTGCTGTGTTCTTTAAAGCGGATGTGAAAAAGAAGGAAATTTCCTGACAATCTCTTTATTGCTGCCAGAAACGACGTAATGTTTTCTTCTGATTACCTAAAATTTTTGGAATGTTACGTTATTGTTTTCAAACCTACCCATGGTTATGCAAATACTACTAGGGGGGGGAATGAATGTTAGACAGCCTCGATGGAGGTCAGGATTCATATTTCCCTGTATACTGTAGAAGCATCGTTTTACTGTACATCATAATTAATGAATTTTACGGCGTTTAATCTTCTTTTCTTTATGATGTGGAGGACTCATTTTCAGGGAAACATGATTTTTACTGAACTTAAACTTAAACCAAACCCTTCCAGATAAGGCGGAGGCACTTAGACATCCAGAAGGAGCTCAGAGTAGAGCTGCTGCTGCTTCATATCCAAAGTCTATATTTGCTTCTAATCTAATATTTTCTGTTCTGGGATTCTTTCGATCTGGGTCCAGAAGCAGGCCCAGACAGATAATACGGCTCTGACGAGTTGTTGTTTAGTTGACTGTTTAGCGGAGTTAGGGACAGCAGATTGAGTCTGGTGACGCGTGGGTGGTAAAGACTGGAACAGGTGGCTGGCAGAGAGGTGCTGAAGACAAGGAGACAACTGATTAACATGACAAGAATTCTAGGAAGTACTGAAGAGGAAATAATAATAGAAATCTCTAAGAAAGCCGATATGCTGTAGCTATCCAAGCCGACCCAGGTGTTTGGAGCCGAGTCCAAAGAAAGACAAGAAGAGTGGAGAAGGGGCAAAGGAATGTCCATGCACATATTTTTAAAAACATCAAGGTCCAATATCTGAGCTAGATAGGCGGTTCAATCCTCTCTCAGCAGTAATGATGAAAATCTCCATTTGTGACTGATTGTGTTTAATGAAAGTCAAATAATCTGCAGCACAGCAGAGAGTCAGTAAAATCATCTCTCTTCCCTCAGGTCAGCTGTTCTTGAACTCTTGTTCTTGCTTTAGGGAGTCAAAGCAAGCAAAAATAGTCAGACTAACTAGCTTTAGCCTGGCTTACTTGATAAGCTTGCTTTATGGAAAAGGCTTCAGGGCACAATGGTCAGTTCCCGCATTTTTTTTTCTTTCATCATCCTCATCTCATCACCTTTTCTCTTCCTCTTTCTTACCGTCTCTTCTTGCTTGATTTCACGGTGTTTACCAAAATCTGAGCTTTGATCAACTCAGAATTTTCATTTCCGTTTTTCCAAAGTTTGGGGCCAGCAGTGATTGTTGTAGAGGCCAGCATTGAGTGGAGTAGCGGCGAGCAGCATTAGAACCGATAAAGATCTTACTAAATTGCCTAACAAGGGCGGTTGTGACATGTCCCAAAAAATCCCTTGAAAAGTCCCCAATCGCCTTCGTTGTAAAAGCAATTCCCCATTAAATGATGAGAAATTATGTCTGAAGGACAGTATTTTGGGGGAAAAAAAAAAAAGCTATCCCTGAACTTTGACACTAAAATAGGATGCATATAAGATAGATAGATCGTTCAATCAATTAATAATAACTAAAATAATAATAATAATACATAATTTATTAATCACATACATTCATACACAACAACAGAGTCTGCATTCGACCCATACCTGAGGGAACAATTGTCAGCCCATTTGAAGTACCCGGGGTACATATTGGGTTCATGGTCTTGCTTAAAGACCCTCTGATATGTACAGTTGCCAGGGCTCGAACTGACTACCCTACAGATTGGGAGAACCGCTCTACCCACTGAGCTACAGCCGTCCCTGTAGCTTATTATGCCCGTATATGGAATTTATCGGAACAGCAAAAATTTTATTGTTTTCCATTAAAAAAAAATCCCCCTAGGGAATATAATATGAACTTTTAGAAAAAAAATTTTTATAAACAAGATAGATCCCCTTGATTTAATTCGCAGGCATCAAACTATTGAGAAATAATATGCCAAAAAGTTGGAGCTAAAGCTCCTAGTAGTTTCAGAAATATGTAACCGAACTTTCCCAAAATCAGTCCAGTTGTTCTGTGAGTATAAAATTTGAAAATGACCAATGAAATAGTTTTTCAGTTATCCTATTAACACAAAGGATTTGCGGTGGATGCAGAAGATGATCCCTTATTGTCAGCAACTTATCAGGGAGATAAACACAGGACTTTAGAAAAGTGAAGAATATAATTGGACAACACAGTTGTCTCAAGTGGAGACAATCCTGCCACCATTATCAATGTCTTGTTTGAGTCAACTGAGCCTTTGGAAGCAAACATGTCAAGAACCAGAATATGAAGCCACTGAGGGATGCGGACCAGCCATCCATCCACCCATCCATTCATATATGTATCCATCCATCTATTAATCCATCCAGTCATACATACATACATACATACATACATACATCCATTCATACATACATACATACATACATACATACATACATCCATTCATACATACATACATACATACATACATACATACATACATACATTCATACATCCATCCATACATACATACATACATACATACATACATACATACATACATACATACATACATACATCCACTTATACATACATACATACATACATACATACATAAATACATCCCAGACAGTGGTAGAGTGTGCATCCTCTACGGCTCAGGCTTTTACTGCAGATTTCCAAAAGCCGTAACTGAAACAAGGTTGACAAACGCCAATGTATAGTCCAATGTAATGACGGAAAAGTACAGTAAGTCTTCCCTGGACAACATGGACAACTATGCATGACCAAAGGTTGTAGCTAGCAAGAGGAAAGGTTGTTAGAGAAATGGATCCTACATAGATTAATAACACATTTCTGACAATATAATGCTTTATTATTACAAATTTAGCTCTATATTGCATCAGACGTGCTCCTTATAGTAGAGCTCTTACTTAATCACTACATACAACATTTCTAAATGTACTTTTTCCTACGTATCACAGAGGTTCATGACCACGCCAGTAACAGTTACTTGTTTCATTTTTGTAGGAAATTCTGAGCATTAATAGTGGAATCTGACAGCACAGATGGGTGGATATGGTCCCACCAGGGACACTTATGTCGTGGTGCCAGAGAGCTGGGTAAAAACAGATGGCCAGATGTTTGACACATGGCATCCTAACCTCACACATTAATATTTTACTCTAACATGCTGCAAACTGCAATTCTATCAAGGTGAAACAATCCAGGATTACAACATGAATGTGATTATTTAAAGGGGTATACCGTAAATTTAACTGTAAACAGCAGCGTACAATGAGAAGCTAAAGGAAAAGTGTGTGAACTAAAATTGAAAACGGAACAGATGCAGCAAACCGATCTGGCTTTAGATACACACGACCAGACTTTACTGATAAGGAAACCTCCACTGAGGCAGCTCAGTCTCTGTTATCATTATGACCCCACTAGAGGTGTTATTCAGGGTCGTAGACAGTTCACATACTGTTAGTGTGGATGCATTTACTGACAGGAGTGTAACCAGTATTGTAGGGTGGATACTAATGGGATAAAAACAACTTACTTTAACTTAAAGCCCTTAAAATGGCCAGTTTTGTAATTTATTTCACAATTAAATCATAAAGCAATTCCATATATTTGCTACACATTACAATATGGCACAAAATTTGCAATATATTACAATTGGAAAATTACCTGCCTTCCCTTTTGTTATCTTCTGTTGTGTGTTGTAAATTTAGAAGAATAGAACGGAGAACTGTGTATTTAATTTAAGTAATATATGCTAATTCTTAAACACAGCGGGGCCGTAAAGAGAAAAGATTGACTTTGTATATAATGCTGCCTTTAATTTAAAGTGGAAGAATTGTGCATTGTATACGTAACAATCTATGTGTGTATGTGTGTGTGTTTGTGTGTGTGCGTTTGTGTGTGTGTGTTTGCGTGTGTACTAAGCAGCAGGTATGCCCTGACACTCTCCTCCTGCACCCATCATGAATAAACATATGTTCTGACTGCAGACTTAACAGCTTGTAATATGTAATACCCTTCAGTTGATGGGTGTGTATTGTGTGTGTGTGCACCCTGCTTGTGTTTATGTGCAGGTGCGTGCGTGTGTTAATACTCCATATAAGAGCTGTCTGTCAGAGAGCCGTGCCTCTGCATAACAGGAACCTGCTCAACAAGCCCCCGGCAACGCCGACGTCTCCCCTCACACTGATTCCTCATTCTCTGCTTCAACATCTCTCACGCTTTATGCCTTACCGTTTTTCATCGCTCTCCTCCATTCATCTTTCTCCTTATTCCGCCTATTCTTCCGTCTCTTTCCCAAAAAATCCCTGCGCAGCTGCTGAGCTTCTGTGGTTGCTTTGCAAATCCGTATGCAGTCGATGCGGTGCTTTTCTCTGGTTGTGTAATCTTTGACTCACTGTCACTCTCTCACGTCAGGATATCTTCTCTCTAACTGACACCTTTAATCTCCCTTTCCTGTGTTTTAAGCACTTGTTCCTCTAAGGACTGTGTGATATGTGTCGCCTAAAACGTTATCGCAATGGATGTTTAAAGAATGTGTGATGATGTTATCCAGTATTTCACCCACGTTGCAAAAACCAATCAAAAACAGACGTGAGTCTACAAATTCACTGCAGCTGAGAGGGATAGAATACTAGATGTTCACTGAGTGTAGAGGTAGATGGTCTCCACCCTACCATAAGGTTAAGATATAGTGTCACCACAACAGGACAGGGGACACCCCTAGCCTTGGTGTTTTGGGTTTGAAAAGGTGAATGTTGTTCAATAGGGTCCCCGGCTTAAAGATTAATCCACAACCGACTTTTTCCACCATCTCAAAACGAAACTTCCCACTGATGTTTTGCTGATCCATCGACACAGACGTCACTTCTGAAGTCTGTGTCGATGGATACCTCGAACCCTTTGGGTCGCTTTTTCTTACTGAAAAATGTGTTCCACTTGACTGAAGGTGTTTATTATGTGACCCAGTGGCAGCATGTATATGCTAATATGTAAAGGGGCCAAGGATGGAGGCCTGGGGGACACCACTGGGTAAAGGAGAAGGTACTATTTAATAAGAATTTTTTTTTTTTGTCATATTAAAGCATGTGGGAACTTAATAATCAGAAATATCTAACTTAAAAGTGACAAAAATAAGGGTCAACTAGTTTTTAAAAAACATTGTTTACCAAAAATGTTGCACTTATCTAATAATAATAATAATACATTTAAATTATAACCCATTTTAAATTTGGATCAAATCTCAAAGTGCTACAAGCTGAAAGCCGATTAAAGCATCAATAAAAAAATATAATAATAATTATTATGTAAAAAAATGTCACTATCCGCTATTCAGTCAAGAGTATCTCATTAAATAATTTCATTAAAGAACCTGCTTGATCAAAGTATTTTTTAAAGTGTCTGAGATAGTAAATTAAAATATGCCACATAGAAATAAAACTTTTATTTTATTTTATTTTGTCTTGGCAAAGATATTAGAGGGTTAAACTGCAAGCCAAATACAACTACGGGTATATATTGAGTAACCAATTTTCATCACAGCTTTTTATAGCAGCTAGGTTACCAGCACCGAATCAATCGTCAGAAAAGATCTGATGACCAGGACTTTTACAGATGGCGAGAGAGATATATAAAAAAAAAAAGTGCTGTTACTACATCGTTAAACACATGGTGCAAAATTCAGGCTGTTTAGAGAGATGCTTTCATACAAGTCCTGCGTCCAGCCATATCCACAACCTGTTTTATTGTTGATTGCATCCCTGAGCAATACTGGGCATAAGTTAGGCATTTTAACATTTGGAAATTTTGTATCATAGGAATATTTCACAGAGCTGGAAGTGGAATTAGTCATGACTCGCTAATTCAACAGTGTTTGTCAGAATCTAAAGAGATGGGCATCGTTTTGATAATAGAATTCTACGATATTGAACAAAACTAGATTTTTTTGTGACTTGAAGCTGAACATCTTATCTTTTGTTCTTGTTTGTCTGCAGCACAATTCCCCTCCCAACAGTTGATGTTTTCTGTTGCTATTTTGATCTTTTTTTGTCTTTCTTTAGCACTGAAGTTTTACCAGTTGTACCACTTGATTTAATTGGTAGGCAACAGATCACACCCACTTATCAAGACAGAGCTAGTCCACTGTGAGACCTCTGAATGGTGCAGAACACCAATATCACTATTGACAAAATATGTTTTACAACCTCATGTGTTTCAGATCATGAGGATGTTCATAGGTCGCAATAATTTGGGCCTTTACTCGGATATTAGTACTCTTTAAGATGCATTTCTCTATTGGTATTTCAATCAGAAAAGACAAAGAATGAAATGATGATGAGATAATGTGTAACAAATAATCCAATAGAAAGTCTTTGGCGTTCAGACACTTCTGGGAGATGAGATTGAAGGGTCTTTGCGCTGAACAGTAGCAAGGTATGCCCCCTATGAAGTCTGGATGCTGGTGGTGGTGGCTGATGACTCTGGTGATACTGAAGAGTGATGAGGTTGATGGACCTGCGATATCTAGGTGAAGATTGGGAGGTGGTGGGCTTGCAGACCAGCACCATGAAAAAACTAGATGAACGCAGAAACGGGCCAAACATGACGATGCGTCACTCTGGAATAATGTGGCCATCTGATATCCAAACCAACACCGTAAACCAGATAATTGAGATTAAGCACGTGAGAAAGGTCAGATTAGTGTGATTAATAAAGTAATATGAGCAGTGACTATGGCCTGAGTGTGCGAGGGGATAGTCATCTTTAATAAACTTTCACAGGATCCTCACTTTTTAGAGGAAGATTCATGTAAAAAGTCCAAAATGCCCAATTTCCATAAAATAAATACCTGACTCCACCCCTTTATCGCTCCAATATTAATGGGCTCTTACTTACTACATCCTCAATGCTGCTACAACGTGTAAACTTGGAAAAGTCATATCTAAATATTAAGGTGAAAAAATCAAACATTCCCTCTTTGGAGGAGGTAATAAATAAAAAAAATATCAGATAAATATCAAATAACAACGGCTCACCCTTAATGTAGATCCATGTTAAAAAAAAAAACATCAATGCATCACCATCCAACTAGCTAATATGGCATCACTTTATCTTCTTTTTTTCCACAAGCAATGCCGTCTGTTGAAGAATGCTGTTTTTTGATACTTTTTTGATCTTAGTTCATCTAAATGAGCAATTTTAAAATTCTCAGTCGGTCGTGTCATCCAGGGTTTTCATCTCCGCCGAAGCACCTTATGATTGAATGGCATTCTTTGTTTTATCTCCTGAGCTTTTCAAAAATCTGTGGTTGCCACTGTTCTTTACATTTTACAACGACCGACAACGGGCCGTATGGAGTTATTGTAGGTGAGACTGCCTGCTAGAGTCTGCTTTTATAACGTTACGGGATTTAAACTCTGCCACCCGAAGGAATGCCCTGCTGAGGTTTTACCAATACATCAGTCGTCCCACGCTCAGAGGTTACATGTTAAAAAATGTAAGCCTCTCCTGCAGGAAGAAAATAAAGCTCACCTCCTGAGCAAGACAGGTCACATCTCAGCTCTGCTCCTGTCTGAACCGTAGGGAGGAAGTGCTGACTTTTCAAACTCAGCTCCAAGCAGTCTGGCATCTGTTTGAGAGTGGAAAAGAGCTCCACGGGAGAGGCTGTGGCTCGGGCAACCCATCAGGCGGACGGTGGTTCAATATCTGGCCCCTCAGTCTGTTTGGTGAAGATTCAGACTGACTCCTAGAGGTTATTCCATTAGTGTTTAAGTGGTTTTCCATTCTGTTTATCAAAACCAGGAGCGATACTTGGCACCTTGCGTGGTAGCCTCTGACACCGCTGTACAACTATAAAACACTCTACTCTGGAGTTACAGCTCTTACCTGTCTAAGAGAGGTAGTGGATTAGGTGTCGCTAGATACCCCCATTAAGATCCATCTTCAGTTTTTTGTCCAGACCAGGATGTCTAGGTGCTATGTGTTTCACTCTTCTGATCTCCGTACCATAACTATTAGAAACAAAACCTTCAACATCTGCCCAAGAGTTAATCGGTCTATTCAGATTGAAATGTACTTTTATTCTACTGCCAAACATGAACTGATGTCGTATCACAACCAGAATTATTGCCATACTGCAAAATGTATTTTTTGTTACGCTACCGTAACTATTAGAATAGTTCCGATAACGACTCACATGATGCCCCAGCAGCCACTCTTGATCACTCTCTCCCCAACGACTCTGACCCACCCTCACTAGACAACTCTCTAATGTGTTTGGTCAATGTACCAAACACCTACTGGAGGTATAAATCCCAGAATCCCAGAGCCACCAAAGAATCATCTTGGATAACAGGTGAAACTCAAAACTAAAAGACGTGTTGCTTTGAATTCAACCAACGTGGATTACAATGTCCTGGATGAATGAGAGTCTACACAGACAACTATTAGAATACTGTGTATACTGTGTACAGTTTACTGTGTATAAATTCACAGTAGCAGATAATGTCCTACAGTAACTTACTTCACAATGGATGTCAGCTAATTACTTTTAAATGACATATTTAAGTCAGTGTTTGCCCAGTTTGAGTCTTTTAGTTGCTTTCAACTACAGGTTGTCTGTTCTGCGGTCCTGTTTGTACTTTCACACCAATCAGCCACAACTTTCAAACCCCTGACAGGTGAAGCTGGAATATCAATGATAATCACAACCACCAGCACAGGCAGTCATTGGCTATTGAGTATTTTAGGCTGTATTCACACCAAACAAATTTTTGCACCAATCTACTTACTCTATTTGCGTTGCCCTGGTCACACTGATGTCACCGTTGGAACATTTAGCGTTACTCATACAAGTAGATATAAACCTACAAATATGGGTCCTTCTTTTCAAGGAACAATGGAAACATTTATTCACAGACACAGATGTGTCTGAAAACCAAACGCTACCCCTCAGCCCCACATATCCACATTCAGCCTTAACGTTCTTTTAAGTCTCCCTTCCACATCAACGTCCTACTGATGTCTGGATTTGTCACGTTTGGGACATATCATCTTCCTCTTCTTCCTCTTTTGGCCGTTCACTTTAGCATTCACAACAGCGGATCATCTGTTTCAATCTTGCTCAACCAACCGTATTTCCTCTCTCACCACATCCTGAAACATCCTCTTTGTTCTTCCTCTCTTTCTTCTGCTGGCATCTCCACCTCCAGCATCCTTCTACCAATATATCCACTATTCCACCTCTCCACGCATCCAAACCCTCTCAAACCCTCTCTGACTTTGTCTCCAAGACGTCTTACTTGGACTGTCCCTCTGCTGCACTCCTTTTTTAATCTTGTCCATCCTGGACTGGCTTTTGTGTCACAGCATCGTGTCACATTGAACTTCTCTACTTGATGCAAATAATGTGAATAATGTGAAAATTGCTTACCAGCAGAAGAACCAGCAGAAGAACCAGCAGAAGAACCAGCAGAAGAACCAGTAGAAGAACCAGCAGAAGAACCAGCAGAAGAACCAGGAGAAGAACCAGCCCGTCGTAAAATCTAGAATTGTGTTGGTGGGCAGAAATCCCTTCCAAGAAATTCCTTCAACATCTCACTTCTTTTTCTTTTTCTTTTTATATAAAAAGATGAAAGTTCTTTCAAAGCTACAAAAATCGCGCTGATTTTATTGATCGTATTCTTCCTCCTGAATACCTCCTCTCATTCAACCGGAGCTGTTTGCCGACCTGAGACATTTCTCCACCCATCAAAGGAGCGTCGATGAAACAGAGAATTAAAAAGTATTAACAGAATCATTTGTGCTGCAGAAATCAAGAAATACAAGGTCAGTAGATTGTACATCAGGGCCGAAATTAGAGACGATGTAGCCGCTTCACACCTAGATCTGGCACAGACTGTACTAGTAGTGGCTTTTATGTTTCCTTACTGCCTCGTCTCAATGGATAAGTTTGCATCCTTTTGTTGTGAGATTGTCTCCTGTACTTTGAATGCCAAGTGTTATCGAGAAAAAAGCATGTGGAGGGTTCAATGGAAGAATAGCATTCTTTTGATGCAAACAAATGTGGCCCTGAGCACAAAATAACATATCATAATCAAAGAGCAGACTACGGGCAATTAACCAAGGACGTAGCGTTGAAATTGATTTGTGTGTGTGTGTGTGTGTGTGTGTGTGTGTGTGTGTGTGTGTGTGTGTGTGTGTCCGTCCGTCCGTTAACATGCAGCCAGTAAATCCTATGGACAATGTAATGGGGTTACTTAAGGCTTTGGGCTACTTTGGCTGTATGGCTGTTTGGCGAACACACGCCCACACAAAACCTGCTCAAGTCCACCTTGAATGCTCAAAATGCGAGCATGACAGTAACTTCCTCACTTTGGTGAGAAGATAAAGTATGTTGGCATTTGTGTGGAAACATGCGTGCGAAATGCGAATCAGAGTCATGGATTTTAAGTGGATCTAATTGGTTACCGTGGCAACGGCCATCACAGTGACAGTGTGACTAAACAATTGTAAAGGGGACGCATCTGTCCGCCAAAAGCAGATGCTCCGTTTAAAGTGATGTTTATCAAGGAAGTTTGCTGAGAAACACTCCAACTGAAAGTAGGAAACAGTGCCAGGGATGTTTGTTTTGGGAATTTGAAAGTGATTTTTTGGCGTAGGTATTTAATTACAGACGTTAGTACTTTTTGCTTTCTTTAGTCATGTCCCATCTGTGCTCACTGAACTCAATTGCAAGAGATTTCTTTTTTTACCAGCAACAGTTTGGAGACTATTGAATGCAACGGCCACGTAAAACTGACCAAAATGGATAAAATGAATTATTTTAAGTTTAATTCTATCCCTGAAGAATCGGGGATACATCGCCGCAACGTCCGCCTCCGCCAAACGCAATAACTGAAAGAATATAGATTCTTTTCAAACCCAATAGCCACATAGAATTGTGTGCGAGGAAGAACTGGATTGGTTTAGGGAAAAGTTGCTTGTATTTTTATATATATATATATATATATATATATATATATATATATATATATATATAAGGAAGTGTATATAAATACTGTATATATCATATTTTACTTTAATAGTTCATATTTTAGTCACTATAGGGGAGCTTTTTTCACATTTAATTTGAAGGATTCAATCTGAGGGATTGCTTATATAATGTAGGGGATCGAGAGCATTTTGCAGATATACCCTTGCTATGGGGGACGACAGCGTGGGGTAGTTTTTTAGATGTTGATTTTGTGAACAAATACAACATTGACATTTCAATTCTCTGAAAGTAAATTTCGTCTGTTTGGATGATGTGGCTGCATCAGATCCATACCAGTCAGGTTGGCATTTCCATCGGATTAATGGGGAGGTTTGCATCAGGAAGGGCATCCGGCGTAAAACCTATGACAAATCACCAGTGGTATTCTGATTTCCAAACAGATCCATGCGGGCTCAGATTAACAAATAACATCACTGGTACTCTAAGCCATCTATGGACAGACACGGATGATCTGAAAGAATCACGTAAATTTATAGTTATTGTTGTCGAAATACAGTATAAGTCATAATTTATTCTATTAATTAGGCAAAAAAAAAAAGGTATGTTTCATAAACAATAAAAATGTTGTGGAATATAAATGTTTCTTAAAAAAAAAAGGCATTACAACGCCATTAAAAAATGGAATATCATGAAAAGAACTTGGTGACAAAAATGTTTTTTTACGAAAATTAAATTATATAGACTAAAGTGCAGAACAGATAAGACTG
Source organism: Lophius americanus (assembly GCA_037951165.1). NCBI lineage: Eukaryota > Metazoa > Chordata > Actinopteri > Lophiiformes > Lophiidae > Lophius > Lophius americanus. The sequence goes on along the minus strand of JBBDHG010000082.1, from coordinate 2,139,502 downwards.
ACATAGATAATAGCATGAATTCCAAGAATAAAAGACAGATCAAATAATCAGTTAAAATTAAGAACGATAAAACATAAAATAACATAAAGATTAAATAGAAATGTCAAGAGGAAGAGGATTTAAAAAACTGAAAGGGCTCTGTGCCGTTCTGATGTGAATGTGTAGATTGTTCCAGAGGTTTGGGCCTGCTACCGCACCTCTGACTGGAGAATGAAGATTCAAGAGTACGGTTAATTAGGATGGTGCCGACCAATTTAAGGCCTTAAAAACAATCTGCTAGATCTTCAAATCGATGCGATACCGCACTGGAAGCCAGTGGGTAAGTTATGTGGTCACGACTTTTACAAGCATATAGTAGGTGGGCAGCATTATTTTGTACGAGCTGTAGACGGCGAAGGGATGACTGCTCCCCACCAACGTATAAGGAGTTAAAATAATCTATCGGTGAGGTAATGAAAGCATGGGTTACACTCTTCAAATCCATGGGGAGAGATACACCTTTAACCCGGGCCAGGAGCCTCAGCGGGAAAAAAGAAGCAGGCTTTTATCACTTAGGTAATTTGGTTATTGAGCTTAAAAGAGCTGTCAAGGACGATCCCAAAGGTTTTTAATAAAATGTCTATTGAAGAGCGAGTCAAGAGAATTTTCAACATTGTCCAGGAAATCAGCTGTACTGAACACAACAACGTCTCTTTACCCTCATTAAGATGAAGGAAGTTTATTGAAATCCAGGCTTTTATGTCATCTAAACCGCTCCATAAGGCCTGCATGGACACTTTACTGTTAGTTTTGATTGGCAGATATATCTGAATATCGTCTGCAAAGCAGTGATAGGGAATTTTTTTTCCCTATCACTGCAAAAAACAAAAAAGGAGCCCCTTGCTATTGAGGGACCCCAGAGATTAGCAGCACTGTAGTTAGGAGTATTCACCTCGGTGGAATGAGAATCAGTCAGGTAGGACTGGAACCACTGGAGGGCAGTACTTTTGCTGCTACATAAGACTCAGAACGTGACAGAAGTATCCCATGATCTACGGTACCAAAAGCAGCATTGAGGTCTAAAAGTTCCAGAAAGGCAGAATTCCCTGAGTCAGCACTTATAAACACTTAAAACAGCCGTTTCCATTCTATGGTGTTTAAAGACTGAGACTTTTCAGAAATGCCATGATCATCAAGATGAGTTTGCAGTTAAATAAACACAGCTTTCTCTGAAACTTTTGAGAAAAAAGGTCTCTAAGTTAAAGAAGACAGAGTGCTTCCGATTTTTTTTATTGATGATGGGATGGACAACAGCATGTCCAAAAGCCATAAATCAGAGAAAGAATAAATGGACCGACAGCATTTAAAGTGTTTTTTTCACAAAATAGGACGAATGATGTCTAGGTGGCTACTTGCTGGTGGCAAATGTTGTACGACATCAGATAACGCTCTAAGTGATACGGGTTCAAACTGACAGAATACATCCGGACACTCATGAGCTGCAGAGGGGTCTTAGGCTAGAGCAGTTGCAGACCAGGGAGCAGAGATCTTATCAATGAAAAATAACAGAGGTTCCTCACAGAGTGTAGGCGTTGGCACTTTACAAGGATTTATGAGTGAATTAAAAGCATTAAACAGAACCTGAGGATTCTGCCAGTTTTTTGAGATAAGGTTGGAAATGTCCTCCGTTTTTACAGATTGAAATGGTAAATGGACTATACTTATATAGTGCTTTTACAACACGAGTCAGCATTCACCCATACACACAAAACTTTCACACAGCGATGATAGAGGCTGCCATTGGAGGCGCCACATGCTCATCAAGAGCGGTAACCATTCATGCCATCATTCGCGCATCAATGGAACATCCATTTGGAGCAGAATTGGGATTCAGTTTCTTGTCCTGATAGGTGCGATGGAGTCCAAAATGGAAGTGCCAGTTGATATGAAAAGGAGAGTAAGCTCCTCAACATCAAGTTCACAGTCACCGTGCAGAGATTGAGACATTGAGTCATTAAAACCAGTAGAAAACAGCGACATAGTTTGTGGGTTTATCGCCCGCAGGTGGTGAAGAGCGCCGCGGGAAGCAACCCCTTAAACAAGAGACTGTAACAGTGAATAACAGGCAAGTGTTCTGACATACATGTGTTAAAGATTTCAGTGATGTTCACACTTAAACCATAAGACAACAGCAGATCCAGTGTGTGCCCCTAATTATGTGTTGGCCCAGAGACAGATGAATTAATTAAAGAGTGAATAAGATTTAAAAGTCCTTCACAAGGGTCTACTTTCACGGCAGACGTGACTATTAAAATCACCGACAATTATAAGACGATCATATTTTAATATTATCTCGGCTAAGAAGTAAGCCAAATCCTGCATGAAATCCCTCAAATAGTTGCAGCTCAAAGCTGGAAAAGACACAGAAGGAATTTGAAGATAGTGAAAGGCCGTTTTGGTCGAGCTGAGAAAAAGAACACTCAGGAGGAAGAAGTTCGGAAAATGGCGTCAACTCACAAGCATCGAGCCAAGTTTCCGTCAAAAACATAATATTAAAATCCTGTGAATTAAAGAAGTCATTTAAAATAAAGGTCTTGTTTGTCAGCGATCTAGCATGGAACAGGGCCAGGCGAAGTGTTAGCTCCTCGCTGACTAGCATCATGGCACGATCCAGTGGGCGAAGGTTCCCGCGATTGACGCCGGTTCTCCTGGCTGTTAGCTGCAACCAGGTAACCACAGACTGTCCCAGAACAATAAGTCGTAGGCACCTTCCTTTAGTTTCCCAGGATCGCCTGATTGCTGTAGAACCGTGACATCTGCTAGTTTCAGGATAAGCTTTAAATTGTACAAGAAAGCCTTGTTCCTTTCATACATATAAAGACGTATGAAAGGGAGGCTTACCGGCGCAGGTAAGCCAGTAGATCCAACAGAAATGGAGGACCGTATGAAGTCTGGTTTCCTAAAACTTGTCGAGCCAACTTTGTTTGAGAGTCTTGGATGATAAGAAGTATCTGCCGATCATAAACGAGTAGAGCAGAGAAATCAAGACAATATACATTTATAATCAAAGCTAGACTTAATAGCAAGTTGAGCATACTTGACGGACTGCTAACCCAACTCACTGGCACCATCTTCCAGGTCTTTCGACCCGGAAGACTGAGAATATGAGCTTAAAAGTGACATGCAGTGTAATAACAGAGTTATTAACTGATTGAAATAAAGTAAACCAAGATTGTCTTCAAAAGTGCTTCAGCAGATCTGAGGAGTCGGATATTTAACCCCAAGTGAAGTGTTTGATACGTGGAGAGTCGGTAGGTCACAAGAATGCAGCTGCCCACACATCACTAACCTGCATCATTAAGGGACACAGTTGTCCTCATTATCTTTGTCATTATATGAGTCAATAGCAAAGCATGACTCAAGGTATGAGGGATGGTGAAACCGTCAGGAGAGAGATTACAGGTGAGGATGTTGCAGAATCATTTTTAAAAGCACAGCAAAACACCAACCTGTGAGAAGGTTCAGGAAGAATGTTGTTTATTATAACTCAAAATATTCCGTTGGAGGTCAAAGTTAAACCAAACTGTGAGGTCTGTGCTTTGGAAGATGTATATAGGGGCCTCCATTAGCTTCTGCTCTCGAATAGAAGTCATCTCAAAAGAATGCGATGCTCAAAAGAAGTGTGGCATCTGAACAGCTCCAGAAACCCGGTCCAGCCTTTTAACTCAACCACCTCTGCGTTTTCTTTACTTCTAACCCAAAGATTCCTCACTTCCTCCAGCCTTGCTAAAGTTGCCCAAAGATCTTTCACTGGGAGCAATTACAATTTAAAACAAACTTTTACTACGTGTTACAGCACGACTTAATGGAGCGTTCTCGCCTAAAAATACTGGACTGCTACCAGTTCGGCATGTGTTGGCATTGCAGGGAAGATGGACTCCAGTCGTGAAAAGGAATGGAGGAGCTGTCTTTGTAATGTCTAGGATCCTCCGCCAAGCCATTTGACAGTTGCAGTGTTTAAAAAATGGCATGTGGGGTGGGCGTCTAAAATGCCCCCCACAGTGGGGTTCCATTGAAACAATTACTATAAATGTACGGCAGGAGCACTTTCCTCTCCATGCGAGATTTTATAACTTCGTCAATGAAGTTCGAATCGAGCCAACTAATTTGTCGGGCAAATTAGCTTTAGCATGTCTCGCAGCGTGATTCAACGCTTACGACGATTGGAGTCCAATTGTTTTTTGCATTTGTGCGTCTGGCGTCGTGATGAATGGCTTGTCTGAAAATGGGGAAGAACAGTTTTAGCTATCAAATTAAATGGTTTTTAATCAGTTGGTGTTTTTAATGGCGGCTCGACGCGGCTTCACTTGTGCTCAACATGGACCATAGAAGGAAACAAATGCGGCAGTTTTGTAATTGAAAATGCTGTGATACCTCAGTTAAATAGTGGTATTATGATGGTGTTATTCCGCTTTGTTCATCCGCTCAGTTTGATAATCATGTTTTTGTTTTTAGGGGGGTTTTGCAATTGTTCTCAATGGGCATAGATTAGCAAGGCCATGTTGGTGTATGTGTAACGGGAGATAATTGTGTGCGTGTGCTTGAGTGTTTGTGTTTGTGTGTGTGCGTGAGGGCACATTCATGGCGCCGGCCCAGTTCGTTCAGGCCGTAACCGCGATGTAGTGGTCGGGTCTACCAGAAGCAAGAAAAACGATATAATTAATTATATTTTTTTTTTTATTATGATTATATTTATTGGATTCATTTCGTCAGAAAAACACGAGGAAAGGATTTTCCACTTTCAGACTAAGAGGGAAAAAGAAGTAAGAATGTGAGGATAGAAAATAGCAATGTACGAGATGAAATAGTCATAAATGAAAAAATTAGCTGAGTAAACAGTAAAAAGCAGGAATGTAATTATGGTAACATACACAGAGACCATAATTCCATTGGGTTCTTGGATTGCAGATGGTCACTTAGAACGATCAGAACAATGGATTTCATGCATCTCTACAATATTTAAAATTGTATATCCATTTTTATTCAGGATAAATAACTGAAATTCACAGCAAACCACGAAGAATTATTTCTGTAGGGTAACGTTAAGATGCTGAAGTATTGCATCATGGCAGAAGCGTTACTGAAAAACCTTACATTCATGTGAGGATGAGGTTTACCAAAACACTACCTGTTTTTAAATCACTGAACTCAACCTTTATTTTACTAGAAAGTCTTTTCTAATGCATGACCTGATTTTTATTGCTTCACCTGTTTTAAATTGTAATTATACGCTCCCATTTATTATTTTCATAATTATTATCTGCAATTTCTCTTTCTTTTTAATAAAGGGCATTATTTTTATTGTTTTATTTATTCTATTTTATGGTTTTGTTTCATTGTTTCATGTATTTTGTTAAGTAACACATTATTGTTTTTTATTTTTTACTTTAAATGTACGTTATTTTGTAAATTTTTGATATTATTTTTGCTCTAAATTGATTTAATTTAATTATTTTAATATCAATTTTTATATGATTTTATTTTAAATGCATTTTTATTTGAATCTTTTATAATATTTAATTTGGTGTTTTGCAAAAATGCTAAACTATAAATTATTCAAGGCTTATCTTATGTTATATTAATACCTAAACATTTATTTTAAGATAGCATAAGTCAATTGGTTTATAAGAATATATTACTAATAATAATAATCATAATAATAATCACAATCATAATATATGCTTGTTCAAAAAGAAGGACTGAAATGAAATAGCCGTCGTTGCTTCTATGATAATAGCGATTTGAAATGTGGGCTTCTATTAAATCACAGTAACACAGTAACATCCCTGCACACACACACACACACAGAGGGTGACAAGAAAATAAATAAATAACATGATCAGATTATTGTAATTCCCTTTTTACTAGTCTTGTGAGGCGGCAAGGAACAAACTAATTTCTTTAGAGCTCTGCTGCTGGACCTTTAATTAAAAAAGGAAGCGATAAATGGAGAGTACATCAGGCCTGTTTATCGTTCCGGTAGCTTCTAGAATAGATTTTAAGGTTCTTTTACTCCTTTATAAAGTTGTAAAGTGGTAAATGGTTTTGGGACCAGCCAGCACTGCAGATTCTCTGTCCTTTTATGATTCTTCCCAAATCTTCTGACGCTGCCGTTTTTAAATACACAACATTATACCGGAAACGCTTTACTTTTCTTTTTTGTAACTATGGATACAAAACTATGGAACATAAAAGCGATTAGAGATGATCAGAGATAATTTTTTGAAATGACAGCTGGAGCCCGTTTATTTATTTTGGCTTTTGAATTAATTTGAAATTTAAGAATTTCAATTTAATGAATAATTATAGTATTATCAAAAATAATTATATGTCATAATAATAATAATAATAATAAGAAGAAGTAGAAGACATTTTCAAATGATATGTAATCACACATTAGTATTTCAGATAACATTATAATTATTATATTTGAAATAATGTAATAATAATTACAAATTATTAATAATACTTTCAGATGAATATCATTAACTTATATTTCATTATTTTGACTAGTTACATTTTTTAAATTTCTTTTACATTTTTATCACCTGCTGTTGTTTTACGATCTCCTTTATACGTTTTATTTTACAATGTAACTGCTACGTGTGTTTGTGTATATTTGTATGTGTGTGTGTGTGTGTATTGTTTGGGGAGGGTTATTGTGTTTTTTGTTTATTTTGAAAGCATTTAGATCTTATTTGTAGGAAAAGGGATCTAGAAAAAAAAGTCAAATCTATTCATTGATTGTTGTGCGGTTCATTTCTTTTTTAATAACTTTGTTATTGTTATCTTATAAGCCGAGTTCCATGAATAATATTTCATTTCTAACTATATCCCAGAAAGACTTGTAAAGAGTAATAATGCACAGACATCAGTGACAGGAGAGTTTGTGGATGTGCGATTCAGTGAAATATCTCCGTTCTCTATCCTCACATTGTTGTTTTTTCTCCACAAAACCAACACCGATGGTTTGCTGAGGCAGAGTGACGCATTTATTTCTTTCAGGGTCAGAGAAGAGAGAAAATGGTTGATTGTGCGAATATAGGATCATGTCCTTGTGTCCCGGTTGTTTAAGTGGGTGTAGATTTATTCTAACTGATTCTAATATGACAAGTGTAGGAATGAGGCACCTGATGGATTACTGCTCATACACACACACACACACACACACACACACACACACACACACACACACTACTGACTGCGGAGAATGGAAGGGCTCACATTTTCAGCTGGTAAACACAGAATACACATGAAATATGTATAAAAAATCTTTAGTTCTGAGGGCGATCCTCACATTAATAACAAAAAATAATTCTATAATACCGGAATTAAATACCTGCCAGGCTGCTACCAGGCTGTCAACATCCGTCCTAAGTGAAATACAGTTATTATACAGAAAGTATTAAATGTGAAAGGGGTTTTCTCTTAAGGAAGTTACACTTTAAAAAACGTCCATATAAATTATGATTTATATGAACAATGAAAGACCGAGACATTCTTAACAGTATATGACTATCAGAATATGTGGAAAATAAATGTGACGTTACGTCAGAAAAAACAGAGTTTTTCATTTAAAAAAAACTTTCCCTAGCGAATAAGAATATAATATATTAGAATGTAATGTATACACAAGATTGACCTCCTCACGTTCATTCATGTGGACCACATTTTAACTAAATTGGACCAACCGTTGAGAAATTACAGCTCGAAATCTTTGGATAAGAATCTCCCCCTAGTGTCAGAAATACGCAACCGACCTTTCAGAAAATCTGTCCTGTTCTTAATCGCACTAAGGTCTACGATGGTATGCAATTTGAAAATGATCCTTGCAATAACTTTTGAGTTAACGCGAAGGATCTGTGGAAGTAACAAAGACAATTCGATCAGTCAAAATATATTTACATTTTTGAGTCACTATGGGATCTCATCTTCGATCAGGCATGTCGCCGACTCCACGGAGTTAGTGAGGTTTAGTAAATCTTTAAAAGATCAATTATCTTTGAGTTTATTAATGAGTCACATTTCATTTGAGGAAGACAATAAGGGGGATTTCTTGTACAACGCAGGGGATTGGGGACTTTTGGGGCATATACCCTTGCTGTCAGAGACGACAGCATAGGCCTAGTTTTTTGTTTGTTTGTTTGTCGTTGTTAAATTTCAGCTATTCACCTACCGGATATTACCACACACACACACACACACACACACACACACACACACACACACACACACACACACACACACACACGCACACACTTCCCTCCTACTGCAAGACTTGCTGACTAAATTTTACTCTTTTTCTCTTTCCTTCTGTTTCCTGTCGTGTCCAAACGTGTGCATGCATCATTCATCGTTCCTCTATCAGATGTCTTACAAGGTAAAACCAACAAAGTTCTGAGTGTCTTCGAATCATACATTATGATTTTTGTCAGCTCATCATAATGTTTAATAGTGCTGCTACCAAGAAGGCAACCAGAAACTGCATGAGGTTTTATTGATCTATGATTATTGAGATTATGGGTTTTATAACATTTTGTGTTTTCAGATAGATATCATTTTATTCACATTAGACGGGTGGGCTGTCCAGTTACGTATTATCTTCACTCACTTTGGGCAATAACAAAATAAACAATAGAGGAATTAGCATAATCTCTGGTGTCGGACTTTCATGTGTCTCTTTTGGATTTTTTTTTTTTAATATGGCTGTTGTTTGGAAATTATTATTATTTTTAGATTTAGTTGTCAAGATGATTATTCCTCAACCAGACACAAACACTAACACGAACTCTCCCACTCGCAGACACACACACACACACACACACACACACACACACACACTCACACACACACACACACACACACACACCTTTGAGAAGATTTCTTTTACAAATTGATTTGATCCTTTCTAAAATAACTCTGTTGTCCTCAAACTCACAGATTCCAGGTCATGTGGGTGAAACTTTATGAGTTTAAAAATGGTTCCTTAATTATAATAAATGATCAGTTTGGGCTCATTGAGGGTATTTAGTCCAACTATAAAAGTAATCGTCTTTTTGAAATAATTTCAGCTGGGAAAAAAACAAAGTAGGTGGGTGGAGACGGGGGTGTAGACCAACGAGAACAGAGAAAGTTACATCCTCCTTTAACGCACTGGTATCCATCTTGACTGAGGTGGCTAAGGTTGTCTCCACCTGCTGAGGACACTGAGGTTTGGAGTGTGCAGGAGACTCTGTTAAGAACATTCTATGATGTTATGGTGGCCTCAGGGATCTTCTATACGTTTGGTGGGGTGGAGGAAGCACAGAGAGGGATGGGAAGGGGCTCAGCAGGATGGTATGGGGTCCAGTTCTGTCCTGGACTGTCCCCTGGACTGAGAGGAGGATGTGAACCAAGCTGATATCTATCCTGCATAAAACCTCTCTACCCCTACATGGAACTCTGAGTAGCTCCTTCAGACAGAGTTCTACTGACGCTCCTTTGTCCCAACTCGTTCAGACTGTTTGACAGCTCACTCTCAAACTGTTCTGGCCCAATCACTGAATGCCCTCCGTTAGTTCCCTTTATAAACGCTGCACAACATGTCACTCAGCAGGCCGCTGCTTGACGAGGCCAACTCACGGAGGATAACGAGGATTCACCCTCTCATTCACACCCACAGAGTCACCCATTCATCCTCTCATTCACACCCACAGAGTCACCCCTTCATCCTCTCATTCACACCCACAGAGTCACCCCTTCATCCTCTCATTCACATCTAACAGAGTCACCCATTCACCCTCTCATCCACACCCACAGAATCACCCCTTCATCCTCTCATTCACATCTAACAGAGTCACCCATTCACCCTCTCATCCACACCCACAGAGTCACCCATTCATCCTCTCATTCACATCTAACAGAGTCACCCATTCACCCTCTCATTCACACCCACACATCATATCGTAATCACTTATCGTATCGTATTCACTTATCGTACCTTATATTATCTCATCTTTACTTAGTAATACGAGGATAAATATTTTTTTATTTTCTGTGGTAGCATCAGGTTATGCACAAATCCGAGTTAATATCTGTGTGAAGATGTTGGGCCTCAGCCAAAATCATACATACGTGCGTACAGTTCTGTATCTTGCTCAGGACACTAAAATAAGAGGAGATTAGGGTAGACATTAATCCCACACCAGAGAAATTCATAATATTACTAAAGTTCCAGAGAAGACATGAAACATTTATTAATTCCTTATCCTGTTCAAGGGTCGGGGGGGCGGAGTCAATTTGGACATAACTGGACATATGGTTTGGTTGTTCATTGCTATAAATCCTTTAAAAGAGAAGAACATGAAATATAAGGGTTGAATATAAATACGAGTTAAATCTCATCATGTTGATTCATACGCACCTAAACTGTATTAAATCTGACCGGTGGTTATAGGAAGTTATGTCCGAAACCGGTATTTTAAAAAAAACAAATTCCTAAATAATGATATATTTTGATCGATGAATCCCCTCAAATCGATTCATTAAATACAAATTTTGATTAAATCAGATCAAGGCTTGAGAAATTATGGCTGAGAATATTTGGAGATAATCCTCCCCCCAGTGGCAGAATTAGGCAAACGTCCTTTCCCAGAATTAATCCAGTACTTCCTTACATTAAGTTCTACTATAAAATTTGAAAAATAATCGAATGAATCAGTTTCAATAACAAAGTTAGAATAAAGGCTGTTGACTAATGTAGCATGTAGCAGCTTACGTCGTTATTAATCATCAAACAGCCTGACAACAAACACCTGACCAACTCTAATATGATCATAACACCTTCATCATGAAGATGAATCAATCCAAAGGCTCCTTGTGATGAGGAGTTTCTGAAAATAGTTCCGTTTTAAGATTGCATCTGATCTCTTGACCAATCCCAACTTGTCTCGGCGTGAAGGGCGACTTTAGACACGCCCTCTAGCTCCCAAATCTTCTCTGAGGCTGAAGACGCTTCGCTCCTTTGCCGTTGTGCGCCCTGTTGACTCAGAGAGCCGGTCCATGGTCAGACGAGCGTCTCGGACAAATCAATACCCTGTGCATGAGAATGAGGCTGGCGAGGTACAAAAGCGCGCCCCATGTTGACCAGTTCATAGCAGCAGTGTTTGTGCGCGACAGACTCTTTGGACGAGCTTGAATAGACGGAGGATCTGTGGCGACTAAAATCAATACGCCATCATAACAGAGATGTAGAGAAGTCTTCCTCCAAGTGGCCGCCTCACTCCGGATCGAACACCATATAGGATTCGCAAATGTCAAGAGCACGATGTGTGTCCACAAAGAGCTCTTTCTCTTCTGTGATGGGAACAGACAGTGTGAACTGAAAGAAGCGTTACCGCTTTGAAATATCGCCCCCTTATTTTCTCAGGACTTTTGTTTCTATGGGGATATTGCATTCGATTATTTCCTGGTTTGCGCTCCCACTCATTATTGATGTCGTTTAAAATTTCACCGGGTAAATATTTGGAGGATTTCTGAACTTGAGGAGAATATGAGAAGAGAACGTGTGTGTCGGATCAGTACAAGTACTGATTTCTGTCAGTAGATATGAGTCACATGTCACTTCTTTGCCAATCTCATGGCATTTTTCAGTGTTGGTTTTAAGAATGCCATCCTTTAGTTTTTTTTTTGGTATGAATACCTTGTTGTTGGCATAGTTCTGAGGTCAATCCATAAGTATAACTGTCAGATTTTAAATGTAAAAAGGGAGGGAGGGTTAGGTAACCACCTAACCTCCCACTTATGTGGTTAGGTGGTTACCCTGTCCATCAGTTGGTTTGATTTATTCAAGGATTGGGGGGTTAGTTAGATAGTTGGTTGGTTGGTTGGTTGGCTGGCTGGCTGGCTGGCTCTGACTGGTTGGTAGGTTCTTTTGCTGGATGATTGGATGGTTTGTTGGTTGGATAGTTGGTTGATTGGTTGTTTGGTTGGATGATGAGTTTGTTGGTTGGTGGATTAGTTGTTTTGATGTTTGGTTGTTTGGTTGGTTGCCTGGCTGGTTGGTTGTTTGTTTGGCTGACTGGCTAGCTGTCTGGCTGGTTGGTTGCTTGTTTGGTTGCTTGGCTGGATGATTGGATTGTTGGTAGGTTGGTTCATTGGTTTGATGGTTGGTCGGTTGCCCGGCTGGCAGGCTTGCTTGCTTATTGGTTGGTTGTTTTTAGGGATTTAATAATTTTAGAATCATCTCCATTCTCAAAATATTTTCCCTATTTTCAATGTCTCTCACAGCCCTACCAAACATGCACATGCACCAATCAGCCATAACATTAAAACCACGTGTCTAATATTATCTAGGTCCCCTTTTGCCTCCAAAACGGCCGGCACAAGAAGAGCAGGTGAGAGAAGGATGCGGATTCTCAACACTTAATCTAACGCCAACCAAGTGAGGTCAAAGTTAATCAACAACAGTCCATTTAGTTTAAAGTGATGCTGAGGTCACACTGGTGGACTTCGACTTTAAATAAGTTAGAGGTGAGGAAGAAGACACCGGGTAGATTTCACTGACAGACATGTGCCAGAGGGAGGAAGATCTGTTATATGAGGATTGTGTGGTAACAGCTGATGTCTACAAGTCATGTGATTCCTGAGTGACATCACAGTGTGTCACCATATTCCTCCTATATCACATGACTTAGCTAATGCACAGACAAAGTGTATATAATGCTTTTGTACATTCTCTAGTATATTATATCATCTATCATCTCCTTTTCTAATTAGTACCACTGGGAATAAGGAAATGTCAGTGAAGCCAAAAATAATGTCTTTTTCTGTTTATCATATTTTATTATATTTCTTCCTCCAAACGAGAAATTAATTATCAAGCCATGATTGTGTGAGAAAGATCGTTATACAGTTTTTTTTCAAAATGTAAGCATTTTTGTTCATAAATATTTGAAGGTGAGGAGAGACATTTTTTCTAAGGAAGTGGCTCACTTTAATTAATAATTGAAAATGAATGTCTGCATTAATCAAATGTTGAGAACTGCATGTGTCTACATGCGTAGACTATGCGCTTGCTTAGGGCATCAAGGTCGGGGCGGAGGTAGGGGTGGGGGGGCGTTACCATCAGCTGGGGGCAGAGCATGAGCCACTCATCTACTCCGATAGAGAGAGAGAGAGAGAGATACAGAGAGAGAGAGAGAGAGACAGAGAGATACAGAGAGAGAGAGAGAGAGAGAGAGAGAGAGAGAGAGAGATGCAGAGCTTCACATGCAGGTATGTTTAAATAAATGTCCAAAAGTCAAATAATTGCATAATTTACCTCATGTTCCATCATGGCACTAGACAGAGAGAGGAGGGGAGTTTTTTTTTTTCCAGAGACAGCTTTTATTTTCATTCTCTGATGTTTGTAAACATGTTTTTCTTCAGTCTGCATTCATGTCTGATGAACAACAGCAGCAAACGGACCAGTTGCTGGTCAGAGAAGGTGGAATTAATAGTATAGTATAGCAGTTAAAATATGAATTTATGTTTGCCTACAATTTGGCCTTTTAATATTATTTATTTTTTCATATTATTATGAATATTATTATTTCATTACTTTATGTTTGGTTGATAATGATGATAATATATTACATAGTGTTAGACTATTGACACTGTTTTGTTTTTTGTTATATATATTTTTTTTTAAATCACACAAATGAAGAAAAATGTAGTTATTATTACAAAAAATATATTTATTCCAGGCAGCATAACTCCATTCTGCTTACATGTCTAGTCGTTTTCATAAGAACGCCCCTCATGGAAACCCACCCTGATATGTTTCTTATCGAACATATTCTGTTAATTCCCCTCTGAACCCTATTCTTGCCGTGTTGTGACATCATACGTTTTTTTTCTTACCAGGAATAAAACCTGAATAAACCAACGTAAGGATTTATCCACATTTTAATGCTAAAAATGTTTTATAAGTCGGGGATATTAATGAATCGTCATCACCGCCGCTGCAGATCTTTCGTGTTAACGCGATAACTCAAAAAAACTGTTTCATGGATCATTTTCAAATTTTATACTGTACATGCAACTGAGTATGATGAAGAACTGGAACCAGGTGGATTGGATAGTTCTGACACAATGGGGAGCTTTATCTCCAAATGTTTCTGGCCGATAAGTTTTAAATCGTAAATTTAAGTTGTAAATTTGGTCCACAGGAATCGACTCGAGGAAGATGTATCTTCATATTTTACTCCAGTACTTCATTATTTCATTCACTTTTTACAGGAAGTACTATTTTTCCAAAATAACTTCCGATTAAGTCCATGTTTGGCGCATACGAATCCTCTCGAAGGGTTCAATCTCGCACATCCCATATTTTACTTTAAAAGTTGGTATTCGTCTAACTTTTTGGCAAAAAAACAAACAGTTTTTCCGACATGATTTCCAACATACTTTCACATTTAATTTGATGAGTTTAATAAGGGAGGCACATGACCTTGCTGTCTGGGACGACTTATAGTTGTAAAAGTGAAATTGAAGGTTATTTATTCCTGCAGAAGCCAAAGCCTCTCTCTCTTCCAGTGATTCTGTGGTTTATCTGCAGCAGCCAGCAGCTCTATGCCTCCGCCACACACCAAGCTCCACTCCCTCCACAACCTTTAAAAAAAAGAAAAAAAGAAAAAGGTTTTTGTCACAACAGGCATATTTTAAAAAAGAGCAAATACGCTTTGCATTGACTTTGTATAAAATGAGGCATAGTGGAGATCTTTTCCATGTCGAGTTTGATGTGAACACAAGTGAATACATTGATTGATGTTGGACCGTCAAACTGATTTGTCACAACATAATCTGGATCTACCGGAGAGCTGTGTTTATCTGGACTCCCATCAGTACAGCCTGTCATCGTGAGCATGTTCCCGCCCTGTCACCGATTTCTGTGTAGTTTTGATGATTCAGCCAGCTTCCAACTTTAAACCGGGAGTGACAAGAACTGTATCTTTATTCCCTCACCTCCTGTGGAAATGATGTCCCCGGGGACTGAAAACGCTTTCTCCTCACTGGAGGTACGGTAATGAAAAAATATTACAGCATCAATGTATAAACACACAGGATGTAAATGTAGTAATCTTCCCCTTCCTGACCTCTTCCTTCTCTACCATGCAAGATATTCCCCCACTCTGTTCAACCATCAATCCTTGTCCCTCTCTCTTTTTCTCTTCGCTTCCACTCAAAATCGTACTGGACATCAGTCATTCCGATTCTGGTCTTGGGAGCATTCTAAACATTTACATTTGACCTGCTTACATCTTCTTAATGCACATTTCATCGCATATTTTCCGCCTTCCACACACTTTAAGTAGTTTAAACATAGAACCTGGTGCGCCAAAAGAAAAAGAAAAAGGAAAAAAAAGATTTAAAATCCTCAACAATATGAAGTACTTTGAGGGCAGCCTCCATCTTCCAAATGACTGAGCCTCTGCAGAACCTCTTAAGGAGAATAACCTTAAGAGGCAATTTTGAGCAACATGCATTTGAGAGCCGTGTAAAACCTAACGATGGAACCCACCCAAATGACGGAAACCACTCCAAATGCTTTCTGAGTTACGCTGCGTGGCGAGTTCAAGCAGCGGTTCCGGTGCAAATGCTAGCAGTCTTTGAACTGTGCTTCTGTCTTTGCTCGGTGCATTGTGAGCTTCAAAAGAAGGAACACGCTCCCATTCAAGATCTAATTGCTTTGAAAAATTACCGCATAACACAAGAGATCGGGTTTTCCTCACTGTGTGCCGGTAAACATTGCTAATGGAAAAGGCCCAGCGAGAATCCTCAGCCCGCTATAATAGACTATATGTTAAATCCCGGCGGCGTCACACTGGCTTTAAGGTGGTGGATATACATGTTTGAGTTGTTTGGGGTAAAACTACCGGTTATTATCAACAATGAACCGTAAGCCGATGACAAACAGCTTCAGAGTTTAAATAAGCAATCGCAGAGGTCACATGACCAGCCGAGAGAATAATAAATTCTAGTAGAGGGGGTGGAAGAGGCCAGAAGTAGTGAAGTAGAGGCCAGCAGCAGGGATAGTAGAGGCCAGCAGCAGGGATAGTAGGGGCCAGCAGCAGGGATAGTAGAGGCCAGCAGCAGGGATAGTAGAGGCCAGCAGCAGGGATAGTAGAGGTCAGCAGCAAGGATAGTAGAGGTCAGCAGCAGGGATAGTAGAGGCCAGCAGAGAAGGTAGTAGAGGCCAGTAGTAGGGATAGTAGAGGTCAGCAGCAGGGATAGTAGAGGCCAGCAGAGAGGGTAGTAGAGGCCAGCAGCAAGGATAGTAGAGGTCAGCAGCAGGGATAGTAGAGGCCAGCAGAGAAGGTAGTAGAGGCCAGCAGTAGGGATAGTAGACGTCAGCAGCAGGGATAGTAGAGGCCAGCAGAGAAGGTAGTAGAGGCCAGTAGTAGGGATAGTAGAGGTCAGCAGCAGGGATAGTAGAGGCCAGCAGAGAGGGTAGTAGAGGCCAGCAGAGAGGGTAGTAGAGGCCAGCAGAGAGGGTAGTAGAGGCCAGTAGTAGGGATAGTAGAGGTCAGCAACAGGGATAGAAGAGACCAGCAGAGAGGATAGTAGAGGCCAGCAGAGAGGGTAGTAGAGGCCAGCAGAGAGGGTAGTAGAGGCCAGTAGTAGGGATAGCAGAGGTCAGCAACAGGGATAGAAGAGACCAGCAGATAAGGTAGTAGAGACCAGCAGAGAGGGTAGTAGAGGCCAGCAGAGAGGGTAGTAGAGACCAGTAGTAGGGATAGTAGAGGCCAGCAGAGAGGGTAGTAGAGGCCAGCAGAGAGGGTAGTAGAGGCCAGCAGAGAGGATGGTAGATCCTACAAAGAAAATGGCACACCCGTCCAGGAGCTGTGACCTTAAAAGCTTCCTTATCCTCAGTGTTGGCGTTCATGTCCATGTGTTGCACTTTCTTTCCTGCAGAGAGGGATCACTTCTTCCCCTCCAGAGTTCTCCTGGTTCTTTCGAGATCTTTGTGCATTGTGCATGAATCATTTCCTGACCAACCCCACCAATATGTGTGAAGCCCTCCTGCCCTCTCACAATTTTTACAAGATGAAATATATCTTCTCATGCCTTCACTTGCGAGACACAACCACTCTATTCTGGCAGTTATCTAGTTTGTCTGAGCATCTGTGTCAATGTCCTTGTCCTGGCAGGATCCATTATAATCATCATGATGAGTCTCTTTCCCTCTGATTTGTACTGGAGGATTCTCCCTATTTCAGGGTTCAATATCCTCAAGAGCACTCCTCGGGAGTGAGATAACACCTACCATCTTGACCTCATTATTACACTCTCATATCTGCAACCTTCCTTGGATGGGATTTAAATTTTACAAGGTTGTGGATTATAAAACGTGGCCAGTTTCTCCACCCCAGTCAAACCCAACATCACAGAAGGTGCTACATATTTCGGGCAGTTTACACTTTACATTTTGTAAACAAGAAGAGGAGTATTTTTTAACCCTGCATAGCCTGAACCATGAAAAAATGTAAAGAAAAATTTAATTTTTTGAAACAGGTTTCTTTATTTGAACTACTGATATATACCTGTATGTATATATATATATACATATGTGTGTATATTTATTCATTTTATTTATTAAATTTTTTCTCAAATAACACTTTGAATTTGAGGATAATTTTTTTTGTATCATACATTTGCCACACCTTGCTTTTGGGGAATTATTAGCAGGTATAACCTGGAAACAACAGTTTATAAACATAAAAATAAACCAAATTAAGGCTACAAAAACCTAAATATCTACTCATATCTTTGGCATTCGACTTTCAGTATGTATGAAAAGCGCTCAATAATTATTATTATTTTACGTATAATTGCTTAATTTGAACAACCAACAGTGTATTTTGTTGAAAGTAGTGCATAATGCATTAAAAAATTTTAAAATGACTGAATTGACAGAAATCCTTTCATAGTAACCTGAAGTATCACCTTTATACACGTGTTTAACAGTCTTTACTATATTAGTATGTACATTTTAACTGATTATACATTTCATCAATCCATCAAATATTTATATTTAAGTCATAGTAATGATTTGGAGGTTTTTATTACTGTAAATTTATAAAAAAAAAGTGGCATAAATAGTCATAAAAACAAACGTAGGAAGCTCATGAATGTCAGCCATCTTGGATGACTGATTTGAAGGTCTTCTGCGGAATGCCTTTCGTCCCCTGGTGGACGACCTGTGCAGTGCATGTATCTGATTGTATTTGCCAGGGTTATCAGGAAAGAAAAAAATCCTCATTGATGATTTAGATATCAAAATAATCACGTTTCAAATATGGTCCGTTTGGCGTAATGAGGTGAAGTGGAGAAATCCAGTGAGAGGGAAAGACATCGGGCATGGAGAGATGATGAGACCCAACAATGACACCTCCGTCTGGTTCCAGTGAACATGTGACGGAATATCAACTGCAATAATATCACTGAGGGAAAACAAAGTTTTCTGAAGGAGGAAAGTTTCTTAATTACAGTGAAGTGAGCGGACCCCAGGGAAGAACAAGGAGTCCGTTACCACGGTGATTTTTAAGAAACACTTCTGAACCGTTGGATCCGAAAACACAGCCCTCCAGATGTGTGCGCACATGCACACGCACTCACACGGAGACATAGGGGCATTGAGGTGGGCAGAAAAACACACACATGCGTGCACTTTGAAACGCAGCGTGGTAGTGCTGAAAAATAATAAAATGGCCTCACCAGAGCGAAAGAAACGAGAAAAACACCAGTTAGGAGATAGAGAGGAGGAAGTTCAGACTGATGGAGGGAGGGAAAAGGCGACGCTCTGAAACCCTAAATCACAACACCTTAATTAAACACTCCGCCATCACCCACACACACACAGTGAAAGCGTGACTCAAAATAAGGCTCACTCAGATTGCACAGTCACACGTGTCAATAAAGTTCGAACCGCGGCCCACAGCACGCTGCCAGGAGACGGAACGAGACGCTCGACTGCTTAATTTTCTGTATCAGCTCATACTGGACATTCGGTGAAACTGGTCTTTTTTGTCATTCTTTGATGTGTGTTAACAGTTTTCTTCTCATGAACGAGAGAATAATACATAAGTGGCCACAGAAGATGAAATTTCTGATCAAACATCAATTGATATTTGACAAATTTGTATATTATTAGGTCTTTTATTGTAGCTTAATTAATCCATCGGTCATAAACAACAAAACCTAATAATCATTATATCATTATTATTATTAGTAGTAGTAGTATTGTTGTTGTTGTTGTTGTTGATAATGATGAAGAGACATTAAATTAATAACAATTGTTCTTTTTATCTTAAAATCAATATCTTCTTAGATGAAAATATCATTATTCAAAGTGAACAAAATAAAAAAAGCTAAATATTTTATAATTATGTATAATAATTATATATAATATTTTAATAGATTATAAGACTATATTTTTATCTTTATCTATTTTTATAGGGTGAAGTAACAATCCCTGATTCGGTCATTTAATTGTTGTTTGTGACCATAATATATATTTATTTCACGTTGAAGTTACTTAAATTGAGGTAATTTAATTGGGTTGTAAGACTGGCAGCTCTTATTTTTTTTAATATTCTTTTTTATTATGATGCTTTTTAGGTTTTTTATTTTTTAACTAAAACATATTTACATTTGTTTTGTGACTCAGAAGCATCATTTCATTTTTCATTGATTTATTTGTTTATGTCAGACACATTAGACCTTTTTGTGTTGTACAAATTTAAATTACACGTACTTACAGCCGTGTAAAAGGACGGGAGTTGAATCCAGGGAGACAGAGAGAGAGCAAGCAGGAAAAAAAAAAAATACAGTCTCCTCACATCCTGATATACGGCCGACGTGCGCGAGAATCAATGGATTGCATTAGCAGTGGCTTTTGAATTAATTAAGTCTTAATTGTTTCTCAATTACACTCTACTTTCCCCTCAGTTACATCCTTAATTAGCATTTATCAGAAAGCAGGGTAAAAGAGAGGGATGTATCTCGGGTAAGTGGTTAGGCACAGCCAGAGGAATCTACGCCGCAGACATGAAGCCCAGTGAGGGTAAAGCGTAGACGGTGTGTCAGAGACGTCCTCTCCAGTCGATACTGTGGTGTGTTTTGGAGATAATTCTTCCGGATGTCGCACAAACTGATCAGACAAAGATTTTATATTGGATGCCCTTTCTTTCTGACGCAGCTCTCTTTTTTTGTTCAGGCTTGGACTGGATCTAAAAGTAGAATGACTTGTGACCATTTTATGCAGAGAGCTGAGGTGGAGAAGGTGCCGGAGTCTAAACACTTGGGGTCAACTCTTCAGAGCTAAACCTAACAGGAAGGGTGGAAAAGAGGTGAAGAAGTTTGTGGGTGGAGAAGAGTGTCAGGAGTTATCTGACAGGAGTGAAGGGAATGATTTACCAGATGGGAGTGAGAGTTTTAGAGACGGTGGAACTGACGAGAAGAAAGGAGGCGGAGCTGGAATTGGGAGAGTTGAAGATGTTCAGATGTTCTTTGGGAGTGACGAGGATGGACAGGATTAGACACATCAGAGGGACAGTCCAGGTTAGACTTCTTTGAGACAAAGTAAGAGAGGCCAGATTGAGATGGTTAAGTCACTTGAAGAGGAGAGATAGTGGATCTATGTGTACAAGGATGCGACCAGAGAGGACATGCAGTTGGTCGGTGTGACAGAGGAAGATGCAGAGGATTGGGAAACAAGGTAACAGATTATCGTCTCTGTGAACCATAAAGGCCGAAAGAAGAAGAAGAATTGTTGGGGATGTGCTTCAGTTATGTCTGGTGTTGGTAATATTTATGATGAAGATGAAATTAGTGCATTATTGATCCATGTTGGAAGTAGCCCTAAGGGCTTCTGTGTAAGGTCAGGAAGGGATTTAGGATTTAAGGGGTCGGGTGAAGTCAGTCTGCAGAGGTGGATCAATAGGTGAAAGGAGGGATGGGGCCTGTCTCACCGGTCCAGACAATCCTATGTTGTTATTTGTACTACAGCAGGTCGACCCGATTGGGCCCGTCTTGGGATTCAACCTCAGATCGGATAAGACTCGATTCTATCAATGCATATCAGTATTTCTTTTCTTTTTCTGCCTGAAAAGGGAAAAAGTGCCGCGCCACACCAGCTTGCTAGAATCAATCAGAGCTTCATCACACGTTTCCTGCTCTGACCGCTCACAGGTTCATCGATGCGACTTCTCTGGCTTCCAGAGACAAATGACTCACGCCGATTGTCAACACTGCCTTGAAACTGAAAATGAACATTAAGTTTCCAGACTAGGCAGAGTCTTAAACCTGCTGAACTTACTAATTTCTTTTTATTTGTGAAGAGACATTGGTTCAAGTCATGGTCCCCCTTGAAAGTTCAGTCCCAAACCAATGGACTCCTGGAGATGAAACATTTTCCACCTGAAAATCCTCAAATTCTGAACCCAAAGCAACTGACCTTCCAGTTGAAACAGAAGGCCAGTTGCTTTGGATTCGGCATTCGAGGATTCTTTTATGACCGAGGTCATAGTTTGGTTGTGTGTGGACGACACAGGCCGGTGAAAGTGTTCCAAAAGCTTTCTGGTTAGAGGTAATTCTCCTTAATGCGATATTGACCAAACAATTTTTTATCTATTGTGAAAACGATACCCTTGAGGTCTGTACGAGATGTTTCAGGCTTTAATAGGCCTCTAATTCAAATCCAGCATCTTTTAAAAAAAGATAGATGCGAGTTGAGATTGGGTCCAGAGCCGAACCCAGAACCTTCTCCTTTTTTAGAGCAAACCCACGTCACTGGTCCTTAAAGCTCATCACTTAGATTCTGCACTTTAACTTAAACAGAGCGCTCTTAACTTTATGAATGCTTTAGTTATGGATTTAGAGGATTTCTCTAGAGTAGTATTTCAGATTTATTAAATGTGATGGTAAAGAGAGCATTTTTATTTAGTTTTCTATTATTGGGCGTGACGACTTCTTTTCCTTTGTCAATCAGGTTTTCACTCGTGGCCGTTTGTCAGTTTTCTTTATTTGTACGATGAAATGACAAAGAAGAGAATGAGCAAATAAAAAATCGATTAGATTTTGGTGCTGATCAGTTTGATTTGAGGTTTGGGATTTAATCATTTCTCTAAAGCCCTATTCAGGACAGGACTAGCGCTTCCTCGGGACCTGTAGTAATACGTAATAATTACGGAGGACATCTGTGAAAATAATTATGTGCCTGTAATTTGTAAAGTAAAAGTAAAACCAAAAACTGGACCTCTGCTGTCGTCGCCGACGAAAAGGGTAATATCTCCGAAAAGTTCCCAAACATTGTACAAGCAATTCCCCTGATTGAATCCCTCAAATTAAATATGAAGTTATTTCCACTGTATTTTTTTGTAATAAAAGGCCCCTAAACTGATTTAATGTGATCTTTAAGAGTAAAATAAGATATTTACAAAAAAAGACCTACTCCAGTCAATTCAGACCAAAGGTTCAGAAATGAAAACCTTCTGGAGGTAAAGCTCCCCCTAGTGTGGGAAATATACAACCAACCTTTCCCCAAATCAAGCCAGTTCTTGCTCATGGTCTATTTAGGTATAAAGTTTGAAAATGATCCAAGACAGTGTTTTTTGTTAAAAAAAAAAAAAAAAGAAGCTCCTACTAGTGAATAAAATGGGAACTTATATAGTAAATTAAGATATTTACAAGATAGATCAATTGGCATCAAATTGGGACTAAATTTGACCACCTGTTCGGAAGTTTTCTCCTAAAAACTGTGTTTTAATTTAAAAGATTCCCCTTTCGAGTCAATTTTAAATTACTCTTAATGTAATAGATTGATTGAAGTAAGATACAAATAAAAAGTAGGTTGTCTGATTACACTATTTATTGTATCATAATTGGAGATTTCTAAGGAGATGTTAATACCGGTGAACATGTGGTTACAATTTTGAAAACAAAAACAAAACATTTTGTAGTAATCAAACTGTATGAATTTTATTAAGACAAAATAAGTCCGATTCTACTGATACTCAAAATTTTCAAATTACACGACATTCTAAGCAGTTTTTTAGAAACTTATTTCAATAAGTTACTATTTAGCACCACTAAAATAATTTCCAAAGACATCTGTATTGCTCAAAACATGAAGGGTCTGATGATGACAAAGGGGATCACAAAGTTACCGCTAATCAATATGAGTTCAGAGAATTTTTTTTTTTTTTGCAATGTTCCTCCATGTCATTCCTTGGAAAACACTTTGTGTGGTGCTTCTCCCTTCCTCCAGTTGCCGTTACCACTGATTGAAAAATAAATTGCCCGGTGATAATAGTAAAGGCTTGTCCTGAACTTCTGCTCAGCATGATAGCAAACCAGGACAAAAGCAAACAAACTCTGCACAATCAGTTTGTGCTGCTCCAGGAGGCCTTGAGGACCAAACGTATATATCATCACTTGACAATAAGTGCAATTTTCTCTGGAGGGCCGGAAATTAATCAGTACCTTACAATAAGTGGTGCCCAGAATTCCTTTCTCCCACTGCAATCATTCTCTAAGCTGACATTATTATACTCTGAAATAATGTTTTTTTTTATATACTCCGAGTCAAGGGTGATTGGACAAATATGTCTGATTTCTCGCTCAGAAAGGAGGCAGGCCTTGGGCGAAAAGTGAGCGGCGCTTTCTGTAACCTCTGCTGAGCTGCATTTTGTGAATATCTTATGCAAAGAAATTGGATTTGAAAAACGGACAAAGAATTGCGCGATTGAAAAGAATATTAAATAAATGGAATATACAAACAGATTAAATTACCTGCTGACAATAGAAATCTGTATGTATTTGACCTTTCATAAACCTGTAAAATGACAAAAGCTTTGTAAGCAACGATGTAGAGGAGCAATCGCCTCGGTCTCTGTGGTCGCCGTTCAAACGCCATGGCCCCCGACCTTTTTATTTTCTCTAACCCTACAGCCCTGAGAAGTAAATCAAAGAACAAGTTCAAAGAGAATGTCATTGTTTCTTTTTAATATAGTTAACCTGGTGTCCCGTAAACTTTTCTACGACCTTCAAAATAGGACACAAGAGAGAAGTGTCCAGAAATGAAGCCAGAGGGGTAACTACGGTGTCATCCTTGAAGCGACGCACCACTGAACGCACTCCTGCGGCCTGTTGGGTGTGAAAGAAGGCGGCCCCTCATCTCTAAGACGCTTACAACGTTTTCTTTTCTCTATACAGCATCGTTTGACAATTATCGGAGGAATATGCCATCTCCACCTTTTTATAGATGGCTTAAGCCTCGACCCCGGTCACCACGGCAACGTGGAACACGGGCTTTGCTGTAGCCATAGTGATGCAAGCAGGTGGACTTCCGGTGCGAGTGTTGATGCAGGAAAAGTAGCAGGATGAAAGGGTAGAGATGGGAAATGGAGATAGTGATGACAAGATGGAATCTGTGACAGACCTTATTAGAAGGGAGTTTATAAAACATGAAGGGACCTAAAAAGGGAAAGATTAGGAAAGAAAACAAGTCAAAAAGTGCAGACATTCTAATGTGTCTCAGTGCCACATTTCTTTTTCTGCTACATTTCTTTCTGTTATCTTTTCTACCCAATCTCCATTTCCAGCATTGCCGCTGTTCACCTTCTTCCATCAGTCTATTTATCTCATTACATGTTAAAGACACTTTCTGTAAGTGTATCTACTGATGCACATCCGTCTTCCTTCTCACCATCACATTTATTCTTAAGGTAGTTGTAAGCATCTTCTAACCCATCCATATTTAAAGTCTCACGTTTCCAGCAGTTTTCCAGCTGACCTATCCTCTTCTAATCACTGGATCTCATCTCCTTTTTTGCCGTCCTTTTTTTTTTTAACCTCTCTAACTGTGAGAGCCTGAACCTCCGCCATGGAAGAACACGACCCTAGGCTCAGGAAATATTCATGCAGATTTCCACATATACAGTCAGAGTTATTTCCAGCCTCTAAATCTACCGACAACTCCAACAAACCCCCTATCAAATACTCTGTAGTCAGTCGTTTCCTGCGCCTTCCACTTCAGCGTTTCTGCTCAGCCCACTGAGCCCGCAGCTCCACCTACAAAAGGCATATCACGGAATCAAAGGAACTCAGCTCCAGCTCCACCCACAAAGAAACATCAAAGGAATCGAAGGAACAAAGGCATTAGTCACATTTTAACGTTACTACTCCACACTGCTTATTCTTAAAGCCTTAAAGTCTTAAAGCGATCACAGGTTCGATTCAACCTTTGGCCCTTTGCTGCATGTCATCTCATGTCTGAGCACACTTTAGTTTTTTCATAAACTTGCTCACAAACAAACTAAAACAAAAAACAAACAAACTGATAAGAACACATGAGGGAAAAAATAACCTCATTGGAGGAGGTAATAACCGGGGGAAATTCGCCTCTGCCACAGACAGATGAAACTTTTTTGCTGAGGGTCTTCAGTGCTAATCACTGAGGTTACCACTGATTGTTCATTATGTGCGAAGTCACACCGAGATAACTGCAATTAGTATCCAAGGTCACATGACCTTCAGTCAAGGAAATCAGTTTGGAGTCCACCAACACTTTTTCAATTAAGTTTTGGTGTCATAAAGCTGTTGGATTTTAGCACACAGCTGTATTACTCAGTGGTAACGTTCTTAACACCCTTTCCTCAACCACACACATTGACTGGCCTGCATTCCACCAACATCCATTGAGCCGGTCAATCTGTCTAATCAGGTGTACTCAGATTACACCTGAGCCCCTGTTCCAGTGTTGCATGTCGAGGGTCGTTGCTCACGGTAAGTTTAGCAATACGGTGTTATGCTAGCTCTGACCTTCGAACTCGTTGCTAAGTGCTTAGTGTTGATTTTTCGGTCTGGAAGTTCTCTAATGGTGACAAATTTCCTGTCTGCAGAAATTGCAGGGAACAGTTTCCTTCTGAGCACTTTTTACTTACTTGTGTTGAGGTGCATTAGTGATACCTACTGTTGAAATGTGGACCAGGGTAAACTTCGTCTTTATGAAGACTTTGACGCTTACTTTAATCTATAGTCGTGTTTTAGTTAGTGTGGCTGTCACTGTAACACTTTAATATCAATTAAGGCTAGACAAGGATCAAAAATAAAAAGCGTTCCGTAAAATGAAGTAGCTTATTATGATTTAAGGTAAACGATATTTGATTGTGTTCTACTTTGCTTCAATGCGCTACTCTAATTTTACAAATACACAATACATGTTGGGGCAGTTTTGGAATAATGCTGCCTGACTGCCACACTTACATGTATTAAGTAGTATATACAGACAGAGCATTTTTTTATATCAATACAATCATGTATTTCCTGAGGCTTTTGATCATCCACTCACAGGTTAAGCAGTTTAACATTTGTCAAATGTTTTTTCAGCACTAGTGTGGGAATTTATTGAAAATGCTTGGAAAAACTTCCAATTCTTTTGGCTTGGGATACTTAAAGTCTAACATTTTACCAACTTTCTTAAAAGTTAAGAAAATAGTATTCCCCGCATCAGCACGATTTAGGAGAACAATGCAGCTCTCCCCTTCCATTGATTCTAGCTTTGGGCACATTAGATAACTTTTGGGTTTTGGGCATATGAATTATGAATACAAATTGTTGAAAATTTGATCAAATCAGCAGTGAGGCAAACTTAAGTGCGGAGTCTTCTTTAAATGACACAAGGAATCAATTAATGCTGTGGGCTTCACAGTGACCAGATCTCAATCCAGTAGAACTCCTATGGGTGATTTTGGAGTTGAACGAAGACATGATACACGCTGTAAAGAAAAGAAATTTGTTACATGGCAACACACTGTTTAATTAAATACTTCTGAGTCAGAAGTACTTCATTATGAAAGAGATTTGAAGAATTTATAAATCTGACTTTGAGGTCTAATCATGCACTGCAAACAAAAAGAATTATGAATAAATGTTCTAATTTCAACTAGTCACCTAAATCAAATTAAGTATTTTGAGCCAACTCATCAATTAAAGTTCATTACACTTCATTTATCTGGTCATCCCTTCAGTCCTACAGACCCGAAGAATATCTAACAACCCTGCATCCAGCAGCAAGAGTTTGACATCCTTGTGCTACTTGTTTTGAAATTATCTTTTGCTGTTTGCTATGTTCTTTTCTCATTATTGCTTGAATGTTATCACGATGAAGAGAGCTTGGATCTCTTCATCTTCATCTCTTCATATTGTGCTGCTGAATCGGAACTCTCTGAGTTTAACTCACATTAACTTTACAATTACTTAATTTCATACAATAAGGCTTTCATCAAACTTTAGGACAACCTAGTCCTACGCTGTTATCCATGACAGCAAGGGTACATCCCCGAAAGTTACCAATTCCACAGCGTTATTCAAGCAAACCCCCCCTGATTGAAATAAATGTGAAGCTTTTGTCGCAAAGACAGGTTTTTTTGTAATAAAGAATTAAATTAATTAATTAAAAACTTCCCCATGTGAGTGAATATGATATATACGAGATATATATCCTTGGGTGAATTCATATGCCCAAATTTGGACTAAATAGGACCAACGGTCCAAGTTATTTTTTCTGGGCTCAGTAATAATATAGGACTGATTTCCTTCGGTCAATTCATGTGAGGTAAGACACAAATGGACCACAAAAAGCTCTCAAAAGTGAGGAAAATATGAGATATTATAGTGAAATCATATACATTCAAAATAGATCTTGTTGTTATGGAAGCGCATTGCAATCACCAAAAAAAAGAGAAAAAATTGAGACACCTTATCACATAATTATGAGATCCGTATCTCATAATCAAGACATTTTTACTCGTAATTACAAGATAAGGTGTCATATATCTTTTAAATTTGGTTGAAATCGATGCGCTTCCGTTTGTTGAGTAGATTCATATGAAACCATTTTGTACATAATCGGATATATGTTTAGGAATTAATTTTTTTTGCATAAAAGTCTCCCAGTGAGTGAAATATAACTACTATGATCATTGTAAAATATGACAAACACAAACTACATCTCATTGAGGCAGTTCATAAGAAAATTTCGACTAAATCAGACCAACGTTTAAAAAGTTATGTTTGAAAAATAGCGTTTTCATTAACAGAGCTTCCTCTAGTAGATAAAATATGAACTATTGGTGTAAACAAACATGAAAACAAGATAGATCCCCTCTAGTCACTGCACCAAATTCAGACTAAATCGGACCAATGGTTGAGAAAACCTTTTCAGATAAAGCCCCCCCTTTGTGGGGGATTAATGTAACTGACCTTTTCCAAAATCAATTCAATATGTTTGTATAAAATGTGAAAAAGATCCATCCAATAGTTTTTGAGTTATTGTGTCAAATGAAGGATCTGCAGTTGACGCGGCAGCAGTGGTGAAGGCAATAACGAATCCGTAATATCCTCAGCTTCTCGGGGGTATAATGAGGAGGAAGAAGAGGGATGTGTTGGTTAGATGAGGAGGTATCAGAGTAGTGTACAGATCTGTGGAGGTAGCATTTCAACGGCATACCTCTGCCCTCAGAGATCAGGGGGATCGTTGAGACCCTGAGGAACAAACTGGAAGAACATGAGGGGGATGTCCGTTCCCAGAAGGACTTCAGTGTCTGCGGCATTGTGGCTTTCACTGAGACGTGGCTCACAGAGAGTGACCGGGGCATTGATGTGGCCATCGATGGCACTTAAGCCCCCGGCGCTGTCGTTGACGCGATGAAAACAACTCAAGTCAATTTCAACTGACACAGCTGTCCAACTTCATACTGAGTGAGTTCAGCCAGCAGTCCATAAAAGAGGACACTATCGATATGTCTCCTGCCCAACCAGGTGGCATAAGACGATGGCTCTTTGTTATGGATCAGTAATTGATGCCTTTAAATCACTCCCACTGCCCCCGCCAGGCTCTGTGGATCATAACGGCGTACATCTACTGCCCGTATATAAACCGGTGTTAAAGAGAGAGACAGCACAGACAGAGAGGACAGAAAAGCCTGGGAGGACGAGTCTCTGCTCTGTTTGCAGGAATGGAACGACATGAAACATGTTCAGCTGTCTGGTGGTGAACATCAGGAGCTCCTGGTTGATGTGACACGATCATATGTAACCTCCTACAGGGACATCAGAATACCCTCTAAGCAGCTAAATATGCATGTGTGTGTTACGTCCAGCAAGGAAAACGCAAATATTTGTAGAACTCCAAAACTGAACGAGGAACAATATGAGCGAAAATTACCTTCTCTGATAGGTCTAATATTTCTAATATGTCTATTATAAAATCAGACCAGGAAGCATGTCAGTCTGGAGGACTCGAGAAAAAAGCAAGCTCAGATGCCAAAATCGCTAATGTGAATTATTTATCTACAATTCCTTTTTCCTACTTTTCATTTTTGTGAGATATTTGAAAACTGTGGCACACACTTAAATACTATGGCCGCAAAAAGTGGGATGTTTAAAGGACTTCGCTTTCAGTCCAGGTGAATCAAAGTTATGGACCCGATGACAATTGAACCGTTTCATCATAATCAGGCGGCTACATAGTTTACGCATTTTATTGTACTTTGCACAGTTTGCAAAGTAGTTTCCCCCAGTGCTGTGTGCTCTATAAGAGTACCTGATCCCGCTTTATGTCTGGAGGTCTTTATTAGTCTGATCTATTGGTATTTACAGAGTTTGAGCACTTTAAGTCTGACACACACTCACACACACAATCCACTTTATTTTCCATTACTCACTCTGATTGGTGCAGGATTTCTTTAATGGTGGACTGTCAACAGGACAAGGAGAAGTGGTGCCATCGCCAGATAAGACAGTAGAAATGCAGGGCATATCAAAATGACATCCAACACACACACACACACACACATGAACACACGTAGTCCCCTGCCTCTCGTAACAGATAATTAACAAAGTGCAGACTATAATTGCTCTCCAGGATCTGTGGCGCCTGTTGCCGTGCGGATGTAAGCGCTCCTGTGTATTATGGTGCATTGATGGTCATTAAAATTAATGATGAAGGGCTGATGTCACCAAGTGGAGAGTGAGTGAGTGAGTGAGTGAGTGAGTGAGTGAGTGAGTGAGTGAGGGAGTGAGTGAGTGAGTGAGTGAGTGAGTGAGTGAGTGAGGGAGTGAGAGAGCAGGCATGTTTGCTGGTGTGAACTCATGCGTGTTCACACATTTCACTGTGTGTGTTTTTTGGCCACCAGCAGGAGAGTTATGGGTCACTAAAAGGTAAAAATGGCATCTGTGTAAGAGGAAGAACCAGAGAGGGGGTCTGAAACACTTGAACATAAATCACTACCTGACACTTTCCCCAAATGGACACTTCTATCTGTTGGTTACTCAGACGGGGAGCGTCGGTGGAGGGAGACGGTGGGAGGAGGGCAGATGAAAGTGTGGGATTGTGATCATGAGTAAATTGAAAGGTAACAAGAGAAGTGGAATAAAAGTGTGGGGATGAATTTAAGAGTAGGTCCTGTATTATATTTCTGATGGATTTTTCCGGCACTCTTCATTCGGCTACATCACATAATAATAGCGGAGAAAAGAGAAGAAAGGGTAAAAACTAATTTGGGAGGCACAAACGGAGAAGAAGTGGCTCTGCTGCAGCTTCTGTGGTGGCCTGTTTGAATTATTTGGTGTTAATTGAGGCAAATGCGCCACCTAGAAAAAGCAGAAGGCAGAAAATAGATATAACACAACTATTATAACGTAATAATCTACGGGCAAATCAGAACCAAAATAAAATCATCATAAAAGCTGATGAGACTCATTAATAAGCATTTAGTAATAATAAATATAATATAATAATACATTTTAGACTATTTTGGCTGTAATTACACTAAACTTGCTACTATCTGCTTTTTCTACACACAGTTAAGCAGGGTCATCGACCGTCGTCACCAGCTGACCAACCTTCTAATATATCAGGAGATTCTTTGGGAGATAAAGGGGAGACAAGAGGACACTTAATGATGATGATGATGATGATAATTTAGAGAGATCAGAGGCTGAGACTGTAAAGACAGCTTCCCTAAATAAGAAATATTATAATTATATCAATTATATCAAAAACAAGGCTTTATTCTGAGCCATGACTCTCAAGCTCCGCCCTCTGTGTGTGATTCGTGAAGACAAACCATCTAATGAGGCTAACTGCTTTGACACCTTGAATCAAAGGCCATATTGGACATGTTCCAAATATTAACTGGGATTTTTTGGAGACCGAGGCTGGCCTCCCCCATCCCGGTTGGTGCTCAGTCACATGACTTTGCTGTCAACAGTCCACAAACTTGCATCGGATGGGGGGCTGAACCGTGTATTTGATTGAACAGGTTTTTAAGGTTTTTAATGTACGTGTATATAAATATATAAGATACTATCAACACATGTGCTGGTCCATGATACAAAACATGTTTGCTGTCCCTGCCTTCAAAGGCCCTAAAACCCGCCACAACATTCCCCTTGAACTATCTTGATGTAAATGACCTGAAAACTGCTTCAAAAAGGAACTGTACTCTTTTGTATGTGCTGCTCTTCCTCGCCAAATAGATTCATGCATCGTGTTCTTACCTGTGCAGACTAGATTTGATTTCACACCAGGCTCTGCCTTGAATCGTTGAATACATTTTGAAAAATATTATTTGCTCAGGCATACCAGACGACTCTGTGGGACCTTTTGCTTAATTTTGAGATTTAATTTTAGATTTTTCCTGATTTGCAGTTGTATTTTTTTGTTTTGCTCCGTGGCCTTATGTGCTAGTGTTTATTTTCTGGCTCTGATTTCATGAACTTGCAGATAATGTTTGGTTCTTTCTTACATGATATATCATCAGGCTTAAGCCCACAATGTTCTCATTGTTGTTCCCGACTTCCTGACTGGCGCTATCTGCTTCGTGCCTCTGAATGCAGAATTCTTGAAAAATAGACTAGGCGTATATTCCCCGAGGAGTGGAGCAGAGAGATGCTTCACAGATGCGCATGAATCAACCTGAATCCACAATCAACTCCAGCATCCAGTGTCGCATGCAGGACGCAAATCGTCGGAGGCGGAGCCGTAAGGGCAGGGAGCAGGAAGTGGCTCAGTCTGAGCCATAATAACTCCACAGCTTCTAAAAATAATTGCTATGCGCTGAGTGTTTAACATCATTATATGCTATTGATTTGGCTGATCCCCTGACTTTTGAATCAACTAATTGCAAATTAACAAATAGCAGTACATTGGCCAAACTTTATCTCACCTTATCATGAGACTTATTATGAGATCCACGGAGAGAAAAATAATTCTTTATTGTTCTTTGTCAGGAACAAGTGGAAGAAAAATGAAGGTTTAATAAGTATGTCAGAAATGCGACGGCGTATGAGGGCCACATTCACAAAATAATGATAAGTCATTTTACAAGAAAAAAGTCGTAAATTTACAAGAATGGATTTGTAACTTTTACGAGAAAGGAAGATGTAATTTCACGAGAAAAAGTCTTGAATTTACGAGAATAAAGTTGTAATTTAATTTTTTTTTTAAATTGTCACGATATAATCAGAAACAAGCTGTAAATTCACAAGAAAAAATTTGATTTTAAGACAATAGAGTCGTAATTGTAGGAGAGTAAAGTAGTCATTTTGGGCTAATCATGGAAGGGGAAATGAGGAGTGTGGAGCAACTTTTCAAGCTATATTTCAATAATGATAAAAGAATGAAAAATAAATAAAAACACAATCAAAAAGTATTAGACATTGGGTTTGTACCAGAAACATTGATCCTAAAGTGATCTGACTACTTTGTTAACGTAGTGGCGCGCATCAGAGGCTGTGTGTGCGTTTATGTGTGTGTCGTACACCTTCCTCTTGGTATTCTTAAAACGTCGACCTTATTCTCATAAAAAAAATTACTTTGTTTGTAAAAATTAAAACTTTTTAGCTTGTAAATTTGCACATTTATTCTCATGAAATTTCCGATTAATTGTTGTAAAATTACAACTTGGTTTTTAGTGGTATTAGGACTTCATACTCGGAAATTAGAAACATTATTCTCATAAAATTATGAATTTATTCTCTTTAAATTACGACTTTATTCTCGTAAAATTCAGCCTATATTCTTTTAAATGTGCAACTTTTACCCTGTAAATTTACGGTTTTACTGTCATAGAACTTCAACTTTATACTCGTATAAATTACGACGTCTTTCTCGTTAAAATCACGATATTGTCATCGTTACTTTATTCTCGTAACAATACGACATTATATTGTAAAATTACGACTTTTTTCTTATAAAATTACAACTTTATTCTCGTAAAAAGACAGCTTAATTTTTAGTCATATTAGATTTTACATGTTTATTTTCTAGTAGTCACTCCTTCGTACAGAAAGGCTCATATTCCCCAGACCGACGTGTGTGTCCACAGAAAACTCCCGTCTTCATTTACTGTAGCCGCCCTTTTATAAAATGGAATCCAAACTTTTACATCTGCAAGCCTAAAAAACCTTTTTTTACCTCACATCCTCCACACTGTTGTATCTGGCAGTGTCAACACACACACACACACACACACATACACACATACACCCACACACACTGACACACAATGGATGCACTCAGCACACAGCAGCACAGCATCTCTCTGACTGAGTTTGGAACACTTGACTTAACCTCTGGGATGTGCCGGTCCACAGAGCAACACACACACACACACACACACACACACACACACACACACACACACACACACACTCACACACACACAGACACAAACCTCTGAAAGGAACAACTTAACCTCAGAGAGTTGATCCTTGCTAAAACGTAATGAAAAATGAAAGACCTGGTGGGAGGAGGAGCAGAGGTCCAACACCAGCAGACACAGAGATGGGAAAGAGAGGAGTGGGGAGGTGCAGCAGGAGCGAGTGAATATTAGATGGAGAGAAAGGAGGTCATGGAAAGGTCTGGGACATGTGCTGTGTCAGTGCTGCGACATGATGGGAGAACGTCTCCTGCTGAACCTGCAGAGACTCGAACATCTCAGCTAAAATTCAAGGCCCGCGTTTTCAAAAAGGATTTAGGTCACAGTCAATCGGGAGATTTCCTCCAGGATGTGAGGGCGTGGAGAGCAAAGTGTTGCTAAGAGGAAGGACGAAGGGAATCCAAGAAGGTACAGCTGATCAAATGAATCAAGAAAAATAGAGATTATATAACCAAATATGTAAATATTCTTACATAGAAGTTAAAACAATTACGCCATGAAAAATGTTTTCATGATGGGCAGTTCCTCCAAAAGTGCCCTGTGTCAGTAACGTTATAATAACTGCCAGAAAATCCAGGACGGTCTGGTGCAGTTTAGGTGTTTATTGATTAAAACTGAGGCACTTATATGAAAACACTGTCCAACACAATTAAACAAATCTGACAAGGTCCGATTTAGTTAGCACTCAGAGATTCAAACCTCCGCCAAGGCACAACAGGACCTAAAATAAATGTTAAAGTGATCGGAACCAGTTATATTGCTTATTTAGGAAAATGTCATGCAGATTTGTCCATTTATTTATGAGTTACTTCAAAAAAACCTCGAAAAGGGCCCGATCACCCAACCGTTGGGAAAACATTACACGGACGAACCAAAATTTTGCAACCTCTAGGTTATGCCGAACCCTATCTCCGGATAAAATTGAATGGAAATCTGTAGAGTAATTTTTTCTGTAATTTTTCTAACAAATAAACAAACAAACAGGTAAAAAAAGGTAAAAACAAAATCCCCAAATCACTGAATTGGTTCTGTCCGACTAGAACAATCACCATATGTTTTACCAAAATCTACCGGGTAGACCTGCCTGTTAAGAAAGTCGAAATCCGCATCTGCCCCAAACAAAGAAAGAAACTAACTAGAACTATTCTGTCGACCCCAACAGCAAAGGTAAATCCCAGTAAAGTCACCAATCCCCTGCGCTGTACAATTAATACTCCTGACTGAACTATTGAAATCAAATATGAAGTTCTGTTTCTAATATATTTTAAATGGGGCGCCTTAAGCTCAGTAGGTTAGGTATTTGTCACTCAACAAGGAGACCAGGGTTTGGGCCCAGCCTCTGATGCAAATGCCATGGTTCCTTGAGCAAGACCCTGAAACCTCAGCCCACCAGGCGCTTTACAGGCTCCGCCCAGTGCTCCCTCAGGACTGGGTCAAATGCAGAGATAAATATCAAAGTGTACTGTGTGGATGTTGTGTGTAACGTGATAAATAAAGGATTTATTATAATAATAGAAAACGCTCCCCAATCCAGTTCTTTCTCACACTAAGGTCTATGTGGGGGTGACATTTGAAAACAATCCATGAGTTTTTGGGCTACGTTCAGAACACTGTGCTTCATTTAGAAAAAAAGCTCCACCTAGCGAGTAAAATATGCACTACTAGAGTAAATTATAAAATAGATCTCCTTAAGTTGATTCATTTGCACAAAATGTGGACAAAGCTGGGCCTGGAGAAATTATGACAGGAAAACCTTTGGAGAGAAAGCTCCCTCTAGTGTCATGATAAGAAAATCGACCTTTCCCAAAATCACTCCAGTCCTTCCTCACACTAAGATCTATAAAGGTATAAAATTTGATCCATGAAACATTTTTTGCGTGATCGCGTTATCACAACATCTCAAATCACTGACTTTTCGAAGCTGGGGAAGATATTACCTCCTTATATTTTAATTAAGACACCAACAGACTTTGAAAGAGTGAATTGAAACTAAATAAATCACACAAACTATTAGCAATCAAGGAAAAAAGCAATATGTGCAGATATGTACGGTAGATAAATGTTACACTGATTGATGTTAGAAAATAGCAGAGTAGCAGGACCAGTGGGAAAAAGAGACAGAAAACAACAAATATACCTCTTGAGAGGTGACAGAATTGTGTGACAGGGTCAGCTGGTGAGAGGCTTTATTTTCCCACAATCCACTTGTTCAAGCCTCCCAGGGACCCCATCATAGAGCAGGATTTGGGTCAGGTAGTCGTCAGCACATAAATAGAAAGAACAAAAATGTCAGCGTGTCACTGCAGGCATAAACACTCACGCGCCAGCGAGTGGACGCAGCAGAAGCGTTCGATAGAACGTACCAGATGATGCATAATTGTACAGAGGATAAAACAATGTAAGATAATGAGAATAAATCCGGTCACAATGTGAGGTTCTACTTTGCCGTGCGCTGTAAGAGCATGGATGTCACTCACAGCGAACACACGGCACGCAGAAATACACACCCTGAGACCTTCTAAAGGAGGAGGTTAACCTCAGAGAGCCCATCCTCGCTGAAACCTCCTGAAATATGAAAGACCTGTTGAGAGGGAGTGGAGACATTTACCGAGTCAGGAGAGAGCAGAGAATGTTCTAGTGCTCAGCCGACAAGACAACCCTCGCTATCACCCTTTGTTGACTAACATCAGCTGGTTTCTGCGAATCTGTGACGGACGAATAGTAAGAAGACAAAACGAAGTTTAGTGGGAATTATCCAGAAACAGAATATTTAAAAGTTCCAATTCTCCAAAAAGAAGTGAGAACAACGAAATGGAACAAAAGCTTCGGTCAAAGTTCAGTCAAGGAGATTATCCCATTCCAAACTTAATTTTATTCCCATCTTTTCTCTGACTTAATTATAACCCAGAAAAAGTGGGGGATACTATAGAATCGTCAACAAGATTCTTAATTTTAACACAATAACACAAAAACTGTTACGTGGATCGTTTTCAAACTTTCTATCCTAAAAGACCTAAGTGAGAGGAAGAGCTGGAGAGTTTTTGGGAAAAAGGTCCATTCTATATTACTGCCACTAGGGGCGCTTCATTTCCAAATGTTTTCCAACCAAAATTTCTCAACTGTTGTTCAAACTTTGTGAATCCGAATCGGATCGAGGATATTCATCCTTCTACTGATCTTATATCATATTTGACTTTAATGGTTCTTATTTCACTCATTAGGGGCAGCTTTTTATGAAAAACACAGTTTTTCAGGCCTTACTTCCTATATAACATGACTTCCTTCGTTGTGATTTAGTCCGGATCTACCGGATATGAACCGCCTCAACGAGATCTAATATTTATTTGCCATTAAAAGAAAAGAGTTTCTCCTTCTTATCTTCCCAACCATGGAATATTTAATACATTTCAGTATTTTTCTTGGTTAGCTAGATTTCCCGAAAATTAGCAATTTCTTGGAGTCAATAAGTGGATTGTATTTACCCCTCAATGAGATTTTAATTATGAATATATCCTTTATTGGACCAGATCAAATGCTCTTTGAGTTTAAAAATCTCTGTTCCGAGAATGACGTGACCAAAAAGGCAGCATTAGAATTTGTTACAACAATTAAGCAGACATAGTACAACGCATATATACATATATACGTCCGATGTTTTATACATTTAGTTTTCATGAACAAACACTTCAAACAGAAGCAGAAAAAAAAGTTGGAGGAGTAACTGGTCCAGGAGTTGGGAGTTTAGGTCTTCACCCACTGAAGACGGCGCCGGCACAGCAGAACAACTTAGCCCTGTTTACCTCCACAGGGGTGACCGAAGGAAGAGTAGGGCGAGTGAATAGCCATCGTAGATTTCATACATTAGCCGTGTAGTTGGACGTGTTCTCATTTTTTATAGAGTCCTTTTTTCATTCCTTCTCAGTTGAAGCACTCAGTTGGCGTTCCAATTTGTTTGTCTTTCTTCCGCTCAACATGTGACAAACTCAGCGGTTACTGACTTTTAGTTTGGCTTTACAGAGGGTGGCTTTGTAATCTTTTTTTAAAATATTTTTTCCTGAAGCAGCCTGCAGCTGATTCTTGATTTCATCTAAGTGTGAGGTAACACTTAGATGAAAGGTAGAAAAGGAAAAATTCTTTATCAACCAAAATCATACTGTCGGCAACATAATAGAGCAGGAGCCGACATTTGCTTCCTTTAGAATATGATGGTCGTCGACTTCAGTAAATGTAGGGTCAAAGGAAAGGGCCTGCTGACTATGAGTCGAAGCGGTGGACAGGTTCTTAAGAGACTGGATTTCTTTGGAGGGCTTGTGTAAATCCTTCTGTACACTGCCCCTAGGAGGTTTATAGATAATTACATAATTCACCTCTTACATAACCACACCGATTAGAATAAGTGACATAAAGTTGGCTCAGGTGGAGACATGCCAATTCAGAGCCAGAGAGAGACCTCAGGCCTCAACTATTAAATTCAAATTAAAAATGAACCCTTTAAGTCCTGCTCAAGTGTTTGTTCGAGCTCATTCTGAGTCAATGTTTCTGAGCCACTTCATCGATTCTGTTTTTAATATGAACCAGTGGCAGCATTTATATATGCTAAAGAGTTAAAGGGCAGAAGATAGAGCCCTGGGGGACACCGTAGTTCAAAAGAGCCATGGGGGCTGAGTCATTAACTATGGCTATTTGAGAAAGTCTTATTCAATAGGTTTAATATTTTTTTTAATTTTATTTTTGGCGGGGATGGGAGGGTTTGAAGGGGGGGGGGGGGCATTTGAAAGCATAAGGGGTCTTACTTAATGGAATGATGTGACTTCATGCAACCAAAAAAAACTCTAACAGAGGTGAAATAGTTTTCTGAAAGAATCTTTTACTAAAAGGTTGAAATAATCTCATTCAAATTGACTTTTTTTCCATGTGATACCAAAATTTACGAAATAATTGTCGAAAATAAGTCTGTTTTTTGTAGTTATTTATTTTAGTATTTGAAACTTGCTTTGTCCCTCAATTTGTCATTATATGGTAACGTTAGAGTATCTTAGATCGGAAATTAGTAAATGCCAGAAATAAAATATGCAAGGAAATGATTATCCCTTGTTGTTTTTTTTCTCTCGGTGAGAACGTTCAAGGGTTAAAGTAGCACTTAATCACAGATAAACCTTATATTAGACTTATATGTTTCATTCAAATCAATGCAAAGCTCAGACAATTTACCTTTTTGTGCGTAAGCTACGTTATAAGCATTTCGTAATAGTAAATGAAGTCTTGACCAGGCGTAGAGGTCATTTTGGAGGGATTGAATCCGACCTTCATGGAGGGTTTTGGCGCTCATCCACCAACGTTCTCCAGGTGGCAGGTCAGCGTAGGCCAGATCAATACCCTCTCCTCCTTCAGGCTTCCTGCGAGTGTCTGTCCCTGCTGGCCGATGTAATATCAGCTCCATTCCCTCCCAAACAAGCTGATTCTCTGTGCCACTTCTATGAATTATATATCTCAATCTGTCATTTGGACCTCTGCCGTCGAGGTTCTGTTCTCACAGATGTCAGTTTGTCAGCAAGATTAAGCACAAACCACTGGAGGGATTCAAACAAAGCTTAGCTGAAGGAAGTGGACAGGAAATGAGCTATTATATTTTGGCATGGACCCTGACTAAAGCAGATCAAAGATTAAAAAAAACAAAAATGTTGTACTCTCATTGCTTTCTCTGCTATTTTCCCTGATTACAATGACAAACTACTAAACTGATTTTTTTTTTTTTGAGAGGCAGGGCTTGTGCAGTGAAAAAGGTTCTTAAACTTTGGTGCCGATCATGGAATATTTAATGCATTTCAATATTTTTCATGTTTAGCTAGATTTCCTGGAAATTAGCAATTTCCTTGATTCAATAAGTAAATTTTTTTTACCTCTCAATGAGATTTTAATGATGAGTTTATCATTTATTGGACCAGGTAACACCCTCTATGAGTTTGAAACATTGTGACCTAGCCAAGAGAGCAGCGTAGAATTTGTTACATCAATCAAGTAGACATAGTACAACGTATATATACATATCTATATTTAAATATCTTTCTATAAAGATATATATATATATATATATATATATATATATAATTTTTGCTGTGTAATATCAGAAACAATATACTTGAAGAGGTTTTCAAACTCCCCCAAGGTAACGAGTTCTGACAGTTTTGAGGTAATTAAACAGGAAAATATTACTTCGACACCTGCAGCAGCACATATGGCTGAGCAAAAAACCATAAATATCTGAAAAACTCAATTATTAAGTCCCGGTGCTCACGTTGGTTTATTGGCAAGTCTGTGATCTCATGAACTGTCCTTTTGGATTCTGAAGTCAAAACTGGCCTCTGTAAACCTTCACCCTCATATACCCACAATACCATGTGGTTTTGGTTTTTTTTATTACCTGACAATTATTGAACTACAGATAATTCACTTTTACACAACGCAGGCTAAGAAATATGTTCAAGCTGGTAATTCAACATAAACTTACTCCCGTGAGTCTTCATGTTTCTTAGTAAAGAGTGCGTTCCTCTATTTATCAAAACACAGGAACAACTTCAAAGGAAGAGTCCCTCTCCAGACGTCTGTACAAAAACAACGGGGGCCTCCATAGGAACCGCTCAAACATTCATTTTACACATTGGACCTGTAAAAGAAGTAAAGTCTGGAATAATCCTTATATTATCTGTGGGAAATATAATAACTAAACAATACTTCAATACTAAACTACACTAAATACTACACTATACTATACTAACTATACTATACTATGCTATATATTATACTACATTGTACTATACTAAACTATTCTGCTATACTATACTATACTATGCTGTGCTGCACTATACTATGCTATACAATACTATACCACACTATATGCTATTCTTA
Organism: Lophius americanus; assembly: GCA_037951165.1. Classification (NCBI taxonomy): domain Eukaryota; kingdom Metazoa; phylum Chordata; class Actinopteri; order Lophiiformes; family Lophiidae; genus Lophius; species Lophius americanus. The sequence continues at coordinate 2,098,808 of JBBDHG010000082.1, read as the reverse complement.
TACTATAATATACAATACTACACTACACTACACTATACTATACTACACTACACTATACTATACTACACTGTACTATACTATACTACTACACTATACTATACTATACTACACTATACTATACTACACTACACTATACTACACTATACTATAATACACTATACTATACTATAATATACTATACTATACTACACTAGACTATACTATACTATACTATGCTATATACTATACTATACACTATACTACATGATACTATGCTATACTATACAATACTATAATGTACTATACTACCTCTATGCTATAATACACTATAATACACTATATACTATACTATACTACACTATACTATACTATATACTATACTATACACTATAGTACACTATATACTATACTATACTATAATTTACAATTTTAAGACTATACTATCCTGTGCTATTCTATACTATATACTCTTATTATGGTTAATTACTACCATATACCTCAATTATATATTAACTGTTGTTCTGCTTTGGTGTTCCATGTATTTGTTCTGGTTGTGATCTTCATGCTGCTGGTCTCTGATCGTACAGGAAGGCCAATCAAAGTTAGACGCTGCTAACATGTCCTCTCGCTGGATATTTTGGTGTGGGTGGTGTAAAGGGTGTAGTTATATAGGATCACCTCTTCAGTCCTCATCAGGGGGTGAAAGCACGGTGACCTTAAGCACCTCTCCACCACAGGAAATCCTTTCAAGGGGCAATCGATCCCCCCTCAACAAGTTTCTCACCGTTATCAGCAATGGCTCGTCTGAAAAACTGTCACATGATTATTAGTTCACAGACGGTTTGTGTGCGGAGCTGCGCCTTTTTTTTTTTTTCTCCCTGCAAGTGTGCAAATGACTTCGAAAGCTCCCAAATGTGCTCGTGTGCTCGGAGGAGGGATGTTTACGTCTTACGTGTCTTTATTTTTAAACCATGGAAAGACAACAACTAAACAAATCCTTCTGCCTTGAAACAAATGCCAGACCCGAGCAGAGCTGTTAAATTAGGACAAAGAGTTTCAAGGGAATTTGCCATTTACAGTCAGGCACCGAGAGCAGCTCCTCTACCTACGGGGACCTGAAAAACCGAGTCCCTGGAGACGCCGTCGCCGTGTTCTTCGTGGAAGATTTATGGCTGTTTATGTTTGGCTTGGTATTTAAACAAAACATATGATAAATATACTTTAGCTGTGCAATAAAAGTTGTTACTCTAACAAGAGGAGTAACACTTTAAATGTGCTGATCTGATTGTTGTAAAGGAAATAAAGAACAGAACTAATTCTGTGATCTTGATTTACTGTCCTTTGCTGTTGCGTTTGTGTACTGGACCAACCGAGCTCAGTACATCACCGGAACGAAATTGGTGCCGTGCTGCATCTAGTTCATCCTCCTGAAGATACAACCTCAACATTCTCAGGTCCTTCAAATCACAATGGCTATCTCTTTCTTTTATCTGTTTAACACGTCACTTTGTTCGGGTTCAAATCCACCAGAGGCCGAACTGAGAAAAGTTCTGCATGGGGACTCCGCCAGCGAAGAGAGTTTCTGTTACTTTAGTTGGACTTCTCCACAACAATCGTATTAATTAATGAAAAAGTAGGAAAGAAAGAAAAATTGTGGCACGAACACAAAGCGACCCGTGCAGGTGGATTGATCCTGGCTACACCAATATGTTCGTATTTCCAACGCATGCTAACGTTTCGGATATCTTGCAATCATCGGAGCAAGAGAAAACTTCCCTTCAAATCATTGAAACCTACATCCTGGCTTAGTCTTTGTGACATCTGGACACACCTGCTTAAACCAGTCGCACAGCACTTCCCGTTTAACAATTAAATTGATTTAATGTAATCAGATTAAGTCAATTAATTATATCACAGAGACATCTGGGATATTATGGAATTGTCATCGCCACCGCCACCGCCCCCGCAAATCAACTCACGGATGGACTCAAGGACATCTATCTTGTAAATATCATATCTGAAGGAGCTTTTTCTCCTTCAAACACAGTTTTTCGGTCCGTGTACCTGTCTGGTAGATAGTCGGAATGTCTATGGAGTTAATCTTGAGTATGTGAGTAAAATACTTGAAGTCAATGTTTTGGGCTATTTTCTTTTTTGCTTCTTTTTTTCCTTTGGAGCGTACATCAAATTTGTCATTCAGTGCAATCTTTGAAGCAATCATCTCAGGTCCGGGCAACAGGATATTATAGTTTGCTGTTTTTTGACTTATTTATTTCATCATGAAAACAGCTGACTGTTACTGCCGGAAATACGTTTTTTATAAGACAATAAAAAATGAGGCATACGTTTGAAACTTCTTCTTCTTCTTCTTCTTCTTCTTCTTCTTCTTCTTCTTCTTCTTCTTCTTCTTCTTCCCTTGGCTACTCTCTTTCGGGGCCGCCACAGCGGATCATCTGTTTCCCACCACAGCTACCGCTGACACCCTGTAGGCTCACAGTACCAGTGAGGATATTTGTTAAAACCGAGCCTGTACGGATCCAGCTTGGATATCAGTTCCGTGTTCCGCATATTGATTCGGCAAAGGTTTTTACGTCTTATGACCTTCCTCGCACAACCCTCCCCATTTATCAGGCCTTGGGTCCGGCTCCAGAGCTGATTTGTGTTCCTGTCTTGGCTGGTTTGAGGTAATAGGTAAATAATAAAGTTTAGTGTTAAGTGTTCATCTTAGATTAAAATGACATTAGAAAGTCATGACAGGAAGAAACACTTCCACCTTCAGAAAATGACTTTGTTATTAAGGCTAATTTTTTTAATGATGAATACGTTTATTCCAGTTTTTACTGAAGTAGTTCAGAACCCTTTAATGGCCCCATCAAGAAAAAACAATTATGGAAAACGATCTATTTGCATATTTGTATGATTTGATTACCTTAGAAACTCAAAATTACCCATAAAATGAGAAATGTTTTTTTTGTTAAATTGTGTATTTCATGGAAAATAGTCAGTTTTAATGACATTCATCTAATTATAAGACATTTTTGGTTGTATCAAATACATTATTCTGTTTGTAAGTCCTCACATACTTTCTTAAGGGATAGGACTTTCTCTGAAGTCATAGTTAATCCTCCAGCTCTGTGGCCCCTTTGATCTGCGGTGTCCCCCAGGGCTCCTTCCTTGCCCCCTTAGTCTTTAGCATAAACATGCTACCACTGGATCAAATTAGAAACAGGTTCCGTTAAGTGTCACATGTTTTTCAATAAGATATAAAGGTTCAAAACGTGCTCAACCAAACCATTAAAGTTCCAAACAGCTAAGTAAGTCCACCTCACCAAAATAGAATGTATAACAAACCGAGGCACCATATCTGCATCTGGTTTCACTGGAATTTTGCATGACAATAAACAATAAAAATATGTACGTAGTTAAAACCCATACGATAATGGGTATGACTGTAAAAAAAAAAAAGATCAGCAGAAACATCCTTCAAGTAATCTCAACATTTGTTTTAAGTTTTAGTTTCATCTCTGGCAGGAAAAGATGTTGTTTTGTAATTTATGTGGACTAAACCTTTAAGCGCTGTGAGAATACACAGAACACTAACGAGAACACGAGAACAGAGGAGTTGATCTTTGCTTTTTTTCCATTCATCGTCTTTGCTTTTTTTCCATTCATCGTCGCTGGTTACACTGGGGAAATATGAATGTAAATATGAATCGACTTTCCCTTCTTATAACTTCAAACCATGAAATATTAAATTCAAAACATTCCTGACATTTGTTACACTCTGGAAAAAGCCTCGTATTAGTGGGTTAGAGAGTGCTGCTCTGTAATGAATTATATTGATTCTGTGTGGGGTTTTACAATATTTTATTCATAACCAACGCAACCTTCATTAACCTTTCTAGGGCTGCTTAGTAGCGTTCTCTGTAAACTACACTAGATTCAAAGGGTTTCCAGTTTCTGTCAAAGTGGAACTATGTTTGTTTTACACGTAGTGAATTCTTTCCAGGTTTAATTTCTTCTGACTTCAGGTTTCTTTTAAGATGATACATCAAAAGCAAATCAGGTCAACTTATTTAATGAGACGGGATTTACCCGTAATATATGAAATGACACTAAAAAGTGTTCAGGTGGTCTAAATGAGGTCTATAGTGCTCTAAAGGTGCTCTATGGGTGGTATAAGGGTGGTCTATGGGTGGTATAAGGGTGGTCTATGAGTGGTCTATAAATGGCATATGGGTATTCTATGGGTGGTCTATGTGTGGTATAAGGGTTGTCTATAGAAGGTATATGGTTGGTCTATGTGTGGTATAAGGGTTGTCTATAGAAGGTATATGGAGGGTGTATGGGTGGTCTATAGGTCTATGGGTGGTCTATTGGTGTGCTATTGCTTCTCTCTATTGGGTTTGTGTCGTGACCAATTTGCTGTTGGATAGATTCAGCTAGTGAAGTGAAATGAAGTAGGTGTGATATTGGTCATAAATGGGTCTTGTTATCCCGGCTAATAGGCCGCCAGTATGTGTGTGTGTGTGTATGTGTGTGTGTGTGTGTGTGTGTGTACGTGTGTTTGTGTGTGTGTGTGAGGGAGAGTGAGTCATTGTTTGTTTGGGGGAATCGGTGTGTGTCTGTGAGTGATTGTGTTTGTGTGTGTGTGTGTGTGAGTGATTGTGTCTGTGTGCGCGTGTGTGTGAGTATGTGTGTGTGTGTGTCAGTGTCCGTATAGAAAGAGAAAGAAGGAGACTTATTGTACATAATAATGTTACTCTTTAATTGTTACCAGGTGTGTGACTGAGACAGAGACACGAGAGAAAACGTCTTTTATTTTCTGTCTGTTCTGCTCTCACTCTACCTCTTCTTCTGTCCTCTTTCTTTCTTTCCTTTGTCTATTCTGTTAGTCGTTCCTCGGTCTTCCTTTCCTTTTCCCTTACATCTTTCTGTTTCTTCTTTGTTCCGTCTCTCATTTTCTCTACTTTTATTTTTTCTGTCTTCCCCTTTTCTTTTTCTTAATTCCCTAATTCTCCTTTTCTGCATTTCCTCCTTCTCTACTTTTCTTTCTCTCTCCTTCCCTCACTTATCCTCTTTCCTTTCCTGTCATTTTTCTCTTTCTTTCTACCTTTCTTTTTGTCTGTCCTTCTTTTTTCTCTTCTCATTTCCTCTTTCTTTCTATAATTCTTTCTTCCGTCTGTCATTATATAGTCTCTACTCTTTCTTTCTTACTTTCTTTCTTTCTTTCTTTCTTTCTTTCTTTCTTTCTTTCTTTCTTTCTTTCTTTCTTTCTTCCTTCTGTCATTATATAGTCTCTACTCTTTCTTTCTTACTTACTTTCTTTCTTTCTTTCTTTCTTTCTTTCTTTCTTTCTTTATTTCTTTCTTTCTTTCTTTCTTTCTTTCTTTCTTTCTTTCTTTCTTTCTTTCTTTCTTTCTTTCTTCCTTCTGTCATTATATAGTCTCTACTCTTTCTTTCTTACTTACTTTCTTTCTTTCTTTCTTTCTTTCTTTCTTTCTTTCTTTCTTTCTTTCTTTCTTTCTTTCTTTCTTTGCCTGGTTTGTCTAAATGACACTGGTCCCCACAGGATGTCTCTGATCTCGGAGACAGTGCTCTTAATTTGGCGGGCTGTAGTTTTACTGTGTGTCATGCGTTAACAAGGACACTTAATGATAGGGACTTTACAATCCTGTGTTTATGGACATGACAACTCCATGGATTTAAACATCCGTCTCACCTCCACAGAAACCTGATATCCAATTATCCGCGGTGAGTGGGTTTGGGAGTTGAAGAACTCTGCCCTCCCTCCGGTGTGAATCAGGCCAGAGCAAACAAAGGACAGGACACGCTAACATGACTTAGACCCAATCTCCAGTGACTGCTGAAGGAACAGCTAATATATCACTTCATTTCCTTGGCCAAGAATGACTAGGGGGGTTGGACGTGGGGATGTCTTTTTGGTTAGAGTTAAAAAAGAGAGTGGGACGGGTCACGACTTGAAAAATCTCAGTGGGTCTGTCTTTTGCTCCCTTTTAGTTTTACTCTCACTCTGTGTTTCTTTCAAAGGTCCACCTATGCCATATGTTTCGCCATCACAAGCCGTGCATCATCCGATACTGCTACATTTAAAGTCACCTGTGGTTTCTAGTGTTGGTCTCTAGGGTTTCTTTGGCTTAAAGGAGGGCAATTATTGAAATGTTTACTTAGGGACGCCTCAAAACCACTTTCTGTCTGACAATGCAGAGTTTGCTTTAAAGAGAGGTTTCATTTCCCTCAGATGTGAAGTCAAGGTCTGAAGTGTGCTGCAACAGGCAGCTGATATGCTTTGTTCCCTGAGTGGTTCATCTTTGGTAGAACATCGCACGAGATGTAGTGAGGGCTTGAATCTCACGTTTGGGTTCAAGTGTGCTGAGAGGTTGACAAATTCTTATATTATCCACAAGCGATAATGGCTGATCATCAAGACCAATAAAGGCTGCTCTGTTACGGCTCTGGATATTTTCTATCGTTTTTCGGCTGCAAGGTAGGTTGTATCTGCGAGCATGAGTCAACTCTGTAAACTGACTTGACTGAATAAAAGGATATTTAACACATCTCCTTTACACAGTCTAGCAGACAAGAGAGTTTGCAGTCTGCTTTACTTTGCTTTTTCATCGCTGACATGAATATATATATAATATTTATAGACTTCTGACGCCGCTTCTTCACCGTTTTCCTGCTCAGCTAACAGAAAGTTAGCATTACCATGCCATAAATTGGTGTTATGGCATATACAGATCTTATCAGTACTAAGATCCCCTTAGTGTCAGAAATATACAACCAACCTTTCACCAAGTCAATACAGTTCTTATACCCCAATAAAATGTTTCGGATCTATGGGGGTTTAAAGTTTTAAAATGATCCATCACAGTTTTTGAGGATTGCCTGGAAAACAATGTTTTTCCTTTTTTAAAAAAAAGCTCCTCACCTTGAAAAATTAAGTAAAATATGACATATACAAGTTATATACTGAGTCGATTCATATGCACTGAATTTGGACTAAATTTGACTGACGGTTAGAAAGTTCTGTCTGTAAAACAGTCATTTAGATTAAAAACCTCCCCGTAGGAAGTAAAATATGAACTATAAAAGCAAAACATTGATCTCCTCGAGTCGATTCAGTCATTAATTGGACTAAATTGGACCAACGGTTGCAAAATGATGTCCAAAGACTTTTGCCGATAAAGCTCCTCCTAGTGCCAATAGGAGGAGAGAATGATTTTGGGAGAGAATGAACAATCTCTCCCAAAATCATTCAAGTTCTTCCTCACACTGAGGTGTATGTGGGTATGGAATTTGAAAATGTTCCATGCAATAGTCTATCACATTAACAAGGAGGAGATATAAAAACTTCTGATGTGGAACCAGAGTTCATATCTGATGCACTCACTTATCTGTCAAGGAGGCAGAGGGTGAGTTCTAAATGTTCATGGACAGTATTTCAAGATGCAGTCGAGGTAACAAAAGCTTTGAATCACATCTCCCCTTTTTGCAGATGATGCGGTTCTGTTTGCTTCTGGTTGAAATGGCTGGTATGAGAGTCAGCTCCCCAAAATCTGAGGCCATAGCCGTCTTCTGGAGAATGATAGATTATCCCCTCCATGTTGGGGTTGAGATGCTGCCTAAAAGGTCCAGTGTGTAACATTTAGCGGTATCTCTATGAATAAATGGAATATAGTATTCCTAACTATTTTTTTTTTTTTTGGTTTACTTTTGCCGAAAGTAAAAATATGAAAGAACCGGGCTGTTAAGAAAAAGCCCTTTTTTTTATCTCCATGGAGCGGGTCCATATGCCGCCATGTTCACACAGATGTCTGGGGAGAGACTCGGTAAAGATCACAAGTCAGGTAAACAGGCAACCAATATTGCAATTCGGAAATGTTGAATTCGGAAAGGGAAAGGTGTCCCATGTTAACCCACCTGGTGAGATATTCTTGTCAAGTTGGACCGTTTTTTCGAAACCTGCTGTGTTTTTAGGACATCAAAGCCAATCAGACGTGAGTTTTGGACTAAACTGATATTTGTCCCGTTAAGTAACTCCAGCCGACTGTTTGCCAGAGGCAAACAAAGCAGTCATCAGGAGTGAAGATAAATGAAGTGAGAATACATGAATGTTTTAGAGAGTCTTCGCAGTGAAGAATGCTCATTTCTTATTCCACATCATCTCATAAATATTCTAAAAAATAAAAACCACGCAAAATCATTTGGTTTGAAAACTTCATTGAGATTTAATGAGTGGAAATTTGTCCTCAACGTAATGTCATCAGAGAGTCAATGAATCCTGAATAATAAGTGGCGCTTCTTTAAAAGAAGCCTGGCCAGTCTCTGCTGAAAAAAACATCTATTGTAAAATACTATATCATTGGGAACACATTTAATTGAAATTAGTTAACTTTGCATAATGGATGGGTCAGGGTTTTTTTGTTGTAGTTTTTTTGCTTCAGACTTATTCCAACCTCTCAGCTGATATAATGTGATTAAACTTGCCTTCTTACGGCATTGGGTAGAATATCAGATGAAACACATCCTTATGTGGCCTCATCTGGAGGCTTAATAACTATTTATTTTAATAAAGGAGCGCTAAGCTGTGGATGGATGGATGGATGGATGGATGGATGGATGGATGGATGGATAGATGGATGGATGGATGGATGGATGGATGGATGGATAGATGGATAGACAGACGGACGGACGGACGGACGGACGGACGGACGGATGGGTGGATGGATGGATGGATGGATTGATGCCACGTTGACCTGTCCTCCCTTAGAATTTGGGTCATTGATGCCTTTCAGTCATTGTGGAAACATCAATAATCACTGTGTGAAACTGGGACGATGCTTCACTCACCTGCAAACTGTTATGTCTTAAGTTTTATCTTTTATGTTAATTTGAATAAAACCTGATCTGTGGATAGTTTGCGCTGTTGCACTTGTTATGAGATAAAAATGTCAACCCCGCATTTTTACAAATGTATGTTCAGCTCTTGTTGACGACCCTTGAGAGAGAGAGAGAGACAGAGAGTCAGAGAGAGAGAGAGAGGGGGGAAAGAGAGAAGGAGAGAGAAAGCGAGCTTTGAGCCATGAGTGGCTGTCTCTATGCCCATGTTGATATTGACTGATAATCATTGAAAAGTAAAAAGAAAAAGAAAAAACACCTGTTGCTCTACCGGGGTTTCTGTCCATCTAATATCGATTCACTCGCTGCACATGTTTTCGTCCCAGCGCTCATTATTATATGAACACAAAGCCTTGTGTTGATGTTATTCCTCCTTTCTGAGGACAATTATGGTTCAATCCATGAATTTTTCTTCATGCTATATATATATATATATATATATATATATATATATATATATATATATATATATATATATATATATATATGTATATATAAATCAATGGCATTTTCCACATTGACCCCAGACCTGTGCCCTTTTCATTCAGTCACTTTAATGGCCACTCGAGACTTGTTATGGTCTGTAATGAAACAATATTTATCATCCTGGAGTGTTTGATATCTTTGAGACTGGAAGAAGATAATCTGTGGAGATTATCCGGATTTCTGCCATGAAACTTCATTTTGAAGACTCCTGATACTGTCAGCCTGGCCGTAGAGGACGACTGCTCACATCATAACCAACTGGGCCAAAGTCCAGAATCCCCTGGATTCTGGTACAAGCAATCCCCCCTGATTGAACTCCTCAAATGAAGTTTGAAGTTACGTCAGCAGAATTTTCAGTAAAAACTAGGCTCCCCCTAGTGAGTAAAATATGAACTATTCCATCAAATACGGATCAAATATGACATAAAAAAAGATAGATCTCTTCGAGTTGATTAATAAGATCCAAAACTATGAAACTATGGCTCAAAAACTTTTAGAGATAAAGCTCCCCCTAGTGTCAGAAATATACAACTAACATTTTTCCCAAAACACTTCGGTTTTTCGTCAAACCAAGGTCTATGAGGTTAAAAAGTTTTTAAATGAATCCATGAAATAGTTAGGTTTATCCAGAAAATAGGGATTTTCATAAAAAAAATCTCACTTATGAGTAAAATATGATAAACCGTTTTCCTTGAGTCGATTCATATGCGACAAATCTGGACCAAATTTAGACTTTAATGTTTTTAGAAAGGGTATTAAATTATGGTGGACACAGAAACAAAACTGTTCTAACACCAAAAAAACATCTGACATATTTAATTTTGTATTTGTATTGCATAGATAACTGCTATTTACTTTTTATGTTACCGTATTCTTACTCAACCTTTTCTTTTTCTTATAATAGTTCTAACGATACGTTTTAAAAGCCTCCCTTGGACACGTGTTGAAAATTAGCACGTTGCTATAAACACTAAAATGTCTTCTTGCGTGGTTTAAGTGTTCCAGAACCGATTCGACTGTATGTCCGTGTCAAATGAATAAACTAAATTAAACTAAATACGACCAAAGATTCGGAAGTTTTGCCCTAAATACAATGTTTTTTTCTTAGAAAGCGCCCCCTAGTGAGTAAAATATAAACATTTAGAGTATAACAAAATGTATGCAAGATCGATCTTCTCTGGTTGATTCCTCTGCACTGAATTTGGACTACATTGAACCAGTGGTTGGGAAATTTAGCCCTAAACACCTTTGGAGATAAAACCATAAAACTTGAAAAGAATCCATGAAATTGTTTTTGAGACCCACATCATTTCGGAAACATCAAATGATACAATTAGATTTTTTTTAGGAATAGAATCGGTGCCGGGTGTCCAGTCTGTGGGCGTTTGTGGTTTCCTGCTGGTTATCGACTCAGGGCGCAGACATAACACACTCAAATTAGGAGTGTGTTTTCTTTCGGAAGCACAACTTCCCTGTTGGGAGGAGTGTTGTTATTTCTTATCAACCGGCACAGAGCCTGCTTTGGATCCCACCGCACCGGCAGGGGGTCTATGTGTGAACTGGTGTCCACCTCCACCAGCACACCACCCCCGGCTCTGTCTGCCCTTGCAGGTGGTTTCACTCACACACTCACACCCTGTCTGTATGAGGGTATCTCTTCACCTTATCTCACCCGCTTGTCGTTTCTTCTTCCGGCGCTGCATCAATCACTCCGGCCCCCATTTTTGATCTTTCCTTCCATCCATCCGCAGAACATTTCAGAAGGGACTCTGCTGCTCCGTAACGATATGAAAGTTTTGCATCACTTATGAAGTACGCAGATGAGCCATAACATTATGACCAGGGACATGTGGGGTCAGGATAATGTGGATTTTTCATTCGTTACCATGGTTGCCTGTGTGTGGGTGGGATTTATCTAGCAGCAGGTGGAAAAGTTGTACTGAAGTAGTTGGAGGGATGAAACATGGACAAGGACAAGTATATGAGTAACTTTGATAGGGTCAAATTATGACGGCCAGTAGACTGGGTCAGATCATCAACACAACTGCAGGTCTTGTTAGATGTTCCTAGTTTGTAATAAATGACAATATTTTGTCTTCAAGATGATGATTCAAGATTCGCCCTGTCAGATTGGACGATCACAGAGCCACAAATGTGTGCTGTGTTTTTGATGGAAGGATGATAACACTACAGTTTTGACACCGATCATTCATTCTCGCCGAGTGATGTGACTTGGATGAGGGGACGGGTCAAAGGTGGCTACAGAAGCTCTCCGTGCTCCGGCCAACAACGCTCTTTTGTTGCTCTGGCGTTGCTCTGGCGTTGCTTCAGTGGGGATAACTCGTATAATGCAGGGGATTGGAGACTTTTGAGGGATATACCCTTGCTGATTGGGACGACAGCATACATACATAGACATGCTACCCGTTGTCAGAGACCTATAGTGTTACATTTATATATTGCCATATCCTTTTAAGGTCAATTTCTCACTCATTTGAAAATAAATCAACTAGAACGTTTTATTTCTTAAATTTCTCTTTTTCTTTTTTGCAATATCTATCAAAACAGTAATTTTTCTCATTCGGTTTTAACACATGACAATACCATAGTATTTTCCTAACATGCTTAATCAATTTTGTTCAGGATATGCTGTCAGAGCTGGTAAAATATGATACACATCATGCGTTAGGATTTTAAATAGATTGAATAGAAGGACCTTTAGAAACCAAAGAAAGCAGAAAATCCCACCTGGGGAAGTACAGCCTGAAGAAAAATCAATGTCAAACGTTTATAAGGTATTTTACTTAGCATTTAAAGAGTTCAGCACGGGGACATTATTTCCCTGCGTTTGACCCCTCCCTGTGGAGCAGTGGGCCGCCCATGTGATATGCCCAGGGGGCGTATTGTTGGTGTTCAGGATGTTGCTTAAGGACAACATGACATGAAGGTTAAGGAAAGTTTTGTTAATGTTTTTTTAAGTTTTGATCCAAATCTGCAACAAAAATAACATTTCTGGAAGTTTCTTCGCCGGCCCATGTCCCACCCCGCTACACATTTGGGGGAATATTCCTTCAGAGGGTCTCAACGACGGGTGATCTGTTTCCATCTAGCTTTAATCATCTTCCTCTGTCACACCAACCAACTGCATGTCCTCTCTCACTACATCCAGAAACCTCCTCGTTGGTCTTCCTCTTTTTTTCCTGCCTGTCAGCTCCATCTCCAGCATCCTTCTACCACTTTGTCCACTGTCCCTTCCATAGTTGTCCAAACCATCTCTATCTGGTCACTCTGACTTTGTCTCCAAGACGTCTAACCTGGGTTGTCCCTCTGATGTGCTCCTTTTTAATCCTGTCCTTCCTCGACACTCCCAAAGAAAATCTGAACATCTTCAACTCTGCCTCCTCTCTTTTGGTCAGAGCCGCCGTCACTGAACAAACCTTTTATTTCATTCCTGCTGTAAACTCTTCTGTCACAGATAACTCCTTACACTCCTCTCCACCCACTCCACCCTGCCTGCACTCGCTTCTTCACCTCTTTTCCACGCCCCCCGTGGCTCTGAACAGGTGACCACAAGTACATAAACTCCTGAACCTGCTTCACCTCTACTCCTTCATCCTCACCGTTCCTCCCGCCTCCCTTTCATTCACACTCATGTATTTCTGCATAAATAGGGAAAATGCTGCCAATCGGTAATTATGAAAACGTAGATTTTCCTATTTATATCCCCGTTCAGTCCAATCATCAAATATCAGGGTAATCCTTACGGTATCTTCGTGTGATCCAAAAACAAACCAAAAATTGTACAAAAGCAGAACGACACATAATTCATATTCATGGTTCACGGGTTCACGCTCAAATGCAAACTGCTTTAATTCACGTAGCTGAACGGTCTAGAATGACAGAATAGTGCAAACGCCGATGGCGCTGGAGGCTTCAGCTGCCTCTCCTCCGTTTAATACAAAATGGCCACCTAGTGGGAGACAAGATGGCATGGAATAACATTGGACAGAGGAACATTGGAAGGCCATAGGGGGTTAATGCTTTGAACTTCATTCAGTGACCGGGACACAATGTGCCCCCCGCGGAGTCAGCAGAGGCTGTGGAATAACGGCTCCAGAACTATCGGGGTCGCACAAAATGGGTGATTGCAGGGAGGCGCTGGCGTTAAACGCCATCTGACAGAGAGACAGTGGCTGGCTGTGAAAGGGGTCAAAGCGTGCAGCTCCAATGGTGTTGTAGCGCTGACACTCGCGACGCCGCCGTCAGTGCTGTGGTCATAATCATCAGATCATCTTCTACGCCTCAAAGCAGCAGCCTGGACGTATTCATTTTCAGACACGAGCATGTCGGGTAACTCCTGAACTCTTAGGTCTGGGGGGAGGCATCAGTTTTTGTCTCAAAGAGTAATCATGAGGTCAGGTTTAGTTTTTTTTATACGTCTTGCACAAACCTGACTCATCAGCAGAGGTGGGAAGTAATAAAGTACAAACATTGTTTTTTTTCAGGTATCTGTACTTTTTCTTGTACCTCATTACATTTACGCTTACATTTACATTTACAATAGTACTTTTTTTTTTCATTTTTATACTTCTACTTTTTACTTTCAAACTGGTGCATTTTACTTTTATAGCTCTTACTTTATACAAAAACACTTTTATTTTCTTATTTTTTATTTCAACATTCCCTTTTATACTTTTTTTCAAATAATACTTAATTACCACCACTGTTCATTATTACACTAGTACATTTTTCTATAATATTTATTAAAAAGGTTTTACTAATACATTTAATCTAATTTTTTCTTTTATTTTAAATTTTAAAAAATTACTTTTTGATTTTATACTTTTTATACTATCATACTTTAAACGTTGACTTTTTTTCATGCTCCTTCCTTTTACTTTTTTATATATTTTGAGTTCATTTCAGAGTATTTGTGTATATGTGTGTACTTTCTACTTTAACCACCTCTGATAATCAGAGAAATCAGTCAACACCAAATAATTTAAAATATCTAAATCGGATAGCTGAGGTTTTCATCATATGTTTCTAAATTCCATTTATTTTATATTACTATGTAATTAACATATAATTACCATGTTATTACATATATAGAAAACCACTGGCCTTTTGTTCAAAACGTTTTGCCCATTTTTCATCTACTTACTCCTGATCAGCACAAAACATATTTGGTAATAAAAATGCCTTTATAAAAATATATTTCATAATGTATAGCAGAGTCATCAGAACCTTATTTATTAAATTACAATCTTCCACATGCTTTTCACATGTCTGCATTATAATAACCGTTGAAGTAGTAAGGAGTAACTGTTGTTCCTTTTGTTGCCTCTATCTTTAGCTCTTAATGCATTTTTCATCTCTACGGCTGCTGAGAGTAAAGTTTTTTTGTATAATTGTATTTGGCTTAATGTAACACAGGAAGTGTTAGTAAAGAATTAGAACTTTTTAATGGCTGTGAGATTACATTTTCTAACAAAAAAAAAACCCTGAAAAAAAACAGAAAATAAGTACTTTTTGAGTTAAAAGCCAAGGATAGGAAGAAACTTTTCTTCTCGTTTAAATTGTGAGTGTCACCATCTTTTATTTTAGACTAAATGATCCAACTTCCCACTGAACGTAAACGTGACTTCATTTCATGTTTGCAGTATACAGCAGTTAACAACTGGATTTAAAACAGCAAATAATGAGTACAAAACTTGTTTTAATTGGCTTTCCCCTCTTTTTAAATGTGATTTATTATCGTAAAATGATTGGGTTGTGCGTTATACATGACTGACCCTCTCTACTGATGTACCCTCTGGGGTTCTTGTCTTCCTATTTCAGAAACATTGTTTTCATCTAATAATATACTTTTCATTATCCTATACAGTCAAGCACTGACTGACGGTGAAAGTGTTTTTTACTGCATTTGAACCATGAGGAGCCCCCCTGCAAGGCCCCTCCACACCAAACCGGTGTCTTAACTCATGAACCCTATGACACGTATAAACTACAGTAGCAGCATGGGAATTGAACCTAAAACTTTACGATAAGCGGACGACCACTTTATCCTCTGAGCCAAAGTCGCTCAAATTTTACATGACTGTTATATCCTACATAACTTATATAAGCTAAATGTTTTTTCCATCTGCTCCAAAGATTTTCCTTTAAGTTTATATGAAAAGAGAAACCAAGTATGTGGCTAATGATGGTTAATGAAAGTTTCTCCCGGTTCGGCTTTAAAGCGGGAAACATTGCCTCAAGGTAGATTTAGGGCCACAAAATGGCAAATGAAGCAAAAAATCCGACGCCAATACGAAACCGCTCATGCTTTGAGTTAAGATCTGAGCTGACGTCAGATATTTCCGTCGCTCCTTCACCTCAGCTGTACCTCCCTTTCTGGGGGTACATGAACCGCTCCCCCGGGGGTGAAACTCTGCCATGGAACAAAATGAGACAGAGAGACAGTGCTCGCCCGTGGGGGGTCCAGCAGAGCCGGGTTTCCCTGTGGAGTCTGTGCGCTTCTTTCTGAGTTTCCCATGACCGTTCATTTTTAGCTACACGATGGTCCATGAAGGCCGCGGCACAATGCGCACTACAAAGCTCCGAGAGAGAAGAAAGTAGGGAGAAGCAGAGCTTTCAGTCGGCCCTGCCTCAGCCTCACATCATCTACGCTTTATTGGAGCGCTCACGGAAAAGCTTTTCTCTACTTCCATAAAAGAAATGTTTTTTTTCCCACAATTAGGATAGGTGAGGGCGTGTATTATATTTTTACAGAAGTGTAGGAAACGCTGAAGATAAATCCGACACCTATCTGTGCATGATAACATCATGTCTTTGCTCTTTGTCTTTCCTGCAGGCAGTGCTGTTTGGTTTGGTCTTATCGGGCTGGAGTGAAGAATATTTGTTTTCAACCTGCAAGACAACATCAGAAGACGTCAGCAGGCTGTCTGAGGTCAAACACACAGGTAGGACGAATTGAGTTTTGTTTTTTGAGCTTTTGAGATCGATCATGCGGGTTTTGTTTTGAGTTGATTGCATTTTCGGGAGTCGAATGGAAAGAAAAACAAAAAACACACACACCAGCACACTGGTGACACGTAAGGACATGAAGCTGGTTGGTCTGCAGCTTTGCTTCTTGAGGACATGAGAGAAATCCAGAATATTTCACCATGAGAAGACATTCTGCCTCAACCATCGCTTTGGAAATATTTGGCCTTCATCATCACTACCGCTAAAGCATGTTTTGCTACACGTATGCCAGTCAACGCAGCTGCTGGTGCACGATTGGTTCGCTTGAAGACTTGTCAGGATCTGATTGGCTGTTGTGGCAGCCCTCTGCGCATACAGCACTAACTGAAACAGGAAGTGATGTCACTATACCTGAGGTTAACGGCATTGCGCTGAAGCATCTTTATTGGTTAGTGGATGTTGCCATGGGAAAGCCGTCATGCTTGGTATGAAGACATCTGGACATGGGTTTGCCTTTTAGGAACCACACCAAGTGGCAGCCAATTACAAGGTTGCCTGCAGTGGAGGTCGGCCAATCAGCTTTTGCCCTTTTGGAGAGCCGACCCAATGATGATGCCAGGATTTTTGATCCACATGTGCCACATTTATTTCATGAACAGATTGTGGTGAATGGTTTGGTTCTGGTTTCGGTAGCTTGGACTGGCTATTAAGTTAAAGTGGCAGGTGCATGCTGGGAAAAAAGAGGAAATGCCGGACACTCATTAGATGTCGTGACATTAACAGACGGTTGTTGAGAGTTTTCAGATTCAGCTCCCTCTCGTAAAAATGAAGAATTTACGCTTCAAAAAGAGAGAATATTAGAAATATTTATATTGTATGCAGGTATTTGATTGTTGCGTTACAATACTGATCATTTGAAGTTCATTTAATTTGTGTCTAATTTTTTAATCAGCTATATGTGGTATAAAACTTAATCAAGAAAATGATTCGACACATTCGAATATACTGCCTTACCCACCGGCTGTAAAACTGAACAATATTAGGCTAAATAATTTTCCCGGCTGAAAGTATTTGCATTCCCTGATGTCAGCTTCGATGATTTTCATAATATTAAATCAATTCCATGAAAATTAGACGTTGAAACGGGCCATTTGGCCAATTATGAAGCATAAAGCCTAAACATAAACAACAGGACATGCTTTAAATTACAACTTAAAAGGAGGGGAAAAAATCCTGCACACTTACAGTCATCATATACTTTACCAAATGTCCTTCTTAGAATTATTTTACATATTATGTGTCGGCTCCTTCTTGCTGGGTTCTGATATGATATTTTTATTGCATTCTCAGCCATCATTGGCATTCTGATCATACCGGATCTGCCAGCTCCATTATTTTGGAGTTCTCTCATCCACTCTACGTTTAAATGGAACAGATGAAGATTTAATCGCTTTTGACACTTTTTGGGTGATGGGTTGGAAATCTTCTGTACCCCCCCTTCCCAAACCCTGACTGTCAATGGCCGGGTTCCTTAACGTAGTCGACAGAGACAGCAATTACAAAAAAAAGAATAAAATGTTTTTATTTTGTTTTGTTTCGTGCATATGTCTGCTCGTTTGAAGGTTTTAGCTTGGTGTTGTCTTAAAACAGACATATATATATATATATATATATATATATATATATATATATATATATATTATTGTCACGATCATATATTTTATTTTATATGTTTTTGTTCTGTCAGTGATCTTTTAAAAAAAAAAATCATAATAATGCAAAAATAACTTTCTAGTGTAATCATGTTATTAAGTCAATTAAATTTTATTTGTATAGCCCAAAATCACAATTTGCCTCGATGGGCTTTACAATCTGCACATGATGCAACGACCTCTGTCCTTAAACCCTCGATATGGGTCAGGAACCACTCCCCAAAAAACCATTTTAACAGGGAAAAAAGGGAATAAACCTCAGGAAGAGACACAGATGAAGGATCTCTCTTCCAGGACGGACAGACGATTGTCTGATGTTGGTGTACAGAGCAGATCAACAAAAATAAACACATTGTTTACAGTTTTAGCAATGATGATGTATGTGGTGATGTGTTACAGTACATACAGTAGCAGTGGTACTACTATACACATATACAATAGTAGTTCTGGTACTAAGTATTGGATATATGATTATTAGTGATAGCAGTACATGATGGCGTCCAGCGGGGCCTCGGCAGTAGGTGCGGCCACGATTAATAGAGTCAGTGGTGCATTTTTGGGGCAGGAATTTTGAAATGGATGATATAGAAATAGAGGTAGCCTTAACCGAACTAGGAGCTGGTCTGGGACCAGCCTGGTCCAGAACCTAACTATAAGCTTTGTGAAAAAGGAACATGCAGTGATGTGATGTCAATACATAGAGAGTGAGAGAGATAGAATGCAGTGCATCATGGGAGTCCCCCAGCAGTGTAGGCCTATAGCAGCATAACTAAGGGACGGTTCAGTGAGGCCTGAGTCAGCCCTAACTGGGACTTGGACTTATCAGAGAGGAAGGATTTCAGTTTAGTCTTAAATGTAGAGAGGGTTTCTGGGAGCTGGTTCCAAAGGGGAGGAGCTTGATAACTGAAGGCTCTGCTGTTTTATTCTTATACATTTCGGGAACTACAAGTAGGCCTGCATTTTGAGACAGAAGGGTTCTATTAGGATGATTTGAGGGGGGCTTGTTGTACATGCTGCTTATTTTCAAAATCAACTAAAAAAAGTTATGAACAAAAATAATAATTGTTTCCATTCCCACTTCCTATTTCCCCACTAAAAATAAACAGACAACAAAAAAGAATTGAGTGCTTTTTGATTATTAACGTTGTTATTACAGTGTTACTTTTAAAGTCGTAAATCAGATTGATGGAAAGGTTAAATTAAATGGTTGTGAATGTTCTGATATTAATGAAATCCATTTTTTTCTGGTGTCATCGAGTGGAAGCTCAAATGTCCCACCCTTATAAACAGATAGCTTATCCCTTTAATGTCCTGCTTTACTGTTTGTCTCGGATCAATTCAACTCTCTGCTTATTCAGACTGAACCTGTTTTTTTATTATTAAACAGGTTTGACATTACATGCTAAAACATGGCAGCATGTATATGCTTAAGAATAAGGGACTACGGACGGAGCTGTGGGGGACCCCACAGGTCAAATGGGCAAAAGAGGAGGAGGCATTAACCATGGCTATTGACAAAGTCCTAGACAATAAGTAGGATTGTTTTTTGTTTGTAATATTAAAGCATGGTATGACTCACTAAATAGAATTATGTAAACTTATACAACCATAAAAATTGGGGTCAAAAATAAGGGCAGATAGTTTTATAGAAATACAAAATTTCAACAATATTTTCATCATTTTTGTTAATGATTAAAAACATGAACAATTTGTGATTTAATAGGAAATCAACAGTTTCTAAGATATTAAATTAAAAAATGTCAGGAAGAAGTCAAATGTGCGATGAAAACATTTTTTTATTTACTTTTTTTTTTGTTCTTGGTGAAAGTTCTGTGCACACACACCTGCCCAACCGGCACACACACAGAAAAAAATCAACAATGGTTTGCGTGCCATTATTTTCAAAGTTTCAGCAAATACTGTAAAACAGTCGGCATCAATGGCGGATGGTAATGCAAAAATTATAGAGTATAAACGTTATGGAGCATGAGCTCTTAGTTTTAAGGAGTTGGTCGAGGATAAGTAATGACACGGACCGTGGAAAGAGAGACTCCTCGGAAACAGTGTCTCGAGAGTGTGTGTACATGCTTTGTTCATATGTGTAGGTTAGATTTGGAATTACACGTGTGCACATGCCCTTGAGAAGCCCAGCAGTCTATACTGTAGTGCAAACGCCTCATCCATAGGATGCGAATAACACTTGCGTTCGTGTGATGCCTATTATAAATGGATGTGTGTGTGTTTGTGTGTGTGTGTGTGTGTGTGAATACCCCCTCTGGTGCTTATTTGCCGCCTCTGTGACGGAGCATACAGCTGCATGTCAAGGCAAACTAGGCCAGCAGCGGTGGAGTTTGGCACCTGTTATCTAAAGCTCTGAAGACTTTGTTATATCCGACACTCCCACGTGTAACATGCGTGTGCCTTCTATCCTGACCCGGGTTTCTGACGTTTGTTCTCGCCTCCTTTCCTTTCTTTAACGAAATGTGGGCTAACAACATGTCTGAAAACAGGCAATTATAGGATCCAACTGTAGCCGTAACGTATGAGAGGGTTTGGCCCCAATCAAAGCATCGATGGATGCATTCATTATTAGGGTCCCTGGGCTGGAGCCTATAACATCCAACATTAGGAGAGTTAGGCCGGATACACCCTGGACAAGTCGCTAGTTCATCTCAAGGCCGACACATAGGGGTAGACATCCAGTCACCTACTAATCTATGTTACATGATTATTCTTAACAAGACACACGCATATCTCTGTCCATTATTTAACCCTCAATGTCCAGCTCAACTGTTTGTTGGAGCTCATTTTAAATCCCTATTTACAATCTAAAAATGTAACTGAACCTGTTTACAATATGTCCCATTGGCAACTTGTATATGTCAAAGCGTAACGGGCCAAAGATGGGGTCCCGGGGGGGCACAACAGGTCAAAGGGGCCACCGAGGAGGAGGTATCAACCTTGGCTTCTGCGAAAGTCTTCGTGGATAAGTAGGATTTCTTTTTGGCATAGTAAAGCCCGTAGGGACTAAACAGAATTATGTGTCTTGTCACAATCAAAAACTAAACTAACCAAAAAGGTTGAGATAATCTAATTAAAATGTAATATTTTAGATGACATACAAATTGGCCATCATATAAATTCATCACAAAATGATTTTAAAAGTCTAATTTTTTTCGTTTTTAAAAACATGTTTGCGTAAAAGATTTTTCTTTTTTTTTAACCTAAGATAATAAATTAATGATTGCTCAAAAGAAATAAGATATGCAAAGAAATGATTTTTCCATGGTTAATTTTCTGGGTGAGAACATTTAAGGGTTAAAATACTGGACTTACGGGCGATTGTTAAAACTACTACTTTAGCACTTTGAGATTTGGTCCAAATGTAAAGTGCATTATTAATTAAATGTATTATTATTATAATTATTATTACTAAGTGGACTAATATATGGATATTGGAGTTTCCCAATATTTATCTTGTTTTTATGCTTTTACTTAAATGGCATTATTTCTCTATATAGTATGTAAATGATTTATTTTTCTCTCATCGGTACATATGTATGTAAATTAATATTTCTATTCACACTTTTGTTTATAATAACTATTATTATTATTTAGAATTTAGCTATGTTTTCTGCCTGTGGCACTGTCTATCGTTCTTGAGCTCTCGTAAAGCCTAAATTTAAATTTAAATTAAGTTTCAATCTTTCAATGTTTCAATATCCATCTATTCATAAATCTAAGAAAATAAATGAAATACCTATCCACCCCTTTATCCTGATCTGCCCTGATGCACTTCATCTGATCCGGTACATTTCCTCAAACAACAACCGGGTACAGAAATTGTTCATTTTGCCATTTGTCTGTTTTATTCTTTTGTTTTTATTCCATTTCCTACAAATTAATCACGTCTGCTTTCTGTATTGACATTTGATACAGCGCTAGAAAAGTGTCTAGCGGATTGGGATCCAGGGGACCCCAGGAGTCCTTGGTGTGATTCCAGTGAGCCCCCAGCAAAGACCAGATAATTAATCATTTCAAGTATATTCCAACCATAAGTGAGAAAATGCCAGAATGTGCGCCTGCTTTGGTCACACTTTCCCTAAAGAAAACATATAAAAACTGAATCCGTATCAGATTGGCGACCCAGGACGTTTTTGAAAATATGTATGGGTGACCTAATTTATAATTGGACCTTACTTTTATATCGCCTTTCTAGTCTGCTTGACAACACCAGCCAGCATTCACCCTTTCACACTGATATTCATGCAGTGGTGACAGATGCTGCCATTTATGGAACCTCCTGCCCATCAGGAGCCAAGACATTCATCAACAAGATGTTAGTCGTTGGACGTTGGAAGCGACTTGGGGTTCAGTATCTTGCTCATAGACACTTGGACATGGGCCGGGGATAGACCCACTAACCTTCTTACCTTGTGAGCTGAAGACGCCTCCGTGTGGTCCGTATGTTTACGTGTCCTTGTAGACAACATGTCTCATTTTCTCAACTGTACTATTTGCCTAACCTTTGTTCGGACCTTCAACGCATCACAAAGTACGTTGTCCCCCAAAAGAATGGAATTTCCCGGAAAAGTCCCCAATCCCTAGCATAGTACAAGCAATCACAATGATTGACCGCCATAAATTAAATATGAAGTTACCCCCGAAAAGTTGAGGATATGGGATATTATTATTGATTTTGAGCGAGTTTTTTTTTTTTCTCCAAATATTTTGGGCCATAATTTTGCAACCATTGGCCCACTTTAGTCCAGATTTGGTGCATATGACTGAACTCGAGGAGTTCTTTTTGTAGGGATCATGTTTTAACTCCGTTCTTTTAAGAAAAAAATACAGCGGATATAATTTCACATTTAAATTAAAGGTGGTGTGCTTGTGCAACGAAGGGCATTGGGGACCTTTCGGGGACATACCCTTGCTGTCGGGGACGAGAGCATTGGCCTAGTTAGGAGATGAAAAGTACAGTATAATTAAATCTCTGTAACCTCAGATTGGTCATCAGTCTCCCTTCATATGAAATATGAGAAAATCTGGACTCCTGTTTGACGGGGCTGATTTCCTGCTCACTATTAAGGCTGGTGTTTTAAGAATCACATGTTTGGTCATGCCAGACTATAGGGACAGAAAAGCCAACATTAATCCGCATGAAAACCTCACTTCAGCAGGAGCCCTCGTCCCCTCACGGGTCTGTGATGATTTATGCCAAAGAAGGACTGAAGGGTCGAGTCAACCAATAAGATCTGATCTAAGATCTATATGAGTCTATATTGCGGTCATAGATTTTCGTTTTTTATTTGAGGATATATCTTATCTCTTTGAAATCGCCCGCTAGTTTCCATATCAACACCTGACTTTGAGGAAACAGTTAATTTATGGCGTCCCCAGTCATTGGGGATGGGCCACTAATCACTAATCTTATTTTTGGTTCCGTCTGAGAGGAAGGGTGTTGTTGCTTCTCATTTAAATGAGCTTGATGCGGCTTTTAAGTGCAGTTATTTTGCATCTCAAACCAAACTAGGACAAAACAAAGCTTTGGAGATGCAGTGGTGACATTTGGCAGTCACAGCAAATCTCCAGAGTTCCTCTCAGAATTTCTATTCTTGTCTTTGTTTCCTTAGGTATGTTTGTTTCCTCCTGGATTCTTTCTGTCTCTGGCTTGCCCACATTCTTTATTCCTGACAATCCTCTGAAGAACTGAGCTCCTTAATAATTCCATGTCCACTCTACCTTTCTCGGGTTCCTTCTGAAGTTTGCCGTTTTTTTACTTTTATTCATGCGCCTCAATTGTCCACACTGACTGCCATTGTTGTGTAATAGCATGGACTAAAAACTGGAATGTAAGCCCGGTGTGCTGAGGATCCAACAGTGGAAGAAATCTACCTGCTCTCGTTTTTGATTGTTTTTGATTTCTGAAAGATATCACCTACTGCTTGATTGAAACTAAATCTGCCACATATAGTCATGATCTCTGGAGATTCTTAGGATCTCCAGAGATCATTCGGTCACAGAAGACCGAACATTCAACATGTCGCTCATTCTAATAAATGAGAATTTACTAATCTGAGCCCAATCACGGTCCCTACAGCACAAGAACCTGTTTCATTTCAATACTTTAACACAAACCCTTTGTTAACCGTTGGAAATAAAGGTCCCCTTAGTGTAAGAAATATACAACTGACCTTTAACAAAATCCATCCAGTTCTTCCTTGCACTAATGTTTATTGGGGTATAATATTTGAAAAGGATCCACGAAAAATCACTTTTGAGATTAAGACAAAGGATCTGCGGCGGCGGCGTTGATGATTTCGAATATCCCTGATTTTTTTAAGATATCATTAAAGCTATTTTTTCATGCGTCCAGAACTGACACGTTGTATGTAATTCAACGTACATGCATCAGCTCCAAAAGACGCCGCTCGTGTCTGATGGGATAGTATTGTGTCGAAGCGATGCTTCATCACCCGGTAAACAGGAAGAACCCGGAGAGGTGAAGTAATAATGTGTTTTTTTGAAACAGAAACAGACATATAAACACGGCGTGGATCGCGGGCACACAGTCCTGGTGTTATAACTTCATCTCAGCATGGAGGCGAGTCTCTACAGGGTGAGGCGGGTAGGGAAGAAAAGGATTGTGGGTCGGGAGCGGCGTCGGGACCTCATGCAGAGAGAGAGATATCGGCAGACAGATGGATAGTTCAGTTGTGTTAGAGACACCTTCTCTTACAAATCTCTCCGTCCATCTCGAGTTCTCCTTGACCCGATCAAAGTGACCGGTTGATTAGCCGCCGAGGTTTTCCCACTTTGTCAATTCCCTCCATTTCTATTTCTCCACATCCTTTCTCTTCTTTCTGCCGCCCTTTGTCGCCCTGCTATGCATTCCACTCCACAACCAGTTACCATGGCGAATCACAAGGACAAAGAGCACGTTCCGCATGAGTCCGCATGAGTCCGCCTGATCCGCGATCTCCTGGTTCCTCTCGCACAGGCCCGCCGGCAGCAGCGCCAGCGCCAGCAGCGGCAGCAGCGGCAGCAGCGGCTGAACTCTGAACTTCAGTTACAGAGAGATTCAGCAGAGTGTTAAAGAGAACGAAAAAGGTCGAAGTTGAAAATGGAGAATAAGAGCAGCAATTAAGAGAAAATTATCCGTCTTTGATCAGGTCGGCGCCGCTGCAAGAACTTAGAGGAGGGAGAATCAGCGGAATGCCTGCAGAGTAAATGTCAAACCCCCGCTTTGACGTTCTGCCCGCTTCGTGGTTCTGCAGCTGCAGGGTGTCGTTTTAATTCTGAAAGATTTACAGTGAAATGGTTGAACCCACAAGAAGTGATATTAATAGCAGTACAAAAAAATTGTCCATCAATTACAATAGTTTATAATTCAGGCTGATCCTTTGATTTTTTTCCTAATACAGATCTGTCAAATTTGAAAACATTCGCTCGTCGTACGAACAGTCCAACCAGAATCTTCCTCACAAATGCATTAAATCCATCAAACCACTGAGGTCTTTTTTTTTTTAATTTTCTGAAAGGGCTTACAGTCAGGCGACCTCTGAAAACTGACTTCACAAAATCAAAAGCTCAGCAGCCTTTTTTCTTACATTGAAGGGGACTTGAACCATTTGACCCCCTCCAGGATTTCTTCTATTTCCGTGTGTATCTCATTTTATCTGACAAATCTATAATTACTAAAGTCAACATTAACCACCATGAGAAGACACAGTTGTAGATAAAGTGTCTTAAATATTTAAGTCTTAAATGATACTTTTATTTATTGGGCCAAAAATCTCTATTTGAAAATTATTTGCCCCCCCCCCCTAAAAATACTAAATAATTACCTGCTGCACTTTATAATTCAATGCAATAATAATTGGGAGTCTTGGAACTTCACATATTGCACATATGATTGTTTGCACCAAACCCATTTATTATTATTATTATCATCATTATTATTATTATTATTATTATTATTATTATTATTATTATTATTATTATTATTATTATTATTATATATCCATTTATTTATATGTTATTCATAGCAGTGATGCTGGCTAATTAAATTTTCATTCTTATTGGTTTTCAAAGAGAATCTGTAACAAACCACTTTACACCCGGGATCAATAAAGGATTTCTGGTTCTAATTCTGATTAATCCAAAAAAAGACACCAAACCGCTTCGATAACATGTTTCCGCTGGACTAGAACCTGCCAGACCTGATCAGTACCAGCCCAGTTCTACCACTTCAAGACTTAAATGAACCGTTTTCAGAAGCAGGAAGTCGTCTTTTAACGCCTCACCAGTGGCACACTATGCCAATATCAAAAGAAACTCCAGAAGGTGATGACATTTATCTTTCTGGGAAGGGTTCCAAAGCTGTTTCTATGATTCTGGTACTCCAAAGATCCGCAGTGAGACACTTTATCTACAAACAGAGAAGACTTGGACCTTCACAGAATGGACCACCTTCCAATATTCTCCCACGGTGAAGGTTCATTCAGGAACAGAAGATTGGAATAAAAAAAAACATCCAACTGCAGACTTCTCTCACGTCAGCGAAGGTCTTAGGCCCCTAAAACAAAAACAGGGGCATCCATGGCATCATGGGAGAGTGGTGAGGTGAATAGGAACATTATGGCTCATCTGAACTTCACAGTAACACCCTGATGACATTCAGGGCTCTTGGGAGAATCTTCTACGGACTGATGAGTTGAAAGTTGAATTAGTTCTGTTAAATTTGGTGTAAACCAAACCAATACATGGATTTACTTAAGAATGTTGAAAGGTGAGGCCGAATAGATTTGATGAGGCATCTGAGAGGATTCGGACCGTGGAAGCAGATCCAACAGTGGATCCGGCTATGAAATATTTCCCGTCCATCGGTGCTACATGACCACGTCAGCAGACAGTGGCTGCTTTCATGTGCATTAAAAATACCACTTGGGCCGAACCAAATCGCCCGATATCTTAATGATATATGTCTTTAACGTTTCTATTATTTGAGCCACAGTCGGGTGTACCAGGACTCTTGAATGCCACAGACATAACATTAAAACCACCTTGCCGCCTCCTTTTGGGATCAGGCCGCAGGGGCAAGCTTTCCACAAAGTTTCTGTTCCTTATA
This sequence comes from Lophius americanus, assembly GCA_037951165.1. NCBI lineage: Eukaryota > Metazoa > Chordata > Actinopteri > Lophiiformes > Lophiidae > Lophius > Lophius americanus. Next base: position 2,071,607 of record JBBDHG010000082.1, on the reverse strand, counting down.
CTGTATCCGCAGGGAACCCTAGTGAAATTTGTCACAAGACACTCAGTGGGCATAACGGGCTCAAGTTGCGAACTTTCAAATGCGTTATAGAGGAATGCTAAAGCTTATCGGTGCTGACGTTCACATCTAGGAGGTTGATGAGGTGGTGGAGGATGGCTGTCTGTGTCCGTTTCATTGTTTCAAGGTGTAAACTCAAGTCTAACCGTCGCTCCTCACGTCCTTCAGAAAGCCTTGAGAGCCTATTTCCTGACGCCGGTTATAGTTTTCCTTCCTTTGAACACTTTGGTAGATACAAGCCACTGTGCCCCAGACAGATCTAAAAAGACCTGCAGTTCTGGAGATGCTCCTATACAGACACCTAATATTACAAATTTGCCATTTTCTAAGTCAGCTCATAAAACGTTGACCATACTTCCTGTTTCTACCGCATGGAATTCAGGACAAATTCTTCCCCTCTTGCCTTATATATCACTGACAGGTACTATGTTAACCAGATATTCTATCGTATTCTGACTTCACCTCTCAGCGGTTATAATGAACATTAAATCTAATTGGTGTAATGGAATCTGACAAAGTGGAAATATTTATAAAAAAAATAATATATAAATATCTATATATATAATTAATATCAAGTCTGTGGTTCAGAGGCCTCATGAAAGTGGACTTTGATTGAAAAGTAGAAATCAGCTTGTATTTATTCTCCCCCTCCCTCCCACAACCTCTTGTCCTCGGCGCAGTCACACGCAGACATCCGTCGCCTTCCTTTCCTTTCTTCGGGTCTCTCAAACGGCTCTTTTAATCAAAGAAATGGTCCCGAAAGCGGCTCAAATATTATGAGTGCTGCAATAGCTATGGAAATCAATTCAGCATGTTTGAGACATGGCATTTTGTCCTGGACCCCGAGGACCCTGCAGTCACAATATGGTCTGGCCTGTCAATCTCATTCTCCCCTTTCCTCCCTCATGTGTCAGAAGTTTTTTGTTTGCCTGATGACAGCGGTCGTCCACTAACACCCACACTAATGCACCCACTAGCACCTACGGGCACCCATGAACATTCTTCTGTCTACGGCTTTCTGTCAGAACACTGTGGAAAAAAAACAAGAGAGAAGACATTATGGTAACTGCAGCAAAAACAAAATATATACTGTAAACGTATTTACAAAAACATTAAATAAATTCATAGTAGATTGAATAAAATACTGTGAAATCAACAGTATTTCAGAAATATGCACCGTGTGTCTAACGTCTCGTTTCGGTAGAAATGAAGGGATGTTCTTTCTAAATGTTAATAAAAAATGTTTACTGTGAATTTAAAGCAAAATCTTTGGATTCAATTGTTATTTTATTGTGACATTTTGGGAATTTGCTTTAATTTCATTATTTTATTACTTTATCAAAAGTTTGAATTTTCATGTAGAATTCGGAATTCAAATTCTTACAATAGAGTTTTCTAGTATTTTGAATTTTATCGACTCTTCTTGGAGCTATTTCACAGTTTTTTACCGTATTTTTAATGCACAATTCTTACAGTGTACCCATCATATAAACTACCAAACCATGGACTTTTACTAGACTGATAATAATAACAACAATTTAAAAATAATAAATTGTTGTGTGTAACACATAATATGAATTTCATTTTTTTTTTTATCTCCTATTGCACTTAGACGTAGTTCAAAAACCTATTCCCTGCAAAATACATAAAAAGTTTAATTTAGTGAGTCCTATTATACAGTTGACATGGTGTTTACAGGACATGAATGTATCTGAGCTCAAACGTGTTTTGAAGACAGTGAATGCTGACATTGAAAGGATAGGAGTGAATATAATATCCGACGTCTCAAATGTTTTTTACAAGGCTTCAATTTTCATTTCAAGTGAAAATCTAACGAAATCCCAAGGACAGCTTTTTGTGTAAGTGTTGTATGCTCAAAAAAAAGAAAAATCACCTTTCTTGTTATCTTGTAACATCTTCTGCAGCTTCACGTTAGAGTCAGATCAGGAGAGTCGAGAGAGCTTAAGATAACAGTGGGAAGTGTTAAAAAAAAAGTCTTTGGGGCTCAGAATCTGTAGGGACGGGGTGATCCAAGGGTATCCGACCAGAGCTGCAGCAAGATAAGTATCTCCACTGGAGTCCAGACACCGCCAGAGGTGGTGGTGGTGGCTGATGTCGGCTGAGACGACTGATATAGGAGGTGGAGAATGTGAAAGCAATCTCAGTAGTAATGAACAACAGCCAGTACTGTTCTAAAAAGAGCAGATAGATGTTGACCGGCTGATGAGGACAGATTTTATCTCCAGTGAATGCTCCGGACAAAAGAATAGCAGGAAATGAAGACAGCTTGTTTGTGAGTTGTCTGTGACCCAAGTGAACAAAAGATCAATATAAAGTATCAACTACAGCTTCACTCAATGTTCTCTTCCACTCCCAAATACTAAACAACCACAACCATGGTCATTCTTCTTTATCGTATGCCGACAGTTGGAGAAAGTCTTCTTCACCGTCATCAATTTGTAGTCAGTGGATGATTTGATGAGCCAGTGTCATAAATAGAAGTGTCACTCATAATGTCCAACTTATCCATCCTGGTTACAGCACAGTCTGTGATAAACAGAAGCTCACATAAATGTAAACGTTTTTCTTACTTTAACTTCCTATGTTTTTTTGCTCTGTGAACCAAATATGACAGAAACACAGGACTTTAGATGTTCCGTTGAGATGCCCAGCCACACCGGTTTCACCAAACGCTCCAGGAACAGAGGGAAAAACAAAACAATAAGAACAACAACAACAACAACAAACTATAGACATACAAATTTGCCGCTGACACTGTGACCCCGTGACCCTGCAAACCCCGATCAGGATAAGAGGTCGTGGAGAATGGAAGGATGGATATTGACGCATGTGTAGAGATGCCACCACCCAAGATGAGGGGGGGAAGATGATTGCCATTCATTTGATTAAAAGCTACTTCTTCTTCTTCTACTTTTTCATCTTTCGGCTTTCTCCCTTAAGGGTCACCACAGTGGATCATCTTCCCCTGTCATCTTTATCTTTCTCTGTCACACCGGCTAAATGCTCTCACTCTCTCTCACCACATCCAGAAATCTCCCATTTGGTATTCCCCTTTTTTCTTCTGCCGGCGGCTCCATCTCCAGCATCCTTCTACCAACAGATCCTCTATTCCTCCTCTTCACTTTTCCAAAGCCATCTCAGTCTGGCCTCTCTTACTTTGTCTCCAAGACGTCTAGACTGCTGTACCTGTGATGTGCCTGTTTCTAATACTGTCCATTCTCCTCATCCCAAAGAACTTCTGAACAGCTTCATCTCTGCCTCCTGTCTTGTGGTCAGAGCCGCCGCCTCTAAACCATCCAGCAGAGCTGCTCTCACTCTCACCATGATCTTGTTGCCTATCTTCTATCCATGACACTCGCTTCTTAGACCCAAGTACTTAAACTCATGCACCTTCTCCACCTCTACCCCTGACCGCATCTGTCAGTCGGTCCATCATCATAGCAAACAAGAAGAGGCTCAGAGACAATCCTTGGTGAAGTCCTACCTCCATTTTGAACCCATCCGTCACTCCTACTGTCCACCTCACTGTTCCATAACCTGCATCACTTTCACAAACTTCTCCTTCGCTCCAGACCTTTAACTTATTACTCACTTGGTTTCAAACAATAAGAAGAGTTCATATTGAGTAGATTCCACGCAAGCGTACCCACACCTCTTTAGGCCAGACGGAGCCGAGTGGAAGTTTGAACTGTTGTAGGTTCCTGGGAATAAGAATCACAGACAACCTATCATGATCATCTACCAAAAGCTCAGACATTCTTGTTTTTCTTGAGGAAACCTGAGTACACCGACTTTCCTTTTCTCGTTCTTGTCACATTGTACAGACTGTGGAAAGAATCCTGACTGGGCCCATTATGGACTGGCATGATTTGCGCACAGCTCAGAACCGGAAACCTCTGCAGCTGCAGATTAAAACCACAAAGACCTCCATCGGTACCCGGTCTCAGTTTCAAATGGTATTTGATCGCAAAAAAACAGTCTGACGTGAGTTTATTTTTGTTGGTTTTTCGACTCGGGTTCTGTCTTTCAAGTGAAAGACAAGTATCTGCAGTTGGAACCCCAGACGAGAGGGAAGAGTTCCTTCTCCAGCTGTGAGTCCTATACTTACTATCTGCTCTCTGCCATAAAAATGTTCTTTTTCCTTGTGAAGCATAAAGGGACTGGAACTTGCATTTTATGAACCTTGAGTTGCAGAATTACGAACACAGGACCCCTGAACCTTGACGCCATGTCTAGCCATTGTGGATTTCTGCAGGTCTTTCTCGGAGTCATCTCCTCAGAGAGTAGGAGGAAAATGAAATACTGCACATATTGATTCTCTTTCATAGCAAAAAAAAAAAAGAAAAGAAAGAAAGGTCAGTGTCCTTCGTCACCACCGCATTTTTCTTAACCTCTTCAACAAGCTTTTAATAACCAGTTGATGAGGGACGTTATGATTCCAACCAATTCCCAGAATTCCAACAAAACAGCCCAGAGTACTGGCTAACCCCTCCACCTTACCAAACCTCCGTACCATGTCCTTCACTGAGGTAGAGCAGGTCGAGGATCTGTGAGGACTGGGCTCCATCAGGTGGATTTGGATTAATATAATAACCAAGGGCATTGAAATGTTAACAATAGTCAAATATTTCTAAATAGAGAAATAATAGTAACAAGTGTTTATCTTCATAAATGTTGAATGTGTTGGACAGAGACACTGTTTCAAATTCTTTGTGAGAAATCCTCACATTTCAGACCTCCAAGCTGCTTGTGTCACCAGGGTCGGTTCCGACCGCCAAGGATCCGATGCCTTGCTCCAGGCGGGTGCTGCTGTTCAACGGTCCTCACTCATTCAATTTGCACCTCTCCTGTCACAACCCATCTCTCTCTCTCACCTGTGAGCCTACTGTGGGTTCTGTGGGGTTCTAGCTATCGACCCAGAAGATGAGACAGTACTCTGATCAGACATAACATTAAAACCACCTGCTTAATGTCGCGTAGGTCCCGCTTTTGCGACCAAAACACCTCGGTGAAGTCAGAGTGTGTTCTGACAAGATTCCATCAGAACTACTGTTTCAGCTTTCTGTGCAGCAGAAGCTCTTCTGTAGAATCGGACAAACAGCCTTCTCTCTCCTTTTGGATCCTTGAAATGTGGGAGCCCAGTACCTTGTTGGCTGTCCTTCCTTAGAACACTTTAAAAGGAGGGATTTGCACTTTTTCATGATGTATATCAAGTTATAATGTGAGACTGATCGACTATCGATCGGGAATGTGAAACCCAATTTTTTTTATATTTTCCTTTTTCTGGAGCAGTACCTTCTTAACCCACCTGTTTGGCGCCAAACAGCAGACAGACATTCTCAGCAACGCAACGTTTTTTAGTGTGGGCAACATCGCCCTCAGGGAGGCTTCAGGTTCCAGGTCTGAGGGCCGCAAAAAGTAACGTTTTATACAGGTGTACAAAGGGATCAGTTGAAGATCCATTACAAGACCAGCTGAAACTACTCGCAAATGAATCTGATCTGCAACTATGAAAAAGCCGCCACTCTTTACCTTCACTCTTCATCTTTACCTCAGACCAGACAGGATGGAGCAACGTTTCCACAGCAAACAGTATTTAAACCAATGTTTTTTCACACTGTCTTCATCCCATAGACGCCCATTCCCCAATGGAAGAGACTGAATATTGTTGTTTCTGTCAAAAGAACATTCATTACGTTCATTATTATTATTATATGTAACATTTTTGCCATGGTTGCAAATTTAGAAGAGAGATATTTTGAAGAAATCTATTCTTGACCCAAACACTTTTGGCCAGCAGACATTCAGAAAGCCTGACGTTTGCACCGCTGAAAGTTTACTCCAGACTTTCTCCAACGTTTTTGTTCAGTCATGAATCTTTGATGCAAACCGGCATTTATAAATTGAGAAATTAAAAATAAAACAATCTGAGAACTCGTTCTAAAAACACGCACGGAAAATAATTTATGATTGTTAGCCAACATCATCTTCTGGGGGGTTTTTGTTTCTTTTTTCCAACTTGTGTCAGACTTTTACCTCGTTATGCTCTTGTTTCCTATTTTAACAATTAATAAGAATATTCTTTGTTTGGCAACTCTGATTGACTCATTCAATATTCATAACAATCATAAACATAATCTTTATTCTCCTGGACTTTTTGTTCCCTGCAAAATAATGATAACAATGGTTTAGATCCGTTGTCCACTTAAAAAAGACCCGTGATTAAAATATGAACTATTAAATTAAAATATGATAGATATCATTGAGTTGAGTCACATGCACCAAATTTAGTCCAAATCAGAACCAAGATTTTGGAAGTTATGTAAGAAAAGAGCACAGTGTTCTGTGCCATGGATCACTTCACCTTCAAGTATTATTATTATTATTATTATTATTATTATTATTATTATTATAAATATAAAAATGTATTTAAATAAAAGGACTGAATAATTTACAAAACACACAATTTCCAGGGATTAGTGGTTCACTCTGGATCATTTTTAATAACAATTCCTTTTCCAGGGATCAGTAGTTCTTTCAGTATTTAGAAATCATCTTTCTAACACGTAGTTTCATTGTAAAATACTTTTTACATGTCCCATAACTTGTCTGAAAAAGTCAATGCACCAAATCCTGAATCCTTCCAACTAAAAGCAGGAAAAATAGAATCCCTCTACAATACGCTGTACTCGGCACTGAGGCACTCTACGGAATACTGCTAATTGGATTTTTTGGCAAAGTTAAATATTTCTTAATATCATGTGTGGAGACCCCAAAAATGGGTCATGGCTCCTGTTTTTGGCAGGTCTTACCATAACAAGAGAGCATCCTAATGAGCCTGAGTCCATGCAAGAAGCAAAATTTATTCCATTTCTGTCCCAGGCTGAGAAAGTTTAAAGAGCTGCCACAGTAGGGGATTTTAGTGCAGCCCCCTCCTGTGATTCTTCAAATACTGCAACCGTTAAATGGCTTGGCTTTGAATCAATATACAGTATCACACAGAGGATAGCCCTCCATCCGCTTAAGTATTCAAAGTAAATTTATCCCTCTCCTCCTCTCCTCGGTGCTGCAGGCCTTTAGTGATGGGTCAGAACCGAAAAATGGGTCATGCGGTTGTTTGTAGAGGGTTCTAACGTGACTGCTAAGTTTCCCCGACCAGGGTGACAATCAACATGGACTCAGTTTTCATCACAGTGTGCTGGGATTCTTGAAAGGCCTGCTTGCTCATTAACATTGGAAAGGGAAGTCATATATGGAAAAAGACAACAACAAAAAAAAATCCACTACACTTCCCAAAATCTCTTTATGTTCAAGTGAATCGCAAAGAAACCGATACAAAAAGAAAAAAAAAAAGTAACTGTGCTCCGGATTCCATAAAAGTAGACGCTGTGTAACGATGGTTGTATGAAGAGTGTTGAACCCCGCTCCATCTTTGCTCTAGTATTAGGGTACCTGGTACCAATAAACCTGTTTTCCTGTCAAATGTTGCATATTCATGCCTTATGATGGAAGAAATTATGGTGGTAGAAATTATATAACATTCTAAGAATGTTCTATAATGAACAATAATCAAAAAAAGTAAAATTTTAAGTTAATATAACTAATTTTCCATTCTTTTTCAGCCTTTCTGATAATTGATGCTTTCTATACAGGCATGAAAACTTTTTTAACTAATATGACAATTTCAAAAAAGAAAAATCCTCATTCACTTGGAACAACTTAAAACGCTGCAGTGTTCCTGCAATGCCAATGCTTGGCTGTGTAACTTTTTAACATCAGCAGCAGCTCTGCCCTTTGCTGGAGGAGCAGAAACACTAATAAACTCAGCAGAGTCTGCAGCTCAAAACAACACATGCCGGTCTAAGATTGTTTTTTTTTTGGTTCTGTACGTGTGTTGCTATTAGGCTGAAACAAAATAGCTTTAGATAATTATGGTTATAATAGGGTTATAATAATTATTATAGGTTATAATAAGGTTATTAATAGTTATAAGAGGGTTATTGTAGGGTTGAAATATTTACAATAGGGTTATAATAGTTATAATAGGGTTTAATAGTTATATAACTATTATAATAGTTACATAATAATGTAAGGGAGAGCTGAGGGCTAGATTTGTGGGTTTAGGGGAAACTCTGAGTTTATTTAGCCCGAGATGAGGGAAACTCTGGTATTCCACAAAGTGATCTAAATTGAACTTTGAGTCAATTACCATGGTAACTTACTCTGTGAACATAACCTGCTCTCTGTCAGATTTACGCCATCAAACCCTGAGGTTCTCCTTGACTCCTCTTCCTCCTGACCCTGAGTCAGACCTATCAGCTGTTATAGATTGACTGAGAGATCTAGGTTGAACATGCTTTGATGCCATAGTTTATCTCCAACTGTACATCTCAAACATCACACACCGCGGATGTCCTCCTCTTCTTTGCATTGATCTCCATTTTTTATATTTTCAAACAGAAGCTTCTTCTACAACATCAATGAATATTTGACATTAAAGCCACGGAAAAAATATGAACCTACATATTTCATAAATATGTTAAATACCAAAGTGTGGTATACTCATGAACCTGTGCGCCAACTATCAACTTTATTCGGGATGGGGGTCGCTGTGGCAGAAGTCCACGCAAGATATTCCCAGATTACCCCTTTCGGCTCATCCTGAGGGGGCGGGGTGGGGGAAACCCGAAGCGTTCCCATCTGAAATATTGACCTTCTAATTCTTCTAGCGAGTTCTGGGTCGACCCAGAACACCTACAGAATTAACTTTGTGTTTGGATGTCATTTAAGCTGTATTTAGATGTGCTCAGTGCCCTAAGAGGAAAATAAAAACCCTTTCAATATCATTCCAACACTTTGTCAAACACAGTATTCAGAGAAAATACGATTAATCTAGTAGATACACTCACTCAGCCAGCAGTTTCTTCCATTTTTTTCTTTTCCTTTTCTAAATATATGCCCTCAAGCGTATCAAAACTTCCTGCTCGAATGGCGTGAAGCATGAAGACCGCACCTGGTTGCTATGGTGAATCGCAGTATCTGCGCTCCATCGATGGTGGCTTTTGATCATCGTCATGCACCAGTTTAACTCAGAGTTACCCAAGTCAAAATTGACTGAACTCAGATTATCTGTTATAGAACTGAAAACTCTGAGTTTCCCATTTATTCCCGGGGTTAATCAACTCACAGCTCAGGACTCTTAAAATTTGTTAACTCAGAGTTTGTTGAACCTGCTTTCTGGAATAAACCTGGTTAGAATCAGCTGTTTTTTTTAAATCTGGTCACCTGCACTCAAAAAATATTCAACTAAGATTTTCGTATTTAAATCACATGTAAAACTGATTGTGCATTTGTATTACATAATTTGAACATAAACAAACTAATAAACTTAATGTGAATTATATTTGTCATTAAAACTGAATGTAAGGAAAAAAACAAACAATGTAATAGTTCTAATAAATGTCATTTGTTCTATATACATTTCTCCCACGAAACAGAGAAATTTCCTGGAAATGATTTTAACTGATTCAATTGAATTGTTTTTGTTATTGACAGATTTATGTTGATTCCTTGAAATTAGTGCCTGAAGTCATTGAAGGGAGAACAGAGAGCTATCACTACAAAAACAGAAACAATGAGCAATAACAATAAAACAAGTCATAAAAGCACTTTTTTCATGAAAAGCAATTTTCTCACTGTATTTCGAATTGTCTCACAATGTCCTACTTTGGCTAAAAGCGTAAAGTTATCATTTTATCCACAATGGCGAACCACCTTTACAAATATTTCTAAAACTCCCCTTTCTGAGAATAAATATTTCAGGCATGCTGATAAATCTATTCCACATTTCCAGCGTTTCACTCTCATATCATACTTCACGTGTTTCCCATCCTGCTTCACATCATACCTCAGCGCATGTTCCAGGTTTTAATGCCTACCCAGAGAGCAGCGTTTAGCCTTGAAGACGATAATGTAAAACATTCTCGTGAGCACGCAAAAAAGAAAAAACCGCCGCCATGCAGACAGCCTGAGCGCTACAATAAGAACTTAATCCACAAAACTGTTACATGAGCACTTTTATCTCCAAAGCTGCACCTCTTTCTATTTCTCTGATAAACAATTCTAAGTGAATAATAGATTTTCATCATGAATCTTATTATGAGATAACAAGTTACTATATTTAAACACTGCGTTTGCTTTTCCGGTAGTTCAAAAAATGCAATTTAAGCGGAGGGCAATGATTTTTAAATGTGTTTTGTCTCCTTTAGACGCCTCCCAGAATCACGCAGTTCCGCCATGCACGCTGAGATAATTGTTACAAAACGCTTTTGAAATTGCCGTGTCAGTGACTTCAAAAGTGATTTTCTTGCTTTTGTTGGGGCCGAGTTGAAGATGCTTTGTGCGTAATAACACAGAGTTTTATAGATATTGATGTAGTAGTGCGGTGTGTGAATAAACAGCGTAACTGCTGTAATGATGACAGAAACCCGTGCACCTGACAACATAAAGCCGGGGATAGAGGAGATGAACCGCCGTGGAGAACAATAAGCTGTGTGTATACACATGTGTGTGTGTGTGTGTGTGTAAATGGCTCCATCTTATAGCCTCACCTCCTCCTTTATTTCCCATGTAATGCGCCCAGTCAGCAGGACTTGGTCTGGATCCCTCTTGGGCTGTTTTCTCCCCAGAAACTAACTCTACCCCCAGAAGACAGAATCTGGCCAGATTTGTACATATTTCATTTAAATTGTGTTAACAAATGCTTCTTTTTTTTTCACCCTTATCGCCAAAGTCCAAACGAAGACTCCTTTGCAGTGTTTCCGTGTCTGTTTCTAGGCTTTAACAATTTAACGGGCTCTGATTTATTATATCCCTGAAAAGTCGGGGATCGCCATTCTGTCATGCAATAATTAAAAAATGTTTTCATTGATCGTTTTCAAATGTTATACCTCCATATATCTTGGTGTGAGGAAGAATTGGATTGATTTTTGGGAAAGATGTGATCTATTTTTCCGGCAACAGGGGGATCTTTAGCTCCAAAAGTTTTCCAGTAATAATTTCTCTACTGTTGGTGCAAACGAATCAACTCAAGTACCTCATTCTTGCATTTATTGTATTTTACTTAAAATACATTATTTTCTCATCATGAGCAGCTAAGTCATGAAAACCCCAGTCTTTCGCATATAAGCTCTGAAGCCTTGGTCCGATTCAATCCAAATGTAGTGCATATGAATCGTCTCAAGGATATCTATCTTACATACGTCATATTTTATTCTAACAGTTTGGATTTTTCAATAAGTTCAGATTTTTTCACTTATATTCACTATGGGGAGCTTTTTTAATGAAAAGGCAGTTTTTCGGACATAATTCCTGAGCCTTGGGCCGACATAAGGCTTAAAATTTGGTGCACTCGAATTTGCACCATATTTGGTACACTTGGGGATATCTATCTAGTATACATCATGTTTATATCCCCGAAAAGTCACGGATATAACGAATCATCATCACCATCGCTGTCGCAGATCCTTCCTTTTAAGGCGATACCTCAAAAACTGTTTCATGGATCATTTTCAAACTTAATAACCCCATTGACTTCAGTCTGAGGGAGAACTGGATTGATTTTACGAAAGGCCGGTTGTGTGTTTCCAAAACTAGGTGGAGCTTTAACTCAAAAAGGTTAGGGCTATAACTTTTCAACAATTAATCCCATTTAGTCCAGATTTGATGTGTATTAATTGACTGAAGGAAATCTATCTTCTTTGATATCCTATTTCACCCATATTTGAATCTAATAGTTAATAAAATATTAGTAAATTAAAGTAAAAATTCTCTGGAAACTAACTTTACATTTAATTTGAGGAGTTTAATCAGTAGGAATGCTTGAACAACAAAGGGCATTTGCGATTTTCATGGATGATCTCTTGCTTTCAGGGACGATGGCATACGCCTGGCTTATTGTAATAGTTCATATTAAACTCACTATGGGGAGATTTCTTTAATGAAAAACACTGTTTTACAGACATACCTTCACATATAATCTGAGGATTTCATTTACGGATTGCTTGTACAATGCAGGGGATTTGAGAATTTTCAGTAATATACCATTGCTGTCAGGGATGATGGCATAGGCCTAGTTTTTTTTTTGGTTGAATTGTGATGTTCTTGGTTGAATTATTTTTTTAATTCAAGACCTCAGGCCAGCAAAATACATTTAAGCATTTGGGCAAACAAATATGCAAAAGAATGTAAAAAGTATCATTTTACTTGAGTATTCATAAATTATTTCGAGTGATCTTGACTGCAGATCCCCTCTTTGTAGAAACCTCATCAAGCCAAAATAATACACAAATGTATGAATGAAAAGAAAAAATATAAATCTTTGTGTAGAGACTTTTAAGTGTATTTCATTAATCACATTCATTCTTCCCCTCAGAATTTTGAAAGTGTCTCATGTCAGATTTTCAACTTTTCGGCCGATCAGCCATGACATTCTAACCACTGTCAGGTGAGATTAGAATAATATTGATTATCTGGTAACCATGGCAGCTTTCAGTGGGTGGGATGTATTGGGCAGCAGGTGAAGATTTTGTCCTGAAGCTGATGTGTTGAAAAAAAAACCTTAAAGATCTGAGCGACTTAGACAAATGGTGATGGCTAGATGACTAGCTCAGAGCCGCTCCAGAGCTACGGGTTTTTTTTGGGGCTGTTCCCCCTTCTGCAGAGGCTAGAAACCCACCAATGAGGTCTAATATAGGGCAAACGGTGAATCTCTAAAGCAGTCACGGGCGTAGAAGGATCACTGACGCACTCATGCAGTGAAGGCTAACACATGTTGTCCAGTCCCACAGAGGAGCTACTGTAACACAAACTGCTGACATACGTTAATGCTGGTTCAGATATAAAGGTGTCAGAACACACAGCGACATAACAAATCTGCTTTGGATGTTTGGGACCTACACGATACAAGGCAGGTGGTTTTAATATAATGGCTGATTGCTTTATAACAGCATGCATCCATACAGTGATGGCAGAGGCTATGGTGTGATGTGCTAGCATTCACACAATCAGTCTCACACCAACATATTGGCGTTTGGCATCTTGTATCAAAGGACGCTTGAATATGTGGCTGACAGAGCTGGAATCAAACCAGCGACCTTCCTATAAACGGACCACTGCTCCACCTCCTCAGCCACAGGAGGGTAATCCAAGACTTTTTAGAACCGTCCAATATCAATGTTCTTGTACGGTTTCAACCTCAATCATGGTTATGATCTAGAGATTGATGTTCTGAAAAGAAGCCTTGTTCCCTTCCCTGCTGGTAAAGCCAAGATGGGGGGGGGGGGGGGATTTCCTCATCCAAGATGGCTCTCGTGAAAGCTGGAGGTTCTCAGACATGAAAAAGTACTTCATTTATCAAGATCAGGGATGGTAGGGGGTAAAGGAGTGGTATTGGGATCAGTTGCAGGAGCGTTGTTGTCTAAGGTCTGCAACTTCATGATGGAGGTGGTGCTTAGATCCTGAGCTGGTGCTCATCAGGGTTTCTTTTGGCTAGGTATGTTTTAGTGACAACATATAGACTTTCTCCTGTGAAGCGAGGAATGTCAACGTGAACAAAGTTGGAGGGATGCTGCAGTCTTCCGTAAACATGGAGTAGTGCTGCTGCCATATGGTTGGGCAGCAGGCTCAGCATTGTAATGTATTTATTTTGGCAGTTAATTTTTCTGAGAAGGAGCCAAAGGGCCTCATATCAAACAGTGGATTCTGGCAGAACATTGAATGGCTGCCTTTTTTCTTTTCTTTAGCGTGGAGCTCTTCTAAAAAAAAATAGAATCTTATGTTTGCAGTTGATGTCATTTTGACACCAAAGAAAGGCCTACGGTCAGTTTCATTGGAACCGTTTTGTTATTTTTAGCTGTTTTTTTTCTTTTCAGTTTGTTTATAATGGAAGACTTCAGCTTAGCTCATTATGTCTCGGTGTCGTTAGGACGCAGGTTGGGGAACTTTCTCACCGGGCAAAGCTTGAAAAGTTTATCTAACCCTGATGTCATCCAGCTGTTCATTAACAAGTTTGAGCTGAAATTTTGGTTTCGAAGCTGGCATCAAATTCCCCATTTTCTCCATTTTCTCCTTGATTTTCTGTGGTGGAGCACAATTTTACAGAGATGAGGCTGTTTCTAATGTCAAATGTAAAACTGTGGCTCATGGGTTCCTCAGCCTCCTTACTTTCTCCTCTTTACCCTCCGCATTTTCAGTCACACTATCCCAAGCATATTCTTATTGGTCTACAGGATAGATTGCAGGATTCATTGTCCACTCAGGTTCATTCTCAGATTCAAAAGATGTAAATATATTGTGTTTCTTTACCGTTTTGCTCGATGTGGTGGTCCAGACGAGAAGGTTACGATCAAAAAGAAGGCTGTGAGTCCAACACTTGCTTTTACTTTGTAGCACTTTGAGATTTGATCCAAATGTAAAATGCATTATAAATTAAATGTATTATTATTATTATAATTAAAATATTATTTTTGGCACAGACTATCACCTGGGTTGGACGTGGAAGCAACTTATGATGATCGGGTGTTGAAGAATGAAAAAGTCAACAAACAGCGATGTGTCATCAGACTTTGCTCCACGACAGCCGTCATGAAGTCTAGAATGTTTTCACAAAAAATTTCACATGCCTCATGACCTGTTTTAAAGCTGACCAATAGGATGACAGAGGATGAAAAACTCAGAAATGGTGGTTAGTAAACTCCGGAATGTCCCCTGTTCAAAGTGGAATGCCAATAAAGAAGAAATGCTCATTTTAATGTGGCAATGTGAGAAATGTTTCATTGAATGTTTGTATGACTTTTAGTGTTGCTAGCCAACCAGTGCAAGAACAAAGTTCTGTCAGGTTGAATCTTTTAAGACCACCGCTGAAGACAAAAATATTTTCTAGTCTGAACAAGGCAGATAATCTATTAACTAGTAGGGTGGATCCAGATGCCACAATGTCTTCGGTAAAGGGTGACCAAAATCTAACAAAATTGAGAAGGTGATTGTCAGCAAACACTTTCTCCCATGGGACAATTTGAGTGGGCGGGGCTGAGGAGGGGGCGGGCTTAAGTGATAGGAAGCCGACTGTTGCTGCTTAAGAGGGAGATGGACAACAGATATGTTCTTATTTTGTAAAGCACTTTGGTCAATTTTGGTTGTTTTTAAATGTGCTATATGAATAAAGTTTGACTTGAAAGAGCGAGAAGAACAGTCGAAGAGGAACAAGCTCTGCTTCCTCCTACCTTAACCGCGACATTACCCTCGCAATGGGCCGGCTTTAGCTCAGAGGGCAGAGTCGTCCCTCAAGAGCAGTCATCCCTCAACCGTAGACCAGGGTTCAAGCCCAGCCTGAGCTCGAATTCCTTTCCCATGGCCGCCCAGTGTTCCCTTAGGGATGGGTTAAATGCGGAGATAAATTTCAGGACTTTGTAGTGCATGTATGTACTGTGTAATATGTGATAAATAAAAGAAAGATCATTATTATCACCGTCTACCAAACCCGGGAGGATCTAGACAGGTAAATTGGTTGGTCCCCAGGGTTGCGATGGTGTGATATAACAATATAACCCTCTCTTCATCCTTCTTCAGCGGTGTTGTGAGTGAAAGTATTCTCCACCACCTGTGCTGTTGACGTCATTGCTGGATCATTCTCCTCTGCGTGTTGGAAGAACTCAAGCATCTCCAGCTCGGCAGGGAAATCACAACAAAAGCAAACCACTTCACCGTGTTGCAATAAAACTGGCCATGTGTCAACATTAAATACAGACTTACTCAACAGGGTATTAGAATAATATGACCTTTATTAACCTTTATTAACCAAGTCTCTTGGCCCGTCCTACTTATGGGAAATGGTTTGACAATTTGAATACACAGGAAGAAAAATGTAAGAGAAGCAGAGAAAAAAAAAAGACAGGCCTCAGTGAATCAGTGTCTGAAAAAGAGCAATATACACACACAGCTAAGAAAACACATTTAAGCCTCCCTGAAGGCGAGTCCAGACAAGTTCATCTGGCAGGTAACGCAAAGCTATTTGTAAACCGATCTGTGAATGGGGATTTGTGCAGGATGTGTGTACATCTGCATAGGTACATGGGAAACCGGCCTGACACAGGGACTTCCCCAAGTGGTTCCAAGCATATTTTCATATTTACATAGCTCTATGTGTGTCCATTTTCCTCCTGAGTGAAGCAGTCCTTCAAGAGACTTAACCACTTGAAGCGAACATGGCGTGTTTGTGTTAGCGCTAACACGCGAGTGACTTTCTACCTGAGAAAAAAGAAAAACAACTAAAAGGTCCATCTATCTATTTTGCTTTGTTTAGACAACCGATGTCAAACATTTGCTTAAAAATGAGTCCTTCAGAACACGGATGTTAACGAAAGCTCCCATATAAACATACAAATTGCATTACAGTAAGCACCAGTAGAGGATGAGGTTCAGGTTAGGAGTTTAATGGTTAGAGAGAGAATCATATTTGACAAAAGGTGTGTGAGGAGTCAGTTTCCTTAATGGAGTTTTGACTCATGGGAGAGCAGACTTCATTTTTCTTAAATGTTAAAGTTAAAGTTTTGGGTAAGAAGTCCGCTCCTATAGGTTCTGTAGATAAGGGGTTCTAAAACTGGACAAACACTGTTCGATTTTAGACTTCTTCTTTGATTCCAACTCACATTATATGAATAAATCGTCCGCAGAAGCTCACGATTCGTGTGCTCACACTGCCGGGTCCGATCATTGCGCATGACTGGAGTAGTCAATCGACCCCCGCAGCTCGCTGTCGCTGTGGACAATTGTCAATAGATATTTGTTTGAACGCTCCGAGGAAGGAAGAAGTTTGTTTGCCAGCTCTATGCTAACAAGACAAAAATGAGCTGTCTTGATAATTTATGCCATCCTGGGGGTCGAAATCTATTAAATAGAATATGCACTGGCATATATGCAGTCCAAGGTGGCTAGGATGGAACGGTGGAGAGTATGATTGATTTTGTGGAGAGAATTGGAGGTAAGCTAGCTGTGTCTTAATGTGTAGAGTGCTTTCTTGATAGTTAGCACCGTTCTGACAGCTAGGAACCTTTCTTTTTCTTTCTTTTTGTTGAGTTACAACTAGCCCCAAACAGCACTTCCAGCTTCATGACTACTTGTTATTGATGTGATGTGTCGCCATGGCAACTCAGACACTCAGTATCCACTTATCACAGGTGCAGTGAGAAAAAGATTTGGGCTGATGTCAGGCGATCGAGTTGTGACTCTGCTCCAACTGTGTGAAAGTCTGAGTCGGCCGATCTGGCATGTTAGAGATCGATCCGATTGTCATCTGGGAGCTGCTGATTGGTCCTCATGGCCACTGTACCCTGCAAGACAAACAACGCCAAGTGAGCCCCCACCATCGACCCTATGGTCTTAATTCTCAAGATTTGGTCAAAAACAGGCTTAAATCGTACAGCGTGTGCCCATTTTAGAGAGAATAGCTGAAAGAGGATCAAGAAGATCCTTTTATATAGGAATTAATATATAGGTTTATGAAGCTTCAATATTATGGATATCTTGTGGGAGGTGTTTGTGGCAACAGATTTTGTGTAGATGGAAATATGCATGTCGGGGGTGGGTGTTGATTGGCCGGCATCGCTCCAGGGTCTTGGTGGGTCTCGGTAGTTGGGGGTCTTGGGCTGTGGGTTCCGCTCGTTTTATGAGGGCGGCTTGCCTCTGGTCGGGCCGGGGTTCTACTTCTTCCGTCCTTCTGTTGGCCTGTCTTTGACTTTGGCGCTTCCTCCGCGGCCCCTGTCTGGCGTTCCCTTGGACAGTTGAAAAAAAAAAAGACAGAGAGGAGGGAAGAGTGGAGCTGGGTTTTAGACGTGATCTAGAACCAGTAGTCATCTGAAGTTCAAAAAGTACATATATTATTTATTCAATTTGATTTGTTCATTCGGTTTTGTATCTACCTATAGCTCAAAAACGTTTTTAATGACCACAGAACATATTTTTGAAGCAGATGTGAATACCTGAGTACAATATGAACACAAGGCCCAAATATTCATGAAAGTAACAAAGCAGTTATAATTCAAATATGTCTACAAGTAGAAGGCAGGAAAATACTGAAAGACACAACAATGAAATATAATGTGCAAACTGGGTTCTCCACTTTCTATTTGGAGCACTGCATGAGCTCTTCTCTAGCTCCGCCATCAGGCCATGTCTACCTTGCAAACAATAAAGAATACAATATGCTCCAGGTGGCAGACAGCCAAAAACAGCTGAACACATTAATGGTCACCAGAGGATTAATTCAATTTTAGTATCTCCGTGGCTTTCCTCAGAGTTTCACCTCGGGAGATTCCCTATCCTCAGGCCCATTACATGTCTCCAGTACCGCTGTAAAAAGCAAGAAGTCATATTTCACTGGCTGTGAGAAACAAAGAGGTGGAAACATTTTGCAGCCATTGGTAGTATACCTCTGGAATTCATTTTTTCCTGTATTATTACCAGAAAGGTACTCATTCACACCACATGGCCACACTTACATCTGGACTGCATGTGTCACTGGAGAGGTTGGGGGCTATGTCCTAGATGGCGAGATGAGGGGACATCCTCTAAGTCCTGGGGGGGGAGGGAGCGTTACGGAGGCAGAGATGACATTGGCTTGTCCTAACACTTCTCCAGCTATGTGAAAGCAGCTGTCACACGGAGAGAGTGTGCATGCTGTCATTAGGTATGCCATAGATTATTGACACAATGACAAAGCTTTTGCATCCACGCTGCATGGCGGCCTGTTTGAGAGAGTGGGACAGAGAGAGGTTCACGCACATCGTTGAGTGCACATAGCAACGAATGCAGGAAAGAGCATAACCCTTGCCCAGATCCACACCAAATGCGTCGACACACACTCGCAGCAACACACTGACAGTGACACAGACAGAGGTTCCGCTTGAATACACACCTGTCCTTTTGCTCTATGGTACACAGCACACAGCCTGACCACGGGCCATGCTCAGTGTGTGTGTGTGACTGTGTGTGTGTCAAAGGGCCTCCCGGGTATTCATGTACTGTACATAGACAGCTCCTTTCAGGCCAACAGTCCTGTACAACAGCCTCACTTTTTTTTTCTCTTCTGTCCCTCCCTTCTTGTGTTTCCAAATTGAACTTCTCTTTCTCATTCATTCATTCTTTTTTTTTTTTTTTGATGGCTTGCTGCCTGTTTGTCATTCTCACCTCCTTCATCCCCTCTCTCTTCCTCCCCCCAGGAATGTTTCTCTCGTGACCCAAAGAAGGAATAAATCTGCATGATTTTCCCTGAGAAATGTCCCCAGATGCGTTGTGTCAGTGATTCAGATGGTGGCGTGTGAGTGGAAACTTCAGCCTTTGCATATTGACAGATGAGCGCTCTTTTTGCTGCATCTATGTATTTTTTATCAGTGTAGAGAACGAATGAATGCAATCTGATCTCAATATGAGACAATGAAAATATATTAATAGCCAAAAGTAAGACATCAGTGAAACTTTTTAATCACAAAGTTTATGTGTCCAGGACATAGAGAAAAAAAACTAACAACTAAAACTAGACAAAAGTGTCCGAAAAACATTTTTTCATAAGAAAGTTCCTCTTAGTGAGTAAAATATGACCTAATAGAGAAAATTATGATATAATTAAGACATATCTCCTCGAGTCGATATATGTTGAATATATGTTGCACAGAAATTGGACTAAAGCGGTAAAAGGGTAGAGAAATTATATTTGAAACGTTTGGATATAAATTTCGTTCTTGTGTTGGAAATAAACATCTGTCCTTTCCCAAAATCAATCCAGTTCTATGGTTGGACTAAGGTTTATGGAAATATAAACTTTGAGAAAGATCCATTTAATAGTTTTTCAGTAATTTCATGGCGCTACAGACGCTGTGACGGCGATGACGCTCCCATATCTCTGATTTTTAATATGTAATTAATTCTTTTGAAGGCATTCCTCATTTTGATGGATAAAACGAACAAAGGATGAAAGAAGGACGAATGACAGACACGATCATTTTATTGATTGAACTAAAAGTGTTATCTTTGGCCAACTAGGCCTTCGCGATCGAGTGTTTGCCCCCCTAAAAGAGTAAACATCACTTAAATAGACCATTTTCAGAAACAGGAAGTTGGCTCATAGGTTTCAAATTCCAGAGGATGATTGAAATCCATCAGTCTGGGAACAGTTCCAAAGCTATTTCTACACACACTATCCACTTGGAACGAAAGTGAAACTTCACAGATGTGGATCACCTTCGAAATTATTCCAAGAACGCGGTGAAGGCTCACTCAGGACGTCAAAAAGGATCCATACATAGTGGGCAAGAAACTGTTGGCCTCGCTCACCCCAAAAAAAGGTCAGAGTTCATGGCTCCACTGTTCCAAAGACACTGGGAACAAATGGCATTATGGGAGGGTGGCGAAGAGAAAGACACTAACCAGGAATAACAGGACAACCACGTTGTTGGAGCCGCGGACCATGATGGCCGCTTAACACTAACCTCTTCACAAAATAACTTTAAAACCTAAAATGAACTAAACTTGTAGTATGTCAAGAAGAACTCCAATCAAAGACTGCAACACAGCAAGATGAGGAAGTTGCTAGCAAAATTAAAGACCTAGCTGCAGTTTTAGACGAGTTAAAGTCGCTTCGCTCAGATTTGGATCTAAACTTGACACCATAGACCAGTGGTCCCCAAACTCCGGCCCGCGGGCCGGATACGGCCCGCCCCCACATTTGGCCCGGCCCCCTGAACAATATCAGTGACGCATTTTGATTTTTTCTTTTTTTTCTTTTTTTTTTTTCTTTTCTTATCAAGATTGACAGATGAACATCTGCATCAGTGTTTGAGACTGGCTGTGACTAGAATGGAACCTGACATTCATGTTAATGTTCCATGGACTTTTTTCTGTGAAGAACCCAGAGAAGGTTATTTGATTATTATTGATTTCATAAATAGTGTTATTTATATCCAGGCTTTTTTTCTGTGAAGAACCCAGAGAGTGTTATTTGGTGATTATTTATTTAATTAATAGTGTTATTATTTATTTCCTGACTTTTTTTAAAATTATTTATAGGGTTATTTGGTTTTGTGTGGCTTTCTGGAAAACAATACATTTTTACGATTAGGCACCCCTAGGTTCGTCACACTTTTTCTGTTACAAACTGAACCCGGCCCCCCATCAGAGAAGGGAGAGGTTATGTGGCCCTCACAGGAAAAAGTTTGGGGACCCCTGCCATAGATGAACGTTAAGGTAAAATGTCCAACTCTGTCGCTGAGTTAGAAAACCATATGTCTAAAAAGAAACGTAACGTTGTTTCCAACACCACACAAAGACGGAGGAATAACTTGGGCCGCCTTGGTTCATTGGACTCCAAGAAGGGGCAGAGAGAAATCAAGGACATTAAGAGGTCATACAAAACATGCAAAAATGGCTTAAATTGGATACCAACGGCTCCCTCGCCGTGGAGAGAGTCCATCGAACCCTAGCTATTTTTCCTTTCAGCGTTCATGAAAACATATCAATACCAAAATAAGGCCTAATGAGGTACTTGTTAATTTAGTCCAGTAAATACTCAACAGACACATAATAATAATAATAATACATTTAATTTATAATGCACTTTACATAAGTTCTTAGCTCGCCCTTAATGCTTCTATTCTCCTTTATTATTAGTCATTGATTCTGATTCAGATCCAGTGTAATCATAAAAAGATGACAAGAATAACCAGGAAGAACATTGAGACTCCTCTGAATTTACCCACAACACAGCTTGACGACCCTCAGAGATTTGAGGAGAATATCCAATGGAAGGAGTGGAAAGTTGAACTGTGTGGGAGACAGGGGTTAAACCTGTTGTAAACCAAACCCAGCGTTCCACTAGAAGAACTTTATACCTACAATCAAATAAGTAGCAGGAAGTGGACTGTTGAGGGGATGCATTTCTGCTCTAGGACAAGGACAATGCGCCATAATTAAGGGAAACAGGAAGTCTCCTACAAGAATAATCTGAAGGGGAATGTCGGGTCATCAGTCTAGTCAGAATAAGTCCACCTCTGAACGGCCGAAAGGTATACAATTAAAGATTTAGAGTGGTCTTGTCAAAGTCTGAACCTGAATCCCGTTGAGATGGCATGGTAGAACCTGAAAAGGCCAATTTATGCTCATAAATTTTCCACATCTGGCTTCACTAAAGCCATTCTGCAAAGAAGAGAGTTGCAGTTACTGGAAGTGTTGGCCTGGAATTGCTGCTGCTAAATGTGGAATAATTAGATATTACGTCCAGGGGTTTGAATATGTTATTACACAGTGATGATTTTGTTATTTGATACATGCATGCCTAATTGGAAAGCTATTATCATTTTATCGCTCGTTTGGAGTTCCATACCGTTTAGTCTGTATATACAGACAACAATGGAGGAATTCAGGCGGTGTTCGATACTTTCTCACAGCAATTCATTCACATGAAACAGTTGGGTTTAAGTTGAAACTACATTTTAAAAGTGTCCTTTCGGTGTGCGTCTTTTCCGGAATTGCATCAGACTCTGCAAATCTCCTTGGCATAATCCGTATTCCAAGCCTTGTATCTGTACAGAGCAGCAGAGTGCAGGAGGAAGATTTTCCCTTTTTTATTTTTGTGTGGGTAAACATGACTGTTGGTTGGTGTGAGAGTGAATGAAACACTTTTGATGTCTTCACACTGGCTTCAGGTTTAAATTGGGCAAGTGTAGAAAAATTGCGAAATCTGTCTGTCTCAGAGCGCCTGAGGCCTGTACCTAAATTTTGAGCTCCTTGCAGGGCTGTAGTGGAGTGGCCTGTGATGTATACAGTGCAAGAAACTGGTGGGGGAACGCAGATGTCGGGGAGTGTGTGGGTCAGCTGTCATGAGTAATTCATCCAGATTGTGATTCCTTGGGATGTGAATGTAATGGCTGTATGTGTGCACTAATAATCCTTTAAGGTTGTCATGGAGGCCGAACAGGGAGAAAGACTGAAAAATAGTGGATTAAGTCTACAGCACCTTGAGATTTTATTCGACTTGATGAAGTTTTCTATTTAGAATAGCCTAATTTCCAAATATTAGCACCCACCCAAAAATAGCACAATTCCTGCAAACATTGATGATGTATGCTAAATGTATGTTATAATATGTTTTTTTTATATATATATTTTAATGATATATAAACTGACCTCAGGAAGTATTGGCACACTTGAAAAAATGTTTTAAAAGCAAATTCATTCATTCATTCATTCATTATCCGTAACCGCTATAGAAATGTCTTTATTGTCTGTATCTGTATCTTTCATTACCCTCTAATTCACCATTTCTTTTCAGCATTCTATTCATAACATCAAACTGCAACTCATACTGCAGATGTTCGGAGGGGTTTAGGTCAGGCAGCGGGGATGGCCATGGCCAAACCTTTATTTTGTGATGTCTGAGCCATTCTTGTCTAGACTTTGAGATGTGCTCATTGTCCTACTGGAAGGTTCAACCACAGCCCACTTTACGTTTCCTGGCGGAGGCTTTTAGGATTTTATTCAATACTTGCTGATATTTGGAGTCTGTGATGAATCACTTTTCTTAATGGCTTATTTTCCTTCTATACCACATCTTTGTTGATTGTTGCTAAAAAGCTCTATTTTACTCTTGTCCGACTTTATTTTCATCTTTTTTCCCATTGGTCCCATTGGTGATGGAAAACTGTAGGTGCCTTATCTTGTTTGGGGATTACAGCAGAGATTTTTCACTTGCTACCCTCCCTAAAAGCTTGTGTTTTGGGGCAGAGACTTTGTCACCCCGAGATTCAACCGACCTCAGCAATTCTCTAACTGGGATCCTTTGAGTGTCTTTCCCCAATCGAACCATCCTCCTTCACATTTTTTGGATTCAGTTTGCAGACACGTTCTCTTCCAGTTTGATTTTTAACATCTCCAGTCTCTTCAAACTTCTGAAGGACCAAACGGTTGAAACTGACCTTTTCAACTGTTGAGAGATTTTCTTGTAACCATGGCCAGTTCGGTGCAGCTCTACAACTTAACTTCAGCCTTCATGGTCGTGTTCTCTCTCCCATCATTAAGAATATCGAGGAGAATCAGTGTCACCTCATATTTATACCCCAGTAAAACAGGAAGTCATTGTTTACCTTTTAAGAGTTCCTACTCCAACAGTTTAACCTAAAAATATGAAATAAGACTGGAAATATGCATCTGCTGCCTTTTAACTGTAGGATTTCCGAGGGATGCCGATAATTGTAGCATCCATGTTTGACAGGTAAAAAAATACAAAATAAGAATTTAGTGTATTTTTTTTATTTAGTTAATTGAATAGAATTTTTGTTTTTGGTGAATAACTTGATTTGAAGATTTTGTATATGGACAATAAAGATATTTTTTGAAGGGCTCTGCAAATGCTTCCTATTTTAAAAAACTACTATCTGTGTAATGTATACATTGTACTGTTTGATTCCTGAAATATCAAAGGGCATCTCTCCAGTACATGATGATAGATGTTTACATAAAGTTGTCATCTGACACAAATCCCACTCACGGACTGCACCAACTCGTTACCATGGAAACAAAAAAAACCTACAAAACAAAAAATATACTCAGATAGCAAAGGGTTCTATACCTGGTTATTATGTGTAGAAAAGTTTCTTAAAAAAATATTGAATAGCATTCGTGACCTGCGCTGGAAAACAAAACTGAAAACCCTGAATGAGGAATCCAAGTTGTTGCCAGGGAAACAGAAAAAAAAACCAAAAACATACTAAAAATGAAAGAAAAAAAATCCCTCAAGAGCAAAACACACAAATTCAGTACTTGGGTTCAATCTGCAGAAGGTTCTGTGAAACAGTTTTTGAGTCATGCTTTGGAAATCAAAAATGAAGGGCAGGAACTATTCTTATATCCCCTGCTGACTTTGCAGGGGATAAATTACTGTATTACATTCATTCGGTGCCGAAGCAGGTTATTGTGCCTGCTCGCTCACTTTCACACCAAAATGTTTTCCTATTTCCCCATATTTTTCTGTCCAAGTGACAAATGGGAACAGCACTTTTGAAATTAGCCCAGTTTTGAACAAAACCAATGGAGTCAGAACCGGATTTCTGACATCTTAGTGGTCGGTCCTACCTGGTGATTTCTCTGAGCACTGACAAAAAACAAAACAAAGTGAAAGTGAAAGTGAACCAAAATGTCGCTGGCGACCTCACTGCACTGAATGCGTCCATACAAAGCTCAGGCATTCAACTGTAGGAGCAAGGAGAAAACCACGGGACCGTGAATGAAGATCGAAAGTTAAGACTGCTGCAGATTATTATAATGAAGCATAAATACCTTATAATTAATAATATTTAGCAGTGAATGCTGAGCAAAGTTCATTTTCTTGCGAATATGTCTTTCTGCTTATAAGAGCATTCAGAGTGTCTTTAATCCAGTACACAGGAGATGGATGGAGGAGAAGGAAATAAGAACAACCATGCAATGCAACACAAACTTCAGACTAATGTACAGCTGGAGTAAATGTTTTCAGACATGCAGGAGCAGGAGCTGTCCGCCATGTCACTGCTGAGAAAAATGTGTGTTTTACATATGCCTATGTTTATCTCACTCTCTCTCTCTCGCTCTCCTTCAATGTTATTCAAACAATCTTTATTAGCATGAATGGTAAAGAACAGTTCTTGCCAAAGTATAACAATATACAACTAGGTCTATGCTGTCGCCCCTGACAGCAAGGGTATGTGCCAGAAAAGCCCCCAATCCCCTGCTTTTGTACAAAGCAATCAGTGCCTGAGAAATTTTGGCCCAAAAAACTTTTGGCAATGAAGCACAACACAGTGTCAGAAATATACAACCGACCTTTCCCAAAATCAATCAAGTTCTTCCTCACACTATGGAGATATAAAGTATAAAGATATAAAATGTTCCATGAAGTTGTTTTTGAGGTATGTCCTGAAAAGTCTTTTTCATTAAAAAAAAAAAAAGAGAAGCTCCCCCTAGTGATTAAATAGGAACTTTCAGAATAAGATATGATACAAACTACCTGGATCTCTTTGGGTGGATTCACATGCACCCAATTTGGACTAACTCAAACTAACAGTGAGGAAGGTATGTCCTGAAAACCTTCATGATAAAGAATAAAATATACAACCAGCCCGTCCCAAAATCAATCAAGTTCTTCCTCACACTGAGGTCTATAGGGGTATAAAATTTAAAAGTTATCCATGAAAGAGTTTCTGAGTTATCGTGTTACACTAACGCACATACCCCATGCATACATGTTCATTCTCTCCCTCTCAGTGTGTTTTCGTGAGAGAGAGAGACAGAGAGAGAGAGAGAGAGAGAGAGAGAGAGAGACAGAGAGAGAATTGAATATATTTGTCTAAATTCAAAAGATTTGCAAGGATAGCATCCTGCTATCCTACTAGTGCTCCATTGAGTAGGCAAGCTACAAAATCTCAACACACACAGCAGTTATACACACACACACACACACACACACAGCCGAGCTCAGTATTTTGTACCGCTGCAGTCACAAAATACAGTTTGACTCTAATGTGACTTGGCAGAAGAAAAGATTTGGCTTCACTTGTTTCAATCCCAGCTTCTGCTACGGCCTACAAAATGAGCATCCTGTGTGGAAATACAAGCTCCTCCATGCAGAAATGTGACAAATAAGTTCCCCATGAGAAAAGGATTAATGTGGATGGAAGTGATGCACTGTCACCGCTTTGACATTGAAGTGCGGCAGGAAGACAGTGGGGAACTGGTGAAAGGTATTTAAAACCCTCCTAATGACAATTTTGACCAGGCTGGATACGAAAACAGACTTATTGGGCTACTTATTAGAAGAACATCACTGAAATGCACGCTCTAGAAAAATAAAACCATTTAATTGAAAATTCAAATTCAAGTTTATTTACTTAGATAAACCATGGGCTTCAATCATTATTTTGATGAGTTGTGTTCATTAAACTAATTTTTCTGGGTTAATTCCACTTCACACTGTTGGCTCTTTAATTAACATGTTTTTTCTCAACCTTGATGTAAAGATGGACGCAGTGGGTGGCACAGGTGTTCACAGCAAGAAGACTCTTGGTTCAAATCTTCCCATGCCGCCGCTGCCTTTCGCCATGCATGGTGAAATGTCCATGTTGTACCCCGCCTCACGCCCAATGTTAGTTACAATAGACTTCAGACCTCCGAGCCCCCTGATTGAACTCTTCAAATCCCATGTGACTCATTAATAATCTCAAACAGTCCATATTGACTCAAACTAACTATAACTGTGATGTCAGCTATATTTTCTAGGATCAGATTCCACAGTGACTGAAAACAAGAAGGATATATTTGTGTCTATATTTGTCAGTAAGAGCTAAATTTAGACACAATTTGACTGATGATTTTGGAAGTAGTGGACGGGAAACTCTGTTTTCTATATATATATATATATATATATATATATATATACACAATATTTATATATACACACAATAATTATCTCATTGTGTGGATTCAAACGAGCTCAATTTGGACTAAATCAAACCAACGGTTAGGAAATTATGTTTAAAAACATTATTTATTCTACTTCATTATTTAATAGAAAATGTCTGATTAATTTCACCAGCTGCTGTTTTTGTTTCAGTTCTAAATCTGTAGTCATGACCTTTGAATGTCTTTTTATGTTTTATTAAGTTTTTTCTCTTAATTATTTTTTTCATTTATCCTTTTTCTCAATTCACTTTTTATTTTTGTTTATAGTCCCCAGGTTTAGTTTTAGAGTTTGCAGTTGTACGCTATTTCTTTCAATAACAACTTGATCACAAAAAAGAAAAATGCTGTTTCTCTGAAAATAGCTCCCCCTAGTGAGTAACACCTGAACTACTAGAGTAAAAAATGCACCAAATTTGGACTAAATCGGCCCAATGGTTGAGAAATAATAGCCCAAATCTGTGATTTTGGAGATAAATAACCACCTAGCGGCGAAAATGTGCATCCAATTTTTTCCCAAATCCATCCAATTCTTCCTCCCACTGAAGCCTATGTGGGCATAACATTTTAGAATGATCCTCGGAACAGCTTTTTAGTTATCGCGCTAACATTAAGGTTCTGTGGCGCTTTATCGGAGATAGAATGAATGGATGAAATACGTCAAGCCCGCTCCTCTAGCTAATTATACACAAACATAGCCTGACAGTTAGGACTGTTAGTCGAACCTGTGGGCTACTAAGGACATTTTAAAGTTTAATTTAATTCACATATGGATTCTACTATTTCAACAAAGCCCAGTTTTTCCCTTCAGTTTTAAATAAGTTAATTTGATGACGTTGTGACAAGGATAGTAAGTCATGCAAAGATACAAAAGATTATCCCTTCAAATAGCCGTAGTGTGTATTTCAGGGAAGTATTTGGTGGTACATTTTTTAAATCAACACCACACGTTAGTGTACAAACACTTTAACCTTAAAGCCATGTGTGACATGAGCGAGTGTCACCCCAGATTTAAGAACAATTGTGTTTCGCTTGTTTCCATGTCTAGAATAACAGCGGTATTTTCAGATGATTACACTGTGGAAGCCAGTTTCAAATGTTTGTGTTTTCAAGCCCCTGAAACGCTGTTGTCACATGAACTTAAAACCAAACCACAACAAAAGCTTACTGTTTTATGCTGAAAGCATTGCTGTGTAAACGCTCCCTCAATGTGGTCAAGTTCCCAACTGTGACATCACCAATGGCGGATTCGTATTCTGAGGTTACGCCCGCCAATGCAGCTGATGGAATGTGCTGCTCCGCTCCATGCAACCTAAACATGTAGGATAACCTTTCAATCTTAAAAGATACTACGTCAACAAAAAAAAAGAGAAAAGCTATGCATTACTGAAGAACATACTTTATTTGAATCGATGTAAAGGTACAGAACAGAATATTAAAACCTAAGCTTTCGCTGCCGTTCACGACAGCAAAGGTATATCCCAGAAAAGTCCCAAATCGCCTTTGTTGTACAAGCAATAAAACTGATTGAACATCGTAAATTAAATACGAGGTTATGTCTGAAAAATTGTGTTTTTTCTGAGAAAAATAGTTCAACTAGTCAGTAAATATGATATATAGAAGCTAGATCTAACCAAATTTGGACTAAAACTGTTATAAGAAGTAATTGCCGAAAACCAGCAATTTTTTTCATGAACAAGCTCCCCTAGTGGGTAAAAGATGAACGAATGGAGTAAACTATGATTTATAGATCTCCTCGGCCAATTTATGTGCACAAGATTTGAGCTAAACTGGATTACCGGATGGGATGTTATGTCCGAAATACTGTATTTAGTAAGAAAGTCATGCTCGTGATTAAAAAATTTGAACTATTAGACTAAAACAAGATAGATCTCTACAATGCATAAAAGTTATTCTCACAAAACAATTGGACTAAATTGGACCAATTTTTGCAAAAATTACTGCCCGAAGACTTAAAGAGATAAAGCCCCCCCTAGTGTCCAAAATATACAACAGACCCTTCCCAAGTTCACGCGAGTTCTTTCTCAAATCTTAAAGTGTTCCAAGACAGAGTTTTTGAGTTAGCGAAGGATCTGTGGTGGCGACATTGGGGTTTCCATAATATCCTGACTTTTCGGCGATATAATTCACTGTGTGTACGTTGGAGTTTTTAATATGAACAGGAAAGCAGCTTAAAAATTTGCTCAAGCTTCTAATTATTATGTAACACGTAACTCAACATTGCTTTATTGCAGAGGGAAAAATAATCCTCCAAACTCAATAAGTTTGTTAGTTTGACATCAATTCTTTTCAAGTTGTGATAATGCATGAAGATTGATGCAAAATGTTTGTTTTTGTTTTATTTTTGTTTTTCTTCATGTTTTTGAAGGCCCTACATTTTTATTTATTTTATTTTTTATGAGTGCAGTTGTGAAACAATATCTTCGTATTTGTGGACTGTTTTGTGAAGTTTCAGACCAGGCAGCAACCTTTTCGGCTTAATTTACATTCTAGCCTCTGTGATCCTGTCTGTCTGGACGGCGTGGCGCTCTCCAGGATAAACCACACTCTGCACCTGTTGGTTTGATTTGCACTCGCCATCTGCAACGTTCCTCTCACTGGTGATTAAGATCCATTTTCATAAATCTCTTACCTAACCTGCTGTGGTCATTTGTTGGGCGGAAACCTTGCGTCCGCCTCCTTTCTATTTGACCAAGAACCCGGGGTTAGCTCAGCTCTCTGGCGCTTCAGCCGTCGTCCATTTGTCAGAATTCTGGTGTTTTGATCGCAGGAACATGCCATCAGCATATCAAAGTGTCGATGAGCAAGATACCGAATACCGGTCCGCTCCATTCCATGGTG
Source organism: Lophius americanus (assembly GCA_037951165.1). NCBI lineage: Eukaryota > Metazoa > Chordata > Actinopteri > Lophiiformes > Lophiidae > Lophius > Lophius americanus. The sequence goes on along the minus strand of JBBDHG010000082.1, from coordinate 2,041,133 downwards.
TGGATCCATCGGTGCTCCATTTTCCAGTCAGTCAGACCAAAAAAAACAATATAGTGAATAGATAGAGTCTATTATGCAGAAAGGACTCTCTCAGCGTATGCTGGCTAAACACTGGAAGAATAATCTTATAACGTTTTTAAGATTTCAAAATCCAGGGGGACCACAGACACAAGGACAGTTTCAGTTTGTAGTGAGGTTTTCACAGTGGCGATTCCACAGACACGAGATCTCACAGAAACTCACGTGACCAAACGTGACTTTAGAGGAAGACAAACGAACACGGAGGACGATGGACGTCCTCGTCAGTCCCGTTGTGATATTTCTTGCGTGACGCGTTATAAAAACACTTGTGTCGTTGCCATACTTCCACAAGCGGCTTTTCTTGTTCTTCATCAATAATGCACCTGGCTCGGGCTTCAGGAACGTTTGGGTTCTTGTTAGCGGTGAAAGTACGCAACATCCGGTTGCGTTGCGTCCTGGTCCGCTTGCTCTCGTTTGCTCTTGCTGGTCTTCCGTCGGAGACCGCCGTATAAGGAGTCGTAAATATCAAACATGTTTGATGTGTACGACTTGAGATCAGGGAGCAGTAAGATAATGGTATTGACGCCAAACACATGAGAATTATTTGAACAAATAGTCGGTTGAGATAGGCCTTGAATCGGGCCCCGCCCCACCAACCTTTAAGGGGGACAAATCGCGCTATAAAATCGGGCGTTTTGTCCTCTAGTGTGTAGCCAGCATTACTGATTTCAACGTTTGGGTTTGAGATGAAGTTGAATCTTGAGTGACCCCAACCACTCCATGACAGCGACTATCTGTTAAAGCTCCAATGTTCCTCCTTTACTTAGTTTATAATTAATAATCACACGTGGCAAGTCTCCAGATTATTCCCCATCATTTTACAGTTCAGGGCCGAGTCTCCATCCTCCACCTGGAAGAGAGACGTATTCACCTTCATGACTCAGTCTGTAAACAGCTGGCTTCCCCATCGATCAGTAAAAAGGCATTTAGAGGCAGTCATGACTCACGGGATTATATTCCTGTTAAAACATTCTATATATATCATCTGAAGAAAAGTCAAGAGTGTTCCGCGCGTCCATGTCCGCCGCCGCAGATCCTTCCTGCTAACACGATCACGGTAAAACTGAGAAATACACACAGTTTTACGTCCAGCAGATATTATTCTTTTTTTTACCTTTTATCTCTGTTTCATCACGTTTAACAATAAACGGCTCTATTTGTTTTTTATGATTAAACGATTTTTGCGAAAAAAATAAATAAATACATAATCAAGATTCGGACTGAATGAATTATGTTTATCTGGAATAAATTGAAATGAAAGGACGTATTCATGAATATTTAAGACTATTGTTTTGAATCTTAGAGATCGGACAGGGAAATTTTTCATGCTTTTTAAAAAAATAAATAAAAATGGAAGTGATATATGAGGCCCGATAGAGATTTCATGCAAGTTCTCCACAAATGACCAACATTCAACATAAAAGTCCTGTAACAGCAGAAGCAGGAAGTGTGTGTGTGCATGTGTCTGTGTGTCTGTCTATTTTGTTTGCCTGTGTGTGTGTGTGTCTGTCTATTTTGTTTGCCTGTTTGTTTGTGTGTCTGTGTGTTTGTGTGTCTGTGTGTTTGTGTGTCTGTGTGTTTGTGTCTGTGTGTTTGTGTGTCTGTGTGGTGGATGAGGGTTTTGAACACAGCATCTTCTTCTATTTTCATCATATTTATTTACTTTTACCTCCTGGAGTGAACAATAGGATTCTGTTTGAGTGTGAGGAGCGGGGTGTGGGCCTCACAGTGTGTATTTAGTGAACTTTTTTTCCTGAATGTATCGTTTGAAAAAGGAGATCAACTATGGTCCATGGGGTTACAAAAATAATTGATGACATAATTTGTCTCTTAGTAAACATTAAATGTTAGTTCACAGATCTAAAACTGCATCAATCCATCCATCCATCCATCCATCCATCCATCCACCCATCCATTACTCATACAACCATCTACTCATCCAACTATCTATCCAGCCAACCATTGATCTTTCCGACCGTCTATTCATCCAGCCATCTTTCCATCCGTCCTACCATCCATCCGTCTACTGATCCAACCTTCCATCTTACCATCCATCCATCCATCCATCCATGTCTCAAGTCATCTACTTACTCATACAATCATCTACTCATCCAACCATCTATCCAGCCAACCATCCATCTTTCCAACCATCTTTTCATCCAACCATCTTTCCATCCATCCATCTAACCATCCAACCATCCATCCATTTAGTCATCCAACCATCTACTCATCCAACCATCTACTCATCCAACCATCTATCCAGCAAACCATCCGTCTTTTCAACCATCTATTCATCCAGCCATCTTTCCATCCATCCTACCATCCATCCATCTACTCATCCAACCATCCATCCTACCATCCATCCATCTACTCATCTCACCATCTATCCATCCATCATCCCACCATTCATCTACTCATCCATCCCATCATCCATTTACTCATCTATCCAACCTTCCTTCAATCCATCCATTTACTCATCTATCCAACCTTCCTTCAATCCATCCATCCATCCATCCATCCATTCATCCATCCATTTTCTATAACCCCAAATCCAGTTCAGGGTCATAGAGGGGCTGGAGCCAATCCCAAATGGAATATTTTCTGAGCGGGTTGCCAGTTTATCACAGGGCAGAAACATGGGCCACGTTTCTATGACAACCGAAAAACCATTCAGTTTTAAAAGAGTTCCATCTATCATACCACAACATCCAGGTAACACGCTTCTTCACGTGCGTAACGGGCCAGTACTTTTCAAAACCGACACTACAAAGTAACAACATATTTAGGTGTACAAACTCTTTGTTTACTCTCACCGCAGCAGTGAGTAAACAAACAAATAAATGACGGCTAATTCAATCTGGAAAACAGAGCATTATATCTGGGGTTCAGGTTTAGAGCGAGGCTCGGATTATAAAACATCAGCACGATACTCCGACGATCGTTTGGTTGTTGTTCTGTTCACACACGAAGACGTGACGTCTTGCAGGAAGTGCCGCCGCCGAATGGTCACCGTTTTCACAGCAATCGTCTTTTACCAGTTTTTTCAGCAGCTCTTATACAAACAGCTGCTTTGTAAAAGAAAGTCGGATTCAGAAACCCATCTTTTAGCCTAATGCGTGTTTTTGGACTGTGGATGAAAGCCGGCACAGAATACATGTGTGTGTGTGGGCATCGATGTGTGTGTGTGTGTGTGTTTGTTAGGACTCTACATCTCCACACAGATATGTCTATAGTCTGGATCTGAACCCACAACTTTCTTCCAGTGATTCACCCACATGCTGCCATCTACACAAGAACGTATTAAAAGCCTACTTTATCTTCCATCATTCATGCTTTATTTTAACAAATGCAGATTTCAAATGAGGGGCAGTAAGATATAGATGAGACCATTCATGTGCGACTCTATGACGGCAGACGTAAAATACGTAGAGAAAAATGTGGTGGAACCTCGGCGGTGAAGAAAAGACTCAGCACCTCAAGATTTCTTTTTTCTCTATTTTAAAATAGAAGTCCAGTTGCTTCTGATTCGACCCGTGAGGATTACCAGGACCTGGATGAATGAGATTCTACAAAACCCCTGAAAGAAAAAGGTCTGATGTCGGTGTTTTCATCCAGGTTCTGTCTTCACCCGTTCTCCATAACGGGGATTCACGCTGAATTACTCTTAACCTGTGAAGGACAGTAAAAAGAAACTGCAATGAAGTTTAAAATCCCTTAAATTAACATAATATTAGTGAGATGTGAAGTTGAGCAGAAATGTCCTTCACGTGGCTTATTCTTGCTTTTATACTTTAAGGATAGGTAAAGTTGGGCCCCAAAAAAAACTCATTAATACGAAGATATTATTAAGAGAACTCTACTCAATCTTTTTAAGTTATCACGACTTTTTACGAAATTTTGTTCAACCAACAAACTACACTGAGTCGGCAGAGTCAAAGGAATATTTAGTTACCAGTTACTTGTGTCACAATAAATAATTCTAGGGAGAATAAGCACAACCTTTTTTAGGTTTCTCACTGCTGAACACGACTCTCTACATTTACTGTACATATAATTAAAAAAAACTAAACAGTTCTTTCAACTGGATTTTCTTCAGTAGCTTTTCGGTTTTTCACGTTATATTCAGGAAAGGAAGGAGTTTGTAAATGTTCTGTTTAAAGATAAAAGGCCGGTTGAACGATATATCCTGAATCCTATTAGAACGATAATAAATATGCGCAATAGTATTGTAGTATTTTATACTCACTCTGTAATGCACACTGTTTTTATAGGGATTTGTTTCTGTTTTTTTCTATACTATCCTATTTGGTCTTACTGCGTCTGTAGAGTTCCTGTAAACGGTATGAACGATTGGAAACCCCGTAGTTCTATTCTACAGCTGTGTAATAGCGATAAAGTGATTAAATTAAGTTGAAACGAAATTTTACTTTCTGAATGCGATTAGCTTTACGTGGCGGTGCGACGCCAATTCCGTCATCTGTGTTTGCTTGTTCACTCTCAGTCCTCATAATTAAGAACTTCCTTTAGTAGGGTTAATCAATAATTTACAAAAATGAGAAATCAATCCGGTTTATTTAAAGTTAGTTTATTACAACTTTCATTCACAAGTTGCAAAAACTAGTTAGCGAAGAAAACTAAGTTCAAATGACACACAATATTAAGTTGCTGTATCAACAATTTATCAAAAATAATGCTCGCTACCTACATTCATCAGCCATAACATTATAACCACTAACCGGTGAAGTCAGAATCGGTTTAAATCAACAAATTGCAATTATATCTGCATTTCATTAAGTGGTGGGAACTGGTCCACTACATTGATGTTTTTTTTTTAAAGTGTATATACATTTCACTATTTTTACCAGAGTACTTTAAGTAACTATAGGTTGTCAGTTATATTCTGCAACCATCCGTTTGGTACAGTGATGGAGAGGGATCGTTCATTTGATTATTTTTTTTTCTTCTTTTTTTAGAGTGTACATTTCAAAGCACAAACCATTTATTTCTACTTGAGAAGAAAATAAATGTACTTTCACCAGTTTTTTTTAGGGTACACTTCAGCGCCTGGACCTATCAGTTTGTACTTGAGTAGAAAAAAATTATTTCTACTTTTACAGAAGTATTTAAAGTGATTGTGGTAGATTGCAATGTATATCATGCAACTATGCGTTTAAAAAAAGGTCCCCTGAAGAATGTTTTAGAGTGTGGATTTCATTTTTTTTATTTTTATTTCTACCTGAGTAGAGAATAAAAACTTCAACTGTTACTCAAGTATTTTAAAGTAACTATTCCGAAATAATCTGAATCCGACCCTGAGTTTGATTCGATGTTTACTTGGATTAACAAATGGAATGTACTGATTATATTTACACACCCAAACACACAAAAAGCCCACACGCACACACACACACACCCTCACACACACTCACACACACCCTCACACACACTCACACACCGGCAGTCAGTCAATCGCGCACGCTCTCCCACCGGTAGAGACGTCAGGATTGGACGCAGCAGGGGATCCCCAGCGTTCCGTTTCTGCCTCGCTTGGCGAATCATCATCCTGTACCGGGAGGAGATGAGCCGGTTCGCACTAGCAGAGGGCAGCAGAATCAGAGGAGGCTCTCCGTCACACCGGAGCGCGTCTCGCTCCCTCTCTCTCTCTCTCTTGCGCAGCGGAGTCTGTTGGAGTGCGCCTGGCGCGGAGGAAAGAGAACCTGGTCCGACAACCTGAGCGATTTCTGTCGGACGTGAACTCATCGCGGTCTGAGGAACTCTGGTAGTTTGCGTGGAGGCAGGAGGGTCGACCGCCTCGCGTCTCCATTACCCGCGTTTCACGTGTGCGTTTTATCCTGACAGCCGCGCGCCCCGCGCCTTCTCCTGCGCTCTTCTGGAGACTCCCCGCGCTCACCCACGCACTCTTTCACTCTTCAAAAATACATATCACTTAGAATTACAGAACAGCAAGTCAAGAAAAGACACGTTTTTCTCTGTCTTTGAACAAAAATAAACCGACGCGAGGAAAGTGGCGAGAAGGAGGACGCAGCGGTGATTCGGTTATCGAGCGCGCTTTTTTTTTTGGTTTTGGTTTCTTTCTTTCTAAATAACCATTAAGACTGAATTTACAACCGTGGAACAAGTTTCTGTTGTGGAAAAAAAGTGGAGAAAAGACGGATGGTGGTAAACTAGGAGAGAAAGGGAGCATCCTGCGCCGGGACGAACAGGTAGGACCTCCGCAAAACATCCCACCAAGAAATAAAAACACGATGTTTATCCGCCTCACCAACACTGCGAGGTTATTTTGAGAGCCGCCATCCCATAATAATAAATCAGACCCTATTATAGCCACATGATCCAGGTTTCTAGTCGCATTAGAATATTATTGACGCTCCGCTCAGAACCATCGGAGCGCTCTTATAATAAAGTTATTTACTTACTGCCCTCACGTTCCTGATTTTTTTTTTGTTTGTAAATAAGCTTTTGAGTGGATTATAAGACGAATAGTTACTCTTTCATATAAATAATTCAGTTTAATTTATTTTCCTGACGGAAGAGCCTGCAGGCGCTCCATTCATATCTGCTTTTTATGTTCTAAAAGATGAAAACACATTTTATATTTTTATTCACACTGATATTTCTCCGACTCACTCTGGGAAAATGTGATCCAAACGTTAGGCTGGTGAAACCGGTTGATTACGCGCAGTAGATTTGATATTTTCCTGTATTTTGTTTGAGGTGCTGAGGAGAGATAAAAGCAGAGGGGCATGGTTTCAGAGTGGGTTGAACAAAAGAGAGAGAGAGAAAGAGAGAAAAAAGAGAAAACTTATGTTGTTGACATGTTTAACCTGAACCAAAATGATTGCCCACAAAAAAAAAAAACCTTCAGATATTCTTTTATTATAGTAAAATTTGATTTGATTGAACTCCATTATACGGAGGATGTTCACTGATGAATGCATAACGGTGGTAATGGATTTTAAGAATTGCAGGGATGCTGTAGTGGAGGTGACCCGGATACCTTCTTTATTCTGTCTATTTTTATTATTGTGCCTATTTATTTACAGCAAAATAGTTGTGAAATTTAAAATGTGGCTCCTCTTGGAAACGCTGCTGACCAATGAGGAATTCTGACAATTGTAACCATTTAACCTCCGCTGTGGCATCGATTCTGCGTTTGTGAACTCACTCACTGCATTTGGCAGGAATGCAGGAAATATCATCCGCTTAGACGCAGAATACACACGAACAGAAATATATATATATATATATATATATATATATATATATATATATATAATATCAGTAATAAAATACCATTGGCTGACTTTCTTTCTCCGCATATTTCCACATTTCTCCTCTTCATTTTTTCTCTTCTTCTTGCTATCACCTTGGCCAAGTTACCATAATCCCCATAATTGTTCTATATAATATTTCTAATAGGTTTTTCTGTGCACTCAGTAGCCTTCCCATCTGCTGACTATTGTTTGTCTCCTCATTTGTGGGCTGACCCTCTCCTTCTCCATCTCCTCGTCGTCTCAGAGGGGTTTTACGTTTGCGGTCTGCCTTAGCAGAAGCATGGGGATTGTTGTACAGGACTTAGGTACTGGGATTTTGTAAAATCATGAATTGTGGTTGCACAAACACTCACAGAGGTGTTCCGTCCACCCACTGGTACCTTTCCAGATGGCTCAGACAGCCCCCTCAATAAACACAAGAAGAAGAAGAAGGATTTTGGAAATTTGCAGATTCTGACTCGTATTTTGTAATTTTGTTAACTTAAGAAAACAAAAATGCACGTCCCCTATAAAAAAGGTTTACAACTAATTCAGATATGGGATATATCCTCCCCACCTTCGGTCAGCCCATAGTAGCATATATTGTTACAGATATGTACTATGGAGAAGGTAACCCCCATAGAGGCTCCCCATAAAATCACGTTTCCATGGAAATTTAAAAAAAGTCCAAAATATCCAAAGGCGCCGCTGCTTATTATCAATAACTGATTTGTTATGTTGCCGACTTCATGGATAGAGATATGCTCCGTTACAGACGGACTGATGGCCAAACCGGCGACTCCATCCCCTCGTCTATTTTTTTAGCAAGGTGCAGGGAACTAAACGTCTTCTACTTTAGCGACACTGCAAATGGGCTACAACCTCCATTCAGCTTCCAATAGGTGAATGACATCAAGCATGAAAAGATGCATGAATATTATATGACTGTGTGCCGGAGAAAGAGTCGACGCACAGTTCAGGAGTTAACCCCCGTAACAGCGACAGAAAAGTCCTGCTCCAGGTCTCACTCAAAAGCCCCAGAATAAGCTCAGCGGTACGACCTGATTATTCCTCCTTCTCTCTGTTCTACAACAAGCTGGCTAATCCAACACCACCCGACAACGAGGTTAGAGCAGGACGCACTGATTCCATTAGTCACCGAAAACAGGAACCGTGAGAGTTCACCTTTTTTTTAGCGATCAGCACTGCTGCGCATGCTCACGAGCTAATGCAACGAGATGAGGTATTTTACATCGGGGGTGTGAAGAAGAGCACAGACTCAAGCTACCTGGAGCTCCGGCTTTCTCTGTGTGTGTGTGTGTGTGTGTGTGTGTGTGTGTGTTTTGTCAGAACCCTACTGATACCATGAGTGCTTCTATTTTGTGATTGGGGCGATAATTCCTCAAATTCAATTGTAAATACGTTTATTTGAAGCTACAAACCTGGCGTTAAGTCTGCGCGAACAACCCGCTATTGTTGGCTAGCTGTGTGCAGTACGTATTTTATAGATATATAGTATTTAGGATTTCTAGTCTTGCTATCCTTTCATCAAGGATTCTTTCAAAAGCAGGTGAAAAAAATAAAAATCCTCGTATACGGGTTTTTTTATTAGTCGTAATGATTGTTATTAGCTGGTCTTGAACCTCAATATGAAATATTCTACAGTAATCATTTAAATTATAGTCCTTTGAACTAGAATGAACAATCGTGAGTATTTTCAGTCACATACATTTTCTGTCATTTCTGTATTTTATCAGTAACTGGCTGTCGGTGGCCTCCTTCCCGCTGGTGCACCAAATTCTGTGACCCAAATTGGAGACTAGAATATTATGCCAATGCAGAAGTCTTGAATAATAACTTATGGCATCCAAAGAAGGAATTAAGTAGAATGTTATATTCTGGTATTTTAAAAAGAAAAAGAAGACATTTTATAATAGTCGCGTACCACCTGCTGTCAATCATTTTCCCTGTCATCAATCCTGTAGTGGCACATAATCAGAGCGAACACAACGAAGGCAAAGTTTCTCTCTCCGTATGAAAACTTTAATATATTTAGAAAGCTCTTTTCTGCAAGGCCCAACAGTCGGAGGGCTTTCCAACCACACACACACCCACCCACCCACCCACCCACACACACACACACACACACACACACACACACACACGTAGAGGACACTTTCGCATGAGGAATTCGATTTTAATGAAGCTTTGTACTTTCAACCTCTCAGTGAGGTTCGGTCTGATGCAGTGTGCAGTTGAAAAATGAAGCCACAACTCGCAGGATGCTGGGAAAAGGCAAATTGCGACCCGTAGCAATAAACACATTGAGCTGAACTTGTTTGCACGACCCAGCGGGATGAAATCACAACACAAACGCCATCTCGTCCATTTCCCGTGGTTCAGAGTGTCCTCCTGTCCTCTGTGCTGGATGTAACTGTCTGATGAGGAAGCGCTCTCCTCGCATGCTCCGTTCTTCACATGATTTGTCCCCGTTCCAGCGGCTCATCCTCAAAGTGGAGAGCGTTCTGAGACTGGCCAGCGCCGCAGAGCTGAAGCAGCACAGTACTTAGTATACGGACGGTCTCATTGCTCTAGAGGCTCTGAGTCCATATCAGAGTTACCTTCAGAACATTATACTGTTCAACAAACACACATTTATGTGTGTGTAGTGTTGATATTCTTATTTATTATTTTATTTAATTTCATCATTGGTTTAGGGGTTTAATATTCTCAACCCTTCAAGGTAAGGAATACATGAATATTTATTTATAGCTTTATTTTCAAGCTGAATCACATCATCTATGTAGAACAAAACATCAAATGCCTTTGTGTATATGAATAAACAGGAGCCATAACATTATAACCACTCACAGGTTTAGTCGGATATGACATTGCTTACTATATATCATAACCACGGTACTTGGTTAGGAGGCAAGTTGATGGGTTTGAAACAGAAAAAATGGATTTGGGTGAATTTATTGTAATGTCTACACAATTTAGTCAGAAAATCTTCGGACCTGCAGGTCTTGTTGGGTGTTTCTGATCTGTCGTGGTTCCTATTGATGAACAAGTGACTCTCAGGGCCCCCAATTGATCAGACGGTGGAGTGATGGCTAGCCCGTATTGTCCAATCTCACATAAGAGTAACCGTAACACAAGTTACTGAAAAAGTTAATGCGAGTTCTTACAGAAAGGTGTTCGGAGCACAGAGTGACATCACGGAGCGGTTTGGGGGTGTGCACAGTATCTGGTGGTTTTAATGTTATGGCTGGTCATTCATTTTACATAATTTAAAAAAAAACAACAGCAAAGAAGAGTTGACGTCGGAGGCGTTTGTTAATATTTGCAGCTACAGGATCCTCTGCTTCTCTTCAGAACATGTTTGGGTGCACAGCAGCACCCAGCAGTGGTGGGAACACATTCAGAAGGAACGGAAACATTTGTGAATGTGCGAAAGCACCCAATCCCCTGTGTTGCTTAAGCAATCCCCCCGGATTGAACTCCGCAAATTAAAGTCATGTCCATAAAAAAGCTCCCCCTTGTGAGTAAAATATGAACTATTAGAGTTATATATGATATATAAAGGATTCATCTCCTGGAGGGAACCATATGTACCGAAATTGAATTAAATCGGACCATTTTTTAGACCGTTTTGCTAAGTAAAATATGTTATATTAAGGATTTATCTGCTCCTACTAACGGTTGAGAAATTATGGCCCAAAACTTTTGGAGATAAAGCTCCACCTAGTGGCGGAAACACACAACCGACCATTCCCAGAAATCGATTAAGTTCTTCCTGGCACTAAGGTCTTCTATGACGGTATACATTGATCACTATGACGGTATAAATTGATCTGCAGTGGCAGTGACACGATTTTTTCGGGGGTTATAATAATAATAATAATAATAATAATAATAATAATAATAATAATGTCCTGTTGATGATGAGAAGGGGAAAACAATGAAGCTGCACAGATCTGTATGTAGTGGCGTTCTCTCCTCATACCACCAAAGCAGTGAATCTCTCCATCCTCCTCCTGTAGCGGCTGAACTCCTCTGGGTGAACGCGTCACGTTTCTATTGACAGATAATACATATTTAATCGTTCAAAGTCTTTCCGTTCACAACGTTTTTCCAGACTCAGGATGGAGCGAGTCGGAAGTGTGAGCTCACCCGTCTGAGATCTTCACCCACTAACATTAGTCATCTTAATGTGCCCTCGCCGACTCTCGCCGCTCCTCCGGGAGCTTCCCGCCGCCGCCCGCCCCGATATCCCTCCTACAACTCCAGACAACGCTCCAGAACACGCTCAGCCACACAGGTACCAGACAACACAACAATTTAAAGCTCAAGAAATTTCCTTGAATCCTCAGCTAATGGGTTTTACTGGCTGTACGCCGATCTTTAGCGCGGCTGACTAACGCCGCACGTAAACTAATTACTCGGCTGCTGCAGAGCAGGAACGCCGTCTGGGTTTTGATATCTGTTCATCTACGAGTAGAGATGAGGCCTGCTGTTGCCTCATGTCTTATGTCACTCTTGTTTACAATGTTCAGTATCAGAGGGTTTGCCGGTGCAGTTGGTTTGAAATAATACCAAGTTTGTGTTTGTTTGTTTGTTTGTGTGTTTGTTTATGTGTAAATGGCAAAGCAGATTTAAGGTGTGGCGCTGTTAGTTTTTTCAGTTTGGTACATACATCACCAAGAATCCTCCAGACAGGGATGCTGTTGTGACGCACATTCATAAGTCATAACATTACAACCATTGATAGGTGAAGTTTGAATAACAGTAATTATCTGGTGACCAGTGTCGCTGTCAGTGGGCGGGACTTATTAGGCAGCAAGTGAACATTTTCTACTGAAGTTGAGGTTCTGGGATCAGTACAAATTTGAAAACTTAAGGACCTGACTGGCTTTGACAAGGACTAAATTGTGATGGCCAGAACCGCAGCTCTAGTCAGGTGTTCCCGGTCTGATGTGGTAAGTAGCCTCCAAACTGATGGGTAACGCACAAACTTGGGTCAAATAACTGATAATGTTAAAATGTATGTTTCCGATAGAAAGGTACCAGAGCACACAATGACAACATAGTGCTGTTTTGTCCGGGCAATATCACACAAGTGGTTTTATTGTTATGGCTGATCACTTAATGTGTGTCAGCAGTTGGGATTCCATCGGTGTGCGGGTGTGTTTACTTTGTGAAGTTGGACCCCTATGGAATACAATTTATTTGGAATTCTAAAATTTCTATTATTTGAGGTTAACTTTGTGAGTTTTAGGTGTGTGTGTGTGTGTGTGTATGTGCGTGTGGGTGTGCTCGGTACACCATGCCTACTAAATATGTCTGTATGCATCCTGATGGATAGTGTATAAAATAATCAGAATGAAAGCACCAACAATCCTGCTTCTACGTTCATATATAGTGACATTCATCATCAGGAGAAAGAAATGATTTAAAAACCAAATGTTTTTAAAAAAAAGAGTGGAGATTTGGTGACAGAGTACCATCTATCGGGATTTGACATAGGTTTTAAACCCTTCTTGAAGCAACCCTTCCCATTTACCCGGACTTGGGACCGGTACTATAGGTACACGGATCTGTGACCCCCTTTGTGGCTGGATTTAAAAGTGGAAACAATAACATTCTTAAAGTCGTGCATGCCTGGCTTTACTGTATTTTTTATTTTTTCTGTGTTGTACTCAGTGTGCGCAGCATTACATGTAATGACTTTCATTCTTGCGAGCGGAACTTCAAATCTCCGGCTCTAAAGCTAAAGCGTTCTGTGAGCCGAGCAGGCATTCATAGCTGAATAGACCAACCATCGGACGTTACCAGGGAAACAGATTATTACAGCTTGTTTAGAACTTTGACTTTGGAACATAAAACACACATGAATGCATGACTCAGTGGTTATTATAGATTTGAATGGACTTTTGATAGAGCGAGCCTCGGGGTCTGAAAAGTATCTTTGTGACGCTCGGTAGATTTTATTTAGCTACGTTAACTATTATCACTATTTACATTGACTTATCTGACATTTAGATTTTCCGCAGCAGGAGAAAATAAGTATTTTTCATAATGTCAAGGAGAATGACGCACGGGTCGCTTTGATTGTTTGCTTGAGTTTTATTTTGCTTCTAAAGAAAAAAAAAAAAAAAAGGAAACCATTTCGGACATAAAATGTTCGTCAGTGCTGATCATCGGCAGCGTTCAGGCATTTACAATAATGATTTAAAAACCCGCTGATGGTCTAATCCTCATTACAGCCGTGTGTGGTCTGTGTTTGCTATGAATTCTGAGAATTAATATTTTCATTTTTTTATATTAAAATAGACCAAAACTGCTATGCGGTTAACATTATTTCAAGATTTTGTCCTTGTTGAAATTCTCATCAGCTCCACTAAGAGCTTATTTTCCACTGCTTGTTGATCAGCCTTTGCTGCTGGGCTCGGCTCAGACAGGAGAATAAAAATACGTCTAGATAGAGATTTTCACTCAACTCTTCTTTGTTTAAAAGCACATAAAGAAAAGTGCTGTGCAGTCAATAAATAGTGAAGGCACATAATAAAGAACACAAAGTTTACGTTTAAAGGGAAGCAATAAGAGCACAATGAAAAAAATGTCCAACAGTCATCCTGGGTTAGAAGCCAAAGAATAAATAATGAGTCTTAAGGCGTGATTTAAAGACAGACAGGGTGGGGGGCCGAACCAGACATGAGGGGGCAACTCATTCCACAGTTTGGGGTCTGCGACAGACAACGCTCGGTCGCCCCTCGTTTTCAGCTTCGTCTTAGGGACCGACAGAGACAATTGGTCTGCGGACCAACTGCGGTATATATATCTGTAAGAGGAGGTGCTGACTCATCAGAAAGATTTAAAAACAAACAAGAACATTTTCAAATGAATCCTAAAAGGTACTTGTGACCAGGTAAGGGGAAATAAAAGTGGGGAGATGTGCTCTTGCTGAACGGCGGTATAATGGGCCGACTGCAAACTTGAGAGGGAAATCTGACTCACGCCAAAATAAAATGCGTTGCAGTAGTCCAGACGGGTCGTAATAAAAGCATGAGTAAGCTTTTCAAAATCATTAGACGACATATAAGTCTTCACCTTGCTGATTTAATCAGCTTCTTTAGTGTCGTCACACAGTCCCCATATCATCAGATTCAATATTAGGTATGATTAAAGGCATCTTTAAATATGTTCGTGCTGTTTATACATATATGCAGTATATGGAATTTCAGAAATGCTTTTGTATGGACGTTAAAACAGCTTCTACAAATGAACTATTTCAACATTTCCGATCCCATATGGATGATTTATGTCAGTACCAGATTATGTAGCAGGGACATCTTTGGAAAACAAAGTTCTCTCTGCATCGATCGCTTAAGCAGCAGTAGAACACTTGGACAAACCTTTTCTCTTTCTGTATTTTTCTTATTTATATATATATATGTATATGTATATTTACAAAATCTCTCGTATGGAGAAATGTGAGAAGAAAAAAAGATACTGTGAAAATACACGCCTTTGTGATTGTGTTCCACCAACAGCAATCAAAATGCTGTTAGTCCAACCAGCGTTCTAGAAGAAACAATACAACCAGAAATCTGTCTGTGTTTGTGCGTTTGTGTGTGTGTGTATGTGTGTGTGTGTTTGTGTGTGTTTTGAAGTGTATTAAAAGGTCATTGCCACCCTGCACTGAAAATGTAATTCTCTTGCTGACTGACTGGCTGCATTAGCATTTACACACACACACACACACACACACACACACACACACACACACACACACACACACACACACACACACACACACACACACACACACACACACACACAGAAACAAACACCTAGAGTGAAATGCAGTGTGTTTCCGCACATTGGCTGTGTGGGCCTCTTGCTGGCTGGTTGGTTACATTAAAAGCAGGCTCATTGGTGCCCAGCCAAGCTCAAACACTGGTGTGTGTACGTGGTGCGCTGTGGGTGTGTTAAATCTTCCATTCCATGGGTTTGCACTATGCTCTCAGCCCAGTGACTCAAGTGCACAAGGGAACATGGGAAGTGATAGATAGCGTGGACCAAGATGGACATACATTTTCCTGTGCAAATGCGTGAAGCAGAGAAGCCTTCGCCACATCAACAACATTCGTCACCTTTGACCTCTTCCCTTAGATTTTGCTGTCAGTCTCTTCTCCACCCCTCTAATCAAAAACTGTGGCATTCCACTCGTCGGCGACTGCGATGCTCACGCCTGGAGGAGCTAGAAAAGGCTCCACCAAGGTCAAAAAGTGCAACCGCTATTACTAATAGTATTTCCTTTCAGAGGTTCGTGGTGGTACCTGCAGATTCTGGACATCAGTGGTTGGGTTTGGGTCCTGAAGTCACGGGTTAATAACTGTGAAGGACGTGAGGTCTGACTGAAGGCTTGGATAAAACGTACCAACCGGGTTACGTCTCTGTCTGTAGCCCCTTTTTGCTCACAGATCAAGCAAATGAAGATTCTCTCGGAGATGCTTTTAGAGGTGGAGCAGCGAGCGTGTCATTTTAAAATAGCGGGAGAGTGAAGAGTAGTGAAGAGTAGTGAAGAAGAGTGCAGAGTGGGGCCAATGTCCAGTGAAACGTTTTACATACGTGTGAAGCAGCTCTTTCTAAAGAAGAAAAAGATCCCAAACCTCAACCAAGGCAGAACAAGTTGGACATAATTGGGATCGCTTTATTGATTTCATGCAAATTAGTCTATTCATTTATGAGTTTTTTTTTTAGCAGCTTTATACCAAAACCTCCAACAAACTTTCTCAGCATCTCCAAAATACGCCTCTCCTCATCCCTCTTGCGTCTTCCACTTCCAAGATTCTGCTCAGAGGCAGGTATCATCACCACAATGTAATCTTCTCTAGCATAAGCCAACATCTACCTCTTGATAAATTACAATCATGAGACAGATTTGGATTAAATTAAAATTTCATACAAATCCGTCTATGATTTTTTCCATAATCTTGCTAACAAAGAAACAAACAAAGAAATAAAACAACATCAAACCTTAAAACGCTCTCTGTTAAATGACAGGAGATCGAATCGTCCGCACAGACGGACCGCCTAGACTCCACGCCTCTCAACACTTTCAGTTTTTTCATCTTTGAGTTAGCTGTAACTGCTACACGCTGCTAATTGATAGTAGCTACTAATTGCTACCATCTGCTTACCGCTACTAGCTAATAAATGCCACTAGCTCCTAAACTGCTACGAGCTGCTTTTAAGTGCAAGACCGCACCAGGCTAGCTCTGAAAAGTCTTGTGCACGTGTGTGTGGTGTGTGTTTGTGTGCATGTGTGTTTTTCTTCATGTTATTTATTGGATTCACACAAAAATCCAGCGATGCGTTGTGTGGAGGTGTGGGTCTGTGCTTCCAAACTTTCCTCTACACTTGAATTACCTCAAGTGTTTGAAACCCACATATTACAGTGTCAATTAATTCTATATTTTATTGGGACCCCCTGAAGGACCGCCGGCGGTACATTGGAGCGGTGGTGTGGTGGTTAATGCGTTCACTGCACAGCATGAACCCACATATGGTTGTGGGTTCCAATACCAATGTGGGGCCTCTCTGCTTTGGTTCCCTCCGGGTTCTTCAGCTTCCTCCCACAGTCCACAAACATGTAGGTTGAACGGAATAAATTATTTACATCACATCAATAAAAACAACTTTTTCTTTTTTTCTTTTTTTAAAGGGATAACTTGACAACTTCTCCACACTATAAAATATAATAGGTTGTTTTTTTTAAAAAAAAAAAAAGGTCGGGAAAGCCATTCTCTAAGGATTAACAAGAAGATTGTTAGAGTTCAGTTGTTAGAAGTAAATGCGGTGTTTTCAGTTTCAACAACTTAAATTTAATGATTTAACTTCATATAGTTATTTTGAGGCAGTCAGTTTCCCTACTTCCCTTCTTCTATGTAAAGCCAACTTCTTACTTTTTTTTTAAATATTTGAATAGAAGGACAAACAGCCGATTAAATGGAATTAATTAAAATTGACTCAAGGTGAAATGTTTTTATTGAGAAATATCAACTTTGACTACAGGTATTTTTTCAGTTTATCCAAAATATTTTTTTTGGTGTCTGATTGAGTAACCGTGCCATTCTTTCCAGTAATTAGTCTGTTCCAAAAATAACTCTTATTGTAAGCTAAATGGCTATTACTCAAACTACAACAAGTTTTGAATTCTGATTCATGTCCAAAAAGAGTTGTTTGCTCCTGATAGGTAGGTCCTGAGAGGTATGAAGGAGCTTTTGCCCCCCGTATACAATGTTTCATGCTTTATTCTATTTTGAGAATATCTGTGACTGCAGCTCTCTCCGTCTGTCTCTCTCTCTCTCTCTCTCTCTATCTCTCTCTCTCTCTCTCCATGCAGGCTCTCTATTTGCTTGACTTTGTGTTTCCGTGGGCTGTAGCTGCTGTCGATTCTTCTCATCTTTGTGTTGGCTACCATGGCGATAGTGCTGTTAAAAATGGGAACTGCTAAAGTGGCAGGTCATTTGTCAAGCATGAGCTACCAAGGCTACAAACATCTCACCGGCTTGGAAATCTTCCACCGTGAATAAAGAAAATTTGCAATTTGTAACAAAAAATGAGCTGTGGAGGAACAACCCAAAAAACATTCGGCACAACTGACTTAATCACACTCTTAAAAATTAATCACCCGAGTTTTACAGTTAGAGTACATAGCGAGATTTCAGAAGCTAACCTTGGCAGTGATGCTAAAGCTGGCGACAGAACAGAGCCGACCACAAGCCCTGAAGTCCCTGAACGAAGTCAACATAAAACATATAATGGACTGAAAAAGACTTACAAAGTTTTATTTTACACATTGAAATGTCGTACAATTGGTTTAAGAAAGACCGCGAGGAAACGGAGGGTACATCAATTTCAACAGGTCGGAACAAATACACAATTCCCAAATTCTAATCGGCCGTCGTCGAAACGACGGCCGATTAGAATTAAACTATTTCCTGGATCATTTTCATACTTTATACGGCCTTTGAACTGATTGCGAGGATGAACTGGCTTGGTTTTGAGAAAAGGTTTTATCTTTCCGCCACTTGGTGGCAGAAAATTTATCTCCAAAATTTTGCAGCCCGTGGTCTATTGGTTCGTTTGTCTGATCTTTATGGTATACATCTTAATTTACTCAGTTCATGTTTAATCAGTTCATGTTTTACTCAGTAGAGGGAGATTTTTAAGAAAAAAAACTATTTTAGGACAGATCTTCCTCATGGTTGGTCTGATTTAGTCCAATTTCTACAGCAAATGAATTGTCCTGAGAAGATTTATCATGTATGTATTTTTATAACTCCTAGCCATTGGACCCAGTCCAAATTTAGATCTTATCATTCTACTGGAGGAGATCTATCTTGCATACTTCACATCCTACTCTTCTACTCACTAGGAGGAACTTCTTTATGAGTTGAATCCGGGGGAGTTACTTGAACAACACAGTGGATTGGGGGCTTTTCGGGGATGTACCCTTGCTTTCAAGGACGGCAGCATAGGTCTAGTTAGTTTTGTGCTATGATAGACGATATGAACCATCCGCGTCAGCAAAAATGTAGTTTTTCCATCACGGTGGCTTTTAGCGGCCTCGGACAACACTTCTCTAACTTGGTTGTCACCCGTATGACTTTGTATTCGACTGTTTTTGTTTTAACATTCTGAGTTTTGACCTCCATTTACGTGTTTCTCTCGTGAGGCTGTCCTGTTGGAGGCCGTATTTATAATTTTTGCTGTGAAGTTGTATGCTCTGGTTGTAAGGTCCGTCCACAGAGAGGGAAATGGTTTAATTGACACATTTAAACAATGGATGCAATAAAAGGAGGAAACTTAGCTGTGATTGCGGCTCAGGAGGTTTGCCCACTTTGTTACGACGTCTGCAGGGGAGTGTTTCTGTGATTCACTCCTGGTGGTTGATATAAAGCACCTTGAGTGGTCGGGCAGACAATGAAGCCTCTATATAAGTGCGGTCCATTTACCCTGACACTCATTATAATAATTTACGATGCAGATATACGTTTTGTTATTCTGATCCAGAGAAGAAAGAACAAAGGGGAAATGAAAAGAGGATGGATGTGAGACATGTAATTATCTGATTTAATTATTGGAATCAACTTCAACAAGGCAGTTTGTTTCAAAGGATCTGAGCCATGTTTGCTTCCACTCGCCTCTCATTTTTTTCGTTTTCGCCTTCGTGAGAACATTTGGCGTCTTTGATGAGGTGAGGAATAATTCCATCTGAGTCCATGAATCATCAGCGGTGCCCGGTTGCCTGCAAGCTAACGGTTGCTGACTCAGTGTCCAACTTGCAGACAGATGGGCTGACTGACAGGGCATGTTGGGAAACCTGTGCGTTTGTGAGGTCAGCAGTTTTTTCCTATGGGTGTTGGATGGAGGACATATGGTCGGAGAGAAGACTCAGGCGGGAGAGTTTCTGATGTTAGAGCCTGATCTGATGGAGGATGACTCAAAGTAAGAGCGATAACCTTTTCGACACCTTATTCTCTGTTGGCATCTCATTTGCAAAGTCCCTGTCAGTAATGGGACCTGAGGTAAGAGTAATGGCGCCACGCAGCCAACAGTTAGCTGTGGCTGAGTAGATACGTTGCCTGATCCGGCCAGCACCCTCATCCATCAATTGGACAAATCTATACACATATTGGTGTCATAGCTTCAAATGTGTTGCTGTGTGTTTGTTCTTTACATACATTACTTTTTACACAATTCCGTGGAATAAATCAGCCGTAACTTAAAACCACCTGCCTACTATTGTGAAGGCTCCCTTTTTCTGCCATTGGTGGTCTCACTGTGTGTTCTGACACTCTTCTATCAGAAACAGCGTTATGTTTAAAAAGACTTTGTGCTACATTAGCTAAACTTTTCGGAACAAGGGCTAGGATTCGCTCCTATTGTGTATCATTAAGCCTTTGGCACCTACGACCCTGTCGCTGGTTCACTGGTTGTCCTCCCTTAGACATCTTTTGGTCGATTTTTAAAATGCTCTGACCCAGTTGTCCAGACATCACAATTAGGTCCTTGTGAAAGTGGCTCAGATCATTACCTTTGTCCATTTTTAAAAATGTTCACTTGCTGAACAATATATCCAACCCACTGACAGGTGCCACTGTAATAATTTGAGGTGCATCAATTGCAATTTTCTTGGCCGATCACAGATCACCGACAAGTCTGACCGGCCCATATCGATATTGCCCAATTTATATTTTTCTTTTTTTAAAAGTTCTAAAACCATATTGAGTGGTGTGCTCTTATTTGGAAGGATTACAGTGGAGGAAAGGCCGGTTGGCAGTGTGTGTGCTCTTTTTAAAAATATAAACTCCGTTCTCCTCGCAGTGCGTTTCTTAAACCAATAGCATGACGTCTCGAAGTGAAAATAAAACTTCTAGTAATGATATAATCCGTGTTATTCTGACTACACCTGTCAACGGTTATAATGTAATGGCTGATCGGGACTTCATTCGTCGGAGATCTTTGTAGTGGGGCTCTATCATTGTCAGTGCTTTTCATGGTTGAAGTGTTTGGTCACAGACTCACCACATCTAGTCTGTAGCTTCAGTCTACGTCCACTCCGTCCTCTCCTTGTCTCTTACGTCCCGTAAATCATCTCAGCTGCAGAAATAGTCGTGGTGGTCCCATGTCCAGCATCAGGGGCTCTGTGGACACTAACTGGACTCTAACGGAGAATGTGGTTGTTGGTGTGACCCAGCTTGACGCGTTATAAGGTTTCCATCGCAAAGTACGACATGCCGGTCATTTCGGTTCTCAGGTGTGGGTGCACAGGCTCGCCAGGAGGTGGCGGTACCATGTTAGATACGATAAGATAGACTTTATTGTCTCCGACAGTGAAATTTGCCTTGTGAAGTGATGCGGTGTGCAAATACAGCAGACACAAGTATAGAATAAAGATATACGAAAGGAGATAAAACATAAGATAAAATAAAATAAAATAGAATAATAAAAGGAAAATAATGTATGACACATTACATGACATAACATGCATGAGAATTTTGACGTGTAATGTCTGAGCTATTTACAGATACTGCATGTAATTTTAAAAGGCAAGAAGGGCATACAGTATGTAATCAAGCATGTCCAGATAGAATAGACTGAATACTTATACATATACATATATTACAAACGAATGTAACCCGAGTGAAGAATAGACTTGAGACGGGAACAGGAGCCTGAGACAATATTTATGAAGATTTATTTATACAGTAAGAGGGTAAGAGAAGACACGTAAATGGAAATCACATGCATGTCGCGACCCATTCCTGTCACTCAGTGAGTGGATGTCCTGCAGCAGCAGGAAGAACGGCGTGCTGCTCAGCGTCTGCAGCTCCACACGTTTTTATCCGGGAACTGGATCGTGTACATGTTTGCTTATTGGTTTGTTGCTTTGCAGAGATGGAGAGTATTATATTATGTTTTTGAATTGGCGGTTTCATTTTCTTTTTTGTGCTTTTCTGCAGGGACCAGAGAGCTCTCTAACTATAATGTTCTTGAATCTTAAACCTGCAATAATCATGCAATAATTACACGTCTCCTCAATGTCAAGATCTATAGCGTTATGCTGAGTAAATGAAAGCGACTGCTGCTTTAATGTTTACTTAATTAATATATAAAGGATTGAATCTTGCTTTACAAAAGTGGATTTTTTGTGTGTTTTGCTTCTAAAAGCTCTGCTTTAAAGTCATTCAAGCTTAATTCACTCATTATTCCTCTTGTGTTTGATGTATGAAGTAAATACAAGTGCTTATTACCCAGAGTGGGGCTCCTCTCAAATCTTTTCATGTGTCCTTGGTTCAGCGAGGAGCTTAGTTTCACTCGGTGAAGTGGAGCAGTGGCTTTTGACAGAGTTTTGTCCTGTTTGTGCTTAACTGTCATCCGTATCAGAGAGTTCTGGTGATTTAAGTCACGGTCTGGGTTTGGCCGGTAGACGAAGGTGTAAAAATAATCACATGATTTGAGAGCTGATTGAACCCAAAGCAAAGTTACACTCACTCAATTTTTTCCATTCAATTTGTGTGTTAATTGGTGTTTAAGTCATTCATTTAATACTAATTGCTATTATTTAATATTTGGACTCTTTTAAGAAAATATATTCATCTATTTCTAAATGGAAGGTGAATGTTCTGCCTTCAGATTGTCATTTTTCTGGTTGTAATAGTCTTTTTGACATCTCTAACTTTGATTAAACTGTTTGTGTGTGTGCGTGTGTGACTGTGTGAGGGAGAGAGAGAGAGAGAGAGAGAGAGGGCATTGAGAAACATCCTTGGTTTTCTTTAGAATACTGAATTAATACTATTGACATTAAGAGTATTATCTTTTTTTCTCATTTGAAGGTGATGGCACTCTGATGCTGACCTTCATTCATCTTCCTCTTTAGATCATTTTGAAATTAAATTACTAAATACTTCAGACACGCTCAGTCCATCCACTCTAATTATTATTAACACACCTTGAACAGCCCAACCGACTGGAATTTTTCCTTTTTATTAAATAGAACTGCTTTGCAGGATATTGAGTTTGTGTGTGGTATTTGGTGGGCAAAAGTATTGAAAATATATTGTAGGTGTTTCTGTGCATCAGTTTGTCTCAGCCCCAAAAAGAAACGAGTGGAACAGCTCAACAGCCGATGAACGATCACAAACAAATGCGTGTTTTCAGTGTTTCGTTATTAATAATTATATCACTAATAGAGAGTATTGGGGCCATACTGACAAGGTAACTTTACAAGAATAAAGACGTAGTCTTAAAATACTCAGCGAAGGGGAAAAGAGGAACGTGGAGCTTCTTGTCAAGCTGTATTTCAAGAATAATATAATGAGTATGAAAAATCAATAAATATTGAATCTTTCATGAACACAAGAATCAGAGCTTTAAAAACGCTCTGTGAAAAAGACTAGGGTTGTTCAGAAGTAAGAACCAAACACACTCGAGGACATCTCTCTTTTTTGCAGCAGGAGATTCTGCAATGACAGATTTAGTTGCCACATAAATTAGATGGTTTCTGTTTATGGTTAAATACCATAAACAGACATCCTAGAGTAATCTGACTACTTCATTAATATGGTGGTGTGCACGGGATGCTGCGCGCTTGTGTGTGTGCGTGAGTATCGCACAGCGCAATACCTAAGGGAGCAGATTACAAAAGCAAAATTTGCTCGTTTTAAAATGACGACTTTATTCTCGTAAAATTACGACTTTATTCTCGTAATGTTACTCCTTTATATTTCTAGAATTACGACTTTATACTCAGAATTTTACACCTTTATCTGCTGATGTTACGACTTTATTCTCGTAAAATTAGGACTATCTATTCTTTAATTTACGACTTTATTCTCCTAATCTTACTACTTTATACTTGTGAAATTCCGACTTTATACTCGTAATGTTCCAACTCTATTCTCTTAAATTTACGACTTTATCCTCGTAAATTTACGACTTCGTACTCGTAAAATATTAAGATTTATTCTTGTAAAATAACAACTTCATACTCGTAAAAATTTTGACTTTTTTAAAGTAAATTAACTACTTTATACTCGTAAAGTTACGACTCAATTCTGGCGAAATTCCGACTTTATTCTCGTAGTAGTAGATTTTTGTATTTTACAAGGTGGCCCCCCGATACTCCTTCGTACAAATGTATCCTGATATGTTGCTTCTTCTTTTTTACCTGCTGAGGAAATCAGTTTTACGCTTTTTATTTGCAGTTTTAGTCCGTTTGTATGATTTTTGAAAAAAGTAAAATGTGCGTTCAGATTAAGCCTCGATGAGACTTTTGTGCTTCTCGTTACAAACACGATGTCCATCCCTCAGTTTTCCATAGTGTCATGTTTTTTTTTGTATTGAATTCCAAACGATTACTTAGGTCTTCGATCCTTCTGTGAAGTTTTCTTCACTTTAACCTTACAGAGAATAGCTCTTGGTCTAATTTCTTACTCTGAAACTTGAATATTATGTCATGCACCATCCGTCCTAACGTGAGTTCTGATCTCCGATCATTAGTGTGAATTTAAACTGCCAGCAATCTGATGGGGGGGCGACTCCAACATCGGCTGCCGTCTTCCCTGCCAGCATTCGTGTCTCGCTATATTCCTGTATGTTTGTGTAAAGATGAGCTTATTATTTTATATTAAAAAGTGCAGAAAATGAAAAAAATATGTCAAATTTGATTTGGTGGTGAGTTTCCCCCTGTGCGGTTTTCTTTTTTAATGTGGACCCAGTGCAGGAGAAACCCTCAGATGTGACTAGTGACATTTCCAGCCATTAGGATCCACCCTACTGTGACTGTGTCTCGTAATCAACTTTGTAAAGAATGAGGTCTGGGGCGATAAAACGTCTGATCCAACGCTGTCATGTTACTGGAATGCAGCTTTGACTCAGAAATGATTCTCAATTAAATGAATTCAGTCGCGATTTTATTTCACCAACGTAAAACCCAATATTAACTTTTTATTTTTTACATTTTAAACATGAAATATAAAACAAAGCAGCTCATATGGGACACAGACGCAAGTCGGACAAGTCAACAGTATCACAAGGATTCAAATGATGATGAAATAAAATGAATAAACAGGAGTTTTAATTATAGATAAAGGAAATACATCTATTAGTGTTTTAGTGTTTCCACCTATGCACAGGTACATATCCTTGTTTTACATTCACGGCTCTAATTAGAGAATAATCCATGAACTATTCCCAGGTTACCTCCTATGATGCTGTCCTAATCATCGTCATCCTCCGTTCTTCACGTCTCGCTTGTGTGGCAGATTTCAAATGTTTTAATATGATCCCGGCAGCAGATCCCCCACAAAAGTCAGAACTGAGCATGTGCTTTTTGTCACCTCTGGTGTTTCTGCTTTACCTCCCATAAAACATTAGCGTGGGAGTTTATCCCAACCAAGTTCCCAGGAATTCCATGATGTATTGTCCAAATAGTCGGACTAAAGAACATTCCCAAGTATTTTTTCTTACACTTCCAGCATGTTAGCCGGTAGATTGTTAGTTCTTTCTTTTTTTTAAAGACTACAGGGTGTTGTTTTAATGTTCAGGCTCCTTTTACCCAGTTTACTTACATTTGTGTTACTTTTTTAGCCTTTGTTTTTTACTTTAGACGGTTTAAATCAACCTTAAAACATATGAGACCAACATGATATTATGGATTGTAAACAACTTTACAATTTTGAGTGCATCCCACAATAAGAAGAATTACGTTTGTCCGTAGCTCAGAATAAACAAAGTTAAGTAAAGCCAAATAAATGTTATTTAGTTAAATGTATGTTTAACTCAGACACTCATAATCCGTGTTTAACAGAAATACTGGAATTACCCAATACAGTCATGCTGGCGGCTTAAATCCAAAAACTTGAAAGACTGTAAAATGACAAATAGTATGATGTAGTATAATAGAATAATATATTTATTCCCCAGAATCTATTTCCATTTATCCTCATCAATCTCACAGTGAATCTAAGCCAAAATTTTTATTTTGTATTTTAGAAAGCTATCTGCTTTAATTTGTGAATTAACCAGATTCACGCTATCTTCCCCGAAAGCAAGGGTGTATGTCTGAAAAGCCTCCAGTCCCCTGCCTTGCACAAGCAATTATCTTGATTGAACTCCTCATTTTAATGTGAAGTTATGTTCCGGCGCTAACTTTTTTGCGTACAGAGAAAGCTACCAGAGGGATAAATATGCTCTATTATAGTAAAAAAAAACAATAAATACAAGATAGTTGTTGTTCTTATTAGGATTAGGAAGTTATGTCCGAAAACCTTTACTCAAAGCTCCTTGAGTAAAATATGAACTACTAGTATAAAATAGGATAGTTACAATATAGGGCTCCTTCAGTCAATTCATATTCAAAAAATTTGGACTAAATCGGTCCAACGGTTGAGAAAATATGGCCCGGAAAATTTGGGAGGTAAAGCTCCCCCTAGTGTTGCAAATACTTATAGAATAGTTTTTCTTCTAGGCTCATGTATAAATGTAAAAATAATCCATGAATTACCTTTTGAGTTATCCCGTTAACACTAAGGATGAGGCGACGGCGGACGATGACGCGGCGGTGCCGGTGCTGATTTGACGATATCCCAGACTTTTTGGGGATATCATTATTCATGTTTTTAAGTTCTAGTTTTGACTATTTGGTTTTGACTCAAGACGAATGATCTGAGAACAGACCAACGGTCCGTCCTCACAGTTCCCCGTCTGGTTAGAATAAAACTTGTTCGGTATTTGTGTCTTTGCATATTGTGTCAATCCGGCTCAGGAGATTTTCCGCTATTTACCATATGTCAACAGTCAGCGCGAACCCGCTACCTGAGCGCTGTTCACATTTATCTGCAGTGATTTGTCAGCGAGTAGTAACCATAAAAGATAAGTACCCAACCGCCGCCATCTCTCTTCAGCGTCATTGTCCTGCTTGTTGTCTGCACGCCGCTATCTCTTTATCTGTTTTTGTTTTTCAATGTCAGACGGGGAAGATAATGGGCAGATGCTAGGAGAGAAAATTAGATCACCCCAGAAGCGAAAGCTAGATAATTTTACGGCTGGCAAGAACACGGCCTCTCTTTGTCATGTTTCACGTCACGCCCTTGGATCTTTATTCCCGAGAGCTCAGACGAGGGGAAAGTGCGATCAGAAAGTACAGATGTGTTACAGGCGGTGACGCCATCGTTTCAACATTTTATGTATTTTTAATTTTAATGGTGTTTAGTCTTTTTACTGAAAGAATAAAGAAAGAGTGGCTGAATAAAAGAGTTTCACCGATTCCTCATATGGCGAGGAAGAACCTGTTACATTTTTGAGTCGATACAGATAAAGGAGAAAATTCTTTCATTTTCAGTACATTTAAACTGCTTGTATGTATATTAAAAAAGACGTTGTGGAAAAAGTGGAAAGTTCATGGTAGGAAAAACTCATTAATTGTTTGTTTTTTTCAAGTTTTTCAACCTTTGTATCCAAAGATAACGCCATCATGATATGTGACCCTAACCCTAACTCCACCTACCCTATATGTTTTTGGGGTTGTTATAATAAGGCAGTGACAAGATTGCTGACACATTACGAAGATTTTTTTGTGCAAAGAATTCTACCAAGCATTGGGACGTGGAACGTTATTTCAACGTCCCATTGAAATAATGAGATGATTTGTAATTGGGGGGCGTCTGCCCTGAGCAACAGCAACACGAGTCCTGACACTAGTGGTGGTGGTGGCTGATGACTCCGTGGAGACTGATCGGTTGATGAGGTTGATCAAATGGTGAAGATGATGAAACTGCGTAAACTGGTGGAGATTGGGAGGCATATATTTTATTGTTTGGTGGAGGAGATTATTTATAAATGAATAAAGAAATACTCAGTTTGGGAAATACACACTTTTTGAGTATAAAACCTACCCATAAATCACAAAATGTTCTAAACTGCTTGGGTTACAGTATTTGTGCACATATCGGCATTATCGTTGTATTTCCTTGCATATTTTGACCAGCGGATTTGCAAGATCTAGACTAGGTAAAAGAAAATGTTTAGTTTAATAAATACGTATATTGCGTATTCATTTATATTATACCGTCCTGTCAATTTGACAGACTGACAGCAACACTGACAGAATTAAAAGTTAAATTAAAGAAGTGTCTCACACTCAGAAGGAGATCACCGGAAGTTTAAAATTGCGTAAAAGTGTGAAATGTATTGTTCACAGAAACACATGCATGACAATCAGACCAAACTGCAGAGATCCTGGACACCAGGGCTGAGTAAAGATGTCTCACTCTGCTCTAAATCCAGAAAACAATACTAATATACAAACCAGGAAGTTTGAGAATGGTTGTTCATTATTCCAAGCGGTGCCCATAGTAATAGGTCTGAATCTAATTTATTTATTTATTGAAAGTGACGCGCGACACATTCAAGTCATTTCATGGAGTGACTTTGTTCTTGCCCTGTGGACCAGACTATGGTTCTCTTCAATATAAAATGTGAAGGAGCAGATATCATTGATAAGTAGTAAAGATAGTTATATAACTTTAAATTTAAAATATGTGCAAGTGGTCTTACCCATGAAATAAAGAAAATAGTCTTGTTATTCTGTGTGACATCTCGTTATCTCATACAGATGTGACATTGTGTGGATTACGTATTAATGACTGGGTGGAGGATGTGTTTTAACTTACAGCAACAGTAGCACTCCGAATTGCGCTGTATGATTTTTAAGTGATAAAATGAAAATAAAGGCATTCTATTCTATTATACACAACAAATTAATTATTTTTTTCTGTTTTTACAGTTTACATTGGAATGTGTGAAGGATTTTTATTAATAATAATAATAATAATAATAATAATAATAATAATAATAATAATACGCTTAATTCGTCACGCACTTTAGATTTGTCTCAAAAGCACTTTGTTCTAGTAAACACACAAACAGAATATTCCACTGCGGAGCCGCAGTTCAGTTTAAACTTAATGGCGATGCTGAAATGAAATCCTTTCCACAGATTTTTAAATGAAAAAAAACAAGAAAAACCCATTTTTCGCTCTTTGACAGAGTTGGTATTAAGTAACAGTTCATATATTATGACGGTTGTCTATTTTTCACCAAATCACGCACCCACTCGGAAGAACTCCGGCCAATTTGATCCTGACCCATTCAGTCCAACCCTCACCAAAGTGTGTACTTCCTTTAGTGTATGCGACTGAACATCATCACTTCAACATGACACTCCCCACTGCATCACACCTGCCAGCACAGGTAATCATGTATGACAGCACAACCACACAAGCACAAAAACACACACACACACAAACGCACATGCACACCAAGGACTCACACACACACAAACACACACGGGCACTCACACATATACACACGTACGCACACACACACATACACAGACACACATAAACACAAACACATCCACATATGCACTCACACCCGCACACGCACACGCGTGTACACACTCACGCACTAACACGTATACACACACACACGTGTATACACACACAGAATGATTTCTCTGCTTCAAGGTCGAACCGAGTTTCCACAGGCCAATGTGTTTATCTTTTGTGTGTGTGTGTGTGTGTGTGAGTGTGTGGGTGTGTGTGTGTGTGTGAGTGCTTGTGCACAGGCCAAGTTGGCTGAATCTCTTCACACTGAGTGGGTCTGGACTCTCATTTGCTGCACAGGGAGTTGGTGGAACTCCCAGGAAGTTTTATATTAAACACCCAGTGCAAAGATATTGTTCAGTTTGAATCCATTCATCCTGTCCACTGTTAGATAGCTGAGGCTTTACCACTGAATCGTTACTCTTGTTGTTGTTGTTGTTGTCGTTGCTGCTTTTCAAAGCATTTTTTGCACTAGCTCTTTTAACCATGGCTGCTCCCTACGTGCATCAATGCATCTTGGTCACATGTTTCCCAGTTGTCCATCCTGGGACCTCTGTGGTAGATACCAACCACTGGAGGCCAGGAACACCCAACAAGATCTGCTGTTCTGAGGTATTTTATATATAGTGTGTTTGGGTCTAACTAACATTATAAGCTTGTGCAGGGTTCAGTAACTCAGCTGCTGATGAGATCATGCACTTAGAATGTAAAGAGCAATCATCAACGACAGAGGGCGACGGTGGCTTAGGACGTAGAGCGGTCACCTACTTATTCGGAGGTCGCTGGCTCGGTCCCCGGCCACGGCAGTCAACATGTCGAACTGTCCTTGAGCACGATGCTTAATACCCAAGTTGCTCCCTGTGGCTGTTCCATTGTTGCCTGAATGATGGCGTGAATGGTCATTGCTCCTTATGAGCCTGTGGCGCCATTTATGGCAACCTCTATCATCATCATCAGCCTCTATCATCATCATCGTATGAATGTTTGTGTGAATGGGTGAATGCTGACTCACATTGTAAAGTGCTTTGAGTGGTCGAACAGACTGGAAAATCGCTTTATAAGAACAGTCAATTTACCATTTATCAATGGAGCTCAGATACTGTGATTCACCATGGCAACCAGTGGGACGCTGGAAGCTCTAATGCGCTCATGAGAGTATATTTAGATATAAAGAGAAATTTGGCTTCATCAGAGAAGAGGTGAATAACAGAGAGGGAGAACATTGCCTCCTGATTGAATGACTCCATTAGTATCAATGCATTTTCTTTTAATATCGTAATTGAAAACATGGTGGAATGATATTTAACATAATTGTATTTTCATTTACGGGCACTAAGAGCACCTGAAAGCTGCTAAAAATACATTACAGATACAGAGTTAATTCTATGTAGACACAGAACCCGCTGGAGGAATGATGAACGGATGAGAGTGTCCTCCCTCTCCAAGCGCGTATATTTACACATATACATATTCTAAACTTGGATGATGTTGTTCAGATAAATGATGGAATGTGAAGACAAACCGAATATTTCATATCTCACTATCTCTCTGGATGTGATTCTATTGATATGACAAATGACAGACGCTCACGTCTAAGAGTTCTGCTTCAGGCTCAGGAGAAGTAGGAGGAGGAGTCAAACACAAACCTGCCAAATGCAGGTGCCATGGTACCTATATGGTCACTACTATTCTGACTCCACCTATAGGTGGTTATAATGTTATGGATGATCAGTGTTCTGGATACCAGCCTTGACAGCTGCATCCAACGTGTCTAGGTTCTTTTGATTCTAGAAGGTGTGTCCGGAATTCAGTCACAGGACCCTAAAAGAAGTTTAGACAGATGGAACACAGTAAAACATAGACATAGTAAAATCAGTCTGAACCATCTCGCTCTTTAATGACTGCTGATGTCCAGGAGGTTGTCCACACTGGATGTTCTATGGACCAGCGCGGTGCTGGTTGCAGATGTTGGTTGCAGCTGCTGCACAGCATCTCACTTTCAGGTTTCAAACTGTCCTCTCCTTGGCTTTTTGGTAACATATATGTTTGACCAGACGCTTCCTCAGGTTAGACATGTTTCGCTGCCTGGTTTCATATTACAGGTGTTTCAGCGAGTTTTGGGTGGTGTAGAACATCTCTCTCTCTCTCTCTCTCTCTCTCTCTCTCTCTATCTATTTCACCCCCTGCCATCTCTCTCTTTTCTCTTTGTTTCTTTCTACACTTGTTTAACATGAAATATAGCATAAAGGTGATTCAGCCGGTACCTTTAAAAGTATAAACATTTGTACCCAATTCTAGCAGTCATTGATCTTTTTCAGTCTGTCTCCATCTGTTAAATGTTTCGTGAAGATTTCTATTTCACGTAGTTTAAAAATGTGAGTGAGTTAATCAGAGTAAAACTAAAAAATTAAAATATAAAACATTGGTATTTGCTTTCCCTTTTGTAGTGCTGAAATAGGGGAAGCTTGTTTACACAGACCTCGTTTGTTCCGGCCCATAAAACTCTTCAGTTTGATTCAGAACAAATTTTCAGCAGTGAAGCCTTCTCCGAACAAAGAAAGTCCGGATCAGGAAGTCAAATTCTGCCCCAACAGAAAGAGGTGTTCTCAATCTGGATCAAACTGAACCAGGTTTAACTTACCTACTTTTGTTTGGGTTGATCGGATTTTCGTAGAGATCCTTCGTGTTAACAGGATAAATCCAAAACTATGTCTTGGATCAATTTCAAAATGTTATACCCAGATGGACCTTGGTGTGAGGAAGAACTGGAGTGATTTTGGGAATGGTTGATTTCATCTTTCGGCCACTAGGAGGAGCTATGGGATCTTATCTGAGAGTCGTTGCCAACTTCATAGAAATAGTTAGGTTGAGTCAATATGGACCGTTTGAGATTATTAATGAGTCACATTAAATCGATCATTCAATCAGAGGGGTTCGCTTGTGCATTGCAGGGGATTGGGGGCTTTTCTGGGGTATACCATTGCTGTCGGGGACGACTGCGTAGACCTAGTTTAAAGGAAGGGGTTAAAAATGAGTCACAGTAGCACGCTGAGAGAGGAAGAGACGAGTCAACTGGACTAAACACATAACTATAATGAAACTTTGAATTTGTGTTCTGCCAGGATAAAAGAAAGAGAATACGAGACGAGGAGAGGATTGACGTGAGACTCATGCAGTCGTATGCTTACATCCGCCATCAAATACAGATAATTTCTTGAGTTCTTTTTGAGATTCTTTTAGTTAGAATTAGAATTATCTCAATAAAAAAGTTTTACGAAAATCCCGCTGTTGTTTAGCACAAGCATAAAGAAATCAGACCTGGGACAAATTTGAAATGAATGGTAGTCCTACACTTACTTTACGAAGTAAAGTGTGCCACAGAACAGCTCCATTGTAAATGCAGTGCAGATTAAAATCTCACCCGTAGAACGCTAAAGTGAAGAGACACAGTGAGAAGTCTCTTATCACTCTGTAACTTGAATAATGAACAGTGCAAAAAGCCTTTCCTGTGTTTTCAACACACCTACAGCCGATAAACGTTGGTGCCATTTGTCATGGATTAGGTGAGACGTTACGCTGGGGTATATTTATGCTTGATTAATTGAGTCCAGCGCATGCAGCTCGCGCTTGCAGCTCTTTCTTTGTCTTCTGGCAGCCGCACCATTCATGAAACGTGGAGACAACAGTTCCCCTTGAGGGCGGCTGGAACAATGGTTTTTCCTGAGGAGATCTGGATCACGCCTTGGAACCTGTGGTCCTCAATAATGTTAATGGGATTGCAGTCCATGATGATCTATTTTACAGATTGCATTAAATAGCTTAGATGTTGCCGCTTTTGTTCACGGATTTGCCCCGGTCCCGTTTCACATACATGCTTGTCCGATATCCGTGCAAGAATCTTTCCCTGAGATTAGTAAAAAATTATTTTGCCCACATATGTGAGGAGGTGAAGATCTGGGATGAAACTCGGGTTCAACCTGGTGATAGGGAAATTAAACTATTCCATTTTCCCCACTTGTTTCATGTTTGGGTTTTGTCATGCGAATGACTGGAACTAAACCTACGCTCTTGATCCCGACAGCAAGGGTTTATCACCGAAGGGTCCCCGATCCCCTTTGTTCTACAAGCAATCCCTCCGACTGAACTCCTCAAATTAAATGTGAAGTAATTTCCACAGTATTTTTGGTAACAAGAAGCTCCCCGAAGTATTTAAAATATATACTATTAGAGAAAAGTATGATATTTACATGATAGATCTCCTGGAATCGACTACATTCACCAAATTTGGACAAGGTCTGACCAACGATTAGGAAGGAATGGCCTAAAAACTGTGTTTTTCGTAAGAAGATCCTACTAATGAGTAAAATATGAGCTATTAAAGTAAAACACGATATATATATACAAGACAGATCTCCTCAACTCGAATCATACGCACCAAATTTGGACTTAATTGGACCAATGCTCGAGAAATTATGGCCTGAGAATTTTGAAGATAAATCTGGCCCTGGTATTAGAAATATATAACGAAAGTTTTCCAAAAACACTCGTTTTTCCTCCCGCCAAGATCTATGTGTGTACAAAATTTGAAAATGATCCATAACACAGTTTTTGAGTTATCGTAATAACACAATGGATCTGGGGCGGACGCGGCTATGATGAGGATTCCATAATATTACCGACTTTTCTGGGATATACTAAACCCGTACGACCAAGTATGAAAAAACTGAGACTAAAATGATGATCAGAAGATAAGATTTTTCTTTTCTTCAGTTGGTATTTTGATGAATTTGCTTGATAAAAAAAAAAATTTATTAGGATTTTCAAATGAATCATGAAATGGAAGTATCATTGCTCACAGGAAGTAACTGATTTCTTAACTGTTGACTTATTTCCTCTTACATCGTGCAGAAACTCGCCACCTTTGCGTCTACCTTTAAGGAAGTGGTCTTGACCCACATAGATAAGGATTCCATGTAGATTGTAGTGAGTAATGACGTCCCCAGCCATGAATGTTGCAGAGGGGACAAAATGACAAGGCTGAAATGTTTCGTTTCTCTGTCATGTACATTCTCAAAGAACTTCTTTTTCCTCTGAAGACAATGTTCTTTTTCCACTTTCTTTCTTCATTCTTTTGTCTCTGAATGAGTCTGTAGAGAAATGATAGGAAGGAATATCAAAGTGGCCTGCTCTTTATGTTTGCTCTGTTTTAGACACCACTAAAGAATAAAAAACTACAATGATAAATGATGTTGTCTGAACAAACCACTAAAAAGTCCCACAGCGGTTTCAACAGCGCAGTTTACTCAAACTTAGACAAGCATGCACGCACACACACGCACGCACGCACGCACGCACGCACGCACGCACGCACGCACACACACACACACACACACACACACACACACACACACACACACACACACACACACACACACACACACACACACACATGCACACGCACACACAAAGACACACACACACACACACACACACACATACAAACAGGGATACACAAACACAAACACACACACACATTGACACAAACACACACTCATACACATACACAGTGATTTTGAAATAGTATACAGCTTCACTGTTGGTTCCATTAACTCCATTTACACCCGATCCATCTCCTGCTCCATTTCCCCTCACTCTTTCGCTTGGGGCAGAAACTCATCCTCAACCCCGAGGGCGTAACAGTTTTCTGGCTGATAAGAAAGACCTCAGAGTTGGAGGTGCTGACTCTCCTGCCGGCTCCCTAACGCCCGTCCGCTGGACCGCTAACCGTTCCGGCTGAAGGCCTCCGACCGATGGAGCAAGCAGAAGCACATTATATGCAAACAGAAGAACAAGTCCGAGCTCCCCAAACTGGACACTCTCCTCAGTTCAACTGTGTCCTGAGACAAGGGGAGACCTTGGGATCCCAACTGTGTCCGACTTTCAAATGAGGTTATGACACAACCCTCATTGGCGACCAATTGGCCCCCAGCAGTGTTCCCCATACTTCCCAATATACCCCCTACTGGAGTCCCTGCAGGACAAAGTCATAGTCGTTGTCCAAATCCACAAAAATCCCTATGATCCCGCTATCAGACCTGCAGGGGCGAAGCAGTTGGTCCACTGCTCTATGACCAGGACAGAATCTGCTAGTTCCTCCAGAAACAACGTTCAGTCTGATCCTCCTTTCTAGCACCAAGAACATCAACTCTACCAGGAAGGCTGGGGAGTATTTTCCATAATCCGCTTACAGTAAAAAAACATAAATTCAAGGGTCTTACGCTCGTGTTTATTCACACTATAAACAACTTTGCACCCATCTTGAGCTTCCGAGCCTTGTATTCGATGGTGTGTTTTGACAAATAAGGGCAAAGACATGCGAGTGCACGAAACCTCAAGGGTAATAATTTGAATAATTAATGAATAAATAAACATCAGTGGATTTGTTGTCATTACATAGTGTGTAGAATCACGTTTATAACAAGGAAGTATTTTCTACATAAACACATCAGCATATAAATACAGTAGGCTTTATATTTTCACTAAACTGTGTTGCATAATGGATTTAGTGCCGTCAACAGAATTTTATTTTAACCCATAAGAAGCCATAACCCATTTGGTCAGCGATTGTAAGTCTGATGCAGTCAAATGTGACTCTTGTATGAAGATAATCTTACATTTTAAATATTTTATCATATTTAGTACTTGTTTCACCTTGGCCCGTTTTCTCATTCCCCTGACATTCCAGCTTGTAATAGTAGCGTTCAAACTACTTCCCTGTTTTGTCCTCTCCATATATTATTATTATTATATTACTCAGATAAATTTTGGGATTGTGAAAATTAAAGATAAAGTGAACATTATCGTGAAGATGCAAGTGTACACACACATTCAAGCGCTCACACACACTCAACAAAGGACCTGTTTTGAACAATCCCTCCCTGAACATTAACATTTCCTCCTGTGAAATGTAAACGCCTCCCTGTAATACAAAGTGGATTTGGAGAACGCTGATCCACAATAATGAGGAGCAACTAGTCTGCGTGATCTCACCAATAGCACTCTATAACTAACAGTATCCATCAAACGTGTTTTTTAATTTGCATAATACTTTCACCCTTATCAAAAGAATAGTAACTTGACTTTTAAAGCTTAGCTGTCGACATATAACCAAAATCAGCTCAAATTGAGCTTGAACCGTATAGACACCATTATAACAACACAATATCTGACTCAGTTAAGCAATTTGAATGCACTCTTAAATACTTTGAACTTCTATTCGCTGTACATTCTAGATATCACCTGTTATTGATCTGTTGTGCAGGTGCAGACTCATAAAGTGTCTTTTTAATCTGTCTCCGGAACGTTACTCTAATAACTCACTCATCCCGGGTCCCTGCTGCTGCTTGTGGAAGGTTTTGTTAAACTTTTCGGCTTCATGTGGTGTTTAAATGAGATTAATATTACCACCATATTGGACCCTGAGCCTGCAGGGCTTGTGTTGGAATCCACAGAAGGCGTTGATGTCGACAAACAGCTTCATGACCGGGTTGAATCTCCGTCGTGTGGACCGTCTCCGCAGAGTGGTCCTGTGCAAATGTGGTCTTAAAACCCTCGTGTGTAATTTCTTGTTTCCTTGTTTCCCGGGTAGAAAAACTCCTTCTCTTGTAATTTTAAGAAGCAGACCAGCATTGCTCTGTTTTGGTTTGGTTTCTCCGAGGCTAGAGTGCGATGAACCCGTTCCAGTGTGAATGATTCCTGGGGGGGTAGCCCCAGCCATCTCGGTAGCATGGCTGATTTTAGCTCGCACAGGATTTCCGCTGTGCTAGCATGTGGGCATCTGCGCCACTCGGAGGACTCGGCGTAGTTGTTTGAATACCCGTCTTGTGTCCGCGAGTAAAAATTTCACACTGTTTCTCAGCCGAAGACTTTGACACACCTGTATCGTGTCCTTTTTTAAGATATGTTGACAGTTTGTAAGGGTATTTTAAAGAAAGTAGCACACGGTTTTTCGGAGCTTCTCCACTAAGCTGCCATCTTGGTCACGTTACCCCCCCCTCCTCTGAGAAACTTTTCATCAAATTTGAAATGAGTAGATTTTCACTTTGATCTGATTTACTCTCAGTTTTATTCCCCTTCACGTAATAGTTAGTTTGATTATCCACATCTACACAAACAGAATATATCTTACGGCAGTAGTTTGGGAGGGGGCATCTCTGTCCTGGGACGAAAGTGTCCCAGTTTCCTTTACCTTACATTATTTCCTCAGAGACAACTTCTGAAGGTTGACTGGTAATCGATACGTTTTCCTCTTCTCCTCGCTTCCAGGGTGAAATGCAATCAAGTGGATTCACCTGCAGGGAGGGGGGGTCCTGTGGGACCACGAGGCCCAATAAGATGGGGGAACAGGGAGGAAGGGGGTTTTCCTCACAGACTGAAGTGCTTTGTGAGGAAACTCTACAACAACTTGGGAAATTAAGTTGAATTTAAATCTGGAAATGTGAAATAGCCTGGAAGGAATAAGCTAGTCGATGCATTCTTATATATTTTTTCCCTCACAAGCAGAAACACACACACTTCTCACAGTGTCTTGTCAGTCTGGGGGGCACACTCGAATGCACCCACAAACATATGGCAGCTGATGCAGAGAGCAAAGTCATTGATATACAGTATATATTATCCCAAACTCAGTTTTAATGGAAACTTTATACTCAAAATTTAGAAAGTTTATCTTTGTTTCAGTTAAGGATGGGTTTTGGAAGCTCAGTGTTCCTGAAAGTGAGAGATCGCGTGGTCGAATCCCGCCGGGGCTTCCACACCCAGTCAGTAGTGGTGCACATTCCAGTGGGCTTATGGTTCTGGTCCCGAGCCCGGACAAATTTGGCAGAGTTATATCATGAATGGCTTCCGGTGTAGAACATGTGCCAGTTCCAGACTGTTGATGATAGTTTGCTGTGTTGAACATGAACCAGGAGAAGCCAAAGGGACAGACACACTGAAAATCTGCAAACTTGCTGTAAAATATTCCATATTCTTCAATAACAGTACAGCACTGGCATTAAGACATGGTGAGTCAAATATGAACCATTAGACTCAGAAATGAACTATTAGAGCTAACTAGGATAAATACAACATACATCTCCTCGAGTCGATTCATAATCACCAAATTAGGACTAAATTCGACCAACGCTGGAGAAATTACTGCCCTAAAGCTTTTGAGGTAAAGCCCCCCCCCAATGCAACATGAAATCAACCTTTCCTAAATTCACCCCAGTTCTTATTTTATATATCTTATATAATTAGTCATATTCTGTTAATCAAACGATGATGAACTGAAATTCAATTAAGAGTTTGTTAAATTTGTGAAATAAGAAAAATCAAAAAAAATCAAATTTGAAATGGGTTTTTTATTTATCTATTTATTTATTTTCTCTTAAAAAAAGAAGAAAATGAAATGGGTTTTTATCAGTGAAGTTTCAATTGAGGAAAAAGAAGAACAGAAACATCAAAATGAAGTATTAAGAAAAATAATGTGTGTCATCCAGTTGTAATAAATCAGAGAGCAGATGTGATCAGGATGTGTGTGTCATGTTTTTAGGATGTGAGAAATGAAGATGTCAGTCCGTCTATTATTTCTCACACGCACACACATTCCAGAGTTGTGTCTGAGTTTGTTTGCACACAGCTGATGAGAAACAATGTTCATTTATTGAATGAATAATTGGTACGTTTTACGGTTTGGTTGCTCCAGGATGGCTTTGACTCCATAATGAAGTGTGTGCTTGGTTTGAGTGAGAGACAGTGTGTGTGTGTATGTGTGTGTGTGCGTGTGTGTGTGTTCAGGAGAATCTACCAGTAAGGCGGCACCAGTGCGTTTTTTTATATGTGTATGTGTGTGTGTGTGTAAACCCACTGTTGCATATACAGGTTTTTGCCTCATTGTCCCCCAGCGAATGGGTGAAATTGACTTGACACAATATGATTGCTTAGTTGCATCGTCCTATCACTCCCTCCCTCTCTGCTCCAGTCCCTGATGTAGTTAAAGCCCTATATACTGCCGATACATGACATCTGTCTGTGGTCCTCTCGCTCTGAATGGGTGTGTGTAAATGCAAACTGACCCATGGGCAAGGCAGAAAAACACCTCGGGCTTTTTTTCGTTTTTGCCGAGAATACACTGTACAACTGTAGATTGACAGTAAATTCTGAACAGTGTTCCGTCATGTCGTGTCATGGTGTAATATGTAAGGCTATTTTGGAGAATATATGGTTACAGCACGGCTAACATTTAAATAATGGTCAATAAATTCAACTGAAAACAGCAGTGCATCA
Source organism: Lophius americanus (assembly GCA_037951165.1). Taxonomy (NCBI): domain Eukaryota; kingdom Metazoa; phylum Chordata; class Actinopteri; order Lophiiformes; family Lophiidae; genus Lophius; species Lophius americanus. The sequence continues at coordinate 2,001,487 of JBBDHG010000082.1, read as the reverse complement.
TGGGAAGGAGGGATGAGAATTGTAAAAATGAAAGTACTACAACATTTCTGAAATGTTACTATTTTTATTCTGCTTACTTGCATATTTTAAACACACATAACTAAACAGCGCATGTAACAATGTATCTGGGTACGTCACAAACTATCCTCCGTTTTTATTCCAGTAATGATGCTTGAGATTATTCTCCTTTAGTGCGGTGACCTTCTCCCTACACTGCAAAAAATGTTGCCCATCCTTTTTGAACTTTTAGGTTCTGAAGCAAGGAAAGGCTAAATAACAAACTGCCCAGAAGTCTCATTAAACATTGACCCTTTGACCTTTTATCATTACCTTGAGCCAAACCTAAAACATTAAAAGAAAATAGACAATGACGGTTTTTTTGGCCACTTTCTTTTATTGACCCTTTTGCTCTCACAAACCTGGTTTATCAATCCCGAGCTTCTAGTAAAACAGTTTTATTGGGTGAATATGTTGAAAATCAGACTTTTATTTGACTATCACACTATTTTCTTGCACCATAAGCAACATTTATAGTGTTCTTTATTTTACTCTTCAGCTGTGTTCAGCAAATGTTCTGAGTTAAGCCAGTCCCTATTGGAAAGGTTCTTCTTACGACCAGCCTGCTGCTCTTTTATCTGGAACTATAAAGTATCCATTGATCTGACATTCAAGAGCATTCTATGTTTTATTCAGTGTCCTATTTTTACCTCTGCCAAAGAGTTACATGTCCAGCGGTTGGTTTGCCGAGAGGGAATTTCGCAAAATTAGCCAAATCGGTTTTCCATGAAAATAAAACACAACATTTGGGTGTACATCCTGAGAAAGAGGCAGATCCAGGATTTGATACATATATTTTCTATTCTTAAAAACCATTTACAAAAAAACCAATGAACTGAAATGTTGAAAGAAAAGTCCCTAACTTCATTACGGTGGGACGGACCGAGAGCAATCAATGAAGCATTAGCTGGATGAATTTAACAGTGCGATATGAAAAGCAGTATACAGATAACAAGTTACTGTTAATCATCATTAATATCATTAGGCCTCCATATAATAGTACAGCTGAGGTCACACTCATGTGAATGACTAAAGCTAGCTAAATCACCGAGCGACAATCCTAACCTCATTGCTATTTAGCCATCGCTAGCTTCAATAGCTAACAGTTATTTAGGTATTTTGTCCTAGCCTGACATGAAATGACAGAGTACATAAATATTAATGAAGAATGTTGCTCATTTGTGACATACTGATATTAATGCACGAACTGAAGAAAAAATTAAGGGAACACTGTGTTCCCTTCATTTTTATGAGCAGTGAAGGATGTGTTGTCTTCACTTCCGTTGAGGCATTTGCATTTGTGTGAGCTGTCTGGGCTTGGGAAAAGGAAAATATATGTGTACGATTATTCAGGCCACCACAGAACGGAGAATCATTCTCGATTTTTTGTTTTCTTTTTTGTTTGTTTTTGGTGACATCATATTTTCAATATTGTTGTAAACGGATAGCAGTGATGTTTTGGGGGTTTTTTTGCAAGCAGAATCCTTTTGACCCTGGTTTGCTGCAGTAATAGCTTGGACTGTAGGCTGTCAGCAGAAACAGGCAAACGTTTAGCCCGACACAGTTTAGCAGGAAAAGTATTTTGTATTTCAAGGATGGATGATTGAAAAAATTGATTTTTTTTTTTTAGTTGTCGAAAAACAGTTTGACTCACTTATCCCTCCAACACATGCTGAAACTGTCTCACTGCAAGTATTGGGGTTAATTTGGCCAGATATTAAATAATAAAAAATGAAAATATTATTGGAGAAGTGCAAGTTATTTGTTAGAGCAATGGGCTGTTTCAATAGATTGACACATTAAGGAAATTTTGGAATAGCCTGCACATCAATTCTTCCTCTCCTGTTACTCCTCATCAACACCGCTGACCCCTCAGCGAGGTTCTAACTGCCTGGATTGCATATTCTACCCATGGTCTAATGAACAAAGGTGCTTTAAAATTGGCCACTCAAACTCGTCTGGACTTCAAGTCTGAAGAAAAAGTATAAATGTTGTTTTTTTTTGTATTTTCCCCAATTGTGCTTTAGTAGCTGCAGTCGCCATGACAACGGCTGAAAGGACTTTAGCGAAACCTGGTGGGTGAATTCGCAGGAAGCTTCCCTCAAACATTTATGCCCTTCAGGCAAATCATTGTAGTCATTGTCAAATGCTCAAGAAAAGTGCTCAACGCAACTCTGCTGCAACAAACCTGGCGTGAGGCGTTTGACGCTCGCTCAGCCGCGATTCAAAGACTAATCTGCCTGCTTCCTTAACTGCTGATGCAAACCAGAGTTTTCTAAACTGGAGATTGGTGTCTGAGTTACAGAGGATGGCGTCGCTGAGCCTACTTGGCGTGAGAAACAGACTTCCTGAACCAGTCAACATATGAACTTCATCCCCGCTTCCTCACCCTGACAGTCAATGTCAATGTTAGCATTTGTATATATTCATAAACGAGTTCAGCAAGAATTTCCCAACCCTGCTAGAAACACTAGTGGTCGACGGGTTTACAAATACGAATAGAATATTTTAACATTAAATATGTGTGTTGGTATCTAAGGACAAGGCCCTTGATTGGACCCGATGCACCACAAACTGGTGGCCCATCTCAAAAGGAAAAAATTGGATGAATGAAGCTTTGCTGGCGGCGACGGTGGCTCAGGTTGTAGAGCAGCCGTCCACTTATCTGTGGTCTGCAGTCCACATGTCCAAGTCTCCTTAAGCAAGATACTGAACCCAAACTTGTTCCCAATGGCTGATCCATTGGTGCGTGAATGATGGCGTCAATAGTTACTGCTCCTTATGAGGAGGTGGCGCCTTGCATGGATGTTTGTGTGAATGGGTGAATGCTGACTCACATTGTCAGGCGTTCTGAGTAGTTGGGCAGACTAGAAAAGCAGTATATAAGTACAGTCCATTAACCATTCCACTCTCAACGAGAGACTAACTCGAAGGTTTTGAGTTGTGTCCACTTACAAGGGTAAAGTCAGTGTAGGCTCAGGATGTCGGGTTAATATAAAGGCTCAGGATGTCGGGATAAACTAAGTATTTGAGATATTCTGAGAATATTCTTTAGGAGTTAAAGGTAAATTTAGGGGCCGACAATAACTCAAACTAATGAATTACTCAAAGGGAAATAGTAATAGTAAGTAAATAGTGCGATCTAGATGAAAATATTTCGCCATTGTGTTACCGTGTTACGTTCAATGACCATACGTGTTCTCAGTAATTAATTTCAGCCCCTATTCCTTAATTCCTATTCGTTCAAAGGCATGGAATTAATTACTCGAGTTCATTAGAAATTAGAAAGTATTTGAAATTATTCTTGTTTTTATTGATTTTGTGTGTGTGTGTGTGGGAGTATGTGTCTGCGCGGGTGTGTATATCTGTGTGTGTGTATGTGTATGTGCGTCTGTATATCTGTGTCCATGTGTGTATGTCTATAAGTATGTGTCTGTGTGTGTATGTCTGTAAGTATGTGTGTATATGTGCTTGTGTGTCTGTATGTGTGTGTGTCTGTGTGTATGTGTGTGTGGACGCGTGTGTGTCTGTGGGTGCATCTATATTTGTGTGCATGTGTGTGTGTGTGTGTATGTCTGTGTGTGTGTGAGGACCACAGGAGGAAAGCTTTTAACCGAGGTAATATCTGATGTGGATCTTAAATAAAATAAACATTATTATTGATTCATATCTCAAAGATGAAATAAAAGAGAAAACAATCTTTTTCTGCAGGATGCATCCTGGGACTTGATGCTGGTTGAACCATATTAATGAGTCTATCAGGTGGGAACAGAAAGCAGGACGGTAACACTTTGGGTCCCAAGCTGTGATGTATGAATCACAGATATTTAGGGATATTTACAGCTTTTGTTATCCCATAGACCGGCCCTCTCTCTCTCTGCTCCTCTAATTAGCTCTCAGCTTCGTACCGGAGCATCTTCATCGGCTCCGACTGCTCCGGGAGGGCCCGTCTCCGGTACCTGTGGTTTCCAGCCAGAAGGGACATCTCTCGAATACACGGGGGGCATATGAAGATAGATACGTGACACACTGCAGAACTTCATCAGTCACGTTCACAGCGAGCGTTCAGTATAAGTACTCTCACACCCCCCCTAGGTTAAGCACTAAATATAATTTATTCATTCTTATAGCTCGCTTGAATGCCTCATTTGAAATCCTGCTGTTTAATAGGAATCATTACATAAGTTAAGTGTCAAAAAGGACCCTCTGCAGGTAGTTTATGTCTACAACGCAGGGGCGAAATGTATGTGGATTCTTATGTTACCATAAAGTAGTCTCTTAACGCACATCTAAACACTAGAGGTGTATTTTCTACTGTATTGATTTATTCAGACGCTTATAGTGATGCTTTGTCATGTGACAAACTGCCAAATCTAGAGTGTCAGCTGATGTCTGGACGTCATGTGATTCCTGTGTGACATAACAGCGCTTCTGTGCATTTCCTACGTCCTCTCACATGTGCCACTGATGGAAATATAATACTAGTTTACTTTTTAGAGATATGGGGGTTTTATATATTCAAGAATTTCAGTGTGCAGAGGGAAAAAAAACACTTTTATTTCTCCTTCTAACTTTTTTCCCACCCTGCACTAGTGCACTGTCACTGTAATGCAGGTAGGCGTGTGTGTGTGCGTGTCTGCGTGTGTGTGTGTCGAGTATAAAATTGAAGTTTGAAATAATTTATTTAATTGCGTAACCAGTGGAAGTAAAGTTTTAAAATCAACAATTCTTTTTTTGCAGTGGTGAATATATGTCTTGAAACAGAATAGGAAAAGGAATAAAACAAAATCAAACTCATGCGGCAATAATAAACAAAAAAATGAGGACTTTTAGTGACGCTGTTGAAGGTAAAAATGTGAAGAAAATATGTTTTTGAAAATTATGTGAAGAATTTGCAAAGCTGGAATTTCACTTTTTTACGCCTTTGGGATCTAATAATGCCCGGTAAGAAGAAAATTCAAGAAATTACTTCAACTGGTTACACAAGTTACATTAAGTATTTTTGAGACTAACTTACTGACATTTATTTAAATGAATGCTTAACATAAAGTGTTTCAAGTTAGAGTAATTTTTTTTAAGTTCATAAAACGATTCTCTTTTTACAGTCCAGGCCATGCGTTTAGGTATGGAATCGCATTCTAAAGGAGAGATGCACAACCGTAGTGGACGCACTTCCTGATTAACGTAGACTTCACATAGAGCCTATCTAGTCTGCTCGATCGTCCAACGCGTTTTACAACTCCAGCCAGCGTTCACACATCCATGCTCTGACAGCAGAGGCCTCCATGCAAGACACCGCCTGCTCATCAGGAGCGAGAACCATTCACACCATCAACAGCACCGAAGGAAGAGCCATCAGTAGCAGGCTGGGGCTTAGTATCATACTCAAGCACTCTTCCAAGTGTATGAACCCATGATCGCATGACCCTAACCCCGACCTTCCAATGATTGGACGACTGCACAACTTCCTGAACTACAGCCACTCCAAAAGCAGCATATTTATTATCAGGGTGGACGTATTTCTTCATCAAAGATGCCCTTGGCTGTCACTCTTCATTTTTAACCTTTTAATGACCTGCACGGCTGTTTGGTGGAGCACATTTCATAATGTGACTCCGTGGGAGCATATGGGAAAAGAGTAAGGGTCCCAGGATATAGCCCTTGGGAGCACCACAGAGAAAAGGGGCCACCAAGGAGGCATTAACGATGGCTACAGAGAAGGTCCTGTTCAATAAGTAGGATTATTATGGCATATAAACAGAATTATATAACTTTGATACAACCAAAAAAGTCTAATAAGGGTAAACTCCTAAGCAATCTCTCGGGATTAAATCATGAACGCCAGGATGCCATTATTTACAGGACTTTACTGTAAACTGGGGGAAGGTGAGAGTAAAGAGTGGGAACTGAAATTGGCAAAATGAAAAATAAATAAAAAATGCCTGATGAGCCTTTGTAATTCAAGAAACTGAAATACATCCACTGAGTAACACTGAGTCAGCATTTTTGATCAAAACCGCACCATCAATAATACAGTCCGTCCACCTGTTTTCAAAAAATCTAAATGTACAAAATAAAATGAAATTTGACAGTTTTGCCTAGGATCAAGTCTTAGATAGCGACGATTTGATTTGATTTGCTACTTTTCTGTTCTCCGACCGGCTTCGACTCTATTATACTCCTCTCTCAGCATTATTTTCTCTGTTTTAATCCTCGTACATTCATCCCGCTCCCCCCACATTTATTACTTGGTGTCTATGCACAGCTAAGAGTCAATGTAATTTATTTTCAGTCTCAGTCACATTGGATCTGTTACTATTTGTGAGTAATCTGTGATTAAACACAAAAAATACCAATATTTCTATCCTCGCCTGGTTTTCTCTTAGATAAAAAAGACTTAAAACCATTACTTTTAGCAAATACTGCATCAGTTTTGAAACAAATAACAAAAAGTTCATGTTATTCTACACAGTTTTTGTGAGATAGGACCTGGAGGACTCTCCATTGGCGGATAGCCCAAAATTGTGCCGAAAATGGGATCCCAGAAAGAGGGATTTTGTCTGAGAAATACCACATATGTCCACTAAGGGGAGCTGTAGCCGCATAATACAACATTGAGCTGGGACATATACCCAGTGTTTGATTGTAATCTAGCATTTGGCACTGTAACAAAAAGACAGCGAAACTAGGGAAATACCTATTTATAGGCCTTTAAGGGACACATTTTTAATTCACTTATTTCTTTGACCTCAAACGTATTCAACAACTTTAATTCCAGCAAGGATAAGTATTATTTTCATCTTTCCATATCAAAACACATTAGTTTTACCGGTAGCAGGGGGAACCAGTATCCTTCGACGCAAAGTTTCTAGTTCAAGATGTTAGGAAATAACACCATTAACATTGTGGTTGTGCTCCTGTTATTCTTTTTAGTATGTTTTATCATTAGTACATTATTATTATATCCCCGAAAAGTCTGGGATATTATGGGATCATCATCGCAGCCTCCACAACAGGTCCTTTGTGTTAACGTGATCACTCAAAACTATTTCATGCATAATTTTTAAATCTTGTTCCCACAAAGACCTTAGAGTGAGGAAGAACTGGATTGATTTTGGTAAAGGCCAGTTAGATATTTTCACCATTAGGAGGACCTTCGTCTCGAAAAGTGGTAGATCATGATTTACTCTTTATAGATCATATTTTATTTACTAGCGGGAGCTTTTTAAGAAAAACACAGTTTTTAGGACATAACTTCCTAACCATTCCATTTATTCATTATCAGCCGCTTATTCTGTTCAGGGTCGCGGGGGGCTGGAGCCTATCTCAGCTGACATCGGGCGAGAGGCAGGGTACATCCCGGACGGGTCGCCAGTCCAAACTAGGTGCATTTGAATCCGCTAAATATCATATTTTATTCCAGTAGTTCAATTTTTTTAATTTATTTAAAGCAATTTCAATTACCTGACTGTTTTAAATGTTCTATTTAAATCGTTTTGCTGCTCGCTTGCTTGCTAGGATTAAAAAAAATGGATCTGACCCTAAAATTTAGTCCAGTTTGGCAGAACCATAGACAAACACCTAGATTTTAACTCCTGAACATGTTTTTCTTTCATCGGGGTAGCCACGATTGACCACCAGCATACTCAAAGGTTCTGTAAAATAATGGGTTTGTGGACCTCATACCACCAGAAAGTCTGGGTCAAACATCGAGACAAATCAAAGGTCGGAGTAGATTTCTCCCTCGACTCTCAGGAGACCCAAATCTGGGTGAACCAGGCCTGAATCCCCTCAGGTGTCACCCCGGATCCTTATGGTTCCTCTGGTAGCCATGGAACTGTTTTTATGAGCGTTTAAGTCTCATACAGGAGCAGATTTGATCCTTTTCATAACAGATGAATAATGCCCCATGTTTGAGAATAACCTTATTAATATAACTGGACATGTGAGATTTACAGGAAAATGATGTGTTCATCATGACGCGGGTCAGGGAAACGGGCCTGAACAGCATGAGCAGCAGCTGTCTCTATTAATGGAGTCATCCTACAGTAAATATAGATACATATAGAGGGATACCTGAGTGTGTGCGTGTGCATGTGTGTGTATGTGTGTGTGTGAGTCTACAGCTGTAACTGCGGGCTCTGATCACAGATAACCTTCTTGGTGTCCGCTCACTGACACTATCAAACAGTCTCCCAATCTCTGTGTGCGTGTGTGCGTGTATGACTGGGTGTGTGTACGTGTGTGTTAGTAATCGTGTGTAGGTGTACGTGTGTGTCCAGATGCTGTAACCAGATGCTTTCCATCAGACTGCAGGCGCCTAAGATAGCGACAGGGAGCGGGCACACACAAGGTTATCGTGCACACACTCACAAACCCACACACACACACCATCACAAAACACACACAGTGTCTAATCTCTCAGGACGACCAGGTCACATTTAGTGGCGTATGATGGCGCGTAAGATCCGCCACAGGTTCAATATAAATCAGCGTTCCAAACACGGCTGGGCTCTTAAAGTTGAGGTATTTAACGCTGAGGTGAAACCGAAGCTGCAACATAGATGTTTCCAAAAGTCAGAGCAGCAATTAGCTACGAATGTCATTTTTAGAGTGCTAGTCCACTAGTGGGAGGGTTGTTGGTTCAGTACCCAGTCCTGCAATGTGAAAGGTATACGGTCCTTATGAGGAGATGGTACCTTCTGTGTCTGAATGGGTGAATACTGGCTTGCGTTGTGGGGCTTCCACAGACGAGGGGCAGCAGAACAGATAGCAACACCTTTCACACTCCAAGCAGGATTTCCTCGGCGTGCAGTCTTGGGTCCCCTCCTCTTCCTCCTTTTCATGTCTGGCTGGGCGGGTTCTATACAGTCAGACATGACTCGACTCGATATGGGTGGTCTTAGTGCCCATTGATGAATGGGACGATTGTTGGAAGAACATATGCTAACGACGTGTTTTCCAGGGACTCTCTTATTCCAGAGAGATGATGAAGCGGCATTCTTCCACCTTAGAACAGCATGACTTCGGAGTAAAAAAGTTCAGGTGACAAGGGGGTCTCCAGCAGCCGAGGGAATATATTGTCATGTCTTCACTGTTTATTTAACCCCCCCAGCCACCATAGTCAAATAATCACTGCTACCTAATGTCACCAGCCTGCACAAACCGTTTGAAGACACATTACGACTCTCTTCAGTGTTTTTCTTTATTATTTTGTGACACATCTGGGCCTCGGTTTTGTACTTATCTGAAGGTCGGTGGTTCAAACCCCAGCCAGTTCAGTTCACGTGTCAAAGTATCCTCGAGTAAGATACTGAACCCCGAGTTGCTCCCAATGGCTGTTCCATTGGTGTGTGAATGATGGCGTGAATGATTACTGCTCCTTAAAAGCATGTGGCGCCTTGCATGGCAGCCTCTATCATCCCTTTATGAATGTTTGTGTGAATGGGTGAATGCTGACTCACATTGTAAAGCGCTTTGAGTGGTCGAGCAGACTAGAACAGCACTATATAAATACAGTCCATTTACTATTTACCATTTAACCTTTGACTTCAGAGTCTTTTGACTCCATCTGCCTCTCTGAACACTAATTTTATGCATAGAAAAAGGCACAAGTCCTGAGCCGTCCATTCAGCCATGGCTTCTCTCCATCACAGATTCTTGCTTTTCCATTTCGTGCAAGTTACAATCTGGATGGTTTATTTTACTGAGCATGACATTAGCGATGTGAGATTTTTGACTCCTCAGACTAAGGGACACTTTCCCACCATGTGTGACTCCGTCTCAAGATAGTTCGGCTCCAGAAAAGTGTTTCTGGATATTGTTGATGGCCGCTGACACAGGATAGAGTCTTAGCTGGTATTCGTAGGTGTACTGGCGAGGCGTTTCCTGACAATGTTTTCCAAAGTGTTCCTGAGCCCAAACAGTTAGATTCTTCTTAGAATCAGATTAGAATCAGATAGATCAGATTTTTTATGTGATCAGGAATGTGCGAGCCATTCGACGGCTAGTGAAAGCAGCCATAACAAAACACTGTATATATAAAACATTTAAATGAAAAACAAGACGCCAAACTACTCGGCCGAGTGCATCATAACTGTGACCCATTCAACAGGATCATTCATATCTCTTTTACACACATTCTTCACATTCTTAAATTAATATTTACTCTAGTATTTCCAACGATACCTGCTGCAGAGAATGGTAGGTGACAACCAGTATTGTAAAATGTGCTGGCATGCACAGCTGACTCGAACCCCTCTAAATGAAGACAGTCTGGAGTGAGACTGGAGTGAGACTGGAGTGAGACTGGAGTGAAACTGTCGACACCAACAATGGAAGCATCCTAGGAAACCCAAAGAAAAAAAATGAAAAAGAAAGTTGGACCAGAAGGATATAAAAAGATTGATGCATAATAGATAAAAGGAGAAGGGAATAACATGAAGGTTAAAATATGGCCTTTCAGATCTTCTACTGTTTGGGCCCAAAGTTGTATAGTTTCCTCCTTTGCCCCATGAATCTGTGCTGTGGACAATTCAGGATAAACAACATCTACGTATAAAAGTGAGCACCCCATGCTGGCAGGTTAGTTTATGCCGGTGTGTTCTACCTAGTTGTGACCAAGTCTGTGGGTTCTTTACCATTCAAGCTCAAGGATTATTTTTCAGGAGATTTCTTCAAACCTTTAAATTCATCTCAGCTCACACGAGTTTGAAGATGGAGATTAGTTTTCCACATATTTCCATGTTTAAAGAGAAGAACAGTACGAAGGAATTTTCCTTCTTACACGGTTTTGTGTTTTGAATATGTACCGAGGCGCCATTCTGTACATTAAATGGAGACCAGTCTACTTCTGAATATAGAACAGGATAAACACTTTCAAGCTTGTGGAGACGCTGTGATGAAACATTTGTCTACAACACCTCTCCATAGCCAACAACTGGTAAAAAGGTTGATTCCACCAAATTATAAAGTGAATAACAGTTAAAACAGGCCAACAACAGACAAATTGTGAAATAAAGTTGACAAAGTGACAAAGTCCGGAAAAAACCCAAATCATGTAATAAAAGGTAACAACTCTCGCCATTTGTCAAAGCGTTCAATTTGGGTCTTAGTTGAGTTTCAAGCACGCCTTTTATTTTAGCGAAAATACCATCTTATCACAAATCTATTCATTATAACTCACATTAATCCCCTCCTTCAGACATTTTAGCATTTTTTACCTTTTGAGGTTCTTCTTCTCCACCCTGATTTTTTTACTGCCAGGAAACTGCCCCTATCAGGCGGGGGTCCCAGACTCCTGAGCCCCTCTCACTGCTGCTCATCACATTTGAACCACTTGTCACGCACAAGGTCATTGTTCCGTTTTAAATTAGTTGCCAACATGCGATGCCTTCCTGGGACTAAGCGTTCCGAACATATGCTTGAAACTCTCCAGCTATTTTTTGGGAAAGATGAAGTTGCGAAAAGATCAGTGTTTGCTTTCACACATGCAAACTGATTTCCGGCTGCTCTCATGGGCTCTGATGATCTCGCATTGATAAGAGCTTTCTTTTTTCAAACTGTCGGTACATTTAAGCACAGTTAGACAACTTACATGTGTACAGAAAATGCCTCTACAGTAAATATGTATTAATTATCAAATCTTCACGCTCATGAATTCTACTTACAAACATTCCAGCACTGATTCCTTGTCCAGATAATTATTACTCCACCTTGACATTCCTGCTCAGAAGAAATTGCTCCTCTCAGGCTGACTCTCCTGAGTGCCAACATTTTCAGAAGAGGCTTGACGATGTGTCACTCGGTTGTGCATCACAGAGACACACAGATATCCTTTGCCATGTTAGATTGATGCACAAGCCGTCTTGACGTGTGCTTATCATGCAACGGTACAGGGTTAAGTTGGGAAAAGAAATACTTGTTAGTCTGGATGGAGCTCGTCATCATCACAGCTGAGGATGAGGCAGAAAATGATAGCTGGTTCCATTGTTTGTTATTCCGCTACTTGGATAAGTGCTGCTTGATGTCACTCTGGTGGCCGTTGCTGCCGTGTTGCACGTCATCTCTTTTCTTTTTAGAATGCCTGCATGCTAACTAAGGGTAAATGGACCGTGTGACACCTGTCTTATTTGCTTGATCACCCTATGCTTTACTATACCAGCCTCTGGCAACGTTTGCTGACATCAAAAAGGCTTTTCAAAAGTTATGGTACAGCAGACTCCGATGTAGACTTCTGGACACCAACCTCCACCTCCCCAAACCCGGGCAATCCGTAAGCTAAACTTTTCTCTTCAACCGACAAATCAAAGTCGCCTCCAACGTTTCCAAAACTTTCAGTCCCAAACCAGGAGCTCCGCAGAGTTAAGTCTTGAGTCCCCTCCTCTTCCTTCTTAACATCTCTGACATATGCTTGTCTGAAGTTATAAGGTTATGGCTTCATACATTCATTATATGCTATATGCTATTATTGCTGTGTTCCTCAGGACGATTAAATGTGAAATGTGTGATTAAGTTTGTTGTGACGAACGTTTTCGGGGTAGTTCCTCAACAGCTTATTTTGTCCTTACTGGGGTTGCAAATTGGGAGTTTTGTGTCTTTCTGGTTTACTTGAGAGATGTTTGGAGCCGTGTTAGCTCATGCTTGGTGTGTGTGTGTGTACGGCTCATGCATGTTTCCGGCACTTAACCGGCCTCCAGTTTCCCTGCTAAGGTGATTCCCAATTTCGTGAAACTTGGCCTCCTACCTCTATTATAAAAACAAGACACATTGTTTTCTGACATAACTTCCTAATCTTTTGTCAGATTTATTCCTAATTTGGCACATAGGAATCGACTCAATTAAATCTATCTGGTGGATATTTTATATTTTACATTAGTATTTCATATTTTACTCACTAGGGGGAGCTTTTAAAAACAAGATATAACTATTTCATGGATCATTTTCAAATTGTTTACCCCCTTGAGATTAGTGCAAGGAAGAACTGAATTGAATTTCGGAAAGTTTTGTTTATTTCCAACACCAGGGGGAGCTTTTCCTTCAAAAGTATTCTGGTAAAAGTTTCTCAGTCATCAGCGCAATTTAGTCCGAGGTTGGTCCATACATCATATTTTTCTATAATAATAAATATCGTACTCAGTTCTCTGAGCTTTTATTGAAAAAATGTGGACATAACTTCGATCAATCAGGGGAACTGCTTGTACCAAACGATTCTTCGATTTGTTTTCGGCATTCACCCATTTGCACAAACGCATGCAGAGGTGGCACAGGTTACCCCGTAAGGAGCCGTCTCCTCATCGGGTAACCATTCACACAAATCATCCAGACACCAGCGGAACAGCCATTGTTAGCGATATGTAGACTGCAGCGGCCGGGAATTCAACCGTCAAACCACATTGTAAGTGAACGTCTGCTCTACTTCCTGAGCCACAGCCACTAACTGAGAGTGGTGTCTTCATTGCAGCAAATTCTTTCTAAAGAGGCCTCATGAACCCATCTCACAGGAATGTTTCGACTTTCATCTTCCTAAATGGATGAAAACGTTTGCATGCAGGTACTTAACGTAGCGCTCACACACACACACACACCCAACCACCCACACACACACAGAGACTCACACACTCAATCACACAACCTTACAATCCATGCTAAAATATCCACTTGCTTGTTTTTGAGACTCTCACACACACGGTAAGACGGTAAAGTGAAGGTTTCATAAATAAATTATGTTGCCCTGTAATGGAAAAATGTGGTGTTGTTGTGGGAACAGGACTCACGCTGCCATGACAACCTCGAGGGTCATGTTTGGTCATCCGCAGCTGTTGGTCTGACGCCATTACACAGTCACCTCTCTTTCAATAGGGGTTGAGTGCATGTGACTCAGTCTATGCATATTTTAAGGTACATTTGTGTATATGTACGTTTAGAAAAACACGACCATGTCAACCAAAGGTGAGAAAATAAAACGAAAACCACGCGAGTACGTGAGATGAGACCTATAAATTTAAGCAGCAGGTAGATAACCGTGTTTCAGTCCGAGCAGCAGTTATGAGAAAATAATATGCTGTCACTAAAAATGTTTACGATTCCTAATATTTTATCCTCCGGTGTGTACGGTGTGATATGTGGGAGGGGAAAAAAGTATTAGATTACTACACGCTACGTACTCCCGGAGGAAAATTAGCATTTGCAAAGCTCCACAGAGGTAATGGCGATATGGTTTCCTTATAAATGTCACTCTTGTGTCTCACTCACTCAGTCTGTGTCTGAAGGCTTATCAAGTTCTAGCATCACAGTCTACCTTCTCTTTCCCATGATGCTCTGCTGTTCACGGTAAACTTTACAGTTTATTCCTGTGTTTAATGGCAGTTCCGGCATTGACCCACCTCTGCTCTGACCTATGCTCTGACCCATCACGAATGATCCCTTGCCAAAGTTGCTCAGACCTTCAAACTTGTTTTTTTTTCTTGCTTCCAAAATTCCGATTCTGGACCATGCCTTATATTTCCCCCTCACCAGTAGGCACCATGGTAACAAGATCATCATTGTTAATCTGACTTCACTTGTCTTAGGTTATAATGTTATGGCTGATCATCCATGTATTACGTTAATACTGCACATTACTGTTAAGATTTCTCTGTAAAATGATGTCAACAATTTACAGTACATGCTTCAGAGCTGAGTATTATTTTAAAGGTTTCCTTTACAGCAAATAGACCAATGCAGTCGCCACCAACAGCAAGTGTATATCCCCCAAACACCCCAGTCCCCTGTGTTGTACAAACAAACAAGTCTCCTGGTTAAACACCTGAAATTTTATATTGTGTCCACTGTAAAAAATATCCACTTAGTGAGTGAAATAATAACTATTAGATTAATATTTAAATATACCAGACAAATATCTTCCATTCAAATAATTTGCACAAAATTTGTACAAAATCGTTCCGATGGTTAAGAGGTTATGTCTGCAAAACTGTATTTTGTGGAAAAGCCTACTCTGGCAAGTAATATTGGTACTATTAGGGAGAACACAATGTTCTGGATAATAGACCGATCTAATTGAGTCGATTCATCTGCACCAAAGTTGTACTAAATCAGACGAACGGAAATTATGGCCCGAAAAATGTTGGAGAACTCCCTTTAGTTTTGTAAATATACGACCAACCATTCCCCAAAAACCACCCAGTTCTTCCTCGCACAAACGTCTATCTGGCAATCAAATTTGAAAATGATCTATGAAATATTCTTTGAGTTATGCCTGTAAAATAGTGTTTTTCATAAAAGAGCTCCCCCTAGTGAGTTAAATATGAACTCCTAGAAGAATATATAATATTTACAAGATAGATCTCCTTGAGTGGATTCATACATAACAAATTTAAACTAATGTTCGAAATCCCCGAAACTTTTTGGAGATAAAGCTCCCGGTAGTGTTAGAAATATAGAACTGACCTTTTCCAAAATCATCCCAGTTCTTCCTCTCAATCTGGTCTATGTAGATATAGAATTTGAACATGGTCCGTGAGATAGATTTTGAGTTATGCCGTTGACAGGAAGGATCTGTGGCAGCGGCGATGATGATTCCATAATAAACCGGACTTCTCTGCGATATAAATAGCACAGTGGTGGGATTCTAAAACAGGAAGTTAACAAACAAATTAGTTTAACACAAAGATGATGATGAAGATGATGCTGATGATGATAATGATGTTGATACTCAAAGGTGAGACAATTACAGCAGTATTTAATCAGACCTGCTCTTTATTAGTTTATTCCTCTCTCTAATTGAACTTATTTTCGACTGTCTGCGTCTCTACAATGACATTAACGATACGAATCTGCGCGAGACTTGCTCAATTCCAGCCAACATCCTGCCTCATTGTCTCATCCCCGCCTGCCTGTGCCAAACACGCACGCCCGCTCGCTCGCACGCTCGCACGCCAGCAGCCTTTTCAAATCAAGATGAAAATTACTGCTCACTGATGAACAATTATAGCAGTGTTTCTCATTTTATACCGAATTACAATCATCACGCCATTGTCATAATCAACTTCACACGAGGAGACGCCGCTTTACACAAGACAGGAAGAGAGGTTTGGAGAGGGAGAAGCATTGGAGCGCCACATGGCCCTCCGGTCCAGACCCACTCTCACAGGCAGAAGATAAAGAGGGGAGGTCTTCCTGGAAAACGGTGGAATTGCTGATTGTGAGACTGTTTGCGACATTCAAGTCGTGTGAAAGCATACTTAGTTTTTGCACACGGGGGTGAGCCTTCATTTGTGTAAGTGAGATAAAAACTCTCCAGCGGCACTCTTTGACTGACCCGTTGTGAACTTGTTTAGTTTCACAAGTGTGGAAAAGCCACACTTTGAATTATTAGCCTAAATATTAGAAAATCAAAGTATCACCTCAGGTTGTACTTTCATACGCATCCGTTTGGTTTGTCGGTTGGATTGTCAGCATCTTCTAGACAAATTCTCTCGCTTGATAAAGTCTGTCCTTATTTTTCACTTTCTTGAAGATGGCAAGTTTAGATTTTTTCTTCAATTTTATTTCTTCAATTTCATATAAAAACTGTATGTATGTTATTATATATATATATATATATATATATATATATATATATATATATATATATATATAGTTGATAAACTATCCTAATCTGATTGACCCTTTTCGGGGGCGCCACAGCGGTTTCCATCCATAAGTCAGCTAACAGTACCGTTGATGGTATTTGTTATTTAAAAACCGATCCGGTTTGGGAATCAGGTTTGTGTTCTGCATATGGATTTGGTATAGATTTAACGCCGGATGCCCTTCCCGATGCAGCCCACCCGATTAATCCTGGCTTGGGACCAGAACTAGTGACTTGTGACCTTTTTGTGGCTGGGTTAAAATGAAAAAAAAAAAAGAAGGAAAAAAAAAGTTATAAATAATAACATATAAAAATAGAATACTATAATAATTATACAATAAATAATACCTTTAACCGTAATGTCCTTTAAATGAAAGAGACGAGCCAGAGAGTTTTATTCTGGATAAAGTCTGATTCACCAAAGGAGGACTGTTGGGTCTGAGTGAGTGGAAGTGCTCCAGTGATTAGCATCCTAGCTGTTATGATAAAAGTATTCTGACCCATAATTGCTCCTAATGCAGAACAAATAGCACTTCCAGACCGGGGACAACAATTGAAATACATTTCTGAATACAGGTTATTACCTCTCTGTCTGTCACTCCTCTATGTTAATCTTTCCATGCTGCAAAATCCACTTTAAGCGAAGACACATACGACATCGGCATATGGAGCCCCTGAAGTCCCGCGACAAAGAAGAAAAGCTACTTCCGCTGTGATCCTTCGAAATAAGACCACTTTAAATCCTCTAAGCAGTATACTGAAACGGAAACAGAAAAAAAACGGTTGGCAGAATCGTATTCTAAAAGCTTTTGATCGTAGATACGGCATCGTCGTCAGCGAGAGTCATGAACTATGCATACTGAAGACAACAGGGAGCAGCTACACTAGTGATTTTCTCAAAGGACAGACTTGCCTTCGCAATGCTGAATTTATGACGTGTGCATGTGCTTCTTGTGCGCACAAGATAAAAAAACACTTTCGGGAGGGACTTCCTGGGCTCCGTACAAACACACAAAAAAACAAGCAAAACTACCCAAACCAACAGGTAAGGAAAATAAAAAATAAATAAACCTTTGTAAACCCTTCATTAAAGCAAAAAAGAAAGGCACATATTTTTTTTCACGACACTGTTAATCCTCTTTTGGCCATCGTAACATCATCAGTGAAGGCATTAAGATTTCTGGGGTTGAAGATTGATAAATAGAAGAGCCGCATTGTTGTGGGTAACTAGAGAATATCCAGAATACACAGCGAGAGAGCTCTAGTTTTCTATTCCATTTCCAAACAGAGCTGCAGAAACGTCGGCAAAGTAAAAGCAGCACAATTATGTGTCATATAAACATAATGAATAAACACATGTTAGCTCTGCTGCTACTGAAACCATAAGGAGAAACCTCAGGTAAAGCTCTCAAACATTTAAACAGCCAGTTTCAAAGCAGCCGTTGGCAATTTAACTTGCCCGGGTCCTCGCTGACAATGTCATGTCGCATCAGCGGCGTACTGTATCACCCGAGCGTCGCTTTTAAGTGTGAGAGCAGAATATTCAATATCAGCTTTGGTGGCTCTGAATCTGAACCGGGGAGCAATGACTTCTCCTCACAAATGTTATTTTGCCCTCATCCTCTGAAGAAGCTGCACAGAATCTCTGTGGATGAAGAAAACCTTCCTCTCTTCTGATGATTACTGCTGTCAGCAATTCGACATCCATTTGTCGAATGGTGTTTCCTGTGATAGCGATAAGTCTCACGGGATTCAAGGACCCCCTTTTGCCACCAATGAAGATCTGTGATACCATTTTTCTGAATCAGCATTCACTTTTTCATCAATCTGTGCTACAGTAGCTCCTCTGTGGGATCAGACAAGATGGGCTAGCCTTTGCTCCCCGCATGCGTCCTTCCTTAGACCACTTTGTTAGATACTGACCACATCGGACCGGGAACATCCAACAAGACTTGCAGTTCGGGAGATGCTATGATCGGGCTATCACAAAATCCAAGTCGGTAAGATCCTTATGCTTGTCCATTTTTTACGGCTTCCAACACATCAACTTCACATAATCCGTGTTACTCTGACCTCCAGTCCCGATGGTTATAATGTTATGGTTGATCAGCCAACAAAAACAAACACATTCATAATTTGCTGTGACTTATCTTATTACGTTCGTGTCACATGTATTTTCTGATAGCAGCCAATAAAGATTTCAAAATATGATTTTATCCAATGCAAATATTTCAAGCAACATAAAGGCGGAGATTGTATATTAATTATATATGTTCTGAATACTGTGTTTACACTCCAAGAATAAAGAACAGATCAGTTCAACCTGTCTCTAAAAACTCTGGATGAGTTTTACTAGGAATTACTAACAGAACAGCCTCAAAAATGATCTTCAAATCAATGATTTTGCCAAAGTTCGATCAGGGAGACTATCCCCTTGCACACTCAGGCCACAGCTACTGCTCACAACACGTCATTTTTCTCACCTTTCACATATGCTCATCTCAATTAGGCGCCTCATGGTCAGGGGGATCAGTTGATATCAGCGGCGCTCGACAGCGGGTCACATCCATCCAATCACCAAAATATTTTATTTGACATGAGGTTCAGTTAGGTTTGCACAAAAAAAAAAAAAGCCGGTAGAAATATCATTCAAGGGGAAACTTTTATACTTTGAGTACATTTCACAGCCTCCACTTTCTCGCTTTAACTTGAATAATAGTTGAATCAATACTTCCTCTTTTCTATGTTTTTTTCTTTTTCTTTTATAAAAGGAACGTCACTTGTAGCTAACTAGAGAATGTTATAACTCTAAATGTGTCTGTTGATGTGAAGAAACATTACACGGGCTCATCAATCAATCTGTCTGTCTGTCTGTCCGTCTCTCTCTCCGTCTGTCCGTCCATCTATCCATCTATGTATATCGAGATTCAGAAGGTAAAGAATTGGAAGCAGGAAGAAAAAGGTCAGAAATGTTTTCTTTTCGCTAGTTCAACAGTCATTTCATAAATAACCCGAACTCCTTGCATGTCCCTGCTTAAAGTGGATTTTGCAGCATTGAAAGATTAACATAGAGGAGTGACAGACAGAGCGGTAATAACCTGTATTCAGAAATGTATTTCAATTGTTGTCCCCGGTCTGGAGGTACTATTTGTTCTGCATTAGGAGCAATTATGGGCAAGAATACTTTTATCATAACAGCTAGGATGGTAATCACTGGAGCACTTCCACTCACTCAGACCCAACAGTCCTCCTTAGGTGAATCAGACTTTATCCAGAATAAAACTCATTTAAATGATATTTCTGTAGGGAAAAGTTAAAATCTAGTTTAACTCTTTGTCCAGATCTGCCCATCCGCTTAAAGGTATTATTTATTGTATAATTATTATAGTATTTTATTTTTATATCTTATTATTGTATAGTTTTTTTTTTCTTTTGTTTTTTCTCACACAAGATGTTGTTATAGTGTATCTATTAAATGCTCCTATACATGCCACTTGGTACTTTTTAACTCGTTCGATGTTATCAAATAAGTTAACTGGATACTAAAAAGTCCAGTAAGTTCTGGGGCGGGGCCTCCATTGATCCAACTTGTTTTTCCCAGTACACATCCCACGGATGATTATCTCGATTGAGATTACACTTAGAGGTGAAGTTAACACTCGTTGTGTTACTCAAACAGTTCCTGAACCATTTTTACAGTTGAGAATGGCACATTATCCTACTTTAAAACCGCTACCGCAGGTCCCCGGTCCCGACGGCATTCAGACTTTACACCAGATCCCTGTGAGAATTGGTTGTTTCTGAAACATAAAACTCTGCAACATACCATTCATCTACCTCACTACACAGCATGTGTGCATCTGATAATCCATCCACTGACTACACACCATATGTGTTTCTGCTTCACATCTCTAACTGGACTATTTGAATTTATATTTCTATTTGCCATTAGAGATCAGACTCTTTCCCTTTTCTCTATATTTCCATGCACTTTATGTATAAATGTATATATATGTATGTATATGTACAGTACATATGTATATACATATATGTTTGTACATACATATCTATCTATCTATCTATCTATCTATCTATCTATCTATCTATCTATCTATCTATCTATCTATCTATCTATCCATCCATCCATCCATCCATCCATCCATCCATCCATCCATCCATCCATCCATCCATCCATCCATCCATCCATCCATCCATCCATCCATCCATCCATCCATCCATCCATCCATCCATCCATCCATCCATCCATCCATCCATCCATCCATCCATCCATGTGAGAGAGTCCTTTGCCATTTGGAAAAGGACTCTCTGTGGTTTCCATGAAGGGGGTGTCCTTGTTCTGGAGCTCTATGTGTCAAAGTAACATCCACATGAATAGGAAGATAATTACCAAGGTATTCCAGCAGAACATTGCCGAAAGCATCACCCAGTTGTCAGAAAGATGCACAAGAAAAGATGATTCATCAGCACGCCCACCTTCCTCCACAGCTCCATGGTCCAGTTCTGATTCTGACGAGCCCCTTGTAGGCGGTTTCAGCAGTGGACCGAGGTCAGCCAGGTCACCCTGGACATTCCTCAGTGATGCAGCCGGCTGTAACGCACTGTGTGTTCTGACCAGCATGAACTGTGTCAGCAATGTGTGCTACATTGTCTCTTCTGTGGGATTGGACAACACGGCTTAGTTTTTGCTCCACTGTAGAAAAAGTAAAGTAAGGCCATTTCAAATTTCTGAGGCAAATTGCCGCATGGATTTTTTGAGTTTTGAAGCAAACTAATTATGTTTTGTTCAGATACTTTATCTTTTCTATTCCAAAAACAATAAAAAGTGAGTTTTATATACTAGGAATTCCATACAATAAAAGTCATGCCAGCTAATTATTCTTTGTTGAGATATTTCATCTTTCACATGTTTAAAAACTTCTTTAATTTTCTTTAAGTTTAACTTTAAGTTTGCCTAAATGTAAACTTTATCAATGCCCTGCTCAACCACTCAAAGCCCTTTACAGCAATAGCCAGCATCCACGTCACATTCTCACCAATGGAGTTATCTGCATCAAATCGTGGGTTCAGCATCTTGCTCGAGGGCACTTCTACACCTCCACTACGGGGGCTGGGGATCGAACTCCCAATGCTTCAATAAGTAGACAACTGCTCTACCTCCTAAGCCACAGCTGACCTCAGAATTACAAACACGGCAGCTGACAAAAGAAAACCAGTACAATCTGTTCTTTGTGGGTCCAACTACAATTACTGTATTTTGCCAACGTAAAATAATCTAATATGGCCAACTTCACACAAGAAACTCATTAAAAATACTTAAAGCTGCTGATTTGATATAGTTTATAATTCACCGAAACAGTTTTTCTTAGCTTTATTTCAAAATATCTTTTTTTTTTTAATGCAGTAGTCATAAGTTTAGAAAGATCAAAGATCTATTGCATGACGTTGCCTTGATTATTTATATTTGCTCAAGATGTTCTTTTTTTTTTACAGTGTATCAATAAGCCTAACCCAACAAGACCCGCAGTTCTGGAGATGCTCTCACGCAGCCAACACAATTTTGCCCTTGTCTATCTTACCCAGAACCACATGCTTGTCTGTTTTTTTTGGTCTGTTTCCAACACATCAACTTCAGGACAAAATGTTCACTGTGTGTCTAATAAATCCCTGGAAGGTGTCGTAGTCATTAGGTATTTAACGTTGTTCTTGATTCCACCTACCAGTGGTTATAATGTTATGGCTGATTGGTATAGAATCTAGAAGCTGGAGTCACTGAGCACACAGATTTTCTTTAATCGCTAGTTAAATAATCGGAAACCACGTCAGCTCTCAAAAGAGTTTTATGCTCCCCATGAATCTTCTCTATGAATCAGGATCCTTCTTGTCAACAGAACATGAAATCACTTTTTTCATTTTTATAAGAGGAGCTTCAGATGGAGAAATTTACTTTACAATGGTCCGAATCCCGTCCACCACCGGTTACGTTGATGGGATAATATCCGTGTGGGAGTTGTTTATTATCTATAATGTTGTAAAATTTAATGTCTGGCAGGTCGTTTTATTGCGGGAAAACAAAAAAAGGGAGGATGAAGCAATCCAGGAGTGACCACTTAGCGACAGGCATGGAGATAAAGATAAAAAAAAAAATGCAATGTAGACAGAAAGCATAACTTGAATGCTGGGCTCGATCTTGAATGTAGGGTGTTTGAATGTAAAAGTCTACATTGAGTTTTGGGGAGAATCCTATGGATCAGCAGGTGCTGTATGGACGGACAGACAGATGGATGGATGGTTGGGAGATAAGGAGGAAGACAGAAAGTGGGAGGGGGTGCCAAAGCGGATCCTTCGCCACCTCTCAGTCATAATTATGGAAAAAAGAACAGCCCAGCTCAGCCAGCCCTCCCACGAGCAGAATGTTACCAAGCCTCCCTGGCAGAGCCAAAAACGCCTCGCGTTAGGAGAGACGCCGATGCACAGATGAATGAATTTACCGTTTTCATCCACACCGTCCAAATGTATGCGTATGCAAGTGTATATATATATATATATATATATATATATATATATATATATATATATAAAGTCAAGTCCGATGAGGAGAGTGGTGTGTAACAGTAGGAAAGTACTCATGTTTATTAGAATCATTCAAGCAACTTCCAGTAAATTGAACACATGAATTTTAACCGTAAGCTTCATAAAAATATACTGTGTAAAAAAAACTTTGCTTTTTTGGAATTCTTTTTTAGAAACCGTCAAATATACGGTGGCAATGGGGGGAAAAAAAGATTTCCTATGTAGACCTGCTTATTGGGATATTACATAAAACAACAGTAAATGACCTTAAATTCTGACTTACAAATAAATGAGAATATACTGTATAATAAAAAGATTAAAAATATTTTTTTGATTGCACTAATAAATGTTTTTTTTGTAAACTTTAAAAAATATAACAGAACAATATCAGAAAAGTGTCATTAAGTCACCAGCAAATAATTACCGTTTAAGCATTATTCTGTCTAAATGACAGATCTTGCTGCTATGCACATTCAAAGTTACAGTAAAAAAAACAAAATTTAACTATTAAGAAAGTAAATTCCTTCATTTGTACAGAAATAAGACGATATAATTTACAGTTAAAATATGATTTCAAGGTAATTACTGTGATTTTTGGGTTTTTTTTGGTAGTAATTTACTATAATGTCTTTTCATATAAATGTAAACTGTAAAAAATTATTTGTTCCCTGGTAACACACAATTAAATTAAGAATAATCGAGCCATAAGTTGAAGGTGAGTGTAATTTTTATTTTATTTAATTTTAGTTGGGTCGGGAGTGGAACTGATTTTTTGTAAATAAACAACAATTCTCTTCTAACAGTTTTAATATTTGTCTTGAAACATTGCAGGAATAAAATTACTTCACATTTGTAATAAACCACACCACAAACACACACCAATAATAAACAAATATTTATTTTTATTAATCAGTCTTTTACACTTTTTATGTTTTTGTGTTATAATAATACTCTTTAAACAGAAAATTAGTTAACATTTTAGTAACCCAAATTAAATAAAGTATTTTTCAGTCTAAATTATTATTTAAAGTTTTAAATATGTAATTGCGTTTTACCAGTTGAAGTCATTTTTTGAGTTCATCAAGCAATTATCTTTTTACGGTGTATTTTATGCGATGAAATTGTGCCAACCACAGCTGCTGGTAGTTTACCCTAAATAATATAGATTTTTTTCTTTTACAGTCGTGGGCGATTAGCCATGAAGTGTAACATCCAATAAATGCATATATGTTGCTAATGTGCGGCAATTGCAGTTTAATTGAAAGCTTTCAGAGATTGTATATATTACATTACATGTTAGTGTCGTGGTTAAAAAAAAAAAGAATACAGGTCCTATCTTCTTTCCATTAACTGTTTAATGTCCACACCAAGAAAAAAAGAAAAGAGGAAATGTTATTGATTTAATGTATTAGTTACTTAAGTCGACCATAGAATGACAAATAGTCTAGTCAAGCATGTTTTCAAAAAAAATTCCTGCCTCAATAGTCGAGGTTAATGCCTCCTCCTCCTCGGTGGCGAATTTTGACACGTACCCTTTAACATTTACATGTTGTCATTGGACCTTGTTATAAACAGGTTCCGTCACATTTTTCAACAACAAATAAAAAACTCAAAGTGAGCTCAACCAAAAAGTTGAGCAGGACATTAAAGGGTTAACCTTGATGGAATTGAAGGATTTGAGAAAGAAAAAGACGAGTGAAGCTTCAGGATTCCTGCTACACTTATTCAACTGTGCAAGCATGTGACCATAGGTCTGATGAGGAGAAACTTACTACATCGGGCCAAGGGTGGACTTCCAAAAACACATCTATCCATTTACTTTACATTTTGAAAGCTGTCTAATACGAGGGAGAACAAATACAAGGCATAAGAAAAGAAAAAATGAGAGGAGGGATATTTCATTTCGAGAATAAACTTTTTCAACATTGAGGTCGACCTTTTAAGACTATATCAAACAGCTCTTGTGACAGCTCCCACAAAACGCCTTGTGTGGATGAATCGATTACATCGTACTTCAGAGTCGGTTGCAGTGACAGAGGAATTCCTTCACTTTTAGCTCATGAACACAGTATAGTCGTCAGTATCTCGGCTTTGAAGAGGCCGTGCCGAAAAAACAGCGTCTGTTCAGAAGGAAAAACCAAACAAGCTTGGAAGACGTTGCAAAACTGAAATAACACGCAACTCAGAGAGGATGTGTTGTCTCAGAAAACACAATAAGACAAGAGATCAAGTGGTTTGATCCTGAAGGTAAGGAGCTCAGACGGGCGCGGCGGCTGAGACTCAGGCGTCAACGCGACAAAGGTCCTAACGCGCTGTGGCATATGGAATCGTTTGACATGATGAAGACATACGGCATTGCCTTTTATGATTGTGTTGATGGTTTTAGTCGCTATTTTGTTTGGATAGAGGCCTAAGAACAAACAACGACCCGAAAGTAATAGAAGACTTCTTCCTCACATCAATTGTGGGCTTGGGAAAATGAGCAGAAATACTCAAAATGCAATGTGAAAAATTTAAGGGGTGTTTTAAATCAGGTAAATCAGAGAGTTAGAAACTTCATGGGAAAAGATCTAAACTTTTTTTGAATATAAAACCTAACTTAAATAACATGTCAAAATTAGCCCGTTAGAAATTTGTGGTCGTTCAGACTCCTCAGGTGGACCGTGGCGTCTGGATACTGGTGGTGGTGGCCGATCACTCGGCTAAGACTGAGTGAATGATGAGGGTGATGGATCTGCAAGGACTAGGTGGAGATTGGGAGATGGAGGTTGTGCAAACCTTCAGCGTGGAAGAACTAGATGGATGGAGAGAATCATAGAAGAGAAAAAGAGCGGCGGGATGAAAGGCTAATGATGGAGGTGTGTCACAGAGATTGGATTGATGCGGGGATGAGAGCAGCTGATATGAATTGATGCCCCATACTGTGAAGTGGGTAATTGAGACTGAGCATGTGTGAAAGGTGAGAATGATAAAGTGGTGTGAGGAGCAGCCGCGGCCAGACGATGCAAGGGGATAGTCTTCCTCGCTGAACTTTCAATAGATCTTCATTATTATGATGAAGTGCTGGTGGTCAGATCTCTAGTTGGCATCCAGCCGACGTCTCTCCCTCTCCACCTCCCTACGTTCTCATGCATATCATCGACGGTGGATTAGTCAGTGCAGACGTCTCACAAGTGTGAGGGGATGTGAAGTGATATAAAACTAAAACCATTCAATGAACATATTTCACTATTGTAAATGTAAGGCCTTTGAACCAACGTTTTTCGAAACACTGAATACTAAAGAGTTCTTGTACCCCGTTCCTGGATCGCATTGGGATTTTGTAGCACACATTTTACATAAGCTGAACAGCTTGAGTCTCCTGAGAAGGAGCTCATGTGATGGACAGATGGGATTATACTCTGGCTGCAGTGGAGACAAGCTGTAAGGTGACTGGGTGTCATATGTAAATGAGCTGGAGGGGCGACTGCCTGCCATGGCTCTTGATCACTGCGACACGTTCAACCAAATGCTCCATGCACGTCCTGCCCTGTGCTCTGATTTTCAGTAGGAAGTTCTAGTTGATCTAAAGTCACTTTTAACAGCACTCAATTGTGAGAAAAATGTTAAGAGTAAGTTAGTTAGATCAGTGATTATCCGCTTACCACGGCACCTGACAGTTGGTGGAATGTATTTGGCGGGAAAATCGACAAGCGTAAAGTTCCAAGTGACTTTGATGAAGACCAACTGGTGGTGGTTAGACGACTTGCTCAGAGCATCTCCAGAACTGCAGGTCTTGTTGGATGTACTGGGTTTGTTGTGGTAAACACCCATAAAAGTGGTCAAATAAAGGAAACCGGTCTACCCTTCTGCCCTGCTACCTATCTAACTACCCACCCATCTACCTACATACCTACCTGCCGACTCACCTAACTATATGTTCTTACCCACCTACCTACCTACCTACCCACTACCTAGCTGCACACAACTGCACCACCCTAAAGGTACGGTGGCATCACTAAGAGAAAATAGGTATAAATATGCGGGCGGCACAGTAGCATGGTCACTATTGACTCACAATATTCTTTTATTCACAAGGTTCTGGGTTCAAATCCGCATATGTTTTGAGTTTGCATGTTCTCCCAGTGCTTGCAGATGTGTTCGGTCCAGGTACTCCAACTACCTCCAATTAGAGTGTTTTCCCAGTTTACCCCGCCCAGTGTCTGCTGGGATGGGCTCCAATCCGCCTTGACCCTTTAGGGAATAATCCATCATGGACACTGGTTGAAAGTTTTGTCATGTGGTGAAAGTGGACGTGGATCAAAGCTACAAATTCTGTTTTCTATTGCTTTGCGCTGCCAGAGGAAAAAAAAAAACAATAGAATAGAACCAAGCACATGCTTTGTGTTGAAGCGATGTCCTTTGTAAGTGAAACCGGTCTGGTTTCCATTATTTATCACGCTGATTATAGTTCCTTGCATTTGTAGGAAGTGATGACAGAGTCTGAGCATGTGATCAGAGTGATGGCATAGGGATTATGGATGGAGTGAGCAGATTTATTAAAGTTTCACCATCGCCTTATCACACTCTCCGAACTGCTCCACCCTGCTCCAGCACCGCTTATATGAGGAATTACTGGAAGTGTTCCAAACTCTGAGTGTTTGTACACATGATGTCAGCAGAGTGTAGAGAGTCAGTAAATCTCACTTTAATATCAACGATTCAGTTTGACACGAAACCATTTATCACGTTTCAGGGAAGGGTTTTAACCCGACTGATCAGACACGTCCCTGCTGATGGTGTCGCCAGCGTTTCAAGACACTTCACCTTTACCTTTCGACAACCAATCAGCGCGACATATTAAAGTCAGCTGTCAAGTCAGTTACAGACTGAGGAAACGGAGAATCACATGGTCCCTCTATTAGATGGCTTGTCTGTCTGGAAGATCTTTGTTTATTGCTCAGCTCACATCTTCATTCATCATCCTTCACTCACGCAGATCCGACAACGTAAGTCTTCATCACGATCACACATTTTCCGTTGAACCAAGTCTTTTAAAAAGATGTCCAGGGCCTTAGGAAGAAAAACTGCCCGACAGCATCAAAGATCCAAAATCAGACTTCACAGTGGGTATGTGGTGCTTTTCTCTATGGCTCTCCTTCTGTTTTCTATGGTGTTTGTTGCCAAAAAGCTCTACTTTGGTCCCACCGGATCATCTGAACTTGTTCCTTTGAAAGTCCCAGTGGTATTTAGACAGACTCTCGATGCTATAGTGTGTATATGGATAACAGCAAAAAGGATTTTTTTTCCAAACAGCTTGCGTTGGAGTCGGTGCCGTCTAATGGTGGTTTGAGAGATTTTGTGACCCAAAGATTCAACTGACCCTTTAACTCTCTAGCTGTGATTCCTGGACTGCCTTTTCTTCAGTCGAATCAGTTGCAACTCCACACAGTTTGCGGGTTCAGTTTGCATACATGTCCTCTTCCAGGCTTATTTTTTTAACATCTCGAGTGTCTTTTAATAATTTTAATTATTGATCAAATTGTTGAAACGGATATATTTATGTGTGTATTTTATTTATCAATTGCCAGATCAATGCAGCTCCAAACATAAAACCCTCCAGCAAGAGAAAAGCAAGTAGGCTTCATTTCGTGAGAGGACTTTTTTTCAAACCGTAAAATAATAACCACATTTACAACTTGGAGATATTGCTGTCATTTTCATTTTATTAAAATGATGTATGACTTCTTTCGTTGTTTATTGCCCTCCAAAATTAATTAGGCCTAATATTTCAAAGTTTATGTATTTTGATTACATGTACAATGTCCATGTAATTTGGGTAACATCATTTTAGCATGAACAAACTTATTAACTTAATGGAATGACATTTTGTCATTAAATTCTGAATGTAACAATTACAAATTATATTTCATAGAGAAAAGATCAGAAAGCCTCCAGGCCCAGACTGTGTGCTGATCCGCTGGCCCACATCTTCACACAGATTTTTAATAGATCACTGGAGCTGTGTGAAGTCCCCTCATGCTTCAAACGCTCCACCATCAACCAGGTCCCCGATAAATCCGCCATCACATGATTAAATGACTACAGAGCAGTCGCCCTGACGTCTGCGTTCATGAAATCCTTTGAGAGAATGGTCTTATCCTTCCTGAAGGACATCACAGGCCTCCTGCTGGACCCCCCGCAGTTTGCCTACTGGGCAAACAGGTCAGTGGATGATGCAGTCAACACAGGACTGCACTTCATCCTGCAACATCTTGATTCTCCAGGGCCATACGCCTGGATCCTGTTTGTGGACTTCAGTTCGATGTTTCAACACCATCATGCCAGGAATACTCTGCTCCAAACTCCTGCAGCTCCCTGTACCAGCCTCCACCTGTCAGTGGATTACAGACTTCCTGAGGGACCGGAGACAGCAGGTGGGTCTGGGTAAAATCTCATCCTCCACCAGGACGATCATCTGTCAAACTCCTGAAGTTTGCGTACGACACAACGGTCATCGGCCTCATCCAGGAAGGCGACGACTCTGCATACAGATGGGAGGTTGGACGGCTGGCCATCTGGTGTGTTCACAACAACCTGAAGCTGAACAAGCTGTAGAGATGAGAGAGGACTTCAGGAGGAACCCTCCGTCATTGCCCCCCCCCTCGCTGTACTGAACAGCACTGTGTCTGCTGTGGAATCCTACAGGTTCCTGGGAACTACAATCTCTCAGGACCTTAAGTGGACATCCAACACAGACCCAATCATCACAAAGGCCCAGCAGAGGATGTACTTCCTACGCCAGCTTAGGACGCTCAACCAGCCTCAGGTGCTGCTGATCCAATTTTACACTGTAATTATCCAGTCTGTTCTCTGCACATCCATCACTGTTTGGTTTGGATCTGCTAACAAACAGGACAGGATCAGACAACAACGGACAATTAGATCTGCAGAAAAAATCATCGGATCCAACCTGTCCTCCATCCAGGACCTATACTCCTCCAGACTCAGGAAACGGTCAGGAGATATCTCTGCAGACCCGTCACACCCCGGACACAATCTGTTTCAACTTCTCCCTTCTGGCATGCGCTACAGAACACTGTTCGCCAAAACTACCAGACACAAGAACAGTTTCTATCCACAGACCATCGACCTGATGCACAATCAAACCAGTGTCAGTACAATAACCTGGACAACTGTCATTACTCTGACCTCTCTGCACTGTCATATATACATATTTATACGTATATATTTAAATGTATATAGCCTGTACACAAGAACATGACCATCTGTTTAGAGCTTGTATATTTGTTTATTACCTTGTCCATTTATTTTTATTTTCAGTTAACCGGAGTCAAATTCCTAGTATGTTTATACATGTTCAATAAAGCTGATTCTGATTCTGATTCTGATTTATCCTAATATTCCTGATATAGCTTACTTTATGTGTTTTAAACACATTTCACATTAAAACAACATAATCTCTTGATAAATATATACAAACCATCTCCTGAATTGTAACTGATTCAATCCTGCTTGTTCCAGGATGAAATGATTTAAACCTTGTTGATTTTCATACTGATTACATTTTTATTGTCTTCAATATGAAAAAAATGTCATGCTGATTGTATGAAATTTTAATAGATTTTACATTTTAAAAATCGAATTATTTAAATAAAATCAAGGAGATGCAAGTACTTTAACCTTACCCATCCCATAATATTTTTTTTTTGGGAGTGTACAGTCCCTCAACTTGAACAAAGTAGTTTAACTTATTACACATTATTCAGTGTTGATTTCACAATCCTGCAGAAGTGTGTTGATGGCGCACACAGGAAGTACACACAGGTAATGTACTTACCAATTCAAGTGTAAAATATTTACTCACACATTATTTAATTTGGTAGGACCAAAATCACGTAGGAACCGTCAATGGAAACCAAAATAATGGACCCACTGATGGCCGGATTCTGAATCGTAGCCACAATCAAAGTGAGAAACTGAAATCCCATGCGGACTCATAACGTGACTCAGTAGTGTGACTTCATGCTCTGCAGACGGCGGTTGAGCTTGATCCTGATGAGACGATGGATGGTGTCAGAATCAGAATCAGGAAATGCTATATTGCCGAGTAATACACGCCAACAAGGAATTTGACCTGGAATCTCGGTGCAAAGCATACAGTCACAAAAATCGTGCTGGTTCTCCTCCCAGAAGAGAATCAGGCCGACATCTTGGTGCTAAGCAGAGGGGGTACCGTTGACTAGCACATGGAGGTCTTTGTGACCCTCCAAGGATATTCCTCGCCAGACCGCCACTGGCTCATCGCCAGGAGGCATCACGTCTGTCGTGGCGTCTCCAGACACTTTCACGTCTGCCACATGAACAGTGTGAGCCTCTCACTTGTGAAGACAACGGGCGTCATTGGTGGACCTTTTGCTTCTGATGTTCTCTGGTGAATGTCAATCAAGCTGTATAGTGCTGGGCTGTGAGCACGGGTCCCATTAGAGGACGCTGGGTCCTCATGCCACCCTCATGGAGTCTGTCTCTGACAGTTCGGTCAGAATCATCACACCAGTAGCTGCTGGAGGTGATCAGGCACCGGTCCTGCTGCTGGGTTGGTGCCCAACTCTCCTCCCCGACTCCTCCTGTGTTTATATGACATTAAGTTTGGTGTCAGAGCTGGATTTTCTTAAGTCTTACTGGAACTTATACTGCAAGGTCTTATTTTTAAACACAAATTGCTGTTCCTCCACTTGAGTAAGGGATCCATGAACTTACTTCACATCTGGCAGATGTTGCTGTACGACTGCTAATATCCTCAGTGGTTCTTGTGAAAGTTCTATGTGTGGATTGGTTGTGGTGTAAATAGTTCCTCTCGAGATCGAGAAGTATATTTGGCTGTTGACATGAATTAGGGAATAAATACAAATCCCTGTGTGCACTCTAAAAGCTCTTCCCCTGATTAGTGAGAGTGGGGAAGAGATGTACAAGAGAGGCGGGCTTTGAATGAGAGCAATGTGTTTATCAAACACTTTCCGCCATCAAATCTGATTTGCTCAATGTCACATTGAAAAGTTGGAACTCACCAGTCTCCAATGGGTGTGTGCGTGCGTATGTGTGTGTGTGTGTGTGTGTGTGTATGTGTGTGTGTGTGTGTATGTTTGATTCCCATATGGAGGCACCCATGCGTTGGTTCCCCTCACGCTCTAGTTTTCTGCTTTTACCGTGTGTCATTACTTTAATCCTTGCGCCAAACTGGCGGTTATACCCTGCTATGTTCTGGGTCACGTCAGAGGACCGGACCGGACCGGACCAGACCTCGACCACCTCCCACTCTTATGTACTTAACCTTGACACCATCAAGGGCTCTCAGACTCAAACACTATAAATTCATGAAAACATTAATATTCATGTGTTTTAATTCCGTACCATTCAGTCGGAGGAGGAAACAGACATTTTAAGGATTCAGGAATAGTTCCTCCCCAAAAAATTCCCATTACAGCCTCCTCTCTTTCTGAGAGCCTACATATCTGTGGACGGATGAAACGTATATGTTATATGTATACTTTATGTCAGAAGTTACTCATACCACTCATAGAACCATACCACTGTCATACTGTTTACCTGATTCATGGTCTGGGCGCCTCATCTATCCAACATCACGGTCGCATACCTTCATCGTTAGCCTTTCATCTTGCTGAGGTCTTTTTAAATGTCATTCTCTCCATTGATCTTTTTCCTTCATGCTAATCTGATCTGGAAAAAAAGACTTTCACCCCCCGATTTATGCCCAGTTCTACCTCTTCCTATCAACTCAGTCACTCATTAGTCTCAGCAGAGTCATTAGCCACCACCACCAGTATCCACACATCAAGGGGTGATACATAGTACTGCTGTCCCCCCGGCAAAAAAGTAATTTGAAAAGGAATTAATGTATTCAAACTTTTGACATGTACTGAGATTATTCTATTATCTATTGAAACCCAAATAATATTAGAGATAACAGTAAGCTTAATGTACATTTAAAATCATAATTTAGGGTACTTTCTGAACACTAAATTCCAATGTGTGAAAATAATTCTGAAGTGTTTTTGTAGAACGTCCCATTATTGTTTTTAAAAATATATTTTTGGTGTATTTTTAAAGTAAAATCAAATAAACTCAAAACATTAATTCTACATTTTATATTTAAAATCATGAAGCTTTTTGTAAAAAATGATGTCACGCATTTCTCATGTCACTAAGGAAAGAGAATGAGTTTTAGATGCCTAGATTTTTTATCTGGAAGTAAGTTAAAGTTCCCTGTCCCTCATTGCTCCATGATAAATACTCAGCTCCCCTAATTTTGAAAAAAAAAATGTGTTCAATGTCTGAAAGGTGGTTGTCAAAAGTTTGCATGTCACTTCCTTTAAGATTGCGAGGTAGGACTTATTCCATTTTTCTTTCCTACTATTTTCAGAGTTTCATGAAACTTTTTGGCAGAATGAAGCGTTGGCGCCCCTTCTATCCAATATTGTGTTACCCAAGGAGTGGTTCTATTTAAAAGAATAGATTCAAGATTCTTATATCCCGCAAAATGTTTAGCATATTATGGAATCGCCATTTCTGCGTCCGTCGCAGTCCGTCATTCGTATTAATGCGAATAAGAAAAAAACTATTCCAGTTGGATCATTCCACATATTTCCTCCACATAGTTCTTATGGACTAAAACGTACTTCTACTGACATAACTTCATAATATTTGGTAAATATGATATATCGACTCAAGGAGATCTACCTTTTATATATATTATATTTTACTCAAATACATCGTACTTTACTCATTCGGGGGAACTTTCTTTCAAGCAAAAAAGTTGTTTTCGGACATAACTTCTTGTTTAATTTGAGGAATTCAATCAGGAATTGCTTGTACAAGGCACGGGAATGGGGGCTTTTCAGGAATATCCCCTTCCTGTTAGGGACGACAGCGTAGGCCTGATTTTCACTTTGTTTAAAAGGGGGAAAGCAGCTTTTTAGTGGTGCGTTAGTGATAAATTGTAAATTAGAGGAGAACACACTCTAAAGTTCACTTTTTCTATCTTACCGTTTGTCTCCGCTTCCCAATTCTGCTGTGTCATTCAAAGCATACGTACAAACTCTTGCTTGCATCTGGGCCTGCTTTGAGTGTTATGTTCTTTTTCTCTTCCTCAGATTTGGAAGTACAGAAGGTTATGAGACGACCCGGCATCGAACCAGTGGCATTCAACTTCTAGACCACTCAGCAAGTCGGTAGGTCCCATTGAAAGCCTCTCATTGTCACTCCATCTGTGTCTCTCTGCTTCCGACTGGATCACTGCTGAACATTGTCCGCCTGCCTCTCACTTATATCCTCTCCAGTTTAGTGCACCGTATAGCGTCTTGAGTTTCTGCTGGAATTGTTCTCTGCTTCTCCCTCTTCCAGTTAAAGAGCGAGAAGATTAGCTCCAATTTGCCTTGATTAGGCTATTCTACTCACAGTGGGTGCAAAAAAGGAAAAAAAAAGCAATTTCAGCACGTGCAGGGAACAAGTGATTGTGATCAATAAAAAAAACGCAGAGAAAAAGGGAAAACGCGAACAAGTAATGGGATGAATCACCAATTTCTCTCCTCGTTAAGTATTTTTAGAAACCTGCTCTTGAGGAAAAGCTGTTTCCGCTTGAGGACTATGACAGCAGAGAGTGAGTGTCGGAGGGGATGATTGCTCTGTATTCAAAAGAGCTTGATTATAAGGCATTTGTCTTTTACTTCCACAATGTAAAATGTGGGATTATGGAAAGTTTTTTTTTGTTTTTTTTTATTGTGCGTTATACTGTTTTACTTTTTCTTATTTGTTAAAAAAAAAAGAAATATACAGAAATGGTAAAGAATAGTATGATTACTTTTGTTAATCCTTCACGCTCTTACGAGAAAGAATAATAAAGGCAGAAAAAACATTTCTGAAATCAATAAGTTGAAAAAAGTAATTAAATATTGTCAAATCAAAGTGCCTGGAACTTAGGTCTCATTGCTCATCACGGAATGGCTGAGGGCAGAGGTGAACCCTACAACTGCAGGTTTGTAATAATATATCTAGGGAATTATAAAAAAAACTAACTAGGCGGTGGTCCGTAATGTTCAAAAACAGTTTTTGTACCACGGTGGGAAATTGTTCCTCACGTTCGACCCATCGTGAGGATCAGTCGGCAGCCCTTATGAGGCGTTCATGGAGCAAACCGGGCTTCAGTCTTTCTCAAGGACTACGACACTTAGACTGTGGATCAAACCTCTGACATGTGGCTGCGTGTTGTAACATATTTTAACATGTCATCACAATATGAGTATCCATAAAAGGGGAGCACAAACAAAAAACAAACAAAATTCCAGTGCAAGTTGTGTAATCTCAGTTACAGTATTTATTTTGGCCTTCTCATAACAAAATGCATGCTAATGTTACCCGCTAGTGGGCCTTCATCATAGCACAAAGGGAGACAGTTTATAATGTGGTACCCTCTGAAGTCAAGGCCAAATGGAATTTTGTTTGTGCTCCCTTTTTTTCTTGTGTCACCATTTTTAATGTGGTAGCAAAGGTTTTTCTTCTTTTTTTTTTTTCTTGTGATCCCTTTCTTCCATCTTATCCTCCTTCTTTGTCCATCTTCTCAAAAGTCTCTCCCTTTATAATCTATTTAATCAACCAAGATGCTCTGAGGACACTTTTGAGATTTGATCACTTAGACCACATTAAGAGGCGACCGGGGCCACATGTGGCGGCATTCTTTCAGCAGCGAGATGCTAATGCGTCCTGGGCTACGTTCAAGGACGGCCTCCTCACCTGACGTCCTCTGAACGACGAGGAAAAGAGACACAGTGGATGACACAATGTCTGATTTCCACCTCCATCAGATGTAGTGAAATTAAGTTGATTGCAACGGTCAATTAGCAAACAGACTATGTCTATAGTCAGAATCATAGTCACGGGAAACTTAATAGTGTTTGCCAAATGTTGATGGTAGATTTTAAAAAGTTAATGATGATGATAATGGTATATTTAAGTTAGGATCGCTTTTATTTAAGTCACATTATTCTGTTTTAGTGGACTAGAAGCTTGGCCATTTTATTCCAGGAGATACTTTAGACTTTCATTTATAGTAAATAAAAGGTGTTGACATTAGATAATTACATCCTTCTCTTATTTCACTTATTAAACATCAGATCTATCCAATCATTAAATAACTTATTTTCTATTTTTTAAATAACTGATCCCGTGTTTACGTCAACTTGTGTCTAATGACTTTAAAAATGGCAAAATGTTCCAGTTTAACTGTTCCATCCAATGTTTGCAATGATAATATAGATATAAAACTAGTTTAAGTTAAATATATATATGCACGATTTAATTGACAAGTCAGTTCTTTTGGACTTGGCTTTTTATTAATTGCTAAAAGCTAAACATTAGAATATCATAAATTGTATCCTTCTAAGGACAACTTTTATTTATTTAGCAGATAAATTGATGCACCAACTTCGATTACATTAGTTTTGCTAAAGTAAGACCCAAGAACTATCACCACTTTTGAAGAAGTCACTGGAGGAAGAAGAACCAGTGGGGCCACCATGACATCACAACAGTATTCTGGTCCGGGTGGATGCTTCCATGAGGGTGAATAGAAACATTTTGGCCTCCCTGATTTCCCTTCCTAGGAACTGTTGGGACATATTAATTGATGCATATTTATTCATTTGACGGGAATAAATACGGGTCAAATACAGTGACCTCCACAATTATTGGCCCCCTTTGAAATAAAATTAGTCAAATGAGAGGCAAAAAATATCTTTATTGTCTATACCCATGATCTTTAATTCATATTAGTCGCATAAATCCGACATCTAAATCAGGTAACAACACAACAAAAAAAAAACACCCAAACAATAGTTAAAACTCTTAACATAAAACAAACATTTGTTTCTAACACCCTGCGCACCCCAGGACATCCTGTGATTAAAAGGTAATATAATAATAACAGAATAATAACAGTCGTAGTATATATCATCTCCTTAGCGTAACTTTACTCAGAATCCAGCATAAATTGTCTCATTCTATATGCCTCCCATATCATCTCCATGATAAATACTGCATGTAACACTTTCAACTAATGAGTAAAGTGAAATTGTCTTAACCAACGATCCTTAACTCAAATTATTCACAAAAATCTGACCTTTTATTCTAGAAAATAAAAAGCAAAAAAACACATTCTCAACATTAAACAAATAATTTTCTCTAAAATGTTTCAGCACCATTATTGCCACTCTTGGCAATAAAAAACATTGTACATTGTTAAAAGACATTGTACCATGGATTCCATCCAATACCAGCAGATATTGGACGAAAACAAAAAAAGCCTCTGTCAGGCAACTTAAAGTGGGCCGTGGTTGGACCTTCCAGCTCCACACTCAGGCTACGATGGCTTGAGAGGTGGAGCAGTCCCCTACTTATCTGAAGGTCAATGATTCCATCGCCGGCCACAGTTCACATGTCGAAGTGTCTTTGAAGTAGAAAATGAGCCATCCCAACGGCTGCTCCATTGGTGTGTGAATGATGGCGTGAATAGTTACCGATCCTGATGAGCATGTGGCGCCTTGAATGCCAGCCTCCAACATCACTGTATGAAAGTCTGTGTGAATGCTGACTCGTGTTATAAAAGCACTTTGGGTGGTCGAGCGGAATAGAAAAACGCTTTTTAGGTACAGGACAATTACAATGATCTGAAGCTCACCTCAAAATCAACCCAAGAATGGTTCAGAAATCACAAAATAAAGGTTCTGCCATGGACATCCCAGTCACCTGACCTGTACCTCGCAGAACATTTGTGGGATTTGCTACAGAGGAGAGTCCACAATCATGGACCTCTGAATATGAAGGAGCTGGAGAGTTTCTGTATGGAAGACTGGTCTCAGATCTTCTCCATGTGTTCTTAAACCCCATCACAGACCACAGAAGCAGACTCAGGGCTGTTATTGTGGTCGCCAAAAGATGTTAAATGCAGGGTGCCAATTATCGCGGCATACGTATTTGAAAGGAATGTTTAGTTTTATGTTAAGAATGTATTTTCTTTCTAAATGTTGTTACTTATCTTAGTGATACATAAACATCGACAATAGAGGCATTCCTATTTTAGACATTTTTTAAAGAGTGCCAATAATGCTCGAGGGCAGTTTATGAACCTTCTTGAAATTTGTGTTGGGCCAATTCCAAGGCAAAAGTGTTTGAAGTGGTACATATTGATATTACATCACTTCATAATGACAATACTGCTGATACAGGGGGATAAATGGGAGGGAGGGAACGGCAACTAGAAGAAGCTGCTTAGCGGAAATTGTAGGGAAATGATTTGAAGTGCAACAAGACCTGAGTTCCTTCCATAAACGTGTAATTACACACATAAATTAAACACACAGTGATTTGTTTCATGTCTGTTAAGTATATATTATGGAATCATTGCCATTGCGTCCGCCACCGCCGCCGAAGCAGATCCTTCGCGTGAACGGGAAAACTCAACAAGCAATATATTCTACATTGTCAAATTTCATAACTACATAAACCTAAGTGTGAGGAAGAACTGGAGTGATTTTATTATGAATAACACTGTTTTTCAGCCATAACTTCCTAATTGTTGGTCTGATATAGTCCAACTTTGGTGAATATGAAACGACTCAAGCAGGACCATCATATTTTATTCTAAAAGTTCATATTTTACCCACAAGGGTGAGCTTTCTTTACAAAAAAACACTGTTTTTTTTCTGACATAAATTCACATTTGAATTGAGTAGCTCAAATCAGGGGCATATCTTTGTTCAATTCGAGGGATTGGGGACTTTATGGGGATATGCGATTTCTGTCGGGGACGATAACATTGGTCTATTTAGAATTAGACGACGATT
The DNA here is from genome assembly GCA_037951165.1 of Lophius americanus. Taxonomy (NCBI): domain Eukaryota; kingdom Metazoa; phylum Chordata; class Actinopteri; order Lophiiformes; family Lophiidae; genus Lophius; species Lophius americanus. Next base: position 1,962,295 of record JBBDHG010000082.1, on the reverse strand, counting down.
CAGTAAAATATACAGATGACAGATACATCAGCCATGAAATACCAACAGCAAGATATTCCAAAGTTTCAAAGTGCTCAATCTTCAATTCCACTTTCAGTGTCTGGAGTCTCAAAATCCTATGTGATAAAAGTCTGCCGCTGCTTCTCTAAAGGTGAGGAATCCCTCATTAGCGAGGTAATCCACCCACAACTCTGAGGATTCTGAGGAATACGCTTCACGACGATAAAAGAATGTTCTCGCAGGCACACTCTGATCCGCCTTACAGAAACATGAAGGGTATTTTGAAAGTATTAATAGAGTTATTATTCTTGATATATATATATTCCTGAAAAAGAGATAGGCCTGTTATGGAATTGTCTTTGCCACGTCAGCCTCAGATCCTTATCATTAACACGATAACTCAAAGAACTGTATCATGGATCATTTTCAAATTTTGGACTACATTAGACCTTAGTGTGAGGAAGAATTGGATTGATTTTGGGAAAGGTCAGTGTCATGGTTTTGCTACTATGGGGGGATGTTCATCTACAAACACACAGTTTTTGGGGCCAAAATGTATCAACTGTTGCTCCAATTTATTCAAAATGAATTTCATATTGATAACTTCAATGAGATCGAGTTTGTATTTGTAATATTTTACTTTAATTAGTCATATTTCAGTTTTTATTTTATAAGAAAGGCATTCTTTTGACAGTTAATTCGCGACCATTAGCCAAAATGTGTCCAAACTGGCTCATATGAAACTACACAAGCAGATCTATCTTGTATATATATTAATTCGCTAAAATAGTTTATAGCTTACATAAACTTTCTAATTACTTTCCCTCAGTAACTTTCAAACCATGAGTCCAATTGTGTTTAAATGCAGTTCATATAAGTTGACAAGAAGCGATTTGTCTTGTTTTACTACTGAGCTCAGAAAAAAATATGAATTGCATTTATCTTCATTATTGAGTCACGATTGGATCTTATGTTAGAAGATTTTGCTGACTTGATAAAAATAGTAAGGTCGAGTCGATATGCATTGTTTGAAATTATCAATGAGTCACATTTAATTCGAGGAGTTCAATCAGGGGGGGCTGCTTGTACATTAGTGGGGATTGGGGCCTTTTCAGGGATAAACCCTTGATGTCAGGGATCACATCGTAGTTCAAGTTTACGTTTGAGAAACACAGGAAAATATTGAACGGCCTCCTTCAAACTATCTATCCTCTTGTATTTCACCAAACGGTTCCTCGAGTCACATTTCTCGTCTGTCAGCCCGCCTGACGTCAAGCAATACTTCTTCCTATCATGAGACCTTTTTTTTCCTTCTTTTTTGCAGAGATCTTTTAACAGTGCTACAATCAGGACTCTTGTCTAAGATGTCTCTTTTGTTTATACTGAACAAAACAGTGGAATAACAGGATCACACCTGTGGTATATTTAAAAGCTGGGGTTATGAGAGGGAAAGAGGCCAAACTACCACATGTAGTCTGATATATACTGTATACTGAGCAGCCCTTTCTTACAAATTCATTACATTACGAGTTCATGATCCCTTCCTCTGCTCAGAGAATATGACGTTTCCCAGATGTTACACTTTCTCCACAATTTGAAGACATTATTTTGGGGTTTTCCCCCAATTTTATGTTTAACAAAATAAATAAGCAAAAAAAACAACAAGCCAAAGAAATCAAATTAACAAACAAAACCATCAATAGATATATAATTGACAGATACATGTAAATGTATATATATACTATAAATATATATGAGAAACTTTTGTAGTTCAACCCATTTTTCTATTTCTTTTTTATAATGTAACCGCTTTGAAACTGAAAGCTCAACTATCCGCCATTAGTGTCCATGATGCCAGTCTCAACCATCCAAGCAAAAAACAGCATGACAAACAGAGCAACATTCAGCTGCTACTGGCTCACACTTAATACACCAGGAAAGCATCACAGCCCCTTCCTTTCTTTCTACATCATGTTTACACGGATGTCCCTTTTCAGCTCTGTTGCTACCTCTGATGCCACCTCAGAGTTGGGACAGCTCAACCCCCCTCATTATCTCTCCATTGTGTTTAAATTAAACGGAAGAGGTGCCCCAGACCCTTTTTGAAAAGGCTGTGTGAAAGGGGCTGTATACATCGGATCATGATCGATATGTCATCAAGCCAAACGCCAATCTGTGTTTCACAGGGGGGAAAAAAAGGTGGGTTTTTTGTGTAAAGACATTCAACTTTATAGATCATGACCTGCCACTGAACTCCAATCAGCCGCTAGTTAGCCACTAGTTAATCATTCCACTTATGTTATTGAAAAATCCTAAATGTTAAGGCAAAAAAACTAAACATCTAAATAAAGTTCATCTGCTGTGTTTATTGTGATAAAGATGATCTGTGAAAGCGGGTGAAGCGAAAGCATTGTGGTTTTGTTCCACAAAGAGAGATGTGAACCACTACCGGCCGTTGACTCTATATTCAAGGTTTTTGTTTGCAACAACTTTTGGTTAGAAATATTTCAAACAGATCTAATCCTCCCGCAGGGATAACCACCATCTGGTTTTGGCAAGTTTGCCTTGTCAGAAGACTAAACTTTTCCGTCCATCTACTTCACATGAAAACCTGAAATGAAACCTGGTTCTGACAAAAAAATAAGGAACTGAGAAACGTTTATCCTCTCTGAACTTCTCTGGACACAGTGAAAAGAAAACAATTGGGTCAAACGTAGAAAATGGATCACCAGAATTATCTTAGCGGTTGCATTTTGGAGCTCTCTCTTACCTAAAATAAAAATTTAATATGTGAGTATTTTGGAACATCTTCTGGCCAGAGGTGGAGCTTTGGCGGGTCTAATCTGGGCTGCCGGTGGTTTAGGTATGGCTAAACTATGAATTAGTGTCATTATTTTTTATCCCTCACTAGAAAACAGGAAGGATATGCAGGAATGTGTCCCGCCTGTCTGTCCTGTTTATCAGATTCCCCGTCACAAAAATGTGCATTACTTTACATTTTATTGTCATGATTTAGTATTTTTTGGATTTCACTGTTCATGCCCCTGACAGAGGTTATCAATTCTAAGTTCTTAGGAGTTTTCCAGTAGTAGTAGGGGCATATCTGTCCTAGTTTCTAGTTTAAAGTTTGTTTTTAATCAATATACCATCTCATCTAAAAATAAGGTCCATTTCTCATTCATACGTTAGCATAACGACGACTACATGCAGTTATAAATTGTGGCCGTAACGTCAATTGCCCTATTGTCTAGGTCTTCAATATCATTTCCACGATAAATAGGCCTAGTGTATGCAGCGCTTTAAAGAAATTAATAAGATGAGATGTAAAAAATGCCATTACCCATGATCGTTAATCAAATTATACACACAAATCTGACCTTTTATTCAAGAAACAAAATAGATCACATTCTTAACATAAAGCAAATATTTTTTTCTATAAAATGTCTTTGTCACAATTACTGCCACCCTTGTGAATTCTGGTGAATAAAAGGAAGCCGAAGCACATTTCCAGTCCTATTTGATATTTTTGGTTCATACGTTTGAGTAGGAAGTGTTGAAGACTGACTTTTTTTAGTGTGGTATAACTATGAGGCGACACACTGATTCTCTTTGACGGCCTTCATAATGGGAAAGATCAGAGAATGCAGCAATGAAGGGTGAAGTAAAGATGCAGAGCTGCAGCAATCTGGCAATGGATACAAGAACATCACTCAGCAGTTCAAAATGTCAGTAACATCGATAACTGTGATGTTTGGAGACACTGGAGATGTTCAGTCAGGAAGAGGACTTGTCTGCAAACTGACCCCACTAACTTTGAGGATGATGCCTCGACTGGCAAAAGACTCTCTAAGGATTTAAGTTAGAGAATTTCAGAGGTCAGTTGGATCTCAGTGTCAGAACTTCTTCATTACCTCCATCAGATGACACCTTCTCCAACACCAGCTGTAATCCACACGCAAGCTAAAACATCTACGGTTTACACCACTTGGACTTTCACTGGATAAAGGTCATAGGTCAGATGACACCAAATATGAGCTTTTTGGCAACAAACCTCAGAGAAGGGTGTGGCTTATGAAGATAGGAAGCCATCGAGAAAAGCACCTCATACCCATTGTGAAGTCTGGTGATGGATCGCTGATACTGTGGTGCTGTTTTCTTCTAATGTTCCTGGACATCCTGTTAAAGACATGGTTCCATTGACTCCAGATACTGGATGAAAGCCTAAAAAAAATGTCTTTAATGACATTAAAGACATTTTTGGATCTCCTTTTACTCTTTTTTTTTTTAATTCTGGAGGGCACTTTAATTTGGAAAATGTATCTTATTTAATATCATATATAACATATACAGGGATAACTTAAACACTATTCTTTACAAAATGCTGCTTGTCCCTTAAATGAATGCTTGGCGTACCACAGACCATTTAATGCTCGGTAACAATGGTCTGAAAATGTCTACACTTTCCACCTGAGGATTTAGCCCAAAAAATAATAAAAAAGTAGAATGTTGTTCACTGCACAGATGAAAGGTCAGCCAGATGTCAAGAAGAATAGATACGTCAGAATTTATTGTCTGAGAAACATTCGCCCATCGGGTCCTCAGCTGTGACCCTGAGGGGTATATTTTACAGTGCCTGTAAAAACACCAGTGACATTATCAACCGTTGAGAGGTGACTGCACACAGAGACGCAAAGTACAAGTCATTTCTGCGACTGGCTAATAAAAGGAAAATACTGAAATTGGATGGGTAATGAATGGAAATAAACAAATAGGTTTTTTAGCATTCCACCCACGCAGATGAATGTTTCCGAGAAGCAGAATGAAAATATACTTGAGAAATGCATTTATTTATCTTTCATTCGTATGTGAAGCACCTGGCATGAGAGTCAGCACCTCACTATCTTCCATGGTTCTCTGCAGGACAACATTCTGGCTTGCCCCTCCGGGTTAGGGGAGTTTTTCCGCTTCAAGGTGAAGTGTCTCGGGTTCTTGTTCCTGAATGGGGGGGAAAACGGAGGTGGTTTGCTGAGGCATTAGCAGCAATGTGGATGCTGCATTTGTCCATCGTAGTGAAGAGAGAGCTGTGTCATCAGGCAAAGCCTTCAGTTTACCAGTTGATCTATTAACCATCACCTCACCTGTGGTCAGGAGTTCTAAGTCAAGTCACAGAAAGCGTGAGGTACAAACCGCTGAGAGGGGCTTCCTTCGCAGGGTGGCTGGGCTCAGCCTCAGAGACAAGATGCTGAGCACTAACAGCAAGTGCTGCTACCGCTGAATGTAGAAAGTAGCCAGTTGAGGTGGTTCGGGCCGGTGATTACTCTCAAGGACGCCTGCCTTTGGAAGTTTTCCATGCAACTGGGAGGAGACCCAGTGGGGGGCCCAGAATTTGCTGGAGGGATTATATCTCAACTGACCTGGAGGAGCTGTGGGAGCGTCTCGGGATCTCCTGGGAAGAGCTTCAGAGTGTTTGGAATAACCTGCTTGGCCTGCTGCTACCACGACCCGACCACGAAGAAGTGGAGGAAAACGTATGGATGGCTTTACTTGTGTACGTGTTTAAATTTAGTGTGACGCGTAGACTAAACCATTTTATAGGCAGAAATAAAGTTTAATAATTTCTAGATTTAAAATGCCTCAAATTGTAATCATTTTGTATTTAATTGTCTTCTGCTGTGAGAGAAAGAATGAACAGCGGAGGAAAGGTCATACATAAAAAGATGAGGTAATGTGGGACCGGACTGAGATGCGATCGCTGACTCGTCTATTTTCAAAGCTCTCGGTGAAGAGTCGCTACTTCCTCGTTCACAGATTGGTCTGCAGAAATGTAAATCTCAATGCACTCAAACCAAAGCTTGAAATGGATTTAGAGGATTACAAATCATTTATGCCAACACTGATTGTATAACAGATTCCACATTCACAGATCTCAATTAAACATTCAGACATCATTTGCATATCATTACATTTGCATATCAGATCATTCACACACATGAATCATCACTTGTCCACACCTGGACCTGCTTTGATCTATCAGGCGCCCCTTGCCTCTGCAAACCCTTCCATGATGGCATCACCTTCTATTCCTCCACTGTCTGGAGTGTCTCCATGAGCCGACGGTGAGTCCATGTCCTTGTCCTGGCTACCCGCCTACTTCACGCTCGCCCGGTCGGATTAAAGGCGATGGAGAGGTAATGTGTGCCTGAGTTGTCCCGCCTCTGAAACGGAAGTGGAGGTTGTGAAAGAGAGGGATCGGACATTTGCGTGAATGTGAGGCAGAGAGGCAGGATGGGGCTGTGTTGTTCTGATGGCGAATACAATTTAGGCAGCTACTAGCAGTTAGCAACTATAGACAGTTAGCACCTAGTGGCAGTAAGCAGCTTGTAACAGATAGCAGCTAGTCACAGTTAGCAGCTAGTAGTAGTTAGCAAAGACTGGCAGTTATCAGCTAGTAGCAGTTAGCAGCTATTAGAAGAGAGCTGCTAGTAGCAGTTAGCAGCTTACTCAAAGAAGGTAAATAAATTCATAACGTTATCAAATTGGGGAGACAACATGATTTCCATGAACTTCTTACCCAATGAGAAGAGGATGAGATGAGATGAGATTATCCACCACCTAGCAGTGAAGGTAAACAATTGTTTTGCTTTTTTTTTCTGTTAACCTATTGATATCCCTGAAAAGTCTGGGATATTGTTGAATATATAGTCGTCACATCCGCATTCACTGCATTTGTATTCGCGCAATGACTCAAAAACAAAAACAAAAAAACCCCAAAATAATGGATAATTTAAACATTTTCTTCAAACTCAGACCGTACTGTAAGGAAGAACTGGATTGATTTTGGGAAATGTCAGCTACATATGTGTCGGCCCTGTGATGAACTGGGCCCCAGTGATGTACCCGCCTCTCGCTAGATGTCAGCTGGGATAGGCTCCAGCCCCCCACGACGGATAAGTGTGGGGATCTACATATATATATATATATATATATATATATATATATATATAACGTAATTTACGGTAAAACATCCTATTTTATTCACTTGCGGGATCTTTTTAACAAAAAAACAACGTTTTTTCCGACCTTACTTTGCATTTAGGTTGAGTAGTTCAATCACGGGAGGTGCTTGTTCAACGCAGACTTTTCGGGAATATACTCGACAGCGACAGCGTAGGCCTATTTCTTTGTATAATAAACTTCCTGACGCACATCTAAGACGACATAATAGACTATGGCTCATGAGAAAACCATGGTGGAGTATTCCATCCATTATTGACCAACACTCTCCAGTTGATTGGTCAGCGGCGACCACGATAAGGTGATGATTCTCTAGGGGAGCAGCGAGTGCCAATCAGTGGGGGCATCAAGGTTCATGCTAAGGTCCAGACCCAGAGTCCACTGGTGGGATTAAATTTGTCTTATGACTTGACATCTTCCATTTGCTATATACATATAATCACAGCGAAATGTATACACATGTCTACATGCACACATACCGTTATTATTCGTAAAATAACCTATATTTCCAATTTTGAGAAACATTCAATAATTATACTTAATGACCCATGTTGATTTGCTCGCCCACTTTTTCCCTTCAAATTGTTGATCAAAAATTATTTGTAAATCCTATTGCAACCTTCACATAAACTTTTTTTTTTCAACTGTATTAGACTTGCCAGAATCTCAGTTCATTCGAATCAAAGCTTAAACTTATTTGCTGCTGCCTTTAATAACATTGTTAAATAAAACTAATTTAATGAATTATTCTTATTTCTGTCTCTCCTATAATTTACTGTTTATGAAAACACTGAACTATTTAATTTTTTTAATCTTTCTTAATGTTAATCTTATTTGTTTTTAACTTTGTCACAAAGTTGTTGATTGTTTGTGTAAAGCAGTTTAATTTTCCCCTGTTCCTTACAAACTCCCACTTTTCGTCTGTGCGTTGATCCTTCATCTATTTTCTTTTTTCTGTGTTTTATAATATTTGTAATATTAATTAAAAGAGACAATGCTGTGCTATCTCAATAATTAAAGTGTCTGCAATCAGAATTTTTTCATTATTTTTTTAATTTAATTTCATAGCTGGATAAAATAAGATTCGGATTTTGTTGCACATTGGATAAAGTTTACATCTTCCATTTCTCTCCTTTCAATTTCTGCTGAGCATCTCGTCTTCGTTGGGTTTCAGCATTTCTCTCTTATCGCCCTCATAGATATGGATTAGATAAGAGCTGTTTTAGCGGGATGTAAAGAAACAAGCATGTCACAAATGTATCGCTTGAGAGAGACATCGAGACGCACCATCACCGTCAGGCAGACATTCGCACAATTCCTCCTTTGTGTCACGGCTTGTTGAATGTGGCGACCTGAACAGGAAGGGGGGGGCGGGTTGATAACAGGCGGAAAAAGTGGCGACGAAATCCTAAACTGAGTTTAGGGCTGAAACTCAAAATAAAAAGTAGATTTAGAAATGGAAAATCTATTCACAGAAAGCATTAAGTGTGGTTTTAAGAGAGCAGCCGTAGATACAGGTAGAATAAAAAAAAGTGAATAAGGGAAATGAAAGATAAGGGATGAAGAACAGAATGAAGGATTTAAGAGGAGAAGGGAAATCAATGGACTCATTGTTTTGTTAGAGAGAATGGACCTTCCCTCCCTCCCCGCCCAAATGGAACTTCACCCTTCCCTCCATCCCTAACTCCAACTGCTGTATCTGTTTATGCGTTAGCTACTTTATCCACCAGCCACCTCGGATTTCAGCTAATAGCGCTAAACAGATGCTTGTGGGAAGAACAGGCCTCGGGCATTTCTTTCAAAGCGCTGAATAAAAAACCGACTCAACGACTTCAGCACAGTTAAAGCGGAATGCTTCTCTTCATTCTTCCATTTTCACTGTGTATGGGCTTGAGGTTTAACTTTATTTCAAACAGATGTCTTATTTGGAATATTTGCGCCCGGAAAAAAAAAAAACAGCAAACGTGTTGTTTGTTCGGGCCAGATTGATGATCTTTTAACATGTTCTCATCGGATTGTGGAAAATCAACAGATGCAGACGAATGAGGGCAGATTGAGCAACTGTTGGTGTCAGCGGAGTGTTTGTCGTTGGTCACACTGACATCCTATAGGATGGTCACATTTCCACGCCGGCAGGCCATTAAACAGTTGCAGAAGAGGGAGGATGGAGTCGAACGATGGAACGTTCTGTATGAGAGGCAAGGGTGATGCGATCTCTGTGTTTGTTTCAGGCATTGATGCCAGTGAGGTTACATTCCTCAAATTTCTGCATGATTCTTTTTTTTTCTTTCTCTGCTGACATTTGTGTCTCTTCGTGTGGAACAAAACCTGGGCTTTCTGTAAACCATGGGCTCATATTGTATTCTGTATGAATGCCCCCTTTTTTTATTTTCATTTTTTCCCTTTTTACACAGTAAGAAGCATTATTTTCCATACATCTGTTCCTTTTCTTTTTGTCCTTTGTTTTGGTCAAATGGGTTGTTTGTATAGTGGGGGCGGGGTGGGGTGGGGGGCAGGGCAAGTATTTTAGTTTTGTGACATATACACATATAAAATATTATATAAAATACTGCAGTTGACAAAAGAAAAGGAAAAGCAAACTAGGCCTAGCTGTTGACCCCGACAGCAGGAGTTTAAGGCCCCCAATCCCCTGCGTTGTACAAGCAATCCCACCTATTTATCTCCTCAGATTGACTCTTTAATAATCTTAAACAGTCCATATCGACTCAACCTAACAATTTCTATTAAATCAGCAAAATGCTCTTAGATTGGATCCCATACTGACTCAATAATAAAGATAAATATTGTTATCTATTTTCTCTAAGTATACATATATATTTGAGTTATATTTAGACACAAATAGAGTGAAAGCCATGGATGGGAAATTGTCCAAAAAACAGCATTCTTTGCAAAAAAGCTCCCCCTAGTGAGCAAAATATGAATTATTAGAGTAAATTATAACAAGTATAAGACAGATCTTCTTGACTAAATTCATATGCACCAAATTTGGACTAAACAAGTCAGAAATTATAGCCCGAAAATGTCTGGAGATCAAACTGTGCCTTAATGATGGAAATATAAAACCAACATTTCCCAGAATCCGTCCAAACATATAAGTAGTATGAACCCATGTGTCTTCATGTCCACCTGGAGCAAAAGCAAGATAATGAATTTTGGAGTGAAAACATAGTTATAATCTTATTTCAAAAGCATTAGGACTAAATTGTGGTTGCGAGAGGACAGCAGGTGTCTTCAGGTCAGCAATGGTACCATTCCCTATAAGACAGGGGACATCTGATAGACAGACATTACAAAGTTTTTTTTTCTTATTGCAATGATCTCATGAAGTACAGATAGAGAAAATGCATCTCTTTGACTCAACACAAGTTACAAAAAAAAAAGATTCACGTCTTTCTGTGCCCGATATTAAGCAGTTAAACCCGAGAGACACCCCCTGCACATCAAGGGTTCTCTATCTGAGCCTTTGAAACCAGATGAAGAAGACTTTTATGTCCCTCATCTTGTTTTCAACAGACAGGTACGCCCGGAGGAATGTAAACAATTATCAACATTTTCTAGAATAAGGCATTCAGTACTCGCACATGCTGAGGGATCTGTCCTTATTGGATAAGCAGGAGGTAATCAAAATAATGGTTACAGTGTGATAGGTTCACTCTTACTGGTTATTTAATGCTGAAGGGTTCTTCCAGCAATATCTGCTAAAACCACATCTTCATTTACATTTAATTACCGCAATTACACGTGATTGCTGCTGTTTTTTTTTTTTTTTGTGATGACACCTGCTTTTGAAGGGAACTACTTCTCACATCGGTTTTTGGTTTGCTTCATACTTATTTCTGTCCAGTTCTTGTGCTCACCTATTTTCTACAACTTCCTGTTTTGGGCACACATTACACTTCCTGACCTGTTATTTGCTCTAGCAAATTACATGTCTAGCTAGTAATTTGCTAGAGCAAGTTACAGTGCTCTTGCTATTTTTATTTTTTTTATCATTTTACTCTTATAGTTCATATTTTACTCACGGGGGGGGGGGGTTTATTTACCAAAAATACTGTGGATATACCTTCACATTTAATTTGAGGAGTTCAGTCAGAGGGATTGATTGTATGACGCAGGGGATAAGGGACTTTTTCGGGTATATAACCTTTACTGTCTGTGGATAATAATAATAATAAAAACAATAATCAATCGATGACAATGACAATGGATGACAGCATAGGCCTAGTAGAACAGTTACCTGTTCTTATCTTCTTTATTAAGTCACTTTGGGAACCTATCTCAGAGAATAAACATGTAATAGAAATAATTTTAAAATGATTTTTTATAATTTTGAGTCAAAGTTGTTAATTTTTATTACCAATCTAAGACATTATGGTTTCTTATATAGCGTATATATGTAATAAAAATGATGACATAGATAATTTAATCTTGGTAATGGAGGAGAGTAGTTCATTTTATCATTGACATCAGCAAAAATAGTTCAGTGAATTCTTCCTCATTAGTGAGGTAATTAGGGCTAATTCACCATTTATTTTAAAAAGATGTATTACTTCCTGATAATGTAACAAGATTAGTGTGAGTCGTTATTCTATTTATGATATCAGAAAAGAAAATCTGAGAAAATTTGATTCGATATGGACTGTTTGAGAGAATTAAACGTGTAGTTTGAGGAGTTCAGTCAGGAGGATTGCTTGTGCAATGCATGAGATTGGGGACTATTCAGCGATATAGCCCTGCTGTCAGGGACAACAGCGTAGGTGCACTCATATTTCTGACTAAAGGAAGATTTCTTTTCTCTATTATCATCGTTGTTAGGCCTCCTTTCATCTCCTCCACCTCCTCTGAAGAATGTCGGTTTCTCCATCACTAATTTAGCCTGTTGAAACACGTACATGTCGTTGTTCAGCGGTGATTAAGACGGATGACCTGGTGTGATGTGTGTGTGGGTATGGTGGGTGGGGAAACATGTGGCTCAGACAGAAAGTGATAGTTGAGTATGATAACAACATACAGAATAGCTTTTGCTTGTTTATTATTCAGGGTTCTTCGTCTTTGTGGAATCAGATTACGGGCGTGTAGTGAGAGCTCGGTGTCCTGGCAGCACCGGTGGTGGCTGGGGATCAGTGTTTTTTGCAGTGTATTGTTTATATCTGTTAATGGAATCACTTACCACACTTTTTCCTTTTTTTTTTATCAATCTGTGACTTTACCTTTCCGTCCACTACTAATGTCAAATCTCCACCACAGCTTCAGTCTTTCT